>CM030358.1:265575704-266775704 GCA_017893485.1 Hemerocallis citrina
AACGTATTCGAAGAAGCAAGTGGCCCAGTTGTGTCCCGGTATACGGCCCATTCCAGTGATGTTATGCATCTCGGCATTGAATGGCACGGTAACTGGAATCCCCTGGTGCAGACCAAACTGCCGTAAGACCCTATCGGGGTAGTAGAACTCAACAACCCCAAAGTTGATTAGAGGTGCTTTCGTGAGCCACAAATTACGCCTGAACGTACAGATAGGTGGCAGTCGAATCAGTCGCTCCTCTGTGTACGGGGTCCACACCACACAGTCAGCGGCCAACCTGTCCAACTCGTCGCGGTAGTATGTCAAGCACCTGTTGGGGTTGGTCGTCCATGTCAGTTTTCCTGTCCAATACACACCAATCAGAGGTAGCATGTCCATATCTTCAGGAAGAACTCTCCAATGTTGGGACTGGATCCGTACTACGGGCCGACCTACGTGAATCCGTTCCCAACTCCATATCTGCAGTAAAATTAGAGGTCCATTCATCTGGTTCGAACCTATACTGCACAGACACAGACTCCGATACAGTGCCGATAGAATTGCACTGCCCCAACTGAAACGGCCGATCCTACCTATATCGGCGATTAGGATCAAGAACATCAGTGCTACGGTATTCCCGGTCGAGTTTGGAAACAGGACCGTGCCGAATAGCGTTAGAACATAGGCCCTAAAGTAGCACTCCACCTCCGCTGCAGTTGAAGCGTCATTCAATCTATCTTTGAACGTATCCTTCAACCACTTTAGGCGGATGAATTTCCCATTTATCGTGCCAGCTTCCACTTCAACCCCTAAGAACTCCTCCACTAGATACACGGGATCGAAGTCCATCGATCCTGTCACTGCCTCTCCATCGATTGGAAGCCCGGTTAGTATAGCAACGTCTTGTAAAGTCACCGTCATCTCCCCGACTGGCAGGTGAAATGAGTGTGTCTCGGGCCTCCATCGTTCAAGCAGTGCTTCGAGAAGTGGACGATCGCACTTGATGGATGTCATCATGGAAATACCGTAGAACCCACAATCTCTAAGCATCTCGTGTATGCGTGGGTGCGCAGGTAGCGGATGCCCAGTCCTAAAACGGCACTCCGTAGCCTCGCCGTTCCAAACATACTGCGATCGATGCATCGGCTGGAGAGTGAGAAGTGAAGGGTCGAGTGGTCCGGGGCCTACAGGAGGGATGTATGACGACGAAGGGCCCGCCTCATTTGGATTGAATTCAACCTACATAACAATAACATTTACATCAGGAGACCGAAATATAATACATTTCTATTAGAATCAACATTTAATTACTTACATTAGTAGCATCGGTAGAAGCACGACCACGACCACGACCACGACCACGATCACGGCCACCGCGATTACGTGGAGGTCTACTACTTTCTCCTACCTCCATGTTACCCCTTGTGCATGCCATTTACAATAGAGTACAAATCCTACAAGTTCAACAAAAATGTTATTAACTACGCAAAAGCTAGATATAAAAACAAATTATATATAACAAAGCCGTTCATTCTCTAATTTTAGCAAAAAACTAGAGTATAACAAATTCAACAAATTCTATACATAACCTAGACTCTATAAAATTCTAAAAAACTAGATTCAACACATACTATATGGAATTCTATACAAAATTGATTCAACAACAAAATTCTATTCAACAAGGTTTCAATAACTCTATCAACTCTTTCAACAAAATTCTATACAAAATTGAACTCTTTCAACTCAATATTTCTTTCAACTCTTTCAACAGAATTCTATTCATTCCAACTTCAACTCTTTCAACTCTTTCTTTTTGAAAATCAATAACTCAACAAAATTTGGGTATTAATACTAAAATTAACTCAACTATTTCTTCAACATATACAATCATCGTCAAAGTCTTTCCATGTAATATTATGCTTATATCATTATAAACACCATAATATTTCAGTTTTTTCCGACAGAATTAACACACCCAATGCATCCATCACCATCATCATTGAAACTCTAAATTTCTTCGCACTGGTGAAGATATACCTTCAACTTCCTTGGGTCACTTGTCATATAAGGGTTTTATTTTATTTTGAATCATTGTTTCAATTTTAAAAGGAGCAGGAAGATATTATTTGGAGTATCAGTCTTACCAAATGCCTTGCGTGTCTGAATACTTTTCCTTGTTGGCCTCCAATTAAGTATCAGTCTGGTATATACCTTTTTTTTTGTTTTTGTAAAAAGGCCTTAGCCCTGTGTGGCACATACTGATAGTTCAATTATCAGGAAGTGCTCACTATTTCTTTTTGAACATCAATTCAACTAATGCTAAGCATCAACACTAACTCTTTCATTTGGAACATCAATGCTAAGCAAAATTAACAGTGAAAATAATATCAATAAACTAATCTACTTTGTCAACAACAAATCAAATTCAACTAATGAACTTCACAATAGCATCAACACTAACACAAATTTTGCTTACGAAAAGCTTCAGAAATATACCTAACAAGTAGGAGAATCCGAACACGAAGACGAAATTGGCGAGAAGAGCAAGATCCTACAACCGAAATCTTCCAATTATGGGTATTCGGGGTTTAGGGTTTAAAGAAAGAATCGATTTTGGGGAAGAGGATTTTGTAAAATCGAAAATGAATTAAAGAGTAATTGGTTTTGGGAAGTTCAACATTCGATTAAGAGAGTAATCGAACGGAAAAGTAGGGATTGCGAGGGATTCGTTGAGGGAAAGAGCGAAAAGAAATAACAATCGAAAGTGAAGAAGAAGAAGAAAGAAAGGGGATCTGCGGTTATAAAAACGCAGAGTCAAGACTCGGTCTCTCAAAGACCGAGTCTAGTGCAAATAGACTCGATCTTTGAAAGACCGAGTCTTGCTCTTTGATTTTTCAAAGCGCAAGACTCGGTCTTTCAAAGACCGAGTCTATTTGCACTAGACTCGGTCTTTGAGAGACCGAGTGGGGCGCTTTGGGAATTAAAAAAAAAAAGTAGGGCGGTTTGGAAAAAACTTTGCAAAAATAGGACGTTTTGGGAAAAAATTCGAGTCTTTCATTCAAACTACATACATACATACTTACTTTCAACTCCCTCCTCCCTTTGGCAACAAGCAGCCGCGTGTCTACAGAGGACACAGCCGCCATTCTCCTATTTGTTTTAAGGGCATTGAAACTTTGCTTTGCTTACCCTTTATTTAAACCAAACACATTGTTGTAAAGTAAAACAGGGGAAGCTAATAAGCTTAGAGGGGGAAATAGGAGGACCCAATTTAGAAACCGAAAGAAACGAAAGAGAAAACAATGGAATTTGGAGATAGTGAAGGTGATGATGTTAGATTCCTAATTCATGATGAGTTTGATCCTTCTACTTCTCCTTTTTTGTCTTCGCCGAAGTTGCTTTGTAGAATTTGCCATGAAGAGGAGGATGAGAACTCAGCAAGCATGGAATCTCCTTGTGCTTGTTCTGGCTCCCTTAAGGTATTTCTTTTCTTTTCTTTTCTTTTCTTTTCTTTATAAGAATTGGATTAGGGATGTTATTTGATTATTTTTCAGACATGGATTTTTTAAATTTAATTTAATTTAATTTTTCTTTTACTGCAGTTTGCTCATAGGGCATGCATACAGAGATGGTGTAACGAGAAAGGGAACACACTCTGTGAAATTTGTTTACAGGTTAGAACTTGGAACCCAAAAATAAGTTATACATAGAAGAGATGGTTGTTTGCTAAAGTTTTGATTGGTAACTAAGACAACATAGACAGAGATAAGGTTCAACTTTTCAACTTTTTCTAGTGTTTGATTTGATTTGATTTGATTTGAGATTTTTATTCTTGGATGTGATTTAATTTGTATGAAATTTGTTTCTGCATATGTTCCAAACTGTAGAGAAATTTGTTTTTATTTTAATGGTAGAGTTTCTTATTGGTTTCAATTTTCTTCAATAATTTATTTGTGGATAGCCTTTTTTTTTTCTTAATATGAGTCTTTCTGTATTTGAGGTTTGTTTAATGTGTATGATTTATTTTTTTTTCTTCCATCAATCAGTTTCTTTTCTATCTTCTGAGTAGTATGTGATATGAGGTAAGTATACTTCTATCAGTTTCTTTCCTCCCGTCTGCATCCATATGAGTTGTTATCATCAATTAGATTCCTCGCCTTATCTTTCTCTCTGAGTTGGGTGTGATTTCTTAATCTATATAGCTATATCTATGCTTCTTACATATTTTCCTAGTTAGTCTGATTCTTTAGATTGAAATCCTTATTTTTTACTTTTCCAAGAAAGGAAGTTGGCTTTAGCAACTATTTCAATTTCCCAAAGCTGTTAAAACTCGTCTTTCTCACTCTTTTACTGGGAGTCTGTGCAAGGTTTTTGTTTGTTTGTGTTTTTTTTTTGTTACTAGTTTTTTGCGCCGTGCAATATGCATGTTTTGATACAGTTTACTAGTATAATGCACGTGCGATGCACGTCTATAAAGGTGTGTAGGATTTTGAAAAAGGGGCAGGTCACCGAAGAGGTTGTATGCATGCATGCAGACAGGCATGCACAATTTATTCATTTTGATATTTGCATACATGTGTTAGACCTACTGGCTTTGATGAAACTTTCTTATGAATAAATTGTGCATGCAAGTACATGCAAATCTATACTTGTAGACAGGCATGCAAATCTATGCATGTTAATTATTTTTTCAATTCATGCAAATTACATTTATGAATAAACTGTGCATGCAAGTACATGCAAATCTATTTTATTAATTATTTTTCCAAATCTATGCGGACCGGCATGCAAATCTATGCATATTAATTATTTTCCTAATACATGCAAATTACATTTATGAATAAATTGTGCATGCAAGTACATGCAAATCTATACTATTAATTATTTTTTCAAAACTATGCAGACAGCCATGCAAATCTATGCATGTTAATTATTTTTCCAATACATTCAAATTACATTTCTGACCTCCGATATTAACCCTATATTTTTTTTAGCCTTTTATGTTTATGAGGGCATGATAGTAAAAAACTGCCAAAATAGGGCTTTGCTTAATAATAGTATAGATGTGCTATGAGGTAAGGATACTTCTATCATGGAAGCTATGTCGCATTTGAACTTATATGCATATATTCAACACAACACCAGCTATTTCAATATTTTCCAAAATAACTGTCTCCTAATACTAGTGTTAGCTTAATTCGTTTCTGTCATTTACCTATGTTGTGTCAGACTTGTTTGTGTGGTGTGTATCTGTATCAGTACTACTTCTTGCTTTTTATAGCAACCTGATGCAGATGAGGAAGGATGTGCAGGAGTGTTGTCTGAGGCTAGAGCAGACTCAGCAAATGCTGATGAGGAAGGATGTGCAGTATCTAAAGAATTTCGTAATGTAGTCCGTATCGGAAATTTGGCAGGAAAACGTAGATATTTTGATTCGAGTTTGTTACAGATGTATGGCTGTAATTGATTCAATGTATAGGTATAAATAAAGGATTCTAGGTTGTGAGAAAGGTATTGAATGATCAAAAGACTCTCTCGTCTTCTTGATTCTCTTCTCAAGTCCCCTGTTCTTCCCCAAATCTTTCTTCAATCCTCTGTTTTTCCCAAATTCTGTTAATTCCACTCAAATTCGGCAGAACTCCGTATCAATTGGTGCTTTCACCGTCTAATTCATGGCAGAAGGTCGTCGTTCGATGGATGATGTAACAAGATGGCGAGTAGTTGTGGATGATGCGATCGCCGGAATCAAGGAATCAGCAAAACACCATGGCGATCAATTACAAGGACTGTTCTTGGCAGTGGAGGAGCAAGCTCAACGAAGCCAGGAGCAACAAGGAATGATATCAGATATGATGCATCGTTTTGCAGTGTTGGATGCTAAGTTTGATAATCAGACTAATCGATCGCAAGGGAAAGATGAAACTCCAATCACTGTAAGATCTTCTTCAACTCAGCAAGATTTCATGCTAAGAACCGTAGATTAGATTTCCCACGATTTGAGGGTGAAAATCCATTGGGGTGGTTCTTTAAGGCGAATCAGTTTTTCCACATTCACAAAACACCAATGGAACTGGGATTAGATATTGCGTCGTTCTATATAGATGGGAATGCATTGACGTGGTTTCAGCATAAATTCGACAATGGGGAATTTAGAAATTGGGGTGACTTTATTAGGCAATTGGATTGTAGATTTGGTCCCTCCGCGTATGTGGATCTTGCGGGTCTCTTGTTCAAATTATCTCAAACATCAACGTTAGCGGTCTATCAGGATGAGTTTGATGTGTTGGTTAACAAAACCAAGGGTTTAAGTGAGTCTACAATCATGAGTTGTTACATATCGGGGTTGAAATATGAGATTCGAAGAGAAGTTTTGGCTCATAAACCCTCATCCTTAGCTGGCGCTATAGGGTTGGCAAGGTTACAAGATGTAAAGTTTCGCGATACACGAACTTTTGTGCACAAAGGAGGGGGATACAAACCTCCTTGGCAACCACCTCCACCAAGTTCCTTACCACCATTGTTACCTACACCTCCCAAACATTCACAAACACCTGTAGTATCCAATGCTGCTCTTGATCAAGGGAGAAAGTTGTCGATTAGAGAAATACCTCATGCTGAGTGGGTGATGTGAAAGGACCAGGGTCTTTGCTTCAATTGCGATGAAGAGTTCACGCCAGGTCAGAAGTGTCAAAGGCAGTTTCTTTTTGCTATTATGTGATAATGAGGATGACATTGCGGATCCTTTTAGGGATGTTCATGAAGAGCAGAGTTTTGAAACAGTTCAGGAAGGTGAGAGTGCACCTGAGATTTCCTTTCAAGCATTGGCTGGTCAAACAACCTTAAGAACTCTACGGGTTTAGGATAGTATCAATAATGTGAGTGTGCAGGTGTTCATTGATTCGGGAAGTACAAACAACTTTATTTAGGAGCGATTGGTGAAGTTTTTGAAATTGCCTATATATCCATCACAATATTTTAATGTCATGGATGGAAATGGCCAAACATTGAAGTGTGAAGGGCTTTGCAAAGCTGTGCCTATTGCTTTGCAGGGAAACTCATTTGTAATTGATTTTTATGTCATGCCAGCTGATATTGTTTTGGGAGTGTAATGGCTCAAGCTATTAGGGCCAGTGGTGACAGATGATAGTGAGATGACAATGAGTTTTATTCATAATCAGAAGAAGATCATTCTTCGGGGAGGTGGACTGCAAGGGCCGCAACAGATAGGGCTAAGCATGCTGCGAAGAGAGCTTTCTACTAATGCAGTGAGTCAATTTTATCACCTTGAATTGCAAGAAACTCATCATGAAGAAGAAATGCGAGAATTGTTAGCTAAGTTTGCCACTGTTTTCTCAGAACCAATTGGATTGCCTCCATGTAGAGACTGTGATCACCCGTTACATTTACTTCCTGGTCAGCCCCCACCAAATATGAAGCCATATAGATATCCCCATTTCCAAAAGCAAGAGATTGAGAATCAGGTCTCCAAAATGCTAAAAGATGGCATAATTAAACCCTGTAAAAGTCCATTTTCGTCGCCAGTCTTGCTTGTGAAGAAGAAAGATGGAACTTGGAGATTTTGTGTTGATTATAAGGCTTTAAATGCACAATTAAGGATAAATTTTCAATACCAACTATGGATGAACTATTTGATGAATTGGGGGGAGCGAAGTATTTTTCAAAACTAGATTTGCGACCGGGATATCACCAGATAAGAATGCAGGAAGGTGATACTTTTAAAATTGCATTTCGCACGCATGATGGGCACTTTGACTAATGCTCCATCTACATTTCTAGTGGCTATGAATGCTATTTTTAAGCCACATCTGAGAATTTTTGTGTTAGCCTTTTTCGATGACATTCTTGTATATAGCAGGAGTTGGAACGAACACTTGCAGCATTTATCTGTGGTTTTGAGGATTTTAGATCAAAATTTGTTCTTTGCAAAGCTATCTAAATGTTCATTTGGAAGAACTTCAATTGATTACCTAGGCCACATTATATCTGCGAGGGGTTTAGAAATGGATGTTAGCAAAATCCAAGCCATCGGGGATTGGCCTATTCCTAAATGTGTGTGAAACATGTCAGGGCATTCTTGTGACTCTCTAGTTATTATAGGAGATTTGTGCACAATTATGCTTCATTAGCAACTCCTTTAACTGATTTGTTGAAGAAAGAAAAATTTGTATGGAATGATAATGCTAAGCAAGCTTTTAATGAGCTTAAGAATGCATTGCAGTCGGCACTAGTTCTTGCCCTGCCAGACTTTAAAAACCCTTCATAGTGGAGACAGATGCAACGGGAGTGGGTGTGGTTGTAGTGCTTCTGCAAGAGGGCCATCCAGTGGCATATTTTAGTAAGAAAATGTCGCAGAGAATGCAGTTAGCATCAACCTATGTAAAGGAGATGTTCGCGATAACAGAGGCAGTAAAGAAGTGGAGACAATATTTACTTGGAGGTGAATTCACTATCCAAACAGACCTTCCAAAGCCTTCATCATCTGATTAATCAAGCAATACAGGCTCCAAAACAACAGAAATGGACTCACAAGTTGGCTGGATATAGCTATAAAATTGTGTACAAGCCAGGGATCAAGAATGCAGCAGCAGATGGGTTGTCTAGAGTACCCTATGTTGACAATGTACTTTTGTCACTAGTTTCTTCTCCTCAAGTGGAGTGGTTTGAGAAACTACATACAGAGTTGCTTGCTAAAGATAAGTACAAGCACTTGAGGAAGAAGTAGTCAGACAGCCACAATTGAAGCCTGAGTTTAGAGTGAGAGATGGCATACTGCTGCACAAAGGCAGGATTGAAGTGCCTGAAGATCTGCAGGAAGAAATTGTCCATGAGACGCATTCATCTCCAATAGGAGGCCATGCAGGTATTGCCAAGACATTAGCAAGATTGAAGGCTTCGTTTCACTGGGAAAATATGCACAAATCTGTGCATGATTTTATTAGAAAGTGTGGTATATGTCAACAGACCAAATATGAAACTATGAGGCCAGAGGGTTTACTCCAACCCTTACCAATTCCAGATAGCATTTGGGAAGATGTGGCCATGGATTTTATCATGGGATTGCTGTCGTCTCAAGGAAAAACAGTCATTATGGTGGTGATCGATAGGTTATCCAAGTATGCACATTTTTTTGCACTGCCTAATGGATTCACATCAATTAAAGTAGCTGGCATTGTCGTTGCAAATGTCCTGAAGCTACATGGATTGCCCAAATCAATTGTATCTGATAGAGACCCAGTTTTCCTCAGCAATTTTTGGCAGCAATTGTTTGTAAATCAGGGTACTAAGCTGCAGATGAGCACAGCATATCATCCCCAATCAAATGGCCAATCAGAAGTGCTCAATTGGACTTTGGAGCAATACCTCCAACCATTTTTCAATGATGAACCAAGTCAGTGGTGCAAGTATTTGGCTTGGGCAGAGTATTAGTATAACACTTCTTGGCATTCCTCAACAAATTGTACACCCTTCGAAGCTGTATATGGACGGAAGCCACCATCCATTCCAGATTATATTAAGGGTAATGCTGCTAATGAAGAAGTGGATTTGAACCTAACTAAGCGCAAAGAGTTGTTACGTAAGCTCAAAAGCCATTTGGTGCAGGACCAATGTAGGATGAAGAATAGAGCTGATATGCACAGGAGTGAGAAGGAGTTCAAGGTAGGGGATTAGGTGTTTCTTAAGCTTCAGCCCTACCACTAGTAGTCCTTAATTCAAAGGCATAGTCAGAAATTGTCGAAGCATTATTTTGGGCCATATAAGGTGATTAAGCGAATAGGAAGGTTGCTTATAGGCTTCAGCTGCCTGAAGGTGCACGCATACACCCAGTTTTTCATGTTTCCTTGCTCAAGAAATGCATCAATGAACAAATGCAAGAGCCACTGCCAGAGTTACCTCATTTTCAAGAGGATAATCACTGAATTTTCCACCCTATTGAGATCATTGGAAGGCGGAAGATTAAGACTATGGGTAAATTTGTGAATGAAGTATTGGTAAGGTGGGAGGGACTGCCTAATGAAGAGTCTAGGTGGGAGAAGGAATCGGCAATAGCTGCAGCATTTCCTACATTAAACCTTGAGGGCAAGGTTCATTTTCGGGAAGAGGGTATTGAAGCAGATGAGGAAGGATGTGCAGGAGTGTTATCTGAGGCTAGAGCAGACTCAGCAAATGCAGATGGACCTAGTGCAGGTGCACACAAGTCTACACGAGTCAAGAGCAGGCCGCAGTATCTGAAGGATTTCGTAATGTAGTCTCTATGGGAAATTTGACGGGAAAACATAGATATTTTGATTGGAGTTTGTTAGAGATGTATGGCTGTAATTGATCTAATGTATAGGTATAAATAAAGAATTCTAGGCTGTAAGAAAGGTATTGAATGATCAAAAGACTCTCATCTTCTTGATTCTCTTCTCAAGTCCCTGTTCTTCCCCAAATCTTTCTTCAATCCTCTGTTTTTCCCAAATTCTGTTAATTCCACTCAATTCGGTATATCACAACCACACAAACACACCTTTTTCAGACTTATAATCTACAGATAAGTCTACATGATCATTGATTTAAGTTTCTTTATCAGCTTAAGAATAACATAATCTTGTGTGCAGAAATTTGAGCCAGGTTATACTGTTCCCCCCAGGTTAGCATTGCTTGATATTGCTGTCACAATCAGGTAAAACTTCAATTTCCTCTTTAATTCTTTCATGCTCAGGTTTCACCTTACAACTAATTTCCAAGGGCCACCAGTTTCACCTTAAAGTTTCATGTTTAGGTTTCACCTTTGTATTTTGATAGTAATTTTATTCAATTCTTAAGTTTTAAATTGTAGTGATTAATTTGTAACTGATTACATTATATGCCTACAGAGGAAGTTTGGAAGTTCCCAGGCTGAACTACGACGCTCAGGACCAAGAGCTAAGTGATGATGATGAATCAAACAGTGATTACCCCGAGTGTTCTTCCCCTTCCTCTATTAATAGAACTGCTACCTTCATCAAATCCCTATCTCTATTTGTATGTTAATTCGCTTTGCTCTTTTCTTATTTATTTATTTACTTATTTATTTATTTATTTATTTTCAATTTACGAAATTCCAACTCATTTATAGATCATGCTCGGACTGCTGGTTGGACATCTCATTGTCGTGCTGGTGACTGGAGAAGAAGGGTACCCATTGGCACTTGAAACTGTAAGTAATAACTGACCTGACTGTATTCTACTCTAACGAGACGTAACAAAGAGATGGTCTTCCAATTAGCTGCTAGCCACTAGAATTTATGTCGAGTTGTTATTTTAAGTTGAATCTCATGAGTTTCATGCTGTACACAGATTCTTATTCTAAGGGCAAGCGGTATCCTGCTTCCTTTCTATTTGATACTGAAAATAGTATCGGCCATCCGAAGAGGACAGCAGCTGCAGTTGCGTCGTCGCCTTCAGTTTCATGTGAGTTGTTAATTATAGGTTTAATAGTAGTAATAGAAATTTCAATTTTTTCCCCCGGTTTACAAGTGCCATATAAATCTCTTATCGTTTTTTTTTCTTTTTCCATAAACAGAGATGAGGTGCTTCACAAACTGAAGAAACTGAAGAACCGCAAGACCTGGAAGTTTAAATTCACTCACGACTGCGCAGATGTGTATATTATACAGGAGAGGGCTCTGTCCATTGCACAGAAAGTACAAAATATGTTTCTTTTTTGTTATTTTGATTCAATGTATCTTTCTTCTCAAATGTAGAAGGCACAATACAAAGAGGGACAGAGAAAAAAGATAAGCTCCCCTTCGATTCAATTTATACAATATTTTACAGTTCGTCTATCATTGCTTTTGTTTCATAAACAATATCTTAGGTTTTGTTTCATAAACAAAGGGTTCTCGCTTTGAGTAGTAGTATCAGGAATGAAGCGATGGAAAGAAACCTACGAAGGAGCTCAAAGAAGCGAAGCAATGTCATTGTGACTCTTTTAATAATTTAAATTTCTTTTGATGAAAGAAAGGCTTTTGTTCTGCACTGAAAAGATAGAATCTGCCTGGTTCAGTTTCTTTACTCAACGCACAAAAAACTCTGTTAAGAAATCTGGTTCTAGAGAAGAAAGAATATACTCCATCAGCTGAAACACGTACAGAATCTAAATTTCAGAAGTTCTCGTATGAGTTCGACAAGTGTTGCCCATGGAGAATGATATGAAATGCTAGACTTTGGATGTTCTATTTCCCCCCCCATGAATTCAACCTTGGACGGTTTGGTAGACAATACTCTGACTGCAACATCTCAGTTTCACGACAGCAAATTTGAATAAATTTCATTAAAATATATATATATGAGCTTTCTTTGGTTGCAAACGGGTCTGTGTGCACAGACCCGTTGCGAACTGAGATCTGGCTGCCCAGATCTTTTTGTTGAAAATTTTTTCCTTAACCCGTCAGTGCAAACGACGGGTTAAGGCAAAAAAAATTATACAATTTTTGCCTTAACCCGTCGTTTCCAAGAACGGGTTAAGGCAAAAGTTGAATTTTTTTTTCTTCTGTATACTTCATCTTCTTCTCTCGATCTCTCCTCACTCTCTCCCTCGTTTCTTGTTGAACCCAAACCCAACTCGGCCAAAAATCGAGAGCTTCTCACTCCGGCGCCTTCTAAATCACTTCCCTCCTCTTTCATTCCGGCGATTCTCTCCCTCTCTTCCGTCCATTGCTCCCCAACCCAGAAAACTATAACCCTAATCCAAACACCAATCTCTCCTCCTCCTCCGTCCGCTCCTCCTCCTCTTCCATTCCCACACAATCTCTCTCTCCCAATCTCTACTCCAAACATCGAAACTCAACTCTCTCATCCCAACTTCGAAAGCAAATCGAAACCCTAGTTCGGCCACAACACCTACATTGGAGAAATTCGCAATTATTTTGTAAGGTAATGACTAATTCTTTGCCTTAGTAATTGTATTTATGTTGATTTTTCATTTTTTTGGTCTCTTTCCAATTACTTGAATATATTAAAATTGCCTAAAAAATTTGTAGATGTAGATCTTTGTAAGTAATATTTTGATGAATTTACACGATGCAATTGTAGTCGTAGTTGTTGTTCATCGCTTGACGATATTATAGATTGAGTCGTATTTATAATCGTTCGATATATACTAAATTACATAGAAAGTTTTTAGTGCGATTAGACTAGAAAATCCTATAAATGACCTCCAAAAAATACGAAACTTTGCGAGTAGGTTGGTCTCATGTAACACCAGTCACCTCAACTTGTAGAAGTAAGTTTCCACTCACGGTTCGAGAGATACGACTGTGTATCATTTTTGGTTTAAAAAAACCCAAATAAAGCGGTACACGGCCGTATCTCGCAAACAGTGACTGGAAACTCAAATCTACAATTTGGGGTGTCTTGTGTTACGTGAATTCGACCAAGTTGCAAAGTTTCATAAATTCTAGAGGTCGTTTGTGCGGTTTTCTCACGTTCCTCGAACAAGAATTAAATGACTTAGAATTTTTTTAGTGCGGTTAGACTAGAAAACCCTGCAAATGACCTCCAAAAAATACGAAACTTTGCGAGTAGGTTGGTCTCATGTAGCACAGGCCACCCCAACTTGTAGAAGTGAGTTTCGACTCGCGGTTCGAGAAATACGGCCATGTATCGCTTTTGGTTTTAAAAACCCAAATAAAGTGATACACTGCCGTATCTCGCAAATCGTGACTCGAAACTCACTTCTACAAATTGGGGTGGCTTGTGTTACGTGAATTCGACCAAGTTACAAAATTTTATAAATTTTGGATGTCATTTGTGCGGTTTTTTCACGTTCCTCGAAGAAGAACTAAATTACTTCGAAATTTTTTAGTGCGCGTAGACCAAAAAAACCCAACAAACGACCTCCAAAAAATACGAAACTTTGCGAGTAGGTTGGTCTCACGTAACACAAGCCACCCCAACTTGTAGAAGTGCTCACGGTTCGAGAGATATGGCCGTGTATCGCTTTTGGTTTTTAAAAAATCCGAATAAAGCGGTACACGGCCGTATCTCGCAAACCGTGACTCAAAATTGACTTCTACAAGTTGGGGTGGCTTGTGTTACGAGAATTGAACCAAGTTTTAAAGTTTTATAAATTCTGGGTGACGTTTGTGCAGTTTTCTCATGTTCCTCGTATAGAAACTAAATGACTTAGAAATTTTTTAGTGGGTGAGACTAGAAAACCATACAAACGACCTCCAAAAAATACGAAACTTTGCGAGTAGATTGGTCTTACGTAGCACAAGCCACCCCAACTTGTAGAAGTGAGTTTCGACTCACGGTTCGAGAGATATGGCCGTGTATCGTTTTTGGTTAAAAAAAACCCAAATAAAGTGGTACACGGCCGTATCTCGCAAACCGTGACTCGAAACTCACTTCTACAAGTTGGGGGGTGGCTTGTGTTACGTGAATTTGACTAAGTTGAAAAGTTTTATAAATTGTAGATGCCGTTTGTGCGGTTTTCTCATGTTCCTCGAATAAGAACTAAATTACTTTGAATTTTTTTAGTGCGCTTAGACAAGAAAACCCTGCAAACGACCTCCAAAAAATACGAAACTTTGCGAGTAGGTTGGTCTCACGTAGCACAAGCCACCCTAACTTGTAAAAGTGAGTTTCGACTCACGGTTTAAGAAATACGGTCGTGTATCTCTTTTGGTTTAAAAAAACCCAAATAAAGTGGTACACGGCCGTATCTCGCAAACCGTGACTCAAAACTCAATTCTACAAGTTGGGGTAGCTTGTGTTACATGAATTCGACCAAGTTGCAAAGTTTTATAAATTTTGGATGCCGTTTGTACGGTTTTCTCACGTTCCTCAAACAAGAACTAAATTACTTTGAATTTTTTAGTGCGATTAGACTAGAAAACCTTGCAAACGACCTCCAAAATATACGAAACTTTGTAAGTAGGTTGGTCTCACGTAACACAAGCCATCCTAACTTGTAGAAGTAAGTTTCGACTCACGGTTCGAGAGATACGGTCGTGTATCGCTTTTGGTTAAAAAAAACCCAAATAAAAGGGTACATGGCCGTATCTCGCAAACTGTGACTCGAAATATACTTCTACAAGTTTGGGTGGCTTGTGTTACGTGAATTGGACCAAGTTACAAAGTATTGCTATTTTTCGTTGTCATTTGTACATTTTTTTCCAAATTTGCGCTTTGTTTGTTGATGATAGAGAAATAGATGTAACTCGTATCAAATAACCTTAAATTTTTGGTTGATAGATAAATGTCTAGAACGAGGCGACCGAGAAGCCCTTCTGGTAGCACTAGTGGCACACCATTTACAGAGGTAAGATTATATATTATTATTGGTTTTAAATACAAATATGTAACATTGTATCAATAATAACAATATTTATCTTTGTTCGTGTAGGTTGGTGGCCGTCAATCTACATCTGCCGAGGCTGGTCCATCGTCTTCGGTCGCCATTACACCTTCTGGACCGTTGGACTCAAGCTTACTTTCATTGCAATCCATACACTGATCCGAAGCCGTGTGGAATGGGTCCGCAAAGAAGTGTAACTTCCAGAAGCATGCGGTTCGTCCCATGGACCCCCGTATCACTCTGTATTTAGTTGAAGTCGGTTTCTACGGAACTCGATTTATGGGGGTTGTGAAGCTTGATCGACCTCTACTTACAGCTCTTGTCGAGCGATGAAGGTCGGAGACCCACACATTCCACCTACCGGTGGGTGAGATGACCGTCACTCTCCAAGATGTAGCACTCATTACTGGGCTTCCAATAGATGGGGTCACCATGACGGGAAACATGGACTTTGACCAAGTAGTAGTTGTTTGTGATTTGCTCGGTATTGACCTGGAGGTGTTGTTGGAAAAAAAAAGGATGTTGAAAATGAAATCCTCAAAGATATTCCCGAAGATCATAATCCAGATCTAGTAGATCAAGCCATAGAGGATGCTAAAGATAAAGCCGAAGCTGATTTTTGGGATGAAATCTTCAACGGTAAATCACTTCGAATTAGTTGGTTGAAATTGCAATTCGATGAATATTTGACGGATGATTCGGATGAGGAAGCCCTACATTACTATGCTCGTGCCTACATATTCAGTATGATCGGGGGTGTGATCTTCTCCAACTCATCCGGTGTGAGCGTGCCGCTCATGTATTTACCATTGTTGGAATATTTCGGTACGGTCGGCCATTAAAGTTAGGGGGTGCGGCTTTGACGTTACTGTATAGAAATTTGTGTGCATGTGCATTAGGTGTCGTACAAATGCGTGGCCCGATGGTTCTATTGCAAATATGGAGTTGGGAATGCATCCACATCGGACGTCCCCATATTATTGAACCAACACCGGATTGGTTGGCCGAACCACCGGTTCTAAAGTTGTTACCTCCTTTAGGCGTATATTGGGCAGGACGGCACACGTGGGTCGATAACCCACGCCAATCTCTTACGTATTATAGAAATGAGTTAGATAACTTACGGGACAAGTTCGTCAATTGGGTACCGTACTCAACACTGTCAGAACAATTGGCAGAACACGAGTAAAGTAGGAAGACATTGGCAGAACTTCATCTTGTAAAGAACCCACAAAGAGAAATGCACTGTTAAAATCTCCCTACTTAACCCGTTATTGACGATGACGAGTTAAGTGATCTTAACCTATCAACGCCAATAACGGGTTAAGTAGTAAGATATCAGCAGAACTTCATCATCGACAGACCAAATATTCATCCACTTAGACAAATACACTATCAAAATCTTCATACTTAACCTGTTATCGACGATGATGTGTTAAGTGAACTTAAACTATCACCGCCAATAACGGGTTAAGTTAGAATATATTGGCAGAACTTCATCTTCGAAAGATCAAATTTTCTACCACAAAGAGAAATACACTGTCAAAATCTTCCTATTTAACCCATTATTGACGATGACGGGTTAAGTGAACTTAACTCGTTATTGGCGTCATCGCCAATAACGGGTTAAGTTGGAAGATATTGGCAGAACTTCTTTTCGAAAGATCAAATTTTCTACCACAAAGAGAAATAAATTATTATAAAATCAATTGTAAAAATTTTGAAATTAATATTAGAATTGTGAGAAAATTATATAGAAATTAAAACTAGTGCTCCAAGTCGAGCCCTGTCTATAACCCTACACTAACCCTTGCCATAACCCTCTAACCCTAGCCCTAACCCTATCTAGAAAATTTATTATATATTTTTTTATGAAGAGAATTTATTTTCAAAAATTCAAGTGTTTTTTTATAAAAATATTCCCACTTAACTCGTTAATAACGATATTATGCCCATCTAACGCGTTCATAAAAAAAAGAAACATTACACATTTTAATTCTTGAAAAAAAAATTTAAAAAGATTTTAAAACAAAATAATAATATATTTGAAAAATATAAACAATAAAGTTCATATAAAAAAAAGTAGAACCCTATCTATAATCCTACACTAACCCTTCACATAACCCTCATAACCCTCCAACCCAAGCCCTAACCCTCTAACACTCTAACTCTTAAACTGAATTCAATGTTTATAAAGAATGATCTGTAAAATTTTATATACAAATATTATTTGTAGTTTCCAAATTGTTTTGCACCCAATTCAAAGGTTCCAATATAAATTATAAAATTCATTTTCAAATTTGAACCCAAAAAAAACTATAAGAATTAGGGGGAAATTATATAAAAAATAAAATTATAATTTTAAAAATAAAACATTATAAATTAAAAGAATCAATTTTAGAAGTCTAAACATTAAAGCTGATAGAGCGCCAAGTCCAGCACTATCTCTTACCCTCTAACCCTAGCCCTCTGACACTATAACTCTTAAACTGAATTCAATGTTTATGAAGAATGATGCTAAATCTTTATTTTTTACTTTAAAATATTATCTGGAGTTTTCAATTTATTTGGATAGTTAATTATATAATTTTTTATGAAGAGATTTTATTTTTCAAAAAATGAAGAAGATTTTTGTAATAAAAAATAAAAAATATTATGAAATTGTTTTAAATCTTCTAAAAATATTTTAAAAATACATTATCCAACAAAATAATATAGTTGAAAAATGTAAACATTAAAGTTTATAAAAAAATATAGAAGATCTATCTCTAACCCATGGCATTACCCTCATAACCCTCTAACCCAAGCCATAACCCTCTAGCACTCTAACTCTTAAACCGAATTCAATGTTTATGAAGAATGATGTGAAATCTTTATTTTTTATATTAAAATATTATATGGAGTTTCCAATATGTTTGCACCAAAAGAAAGGTTCCAATATAAATTAAAAATTCATTTTCAAATTTGAACCAAAAAAATACGAATTGGGGAAAATTATATAAAAAATAGAATTATAATTTTAAAAAGAAAACATTATAAATTAAAAGACTCAACTTTAGAAGTGTAAACATTGAAGTTGATAGAGCGCCAAGTCCAGCACTATCTCTAACCCTATAACCCTAGCCCTAACCCTCCGACACTATAACCCTTAAACCGAACTAAATGCTTATGAAGAATGATGTTAAATCTTTATTTTTTACTTTAAAATATTATATGGAGTTTTCAATTTGATTGGATAGTTGATTATATAATTTTTTATGAAGACAATTTATTTTCCAAAAAATGAAGAAGATTTTTGTCAAAAAAATAAAAAATATTAAGAAATTGTTTTAAATCTTGTAAAAAAATTAAAAAATTATTTATCAAAAAAAATAATATATTTGAAAAATGTAAACATTAAAGTTCATAAAAAAAAGAAGTAGAAGATCTATCTCTAACCCTACTCTAGCCCATTCCATTACCTTCATAACCCTCTAACCCTACCACGAACCCTCTACCACTCTAACTTTTAAACCGAATTCTATGTTTATGAATAATTATATTAAATATTTTTTTTAAATGGAGTTTTGAATTCGTTGGCTTCAAAAAATAAATTGGTGCAATGCAAATTATGAAATCAATCCTAAATAGAAAATTTTTAAAATATTAAAAATGGGGGGAAAATATATATATACCAAAATTTATATTTTAAAAAAATTACATTTTAAAACAAAATACTTAATTTTAAGCATTGAAGTTGATAAAAAAATCTAGAGCTCCAAGCCCAGCACTATCTGTAACCCTTCCAATAACCCTCTAACCCTAGCTCTCACTGTCTAAGACTCTAAACTCTTAAACTGAAATCAATGTTTACGAAGAATGATATTGAACTTTTTTTTAATTGATAAACATTATATGGAGTTCTCAATTTGTGTGGAAAGTTTATTATATATATAAAAAAAATTCGACAGTTTTTATTTTAAAATATTCCAGTTATTTGTTATGAAATATTCCAACGTAACCCGTTCTTGACAATGACGGGTTAAGTGATCTTTAACCCATCATCGCCAATAACAGGTTAAGTAGGAAGATATTGGCAGAACTTCATCTACGAACAAACAAGTTTTCATCAGTATAGACAAGTACACTGGGGAAATATTCAAACATAACCCGTTATTGGCAATGACGGGTTAAGTGAGCTTAACCCGTCATCGCCAATAAAGGGTTAAGTTGGATGATATTGGTAGAACTTCAACTCGTCAAGATGAATTTTGTGCAAGTTTTCTTCCCCAAAGAAAAACACACTGTCAAAAAAGTCCAACTTAACCCGTTATTGTAAATGAAGGGTTAAGTTATCTTAACCTGTCATTGTCAATAACGTGTTAAGTTTGAAGATATTGACAAACTTAAAATGTTTAAGATGAATTTTGTGCATATACACTGTTAAAATATTCCAACGTAACCCATTACTGTAAATAACGAGTTAAGTGTACTTAACCCGTCATCGCCAATACGGGTTAAGTTGGAAGGTATTGCTAGAACTTCATCCTCCAAAGATCAAATTTGTACAAATTTTCAGTCAACCTAACCCGTTATTACCGTTAACGGGTTAAGTGGGGAAAAAAAACACCCACAGCATATATATACCATCTCAAACAGTTGACAAATTTCACAAGTTTCACAAATTTCACATATCAAGATTTTGTACCATTCACACATACACAAAGTTCACAAATTTCATCATATTTATACATTCTCAAACCAATTACAACAACATTTACATGTCAATCACATTACCATTATAACCGATCATTCACTTTTTTCGGCAAATTTGATACACTAATTTCAAATTACATACACCAAAAATATACATATAAATTCAAATACATTTACTTGATCATATATACAATAAAAGGTTTACAACTTTTTGATGATTGACGCCTTCCATCGGCACGATCATGTTTCATTCCAAACCTACAAAAAAGAAAAAAAAATTAGAAATGAATAATTGTCCTTATCAATTGAAATTAGTATTAATGGTATTCAAGTTTAATATGACATACATAGTACAAAATTTACTTTAGCACGAATCTTCACCTTCATCGTCATCACTTTCTTCACCGGTTGGATCTTCTTCATATACTACTGATCCACTAAATAAATATAAAGAATGAGTTGGTCAACAACAACAAGTTAAGATTGATTGAGTCAAATTAATATATACTTAGTCTCGGATAAATTACCTAGCAATATTATTCGGGCAATTTCATGAATCGTGACATACGACACGAAGTCATGTCCTGCAAAGTCTTGGTCTTTTCGTTTATTGCAATTCTCTTATGGACTTCAACCTCTTCCCTCTATGCCTCCCCTTTGTAGTGCATTGTATAGGGTCCCCCACCGGTCGATGTGCATGTCCACCACTCTCCGATTGTATGCTACCTTCGCAGTGTGCGCTATCCGGGTTGAATTTGAGAAACGCCTTCAATGCCCTTAAGCATGTAGTCGAGCATGTACTTGTACGTTCCCTCGAAAGAACAACCAGGATCGACCAACTGTCTTGAGAGCTGACTCAATTTACAATATCGAGAGGCAAAATTGTCACCCATACTATTAGAAACGGGTGTACTACTTCTTCTTAACTGATCTCGGGTCCATCATCTACAAATATATTGCTTCGGTAGTGCAGTGTGATCGGTGAACTGAAGAACCACCAAAAGATGTTTGCATGGAATGCCTACGAATTCATACATGGAACAAGAACATTTACCCATTTGACAGTGTTTGCAAAAAGAAATCACCCTCTCCAGTTCAGAATTTCCACAAATCGTCACAGAAAAAGCTGAACTATCCGATATATCCATACTCGCAATGAAATTCACATAAAGTAAGAAGCTTTTTTGCACTTTTTGTTGGAATTTGTAGAAAATCTTCAATGTGTATGTTCCCGCCATTTGTGATTTCATCGCCCATTCGGTCTTCAATTTTGGTCTCTCCTCACGATTACGATGAGTTTCTTTAAGTTCCTCATGTCTTTGTTTTACTAAGACTAGGTCAAAGAAGATGGCAAATTCATGTAATGAGTACTTTTTATGGGAATGTTACTTTAAGGATGAATACAGAGATTCGCTCCGTTGGGTACTCAACATGCCGCCCCAAAATGATTCTCTTGCATAGACGGGAGCCCATTTCTCATGAATGTCAAATTTATCGTTTAACCATTTGTTATTCTCAAGTTTGTATTGCGCAATCAATATTTTCCACTTCTCTTCAAAATCAGTTTTATATTCCGTCGTATAGATGATACTCTTCAAAGCATCCCTAAACTCATCGATATTGATAAATCCATTAATGTCCATATTTTGGATCAATAATCTGAATGGAATTAGATAATTAAACTCTCTATCTTTGGTAATTTATTCTTCTTTTCTCTTTTCCATAGGAAACAGCATAAAAGCAACTAAATGAAGCGGATTCAATGATTTACTCAAGACTAATCCATCACTGTGAGGATGATACACTGGAATGAAGAATCCTAATTTTGCATCAAAACATTTGTTAGAAGCTACATAATACATTCGACTGATTCCTTAACGACAGTCGACTGAACAGAGTGGGATGAGTTTCCAAAGCTTCGCGGAACAGTCGACTGACTCTTAGTCAACAGTCGACTTCTCTGACTAGTTTGAGTTTCCAAAAGTTCGCGAAACAGTCAACTGATTCTTAGCCAATAGTCGACTGAACTGGCATTCAACGGGAATTAGAGATAAGCACAGTTGAGAAACACCCTCATCCAAATCCGCAAAACAAATCAGATTGAGCTGTCAAAATCAGGAAAACAAATATTGTATAATTGCAAATAACAACTTCCCAAAAATTATGCTAGAAATCTATTATGGTAGTTAATGAAGAGGATTTGACTCAATCCATATCCGGTATTTGAGGAGATTGAAATCTGGGTTGGAGATCTGTAGATGAGGGCAAAAGATGCTATAAAAAGGGATCGAAAAACCAAGAAGGGATATCGAACAAGAGAGGAGATCAAGAGAATTTAAGGAAAAAGGAGGGATCAAGTACTAAAACTCGGCATTGAGGGGGAGGAGAACAAGTCGACTTCAGAGGAGATCGTCGACTTCAGGCTGATTGGTTTCAAGCTGATCATCATACAAATCAGTGTTTCTTCTTCTCTCTTTAATTTTTGTTCTTGTTAAATTCATTAGAGTCATGTATTCAAAACTGTTAGTCAATAACAGTTGGATTTTGTGCAACTAAATTCATTTTGGGCAGATTGAAACCTTAGTCATGGAATAAATCTTCTTTTGCATTACTCCAATCACTTATTGATTAAACCTGGTTGTTCTTGATCAAATTTATAATAAGCAGTATTATAAAATTGAATCTGTTATATGAGTAATTGAAATAATCAAGTTTTATGCTCGTAATTAGTAACACAAGAATCTATTAGGTTCTTTGGTTTAATCAACTTAGAGGATCTAGATTTGATGCCAACTTCTAGACCTTTGAGTGTTTGTTAATTTCCATAGTTCTATGCTTTCTTCAAGTGCAACTTAGTAGATATCATGCTAAAACACTTCAGGAGAGAAAGGAATTAGAGTAGATACCATGCCTAATTTCTTAGCCCAGGAAAATCTTTAATTTAAGAAGTAGATACCATGCTCTTAAATGAACAAACATGAGTGATCAGAGTAGTGTAGAAGTTGATCGAACATTCTTGGCTATAGGTGGAAATCAAGCCCAACTAATTCAATAGATATTTTTGTGACTCAAATTTACCAAATTGAGGACTACTTGATCTAGATTTAAATCTCATTTCCTTTCAGACATACATTTAGAAATGAAACTTAATAAAAGCTTTCTGATTATTGATTAGTAAGTTAATTACTACAATTTCTGTGGGATCGATCCTTGCTTTTCACTACGCTTCTGAAAACGATTCGTACACTTGCGAGGTTTTTAATTTGTGTTTAGATTATCTATTCATTTAGATAATTGAGTGATCAATAAGTTTTTGGCGCCGTTGTCGGGGATTGTTTAGTACTTTAACTTGCAAATCAATAAAGAATATATATATATATATATATATATATATATATATATATATATTTTATTTACTGAAAACTATGAATATTCTCTTTTTTTTAGGTACAATCCAATTTGAGGTTACATGACTTTGGTGTATGCACGGGAGATGATCACTTCATCCCAAGCTACTACCTATTGACCAAGAGATAGAGCACACTCTGTACAAACTAAGCCAGTCCAGTCAACTGTCTTTAGGGTGTAAGTCGACTGTACCGCAAAACATTCCAAAAGCAACAATGGGTGAGGAAGTACCAAATCGAGTACCAATGCAGGACAAATTCACTCCGAAGAATATTGAGCAACCTTTTTGCATAGCTTATCAACCTAAGGTCACAGGGAATATGCACTTATCACCTCAATTACTCAGCATGGTTCTCCACTTTAGTGGCAAACTAGACGAGGATCCTCATCTCCACTTGCAAGATTTCTTTGATCTTTGCAGAACGGAAAGCGTCCAAGGGCTTACCCCTGAAGAAATCAGGTTAATTTTGTTTCCATTTTCATTAAAACTTAATGCTAAATTGTGGTATAATTCTTTGGAACCAGGATCAATTCAATCATGGGAGCAATTGGCAACAAAGTTCTTGAAGGAATTTTTTTCAGCTCAGAAAACCAAACAACTAAAAAGGGAAATTCAACTCTTCCAACAAAAAGATGGCGATTTGTTCTTCGAGGCATGGAAGGACTTTAAGAACAAACTTCTCAAGTGTCCTACGCACAACATGCCTAAGGATGATCAGGTACAAGCATTCTATGAGGGTTTAAATGACACTAACAAAGCAATTGTAGATTCAGCTTGCAAAGGAATCTTGATGAGGAAGAGTGGTGAGGAGGCCATCGAGCTATTCGAAGAACTCAGCGAGAACTCACAACAATTCTCAACAAGGGGAAGGGGTTTTTCGAAAAAACAGGGAGTTTACGAAATTTCTAGTAGTACAACATGCAATTAGAAATGGTAACCATGAACAAAAAAATTGATATGCTTGTTAATGCAATTTCGACGCTAGGTGGCGTAAAAAATCAAGCAAAAGAAATTTGTGCAATTTGTTCTCACTCTGATCATACAACTGATGCATGTCCCATGTCTTCTTTCACAGATCAGGAGCACGCAAACTACGTAGGACAGGGAGTGTTTCCACCCAAGAACAACCCCTTCTCGAACACGTACAACCCAGGGTGGAGAAACCATCCAAATTTCTCATGGAACAATAATCAAAACAATCAAGGCACTCAAATCGCACAAGGGCATGCGCGGAACTTCCAGATCGGGAATGAATTTGATCGGCCAGTTCAACAACAGAAGAAATTGGATTTCGAATCCACCATTCTTCAATTGCTCCAACAGCAACATCAAACAAGCAACTAACAAGGGCAGGCTATTCAGAAATTGGAGATCCAAATTGGTCAAATTGCTAAGGAGTTAAGTGAAAGAAAGGTAGGAGAACTCCCATCACAAACTATACCAAACCCTAGAGGACAAGAACAGCTCAAATCGGTGACAACCCTAAGAAGTGGTAAGATAATCGACAGCAAAGTTAGAACAAACGCGGACGAATCAGACACACAACCAGCAAAATCTTTGGGTTCCAACAAGGTAAGTGACAAAGAAAGGGTAGTATTGCCACCATTCCCTCAAAGGTTCGTCAAGCAAAAGAAAGAACAACATTTACTTGATATTTTTGAAACTCTCAGGAAGGTAGAAATCAATATTCCCCTACTTGATGCTATTAAATAAATTCCTTCTTATGCCAATTTTTTGAAAGAATGTTGTACTCACAAGAGAACGTTTCAGTTTCGGGAGAATGTGGCTCTAACAGAGGAAGTGAGTGCGGTATTGTTGAGGAAATTACCTCCTAAGTTGAAGAATCCAGGTAGTTTTACCATTCCTTGTAGGGTTGGTGAGCATTTCTTTGAAAAGGCACTGTTAGATTTGGGGGCAAGCATCAATCTTCTTCCATACTCTGTTTACGAAGAACTAGGATTGGGGGAACTTAAACCAACATCAATCACCTTGCAATTGGCTGATCCGAGCGTCAAGAGACCTAGAGGTATTTTGGAAGATGTCTTGGTTCAGGTAAATGATTTCATTTTGCCTGCAGATTTTGTTGTTTTAGATATGGAAGACTCTTCAATGCCATCTTCTTTACCGATCATCTTAGGTAGACCCTTTATGAGTACTGTTGATATAAAAATTTGTGTTAAAAATGGCACTATTAGTATGAAAATAAATGGTGAAAAGATTGAGTTTAAAATGTTTGATGCACTAAAATTACCACACGATGATCATGAATGTTATAATATTGATGTGGTTCAGGAGATTGTTGACCAAACATTTCAGGTACATAGCGTCGATCCACTACAGGCCGCAATTACACACTCTCTAACACTATCTCGAGTTGAACCAGAATTTGATGATATGATTGGAGGATTACAGAGATAGTACACTACCTTGAAAATCAAAAATCATATTCAGGTAAGTTTGCACCTGTGTTTGAAAATCTTGTGTCTGATAACACTTTTGTTTCTTCTGTTACCAGGACACCAGACATGGAGCTAAAGCCGCTACGTGAATACTTGAAGTATGCATACTTGGGTGAAAACCAGACGTTACCTGTGATAGTTGCTGCAAACTTGAGTATGTAGGAAGAAGAGAAGCTGTTGAGAGTATTGCGAGAACACAAGGGTGCATTAGGGTGGACCATTGCAGATATCAAGCGAATAAGTCCATCCAAGTGCATGCATAAAATACTTCTTGAAGACAATACAAAACCTAGCAGGGAAGCACAAAGAAGGTTTAATCCACACATGAAGGAAGTGGTGAGAATAGAGGTCCTTAAGCTACTAGATGTTGGCATCATCTACCCTATCTCAGATAGCAAATGGGTGAGTCCTATACATGTAGTGCCTAAGAAAAGTGGAATCGCAGTGGTGAAGAATGATGAGAATGAGCTTATCCCTACGAGGATGACCACAGGTTGGAGGGTATGCATTGACTACAGGAAGCTGAATAACGAAACCAGGAAAGATCACTTCCCTCTTCCTTTTATTGATCAAATGTTAGAAAGATTAGCAGGATATAGTCATTATTGTTTTTTAGATGGTTATAGTGGCTATAATCAAATTGCTATTTATCCAGAATATCAAGAAAAAACCACTTTTACATGCCCTTTTGGTACTTTTGCATACAGGATGATGCCTTTTGGATTGTGCAACGCACCAGCTACATTTCAGAGATGTATGATGAGTATATTTTCAGACATGGTGGAGAGGTTCATCAAGGTATTTATGGATGATTTTAGTATTTTTGGATCTTGTTTTGATGAATGCCTTAACAATTTGCAGCATGTGCTTAAGAGATGTGAAGAATGCAATTTAGTGCTGAATTGAAAAAAGTGCCATTTTATGGTACAACAAGGCATTGTCTTAGGTCATGTGGTGTCCAAGAAAGGCATCGAGGTGGACAAGGCAAAAATTGACATCATATCGAAGGTACCCCCTCCTACTACAGTCAAGGGTGTAAGGAGTTTTCTTGGACATGCAGGGTTCTATAGAAGATTTATAAAAGATTTTTCCAAAATCTCCAGACCCCTTTGTGGATTGTTAGCTAAGGATGTTGAGTTTGCATGGACAGAAAAGTGCACGAATGCTTTTGTTACATTGAAAAATCTTCTCATTTCCGCACCCATCATCATGGCACCAGATTGGACCCGTCCTTTCGAGCTTATGTGTGATGCAAGTGATTATGCTTTGGGAGCTATTTTAGCTCAGAAAATAAATAAGGTACCTCATGCTATTTACTATGCTTCTCGAATTTTAAATGATGCACAGCTTAATTATTCCACAACTGAAAAAGAAATATTAGCTGTCATTTTTGCTGTAGAGAAGTTTAGATCATATTTGATTGGATCTAAATTCATTGTTTTCACTGACCATGCTGCGTTGAGATATTTGTTTGCAAAAAAGGATGCTAAGCCTAGGTTGATCAGATGGGTGCTTTTGCTCCAAGAGTTTGATCTTGAAATTAGAGACAAGAAAGGAAGTGACAATGTTGTTGCAGATCACTTGTCCAGGATACTGCATGATGAAGAGAGAAATATGCCCCCACTGAATGAAAACTTTCCAGATGAACACTTATTTGAAATAAATTTACAGCTTCCATGGTATGCAGATATTGTTAATTATCTCACTGCTCATGTTTTTCCTCCAGGTATGACGAGTCAAGAAAGAAAGAGGTTGGTGGCCATGTGCAAGCACTATTATTGGGATGATCCTTACTTGTTCAAATTCTGCCCTGATCAAATTGTAAGAAGATGTGTGTCAGAAGAAGAGCAAATGAGTATTCTGCAACATTGCCACCAATATGCATGTGGAGGACACTTTGGGACAAAAAGGACAGCACTTAAGGTATTACAATCTGGTTTTTATTGGCCTAATGTATTCAAAGATGCTTTTTCTTTTTGCAAGACTTGTGATAGATGCCAAAGGACAGGCAACATCTCATCCGGAAATCAAATGCCACTGAAAAACATTCAAGTAATTGAGCTTTTTGATGTATGGGTAATCGACTTCATGGGTCCTTTTCCTAACTCACTTGGTTATTTATATATTCTTGTGGGTGTGGATTATGTGTCTAAATGGGTCGAGGCTGTCCCCTCAAAAACTAATGATCACAAAGTTGTTGTCAAGTTTTTACAGGATAACATCTTCACCAGGTTCGGTACACCAAGAGCAATAATTAGTGATGGAGGTAGCCACTTCAATAATTTTCCATTTGCTTCTTTGATGAAGAAGTATGGGATTACACATAAAGTGGGTACTCCATACCATCCTCAAACCAGTGGGCAAGTGGAGATTAGCAACAGAGAAATCAAGAGCATTTTGGAAAAGACCGTAAATACAAGCAGAAGGGATTGGTCGCTACGCTTGAATGATGCATTGTGGGCATATAGAACTGCATACAAAACGCCCATTGGCATGTCACCATATCGTCTGGTCTTTGGAAAAGCATGTCATCTTCTGGTGGAATTGGAACACAAAGCTTATTGGGCTATTAAAAAGTTCAATTTTGATATAAAACAAGCAGGTGACAAAAGAAGATTGCCGCTGAATGAGCTCGCAGAATTAAGGCATGATGCATATGAGAATGCAAAGTTGTACAAAGAACGGACCAAGATATACCATGATAAACAGCTAGTAAGGAAGGAGTTTCATGAGGGACAGAAGGTATTGATATACAACTCGAAATTACGACTTTTTCCAGGCAAGCTTATGTCAAGATGGTACGGTCCGTACATTGTTACAAAGGTTTTCCCACATGGAGCTTTGGAGGTTCATAGCAAAGAGAAAAATAAAACATTCAAGGTGAATGGGCATAGGGCGAAGCCTTACATTGAGATGAGTTTTGAGCCACAAGAGGAAGATATAATTCTTCAAACTATTCAATACATTGCATAAACTCGTCAAGTCTAGCTAAAGACAAGAAAATGTGTGCTTATTGGGAGGCAACCCAATTGTCAGGGAAGTTCTTACACTTTTCTCTTTACTTATTTCTCTTTATTCATTTCTTTATTCATTTTTTTCCTTCAAATTGGATGGTGACACATGCCTATTTTAGTTTCAAACATTGAGGACAATGTTCCATCTAAGTTTGGGGGTATTTATTCACATTTGGAGTCTTTTGAATTTTTCTTTTGCATTTAAAAAAAAAAAAAAACCTTTCTAACAACAATGATGAGAACATGAGCTCAGTTACTATAGGTAGAGAGTGGAGAACAAGTATTAATTGCGGTCTTTATCTTTAAAAATGTTAATAACTTATCATATGGATCATGCTTGAAACTTTTATTCATTTGGTCATGTCAATTCGACGAATTTTGAAAGAGAATAGCGAGTTCAACTATGAGTAAACTTAAATACATAAATTGTGAGTTTTGAGCCTAACACATATTTTTTTTGAGAGTCACACACTTGAAGATCTCAGTATTCATGATTTAGTTGACTGCATGTATCTACATTCTTAAGATGAACTAGAACTTGTTCTTGTTACTTTTCGAAACTTATTTTGGATTTTGCATGAAAACTTGGAAGTGATTAAGGCACCTAAGAATCTATCACCAAAGACAAATAGCCTACCCAACATCAATTATTCACTAGTTGCCCCTTTGAAGCCTATAAAAGATTTCTTGACACATCATCCTTAACCATGCCTAGATAAATAGGTTACCTTACCTATATCTATTGAGTTAGTAGAGCAAAAATTGTAAAAGAGATGTGCCACGTCAAGGTGAGAGGTTGAAATATTAAAAAAAAAAAATGGAAAGAAGAGTTGGAGGATTTGTCATAAGAAATATGAAAAGTTGTTCATCAAATGTAAATTACTGAGTTGTGGATGGTTGAGAGGTGTTGGTAGAAATAAAATGTAGGCCTTTGATATATGGCCTCATGATTATTCAAAAAATAAAAAAAAATTGGTAGAAATATAATCTCTTAGAACAGTACAAGTTGCTCTTCTAATTCTTTAGAAATTTTGTATTCCTTTTTTCCCCTTATTGGTTTAAACCTCACCCATGGCCCCATTACAACCTATAAAGACCTTTTGATCCAAGTATTGTGCAAATCAATGGTGTGAAGATGTAGTAGCAAGATCAAGCATATGGTTTCATTTCACTCAAGTCAAGAGATCTAATTCGAACTTCCCATGTTAATGTGAGCTATTATTTTTTTTGGGAGTGTATGCCATGGTGAGATTTTGGAGTTGAAATATAGTTGAACTTGCTAACCTTAATCATGATTATGTTGCATAGGCATTGGTCACCCTACTTATTGATGTTCAAGTTGAGTATTCTTGTGAATAAGTGATTAACATTTGAACTAATTTTTTTTTAGGCCTATCTTAATGCTTGTTCTAATCTTGACACTAAAAGTAGCAAGTTCTCTGAGGTAAATGTTGGAAGGGTCAAGTGAGTCTTGCGATGCTTGTAGTTTTAGTTTCTTATTTTTACTTGAGGACAAGCAAAAGCTAAGTTTGGGGGTATTTGATAAATCCATTAATGTCCACATTTTGGATCAATAATCTGAATGGAATTAGATAATTAAACTCTCTATCTTTGGTAATTTATTCTTCTTTTCTCTTTTCCATAGGAAATAGCCTAAAAGCAACTAAATGAAGCGGATTCAATGATTTACTCAAGACTAATCCATCGCTGTGAGGATGATACACTGGAATGAAGAATCCTAATTTTGCATCAAAACATTTGTTAGAAGCTGCGGAATACAGTCGACTGATTCCTTAACGACAGTCGACTGAACAGAGTGGGATGAGTTTCCGAAGCTTCGCAGAACATTCGACTGACTCTTAGTCAACAGTCGACTTCTCTGACTGGTTTGAGTTTCCAAAAGTTCGCGGAACAGTCGACTGATTCTTAGCCAATAGTCAACTGAACTGGCATTCAACGGGAATTAGAGATAAGCACAATTGAGAAACACCCTCATCCATATCCGCAAAACAAATCAGATTGAGCTGTCAAAATCAGGGAAACAAATATTGTATACTGCAAATAACAACTTCCCAAAAATTAAGCTAGAGATCTGGTATGGTAGTTAATGAAGAGGATTTGACTCAATCCATATCCAGTATTTGAGGAGATTGAAATCTGGGCTGGAGATCTGTAGATGAGGGCAAAAGAAGCTATAAAAAGGGATCAAAAAACCAAGAAGGGATATCGAACAGGAGAGGAGATCAAGAGAATTTAAGGAAAAAGGAGGGATCAAGTACTAAAACTCGGCATTGAGGGGGAGGAGAACAAGTCGACTTCAGAGGAGATCAAGTCGACTTCAGGCTGATTGGTTTCAAGCTGATCATCATACAAATCAGTGTTTCTTCTTCTCTCTTTAATTTTTGTTCTTGTTAAATTCATTAGAGTCATGTATTCAAAACTGTTAGTCAATAACAGTTGGATTTTGTGCAACTAAATTCATTTTGGGCAGATTGAAACCTTAGTCATGTAATAAATCTTCTTTTGCATTACTCCAATCACTTATTGATTAAACCTGGTTGTTCTTGATCAAATTTATAATAAGCAGTATTATAAAATTGAATCTGTTATATGAGTAATTGAAATAATCAAGTTTTATGCTCGTAATTAGTAACACAAGAATCTATTAGGTTCTTTGGTTTAATCAACTTAGAGAATCTAGATTTGATGCCAACTTCTAGACCTTTGAGTGTTTGTTGATTTCCACAGTTCTATGCTTTCTTCAAGTGCAACTTAGTAGATATCATGCTAAAACACTTCAGGAGAGAAAGGAATTAGAGTAGATACCATGCCTAATTTCTTAGCCCAGGGAAATCTTTAATTTAAGAAGTAGATACCATGCTCTTAAATGAACAAACATGAGTGATCAGAGTAGTGTAGAAGTTGATCGAACATTCTTGGCTATAGGTGGAAATCAAGCCCAACTAATTCAATAGATATTTTTGTGACTCAAATTTACCAAATTGAGGACTACTTGATCTAGATTTAAATCTCATTTCCTTTCAGACATACATTTAGAAATGAAACTTAATAAAAGCTTTCTGATTATTGATTAGTAAGTTAATTACTACAATCTCTGTGGGATCGACCCTTGCTTTTCACTACGCTTCTGAAAATGATTCGTACACTTGCGAGGTTTTTAATTTGTGTTTAGATTATCTATTCATTTAGATAATTGAGCGATCAACAGATATTATTTGACATACGCACCTCATGCGGTAATTTATCCAAAATATCCAAATGCAATATATATGCTCAGTGTTAATGAAAACTTTCTACAATGCAGCACATATTCCACGATCCTCATCTGTCACGATGCCCAGCGGAGCGTGAGGCATTACTCATCGCCACTTTTCAAACAACCACTCAAATAAGGAAGCCTTCTCATTTGGAATGAATCCACAACCTAACAATGTTGATTGCCAATGATGGTTGACTCCAACAAATGGTACAAATAACATCTTATATCGGTTCGTGTTGTAGGTGGCATCAAAGCAAACTACATCTCCGAATACTTCATAATTCTTCCTAGCGATACCATCCACCCAAATACAATGGGACAATCGCCCTTCGGAATCTACTTGGTAATCATTAAAAAAAAGGATTGGTCTCCTTTTTCGATTCAAAGAACTCAATTAGCATTTGCCTGTCATGTCCTTTCATGTTTTCCATCGAGTCCCTTCTTAGATTTCTAACATCGGTTTCAGTGAATCCAATTTTTTCATTACCTCCACTTGCATCTTCGAAGAAAATCATTTGTTTGCATATAGGGACATTAGCTTCGGTAAGTTGACCAATAACTTTTTTATCTGATTTTGACAATACATGATTTCGAGGCAACATGTGACGTCTACCGGGTGAAGTAAATTCGTGATTGTGTGGTTCATTAAATGAGTAAATAATGTATTACTTTGTTTGATTAGTTTTACATGAACGAAATCTTTGCAACCCGTTCTAGAAGTAGTTTCCCGTCTAGCTTCATTAGGATTACTCAGTGACTCTCCGGCTTTATTACATACATATATTTGTCTACTACATAGGTTTTCTTGTATTAATTTCCACCCTTACGCATAGCAAAATTGCATATCTACAGTATGAGGCATAAAATTTCTCTGCTTCATCTAAAGTATGAAACGTCATACCTATCTTCGGTTTTAGGTGCTCATCAACTTGCAGCCGAAATTCACTCAATTCTTGTGCACGAACAAATTTTCCTTCGGCAACGGAACTTCCTTCAACACTTTCCATTTCTGCAAAAAACAAAAAAGTTCAAATATTATGAATAAGAACCGTTACGGTATGTGAAAAAAAATTCTAAGTCATTTAGTTCTTATACGAGGAACGTTATAAAACTGCACAAACAGCATCCAGAATCCATAAAACTTTGCAACTTGGTCCAATTCACGTAACACAAGCCACCCCAACTTCTAAAAGTGAGTTTCGAATCATGGTTTGTGAGATACGGCCGTGTACCATTTTTTTGGTTTTTTTAACCAAAAGCGATACACGGCCGTATCTCTCGAACATTGAGTCAAAACTCACTTCTACAAGTTGAGGTGGCTTGTGTTACGTGAGACCAACCTACTCGTAAAGTTTCGTATTTTTTGGAGATCGTTTGCAGGATTTTCAAGTCTAACCGCACTAAAAAATTTCGAAGTAATTTAGTTCTTATTCGAGGAACGTGAGAAAACCGCACAAACGGCATCCAAAATTTATAAAACTTTGCAACTTGGTCGAATTCACGTAACACAAGCTACCCAACTTGTAGAAGTAGTTTCGAGTCACGGTTTGCGAGATACGGCTGTGTACTGCTTTATTTGGATTTTTTTTAACTAAAAGCGATACACGGCTGTATCTCTCAAACCATGAGTCAAAACTCACTTTTACAAGTTGGGGTGACTTATACTACGTGAAACCAACCTACTCGCAAAGTTTCTTATTTTTTGGAAGTCGTTTGCAGAGTTTTCAAATCTAACCGCACTAAAAAAATTCAAAGTAATTTAGTTCTTATTCAAGGAATGTGAGAAAACCACACAAACGGCATTCAAAATTTATAAAACTTTGCAACTTGGTCGAATTCACTTAACACACGTCACCCCAACTTGTAGAAGTGAGTTTTGAGTCATGGTTTGCGAGATACGGCCGTGTACCGCTTTATTTGGGTTTTTTTTTAACCAAAAGTGATACACGGCCGTATCTCTCGAACCGTGAGTCGAAACTCACTTCTACAAGTTGGGGTGGCTTGTGCTACGTGACACAAACCTACTCGCAAAGTTTTGTATTTTTTGGAGGTCGTTTGCAGGATTTTCTAATTTAACCGCACTAAAAAATTTCCGAGTCATTTAGTTCTTATTTGAGGAACGTGAGAAAACCACACAAACGGCATTCAGAATTTATAAAACTTTGCAACTTGGTCGAATTCACGTAACACATGCCAAGCTAAATTGTAGAAGTGAGTTTCGAGTTACGGTTTGCGAGATACGGCCGTATACCGCTTTATTTGAAGTTTTTTTAACCAAAAGCGATACATGGTCGTATATCTCGAACCGTGAGTCGAAACTCACTTCTACAAGTTGGGGTGACTTGTGTTACGTGATACCAACCTACTCGCAAGGTTTCGTATTTTTTTGGAAGTTTGTACTGTTTTCTAATCTAACCGCACTAAAAACTTTCTAACTAATTTAGTATATATCGAACGAATATTAATACGACTCAATCTACAATATCGTCGAACGTTCAACAACAACTATGACTACAATTGCACTGTCTAAATTCATCAAAATACTACTTAGAAAGTTTTATATCTACAAATTTTTTGGGCAATTTTAATATATTCAAGTAATTGGAAAGAGAGAAAAAAAAAATCAACACAAATACAACTACTAAGGCAAAGAATTCGTCATTACCTTACTAAATAACTGCGAATTTCACCAATATAGGTGTTGTGGCTGAACTAGGGTTTCGATTTGCTTTCGAAGTTGGGATGAGAGAGTTGGATTTCGATATTTGGAGTAGAGATTGGGAGAGAGAGATTGTGTGGGAATGGAAGAGGAGGAGGAGCGGACAGAGGAGGAGAGATTGGTGTTTGGATTAGGGTTAGGATTTTCTGGTTTGGGGAGCAACGGACGGAAGAGAGAGAGAGAATTGCCGGAACGAGAGAGGAGGGAAGTGATTTACGAGTCGCCTGAGTGAGAAGCTCTCGATTTCGGCAAAGTTGGGTTTGGGTTCGAGAAGAAATGAGAGAGAGAGTGGGGAGAGATCGAGAGAAGAAGATGGAGTATACAGAAGAAGAAAAAAAAATTCAACTTTTGCCTTAACCCGTTCTTGGAAATGACGAGTAAAGGCAAAAAAAATTTTTTGCCTTAACTCGTCGTTTGCACTGACAGGTTAAGAAATTTTTTTTCAAAAAAAAAATCTAGGCCATTGTATCTTGATCCAACGGCCTAGATCTCAGTTCGCAACGGGCAACGGGTCTGTACACAGACCCGTTTGCAACCGAATAAAGCTATATATATATATATATATATACATACAGGGTAAAAGGGATATGAGCAACTTGCTCATTTAGTAAATGAGCAATTGATTATGTGGCATGCATGTGATACATTGGACAACTAACCCTTTTAAGGATTTTTCAATCACATGTATGCCACATCACCAATTGCTTATTTACTAAATGAGCAAGTTGCTCATACCCCCTTTTCCCATATATATATATATATATATATATATATATATATATATATATATATATATATATATATAGTAAAAGGGATATGAGCAACTTGCTCATTTAATAAATAAGCAGTTGATGAGGTGGCATGCATGTGATACTTTGAGTATCTAACCACTTTAGTGTATCTAACCACTTTAGGATTTTCCAATCACATGCATGCCACCTCATCACTTTCTCATTTACTAAATAAGCAAATTGCTCATATCTCTTTTTCCCATATATATATACTAGGTTTGCCCGTTGACACGTGCCTACGGCACGTCTTCGGAACGGTGCACCTTATTTGATTATATAAAATAGTTTTGGAGGTCCAGCAAATTGATTGAAGTAGCAAACATATTATATGAGAAACTTTTGGGGTCTAAAAAAAATATATTATATGATTTTTTTGAATTATTTTAAAAGTTTTTAAATTTTTAATTTTTTTAGTTTTTTAATTTTTTATTTTTAAAAAATTTTAAAAAATTTTATTTTCTTAATTTTTTGAATAGAAGAGGGAGGAAGAGAGAGAGGAAAAAAAATAATTAAATAAATATAGGAGTTGTTTTGGGTGGTGGATTTGAATTTGAGTTTTGGGGGGAAACTTTTGGAGGGAAAATATGTTTTGTGAGGTTAGATCTAGGCCATTGATTTGAGGGAAAATTGAATGAGAGCCACTTGATAGCTTTCTTTGTAATTTATTATATATATATATATATATATATATATATATATATATGAAAGTTGCCTGTTTTGCTTCAACTGAATATTTTTTTACTCAGTAGTAGGGTTGGCATTCGGGTCGTCCGGGCCCGATCGGGTCGGGCCCGCTCGGGTTGAAGGTTGACTTGGGCGGGTTCGGGTCGGGTGGGAGGCTTAACCGGGCCGGGCCGGGCTGGGTCGAAGAGATGAAATCGTGACCCGCCCAATCTGTGAACCCTTTCGGGTCCAACCCCGGTCGGTTCGGGTTGGGTTGCGGGTTGGCCCGCTTAGAGAGTGAACTTTCTTTTATTTACTTAAAAATAAAATAAAAAATTAATAATAAACATTAAAAATCGTTATAATAAAAATAAGATTGAAAGAGTGAAATTGCTAAAAAAAAGGATATATTATGTAATACCCCAGATCTGGCAGCGAACAGTCGAATGGTTGGATTAGCAGTCGACTGGTCTGCGCGGATTTGAGAATTTGAGATTGAGATTGAGAAATTTAGTCCCACATGGGAAGTTTGATATGATAATTTGAGTATAAATAATATTAGCCAATGATCAAGAGTCACCAATTCGGTTAACCACCTTTTGAGAGACAGCCTGTAGTAGGCAGTTGTACTACATAGTATCTAATTTGTCTTCTAAAAATATTAAAATTGTCTGAGTATTGGGTCGGGGCGTTACAAAATGGTATCAAAGCCGACTTTCGACACAGGGTGTAGAAGAGGTCAGGAGATCTGCGATGTTGAGAGTCACTTATCTCCGGGATCAGAAAAGGATCTGCGGTGTTGAGAGTGATTTATCTCCGGGATCGAGGACTATACTACATCGGCTAGAAAGGGCGGTCCTACACTAGATGTATGCCCTGTACTCAGCGAGGACGCTGATTTCTAAAGATGGGGTGTATGTAATACCCCAGATCTGGCAGCGAACAGTCGACTGGTTGGATTAGCAGTCAACTGGTCTGCGCGGATTTGAGAATTTGAGATTGAGGTTGAGAAATTTAGTCCCACATGAGAAGTTTGATATGATAATTTGAGTATAAATACTATTAGCCAATGATCAAGAGTCACCTAATTGGTTAACCACCTTTTGAGAGGCAGCCTGTGGTGGGCAGTTGTACTACATAGTATCTAATTTGTATTTCTAAAAATATTAAAATTGTCTGAGTATTGAGGCGGGGCGTTACATATTATTCATATGATTTCAAGTTATACAAGTTTCACAATTTGTAATAAGAAATAAAGATTTCACAAATTTGTTTTATCAACTAATAAATTTCTTATATACAATTTCAATTTTACTTCAATTTTCCTAATTTGAAATTTTGAAATAACAAGCAAAGATTTAATACAATTTTTTATCTATTTACAAGATGGCCTTCAATTTGTTGTGTTGACTTGTTGTTGTTGGTCTTGAATTCTTCATTTTGGTTGCTGTTGATGTTGTTGTTGTTGTTGTTCCGGCAAGTTGCTCCCACTTGTAGACGTAGATAATGCTTCCCTTGTGTCCTATCTTCAACCTTCAGCCAATCTTCTGTGCAAATGAGCATCTCTAACGAGTCGGGTTTCAAGTGATTCCTGTAATCAGTTAGAATCCTGCCACTTGAAGAAAATGCACTTTCAGAAGCAACTGTAGAGACAGGAGAAGTTAGTAGATCTTTAGCCATATATTTAAGAATACTATCAGTGTGTTCATGGTCTTTCCACCATTGTAAAATATCTAGTGAAGAAACAGAAGACTCAGAATCTTGTTGGTTATACCAATTTAATTCATTTGGTTGATTAGTCCTAGGTTTTTTGGATTGAATTTGTGCAAATAAATTAAATGTTCTATCATCAAATTTACTCTTACCCTTACCTTTAGAAGTAGCAGAAGAAGATCTAACTACAGAAGTTGTACTACTAGAAGCAAAAAATCTATCATAATAATCATACAAGTTAATGCATCTTAAACACATCTTGAACACATAAATTTAATGCATCTTGAACATAAAAGATCTATTTTTAATGCATCTTGAACACATAAATTTAAAATATGACATGCACATCTAACATGAAAAATATTGTCAGATAGAGGGTTTAATGCGGTTTTTAAAATACTAATTGATGCATTGTTGTTAGATGCATTATCAAAACTAATACACATAATTTTATCGCGAATATGAAAAATATCACAAATTTCTAAAATACGGTTTGCTATTTCAACGCCACTATGGGGATAGGGCAACGCAGCAAGTGATATGATTCTTTTTTGAAGAATCCAATCATTGTCGATCCAATGATAGGTTATTCCCATCATTGGAATATTGTTGCAACCCATCCAACAATTGAAGTTAAACTAACTCTACAAGTTAAACTCCATAAAATTGCAATCAAAGCGTCATTCATTTTATTGTACATTTTAAAACAATCTGATTTGCAAGTATTTCTCGTAATTCTTCTAAAATGAGGGTTTAAAGCCGTTTGATTAAAATTTTCCAAGTCCCTACTCTCGGGATAGGAAAATGGCAACTCTTCCTTTATTACTAATCGGGCCATTTTCCGACAAACAAGATTGGAATCATAAGGGTGGCTGTCAACTAGACCGGTCCTGGGGTGGATTTTTTGTTGGCCGGATAGGTCAACAAGAAGATCTTTATGAACACTTAGGATGTGTCGCTTAATTGTACCCGTGCCCTCACCCCTATTCCATTTGTATTGCTTAGAACTTGTTTTACAAACTTTCAAAGCTATACCCGGAGTTTCTTCGTCCGGGATATAATCGTAAAATTTATGCCAATCACTACTTTTCCCTCTAATTTTCCTACCACTAGGGGGTTGTGTTGTTTCAGTTGCTTGTTGTTATTTTTCTTCTTCTAATTGTATGTCTCCTACAAACTCATCGTGTGTACTACATTGTTAAGTAGGAGGATCATGGTACTCTTCGGCGGGCTCACTATGTGGGTCAATTGGTGGCCTACGGGAAGTGTCGGTAGAATCTTGCCCACTTTGGCTACGACCGCTACCGCGTGATCTAGACATGTTTATATGTAGTAGTGTATGTTAAAAAAAACTACACAATGTAGGGACGATAAGTTACAAAAAAAAAATCTAGAAAACAAGAGGATTGTGAGAGAGAAGATCAAAAAACCAACAAACAAACAAGATACGAAAAATTATAACTACAAAAATAATAAAAATTGGAGAAGATGGTTATGAAATTTTGATACTATTTACCGTGGATACGCGTATATAAAAAAACCCGTGAAAATAAGAATAGAAGTAAAAGTAGAAATCCGGAATTGACGACTCGAGGAAAGCTTGGAGAAGGGTAGAGGACTTGATCACTTGGAGTTGGAGGAGAGTTGAAGACGTTGTTGAATTTTGACTTCGATACGATCAGAATTTGATCGTATATATGACTTGCTAGCTTTTTTGTTCAATTATATTCACAAATTGAAATAAATTGAGTAATAATAGTAGAGAGAGTAATAGAGTAAGGTGTGAATTTTTTGTTTGAGTTTTGGGGGTATTTATAGGGTAAAAATAAACAAAAAACACAAAAAAACACAAAAAAACACAAAAAACACCAAAAAAAGGGCTAAAAGAGCCGTTTAACGACTCCGTGATACAATAACTGTCCGTTGGACCCGCGGGTCAACGGTCGACCCGGAGCAGGACTAACGTTTGACCCGTTAAGGTCAACCGGTTCGCAACCCGTGGGTCGACCGGCGGGTTGGCGAGCGGGTTGGGTCCTTTTTCGCGGGTTACCAAGCTGGGTTGGATTCGTTATTTTAACGACCCGGGTCGTCCCATTAACGTTAACGTGTTCGACCCGAACCCGAACCGTGGTTTCGCGGACCGGATTAAACGAGCGGGTCACGGGCGGTTCACGGATCGACCCGACCCGTTTGCCATCCCTAGTTGGACACATGCTGTTAAAACTGTTACCTGTATATCTTCAAGCACAAAGCTGATGATGTGATGAGAGTTTGATATACTCTTTTTCTGAACAAGGTTAAGGTTAATACATATTTGTAAGCCAACATTCCCGACTAGCTATTTCATATCATGAAGATCAATCTATTATAATCATTTGTAACTCTACTATTATGAGCAAGAACACCCAGTACGCGTGTAAAAAGTCAACATTATCTACTCTCAACTAGGGTGCCCCACCCCAGAAAGGATAAAGAGTTCAATAAGATATGTGCCAAAAGAATCGGGCTTTATCGATTTTTTTCTCTCTCTATTTTAGCATTTTATTTGGTAAGGTTTGAGAATGAAAGGAAAACCTCCGAAAGAATATTGCATAATTCAGAATTTTTTACCAAACTATCCCACTTTTTGTAAGTATGTCCAAAACTATCCCTGTTTAAAAATTTAATACCAAAACATTCCAGTCGCTAACTGAGTTAGCGTGCCTAGTAATTTTTTTCGCGCTAACTCAGTTAGCGTGCTGTAAGAGATACAGCTTTTCCCTCTCGTTTGGGTGTGACAAAAAGCCCACCCAATATAGACACGCTAACCCCGTTAGCGTGCCTCTTTATACCAAGGTCATTAACTGGGTTAGCGTGTGTCGATTATTAGCCTGTTTATGACGTTAACTGAGTTAACGTTAACTGAGTTAACGTGCATAAGTATCTCCAATTTACAGAAAGTTTCAATTTTCTGAAAACTTAAAATCTTCACTCTTTAACTCAATTAACGGCCTTGGTAAGAATAGGCACGTTAACTGAGTTAACGTGTGTGAGTATCCAAATACCAACAAGAATACTTGAAATAAAATATATTAATTTCAAATAATTATGATCTGAATAACACAAATATCCTGGGTCACATTGTCCAAATACAAGAATAAATCCAAATACATGAATACAATTATTGTTCAAGCAACTACAAGAATAATAATAACAAGATCCGGCACTAATATATACTTCATGTCACCGATACCATCTGGAACCTGTTCTCCAAAATCTGCAATTCAACGAATGCAGGAAAGAGAAAAAGAGAAAAACAAGTACCCGTCAATTGCAAGTCGCGGATCACAAATAATGTAGGATACAAGCACATGGGGAAAACTAACTAATAGCATGGAAGTCAACTAGCAGGGTATACTAACAATACAGTTGTTTTATGTCAACGGTAGTGTCACATGGCAACTAACAGTGTCTAGTAACAGTAAGCTCAGTATATCAGTGAATCAAGATAACAGTATAACAATATTAGTCCAACGGTATCAGTCTAACAGTATCAGTCGAATAGTATCAATTTTATGTTCTTACAGTCTTGTGTGAATTACTAGCTAGGTAGCACTTCATGCATCCCGATTTTTACTACATGGTTGCTACAACAAACTGTTTCGCTTTTAGATTTCATAATGGACCATAATACGGCAGTGTACTCAGGATCAGTGACAGTAGCAGTAGCAGTAACAATAACAGTCAGAACCTAGTGGTTCTCTTCTCCTCTACACCTTCCTATAGGAAGTAATGTAGACAGGGTCAGATAACAGTAACAGTAACAGTATGGAACACTAGTTCCCTTCCAAGTACATGTTTCCATATTTTCTACTACTAGATCTTCTCTTGAGAAACCCCGGCTTGGTTATTTTTATTACGGTCATCAAACATGCATGAATGTGTATGAAATAGTGTCAAACTAACATGGTATAATCAGTATTAGGTTCAGGAAAACAAATAAACAATCATAGATGAGGTACAGTCACATAAACGAGCAAAACAATGTATGTTCATATTCAGGACAGCATGACAGTACAGTACTAAAACAGTGAGTCCCGTCGCTACAGAAATGCAAATCTGGATCCGTCGAAGGATCTGGAAAATATACTTTTACACGAATCCAGCGAGTATAAATAAGTCACATAGTACTTCACAACATCATAACTCAAAACAGGTTCGAAAACAGAAAACATGTTCAGTCAGAAACCAGTAAAACGAATTCTCAGTCAGAAAAACAGCATCAAAACCTCTCAAATAAATCTAGTAAAAATCTGGGGTATTCCCCTATATGTCTAGAATCAAAATATAGAGTTTCATAATATTCCAATACAATTAGTTCGGTCATCAAAAATAAGAAAACATCGAAAAACGATAGTTTGATAAATCTGAAATTCCCAACACTGCTGTACGAAAACTGAAATATCTCGCAAGCCATGAAACGAAATCCAAATCCGCCAAAGGAATATGAAAATAGATAAAATATACTTTCACATTTCACAAACATTTTTCATACAGTAAAAGGAATCATAGTGAAAATAAGATTCTTTATAGAACAGCGAGCAAAATACAGCACGTATAGATTTTATAAACGAGCATGGAATATCACATAAAACTTATCAATAAAATTCACCAAAATTCTGGGTAATCCCTAGATATGTATAAAAAGACTGACCAAAGTTTCAGATCAAAATAATATAAGTAGCATAATTCTTTAAAATAATTTATCATCAAAATTACCAAAAAACAGAATCTGGAAAAGGTCGACACCTTTGTACTAAAACAGCCATAACTCGGTCATACGAAATCAAAATCAAGCAAGGTCAGAAGGGTTTGAAAATAGACGAAATTATATAAAACTCTCGTTTTATACCGCAATTAAGATACTGACTTTATCCCAGTCAAAAACAGCAAACAAAACAGAACTGCGACAAAATACAGATTTTTTTCTTAAAAACAAAATCAACATAGATTCAAGAAAATTGATCCAAACACATACAAACATGAAACCGAGTCTACCAAGTGTCTATACATCATGAATTAGGGTATCTAGCATGTCCACACCAATTATAACACATAGATCTCAACCAAATCACTAATTTTCACAAAAAACTCACATACATGATCCAAATTCAAGAACGGGTAAATCCTAAGTTAATTCATATTCAAATTGTGTCGTGAGTCGTCTATGGCCAATTTTTCACAATAGAGACAAAACCCATCAAGGAAATCACAAACAAGAGTCGTCTCTAGACCCAACTACACTATAGGTGAACTTTTTGACTTGTATCAAACAAATGAATTGGAGTACAAGTTACTTACCTGGAAGACGACGATTCCAATGGAGCAAAGAGCAAGAATAACGGGAACATATTCCCGGGTACGAACACAAAATCACGAATCCAAAGAACATATAACCCACGAACACGATCAGACGGCTGGGATCAAGAGATCAAGGGAACGGATCAGATCGAACGACTCTGATCGAAGATCAAGATGTGATCAAGTATCTTGATGATGTTGATGATGATCGGATCAGATCGACGATCGGACGGCCACCAATCAAAGCAATCAAGAACTCCAAGATGATGATAACGCGATCAACGGTCCATAATCAAAGTGATCATCAAGATGATGGATGAGATCACGATCCAATCGAACGGTTCCAAACAAAGATGATCAAACCCTCCATGATCAATATGATCAAGAGATCAACGGCTTGGATCCACTTGATCAAAAGTCACATGATCAAGAATCCAACGGACGACTCACAATCAGAGAGATCAAAACCCATGATGATGATGATGATCATGATGAAGATCGACGGCCCAAAATCAATCCATCCAAACCAATACAATAATAACCCATGATCACTGCAACAACAGTGGGGTATACACCGGGGTGACGGAACAGTGATGCGGCGCGACGACACCGGGCGGTAGGGGGGGGGGCGCTGGGCTATGTGGTCACGACAGCGGGAGGCACAACGCACAGGAGGTGCGCTGTCGGGTGGCTCACGATGTTGGCTGGCATCACAACGCCGGGAGGAGACATGCAACGCAGGGAAGCTGCGCTGCGGCTTCGCGGTGTCGCTACGATCGCGGCTGCCGACGAGAAGCAAGGGGCGAGCACAAAGGAGAACGGAGGGTGCCAGGGAGGGGGTCGCGAGGGCTGCGTGCTGTCGTTGCTCTGAGCTGCGCAACAGGGCAAAGGAGGGGAGACGGAGAGACGGGAGGGAGAGCGGCGCATGGGTAGAAGACGAACAGACGTTAAGGGGATTATGGGTTATATATATAGGCTGAAGTATTTAGGGTGGGTTTCGGGATGGTTAAGGATAAAAAAAAAAAAACAGGGTTTGGGTTGGGGCAGTTAACAGGTTTGGGTTTATGGGTATTAAAAATCCATTATGGTTTCAATAAAATTAATTCCAAAAATTATAATTAGATTAATATTAAAAGTAAATAATTTATTCAATAGAAAGTATACAATTAGAAATACCATAGTACAATAAATCAAATAGTATACACTGAGTTAATACTCAAATACTAGCAAATACAATAGGATTTTTAATATACAATCAAAATGTACTAACAATAAAAATAATAATACTAACGGTAGAATTTAATAATAATAATAATAATAAATTAACAGTAATAACAATAATAGTAAGATTTGTATTAAAATATAAAGTCATACAGAATAGTTACAAATACAATTTTTGATCGAAAATAGATTTAAATGGAAGATTCAACAACACATTTTGACAAAAGATTTTGAAAACGGAAAAACTAATTTAGAAAAATTTTAAATACAAAAAAAAAATACACTGAAAATACGGATTTGAAAAAAACAGGGGTTATAGTCCCAACTACAAAAGTTAACCCCGTTAACGCAAGTGGTTTAAATACTACCGCTAACGGGATTAACGAGTATATTGGATGAGTTTTTCTGCAAATCCCCACTCAAGGAAAAAAGTTGTATCCCCATTAGCACGCTAACAGGGTTAACGCTAGGGAAATTACTAGACTCGTTAACCCCATTAACGATAGGGATATTTTGGTATTAAATTTTCAAACAGGGATAGTTTCATACATACAAAAAGTTGGATAGTTCGGTAAAAAATTCGCATAATTCATAGTATCTTCAAATCTTGACTAATTTTCCATTAGGGCATAACCGTTTACCTGCATTCAGTGGCGGAGCCACACCCAAGCCAGGGTGAGCGACCGCTCCCCCTAAGTTTGGATAGGCCCTTTGTATAGGTGCAGTTATTTTTTATATTTTAAATGGAAGTCCGGGCAGCACTCCCCCTGAACGTGGCCCATAAAGGTCCATACAACCGCTCCTCACACCACTCGACCCGCTCCCTCTTCTTCTGCTGCTCGCTTTTTCTTCGTTTAGTTCTTGTGATTTCGCTCCCTGCTGGATGAAAATCCTGGCTCCGCCACTGCCTGCATTTACTTTTATTACCACCTTACGAAAACGAAGACCTGATAAGTTGAATTATCAAAATTCATGCTCTTAACCTTCAAAATGTCGAGATTCAAGAAACATAAGAACTATAAAGGAAAGACCAAAAAACTGTCCTCTACTTGAGAAATTGTTCCTATAAACAACGTCATTGACATTTCCTATGACGAAACTTGGAAAATATTTACAAGATAGATACTTCTAACAAAACTTGAATATCTCTTGCGAGTTAGAGTTAAAATGTGACTGGAATGAAGAAAAAAAAAACCCACCACACTCTCAAAGAGAAACTTCGGAATACACATTACTACTTGGATTTCACAAACACCCACTTAAACTAACAGTCAGTTCAGGTCCAATATTGGATTTTCAAAAGCAATACAACTTGAGATTTACCGAGTAGGGAAGTCTAACTCAATAAATAAAATACAAATAATGGGAAGATGCACGCTTTAATGCATCTCAACTCTATGCAATGACCAACTCAGATCACAACCACCAGCCTTATAACTCAAATCTTCAATTTACCTTGTACAAATAACCAAATGCTCCATATGCCAAAGAAATGGAAACGATATTAGAAGGCACAAAAATAAAATATAGACTTTTCATGCCTCTGATTCAATCAAATAAACGATCTGATCATTGCTTTGCATGTCAAAAATATTAAGGGCAGCTTCAAAAGGGAAATTTGTGAATGGTAAATAAAGTTCAGTAATTCATCAGTTGATCATATACTATATACTCCGGATTTTATTAACCTCTATATTGTGTTGCAGTCATGTACATGAACAAGTGGTAGTTGCTACGACAATTATTGCAAGGGAAAATAATATAAGTATCAACCATGTAATAAATAATTTAAAGTACCTCTCACGGGATCTACTTTCTTAAACATCAAGAACAACAGTGCATTTACCCCAAATCTCAAAATCTTTTCCTCCTTACAACTGTGGCATGATTCCTACCCATCTCAACAGCCCACATTATCAATAATACAAATATATGATTAAAAATATATATACAAGCTTCACTGTATCTTCATCTCTTTATTATCAGATCATGGAATTACGGAAACACAAGGGGATGGGATTTTTTTTATTTTATTTTTTTATTTTTTTTGTGGTGGGGGGACCCAAAAACATATCAGTATAAATAGAAAATTTATGTTTACAGAGGGTACAAGAGTCACATGATGGATAATAAGTATATGTTCAGGACAAAGAATCAATATCAAAACCAGTAAGGAATAAAGGACAGTAGAAAAAAAAAATTGGGACGTAAAGATCACAGACCATTCTCACAGCAGCAGATGCATCTCCAAATGAAACTTGTAGCACTAGATGCATGTATGCAGAAATTTGAAAGAGAGATCTTTGATAGATTTCTCCAACAATCAGGAAGGCTAATGACGCAATATTTCTGAAACCCGATTCTCAGCATCCTCTGGGACATCCCTCCCTGGAACCTTAACCTTCACAAGGCTGGAATACCTGTAAAAACCAGTTTTTTAAATGACTCTAGCAAAACTATGACAGTGTTTTTTGATGTATAGATGATAACATACTCTTTTGGGGTAAACAGAGACCCATGTTCCGTGATGAAAGCAAGCAAGGCCTGGTCATGGAGGGAAGATGGTACCAGTTATTTAAAATAAGACTACTGAAAAAATAAAAAAAGTTTAAAAAGCTCAAGACAATACCTCAAATGGTAGATTTAAGAGCTCAAAGAAAGTCCTGACGTGATCTAATCTCTGTTGGATTGCTTCATTGTCAATTGATGGAATGGCTGCCAGAGCCTGCAGAGCAAATAATGTTGAAATCTTAAACTACAAGTTTCACACGGACCAAAAATTACAATTGAACAAGACATATTCCATGGTTTTTATAGGGGCAAATACTGGGGAATTGCAGGATGCAGGCTTAGGGAGCCTAAATAAGGCAAAAGAAGGTATAAAATCAACTCCAGCTGATTTTCGAGGAAAAATGAAAGAAATTGGGGAAATAGTGGTAACGCAGCAAAAAGCGGTAGAGGAGAAGACACAAAAGTTAGAATTAAGCAGGGAATTATCTAAGGATAAATCACTTAACACGACTCTTTGATGTTGATTTAGTAAAAAAAAAGGGGTAAAGTAACCACTATACATATTAATTAATGTATTTATGTATCTATTATTTTGTTTACTAATTTACTAACTCATTTGATTGATTAAAACTACCATTCATTATTTACGTTATTATTGTTGCATTTGTACTTCAGTATTTATCGATGATTAGAACTCTTTAAACAAATTCTTTCACAGGATAAACACATCAGAGTGTTGAGTTGAAAAAGAAGAAAAAAATTCCATAAATCCATTTCCCTCGCCCTTAAGTTTTCCCAACTCTTCCAAAAATACGCTTTTTATTTTTATCTTAATATATAAGTGCACCACGACAAATAGGTTTAAAGAAATAGCATCCTTGAAATTTGCATCATTCAAAGACGTGGACGGCCCAATGGCTATTGTACATTGTAAAATATCCAGACCCAACATCAAGTAATCCACAAATAATAATTTGGGCTTCCATAAGTATTGGGCTTTTCTAGAACATGCTAGTGGTTCTAGATTCATCATCAAGTACATAAACTTAGATCAATGTGGAAGGTTCATGAAGGAAGTAGAAAGATTCATGAATGAGCATTAATGAATGTATCTAGAGGTTCCCCCTCGGCCTATATAAGGAGAGGTCATTTGCTCATTCCAACAACACATTGTGAGAGAATCATCTTCATCTAAGTAGGAAGAAAAGAGTGTCCACTCCAAATTGAGAGTGTTGAGTGTTATAATAGCAAAATAATTGTGAGAGATAGTGTTTCCTTCAAGTGGTGTTCTTGAAGTTAGATCTCTTGGTACCCATTACTTTCATAGCGGAGGTTCTTGTTGCCCCGTGGACATAGGCACCTTGCCGAACCACATTATATTTGGTATTCTCTATCCCTTACTCTTTTATTCCTTTACATATTTCAATTTGTGGTTTGAGTTGGTATTTTCATTCTACTATTATCGATCCTTTTTTTCCTTCCAATAGTGGTATTAGAGCCCTTGGTTTGTGGTGCTAGCATTAGAATGGAAGACTCAAGGAGCACTACGGTTCACCGCAACCACTCCAATTGGATCACATGGAAGACAAGAATGGAGGACATTCTTTATTGCAAGGATTTGCACGAACCTATTGAAGGAGCCGTAGGCAAGTCGGAGAACACTACCGATGCCGAATGGAAGAAGTTGAACCGCGAGGCTATTTTTCATATTCGTGAATGGGTGGATGATAGCATGTTCCACCATGTATCCAACGAAATCGATGCACATGCCCTTTAGTTGAAGTTGGAGTCGTTGTTCGAACAAAAGACCGCCTCCAAGAAAGCATTCCCCATCAAAGAGTTGGTCAACATGAAGTATAGGGAAGGCATAAAGGTGACCGAGCATCTAAACAACTTCTAGAGCATCATTAATCAATTGGCCACGATGAACATGAAAATCGATGACGAGTTACAAGCGTTGTTGCTTCTTGGATCGTTGCCCGACAACTGAGAAAGTAACTCTGCTCCTAATGGTGTGTTATCTATGGATAATGTTGATGATAACATGATAAATGAAGAGACTAGTAGAAAGTCTACAAGCTCCGATAGTAGCCAAGTGTTTGTGGCGGGGAATCGAGGAAGGAGCAAGAGTAAAGGTCCCAGTCGAGATCATGGAATGAGTGCAAGCCATTCGATGACACGTTTCAATGGGAAGTGTCATCACTGTTCTATGGTCACATGCTAAAGAATTGCAACATAATGAAGAATAAAAAGAAGGATGGAAAAGATGGCTCAACCTACCAAAAGGACACAAACACTATTGTCGCTACCGTGTCTGAGCAAGTATATGAGTTGTTGGCTCTTAAAGGTGAATGCCTACATATCGATGAAGATAAAGGCGATTCAAGGGTAGTTGATTCTAGAGCATCTTTCCATGTCACGGAGCACTCGGAATTCTTCACCACATACAAAGCCGGAGATTTTGGGATAGTGAAGATGGACAATGATAGTTATTCCAAGATTGCAGGAATCGGTGATGTTTTGTTTGAGCACAATTTGGGCTATAAGTTGTTAAAAAATGTGAAAAATGTGAGACATGTTCATGGTCTACGTCGCAATCTATTGTCAACCGGCGTACTTGATCAACAAGGATTTCATCATCATGGAGGTGACGGAAAGTGGAGGCTTACCAAGGGATCGCTAGTGGTGGCTAGAGAAAAGTTATGCTACACCCTCTACAAGACATGGCAAAATTTGCAAAGGAGAGTTAAATGTCGTGGATGATTCTTCTCCAAGCCTATGACAAAAGAGGTTAGGTCACATGAATGAGAAGGGATTGCATGTTTTGGCAAAGAAGTCTCTCATTCACTTTGCCAAATGTACCTCACTAGACTCTTGTGATTATTGTTTATTTGATAAGCAACACAAAGCTAGTTTTTCTGGCACCTTCACTAGAAAACAAAATATATTAGACCTAGTACACTCTAATGTTTGTGGTCCTATGGAAGTTGAACACTAGGTGGTAATAGATATTTTGTTACTTATATTGATGATGTTTCACGAAAAGTTTGGGTGTATTTGTTGAAATCGAAAAACCAGGTGTTCCAAACCTTCAAGCAGTTCTATGCCATGATGGAGAAGGGGACAGGGAGAGCCCTCAAAGGTATCCGTAGTGACAATGGCGGAGAGTAAACTTCGAACGAGTTTAGAGATTATTGTTCGAAGCATGGCATTAGGCATGAGAAGACAATTCCTGGCACCCCACAACATAATGGTGTAGCTGAAAGAATGAACCACACCATTCTAGAGAATGTCAAGTGTATGCTGAAGACGGCCAATCTATTAAAACGTTTTTGGGCTGAAGCTGTGTCAGCCACTTGTTACCTCATCAACTGATCACCAAGTGTAACATTGGATTTTGAGACTCCTGAAGGTGCATGGACCGGTAGAAGCGCTTCATATTCACACTTGAGAGTATTTGGGTGCAAAGCATTTGCACGTGTATCCGAAGTGAATAGATTGAAGATCGATGATAGAGGCACGCCGTGCATCTTCCTTGGGTATGGTAATGAAGAGATGGGCTACCGGATGTAGGATCCAAAGACCAACAAGTCATTCAGAAGCAGAAATGTGGACTTCTTTGAGAATCAGACTGTGGCAGACATTGACAAGCAGACAGTCGAGAATACAAACCTATGAATCACCGCTGCAACAAGAACCCAATAACAAACCTCAAGAAGTTGTACATGAAGATGTTCCTGAGATGGCTGAAGCAAGAGGTGCTCAGACAGTGTCTAAACTCGACGATGATGATCAGGAGGATCATGATCAGGGGGAGCCTAATCAGGGAGAGTCGAGTCAGAGGGAGCAGCCAGAGATTGCCCAAGTACTAGTTTGGTAATCAACTAGAGTACCAAAGCCAAGTACCAAGTATACTTTTTCACAGTATATCCTTGTGACCAGTGATGGAGATGACCTGTATTCTAGATATATTCTGTTGGCTGATAATGCAGAACCTGAAAGCTTTGAAGAGGCAAAGATTCATGCAGACAATGACAAGTGGATGTTGGCGATGAAGTCTGAGATGGAGTCTTCACTAAAGAATGACACCTATGAGTTGGTGGAACTTCCGAAAGGCAGAAAAGCACTCAAGAATAAGTGAGTGTTCAAGTTGAAGAGGGACGAGAATGAGCAATTGACGAAATTCAATGCATGCTTGGTTGTCAAAGATTTTGGGCAGAAGGAGTGGATTTTGACGAAATCTTCTCACCAGTGGTCAAGATGACTTCTATTCGACTTATTTTGGGCACCGCAACTAGCATGGATCTTGAGGTGAAACAGTTGGACGTGAAGACAGCATTTTGCATGGTGATTTGGAAGAGGAAATTTACATGGAGCAACCGAAAGGTTTTGAAGTCAAGGAAAAAGAACACATGGTTTGTAAGTTCAAGAAAAACTTGTACAGACTAAAGCAAGTGCCAAGGCAATGGTATAAGAAGTTTGACTCGTTCATGGTGGGTCATGGATATAAAATGACATACGCAGATCCATGTGTATACATCCAGTAGTTCACTGGAGGTAACTTCATCATTTTATCGCTCTATGTTGATGATATGTTCATTGTGGGCCAAGATGTTACAATGAATCGCAAGTTGAAATCAGATTTGTCAAAGTCCTTTGATATGAAAGACTTAAGGTCAGCTAAGCTGATTTTGGGCATGGAGACTACTCGTAGTCGTGACAGGAAAGCAAAGAAGTTGTGGTTGTCACAGGAAAGGGACGTTGAACGAGTACTTGAAAGGTTTAACATGCAAGGACCTAAGTCAATGAGCTCACCTCTAGGTAATCAATTAAAGTTAAGCAGAAGGTTATGCCCGGATACTCAAAAGGAGAAGGACAAGAAGGCAAGTATTCCCTAGTCATCAACTGTCGGTAGTCTTATGTATGCTATGGTATGCACTCGCCCAGACATAGCACATGCAGTTGGTGTTGTTAGTAGATATCTATCTAACCCTAGAGCATTGGGAAGCAGTCAAGTGGATACTCAGATATTTGAGACACTTCAAAGTGGTGCTTATGTTTTGGTGGAGCAAAACCAATTCTAGAAGGTTTCACAGATGCAGACTTGACAAGAGATCTTGATGCTAGAAAGTCCACTTCTAGTTACTTATTCACATTTTTAGGGGGAGCAGTTTCGTGGCAGTCCAAGTTACAGAAGTGTGTTACCTTATCCACCACAGAAGCCGAGTATATTGCTACAAATGAAGTGGGCAAGGAAATGGTATGGCTGTAATTCAGGAGATGGGTATGAGACAAGACAGTTATGTGGTGCATTTTGATAGTCAAGAGCGTCATTCATCTGAGTAAGAATTCAGTTTATCACCCTCGCACTAAGCACATTGATCTCTGTTATCATTGGATCCGATATGTAGTGCCAAAGAAATTTTTTCAGTTAAGAAAGATCCACACCAAAAAGAACACTTCTGATATGTTGACTAAAGTTGTTCTGCCGCAAAAGCTGGAGTGTTGCAGCAAATCCGCTGGGATGGACTTCAAGTAGAAGTCGCTCATCGTATTGACCCGATTGGCTTAGAGATATTCAGGCCCAACATCAAGTAATCCATAAATAATATTTTGGGCTTCCATAAGTATTGGGCTTTTCTAGAACATGTTAGTGGTTCTAGATTCATCATCAAGTGCATAAACTTAGATCAATATGGAAGGTTCATGAAGAAAGTAGGAAGATTCATGAATGAACATTAATGAATGTATCTAGAGGTTTTCCCCTTGGCCTATATAAGGAGAGGTCATTTGCTCACTCCAACAACACATTATGAGAGAATCATCTTTATCCAAGTAGAGAGAAAAGAGTGTCCACTCCAAGTTGAGAGTATTGAGTGTTATAGTAGTAAAACAATTGTGAAAGAGTGTTTCCTTCAAGTGGTGTTTTTGAAGTTGGATCTCTTTGTACCCATTACTTTCATAGTGGAGGTTCGTGTTGCCCCGTGGACGTAGGCACCTTGCCGAACCACGTTATATTTGGTGTTCTCTATCCCTTGCTCTTTTATTTCCTTGCATATTTCAATTTGTGGTTTGAGTTGGCATTTTCATTCTACTATTATCGATCCTATTTTTTTCCAACATACATTGGGAGCGTGCAAATGGCCACGAGACCCTGCACATAAGGGGTATTATGTTCATAGTGCAACAAAGTATATGCATACAACTATCAAAATCTATACCTATCTTACGGTTCAATACAATATACAAGGTAATCGACACTAATGGGTGTATCATAACGGACAATTTATCTTACAAGTTACAGTACACTTTGTGTATCTTACAATATGATACGATCTTATGAAATAGTAGCTTACGATAAATTGACTTGAACAAGATATGAGTTTTAAAGATACTCAGAAATAACTTTTTGGTTAATTTCAAGTTGCAAATTTGGAAAAAGAGAGAGAGAGAGCCAAAAATTCAAAATACCCTTATTTGTTTCATAGAAACAATATAAACTCTCCAAAACTAGCCAAATTCCTAAACCACAAAATAAAACCAAGTAACCAAAATCAACTCATCTTGACCTGAACTAACTAACCAACAAAATAAATCTACCATGAATTTTGAAAGCAAAGTTGTTGTGCATTTCTTCATCTTCGTTAATACAACTTTAATTTGCATTTTTTAAAGAAAAATTCCTTTTTCATTTCGAGGATTAATTATAAATTTCCTCTCTTTTAATGTGTACAATATGCATTCAACCTTAACGTATTCCCAAGGATTGTTGCATCGTCAAACTATTGTAAAATTGTTTATGTAGAGGACTTATATAGTAAGATGGCAGTGATGAATAGAATAATCTAATTTAATTTAAGAATAGTAGGCATGTTAGATACTGTTTAAGAGTAGCTTGTTTAATCTTCATGTATTTTTTTCGTTTATAGTTTGATATATAATACAAGTACGCAAAGTAATTTTCGATGTTAGCACAATTTCGCTTTGTGAATTGTATCATGTTGATGATAGCCACAAATGGTTTACTGCAATTTTTATTAGACTTCCAGCATAGGTCACAAATAAATTATAAAATTGTGAATTACTCCCTCCGAAATCACTATTTGCTTTATACACTACCAACAAAGAGGACCCATTTAAAAATCCCTCAGTAACCAACCCCAAATCCTTTGACAAGCTACTACTTGGTGGTAATGATAGAATGACTATTTTATGTTTTTAAATGGAAAGTAGCATAATGATTATTGCATTGATAATTCAAGATCCAATTGAACTAAAAATCCAACCTCTGTGACCAAATTGCACGATCCAGACTGTTCATCTTTATACCATAAAACATAAGAGTGTAGTAAATTCACTAAATTTGAACATGTTTGCCAATTCATCATGAGGTTGCAAAATGAACAGTTTTTCAGCAAAAGAACAATTGTGACAACTTAATACATCGGCAAAACACATTCAACTTAGATCATATTTCATCCTCTTATGTTTTATGACATGTTGAAAACTTTGACGGTGTAGATCATGTTGACATGTGCCTTTGATTCAAACCCGAGGAGTCCCGATTAGATCCAAATTGATGTGGTTGCGGGTTTGGGTTAATAAGCCAATATTCTGAACATAATTGACATGGGTCAGTTTGGGGAGAATATGAAACCACTTTGTCGCCTTGTGGGGAAAGATCGGCGAGTCTTGGGTTGAGGGAATTATTATTCTCTATAGTTTGAGGAAACAATTGTTCTCCGATTTGTACTCTTCTCAATGATAGTCTACACTCATTCCGTTGAGCACCAAAGGGACAGTTTTCCCAATAGATCATGCATTTGGGACGAGGGGGTAGATTTTTTGGGGTGCCATAGAAGAAAATTTCCTCGTATTCCATAGGACTGCCCTATTTCTCATATAAGTGTATGGGGCGAGGAAGTTGGGGAGTGAGATAAGGAGTGTATATGAAATTAAGAGGCAGCTGTGGACTTTGAGGGCTCACCCAATTGGATGCGGTTGTCGAAACTATTATTTCCCTTATATCGCGATATATAAGGCTGTTGCTCATGCAGTCACGCCATAAACAAATTGTTTTCGAGCCTAGCTTTCACATGTAGTTGCACAAATAGGATATTAGTTAAAAAAATATAAGCATGAGTCTAACCTGTTCTAATGCAATAGAATTTCTGCATATCTGCTGGACTCCCAGTAGGTTAATCGATTTCATATCAGCTAGAGCCTGATTAAATTATTTTGTAGCAAATCAAAAATGAAACGAGTTAATATATGCATGAAAAATCTGTAATAGTATATGTTTGCAAAGACTGAAAATGGAAATTAAGGAGATTAATAAACAAGATTATTTGTAGAACCTTGATTGCTGCATGAGCTGCAATGCTGCAGATTCCTCCAAATATATAGCTCCTCTTCATATCTGCAATAAATGGTGACAATGCTTCATCCCGACGCATTATCTGTGGTTATGAGAAAAAACCAGTTTAATATTTAAAAAATGCAAGAAAAACTCATATTGTATATTAGTGAAATAAGATTCACAATGATACTCTGCATAGTAAATAAAGCTATACGCTTAAACACAATTTCTTGCTGATTGGAAAAACATTAATAATTTATTTCAAGCAACAGGCTATTCAATGTGTACATACTAACGCATTAGAAGGGTGCTTCACTAAGCATAATTGGGCTACAAGTGAATGTTGGAATGTTGTGGTCTGTAGAATTCTAATTCACTAAGTTTATCAAACCATTTTTAATCTATTTGATGTTATCAGTTTAAACGCATTTAAAAACTGAACAATATTTATCATCTATCTTCATCCTAGTTAATCTCTAAATCACTTTCTCGTCTAACTTTAGGGTCTGCCACTCTATAGGCTATCAATAGAATTTCACATGTAAATGTAGATGTTATCACAATTTTTTGCCCATAGTGTACCCCATCGATGGACTGTAGCATTAGCTGTCCTTTGTAATTTCATGCTGACAGACTGTCCTCGGACATCTTGTCACCCAGGAGTTTCCAATAAAGTTTGATCACCTTTATATCATATAAATTCATGAAATTTAAAATATCTCTAGAAACAATCTGGATACAGTTTTACACATGTGCTGCATGTAATAACTATAATTATTTCATGCAAAACAGTACTTGGTTCTCATTTAGTATAGTTTATTTTAGTGTGAAATGGACTTTCGTAATTACTACGGTTTGAGGAACTATACGGTAAAATGAGATTTAAAACCATAATTGTAACATGCAAAATAGCACTTAGTTCTCATGTAGCACAGTTAATTATAGTGTGATTTGGACTTTTGTGTAATTAGTACGGTTTGAGGGACTATAATGGCAAAATGAGATTTCTAATGTCTCGAGTGTGAGGAGATGACATCTCATGAGGTAAAGTGGAAGGTATTAGAGCATCCCCAGTCGTTTTTGCTATTTTGGCAATTTGGCAAAATAGCAAATGGCAAAATGAGTGTTTCGTCGCAATCGTCTTTTGCTATAATTTGAGAAACAATAAAAAAAAGATCAAACGATACATCTTTTTTCATTTGATTGTAATTTATTTATTTTTTTATTAAATTGTGAGACGGAACTTGATGTAACATCGGAGAGGTTTTTTCGAAATTTTTTCAACAATTAAAATGGTCATTTAGCGATTAAATGGTAATTAGTTATTAAAAAGTTATTAAATTAGTGATTATTCAATTAACTTATTACTTAAACCATGATTAAAGGAGTGATTAACTGGGCCTTTGGTGGGACGGGACATGTCCCGTCCAAGAACTTTTCGGTTTCGGACATGACAACATTTTCCGTCCGATGCCTCTTTCTTGTTCTTTTTTTCTTTTTCTTTTTGGACGGAACATGTTGTTCCGTCCGATCGTTAAAACAGTAAAAAAATTATTAAAAAATTATTGGACGAAACATGTTGTTTCGTCCAATCCCCTTAAAAAATTAAAAAAATTATGAGACGAAACATCTTGTATCGTCTGCTATATTTGTCAATTGTCAAATTCGTTTCTCATATATGAGAAGCTACTGTTCCTCATTTGCTAAAATTTGGCAAAATATCAAACGACTGCAGCACACTTTCTCTACTCATTTTGCCAAATAGGTAAAATAGCAAACGATTGTGGATGCTCTTAGACCTTTAGTTGAGTTATATTTGGGTGACATGTGACTTCTACTATTTAAGGAATGAACTATTTAGTGGTAGAGAAGGCTATTCTCTTCTAAAAGCACTTCAGCATTGGAAAAAAAAACACGAGTAAAAATGAGAAATAAATGAGGACATCGGTTCTGTTTGTTTTGTTTGAGATTTTAGCCATATGTAGTAGTTTTGCAATTTGCACCCTTTATTTTTTGCATTAGAATATTTTGGAGATTTGTATTGAGATTTTGTTTTGAGCCTATATATAGATCTTGAGAATAATGAGAATGTATGCTATTATTGATAAAAAAATATTGTGTGTTGAGTTGTTGCTCTTCATTCTCCTCTTGTGTGTGTGAGACCATAAGAGAACATTAGGGTTTGTAAAAAGTCCTAAGAAATTTTAAGGTTTGTGAGAAGCTTTAAACTACACCAAAATCCCCAAATTCTTTACCCAAAATCCAAAATCTAAATCCCCTTCTTCACAACCGCCATCTTCTTATCTTCTTATTCTTCTTCTTCACTGCTTCCAAACCAAAACCCTCTCTCATCTTCTTCCTCCCGAACTGTAACTCCCGTTTCCGATTATACGAATTTTCATTGTTATTTCAATTTCCGTATAAATATTTCTTTCGTTTAAATTCATTCCTTTACATTTAAATTCTTTTTGAATCTCCTATTGGAACCCATTCTATAATATTATTTATTGATTGTTTAATTTATTTATATGAAACCCGTCCTAATATTTATTTAAAACTCAAATCCTAAATCTAAGCCCAAACCAGTTTAATCTTATTATTATTATTATTATTTTTTTTATAAAAGCCCAATTTTAGCCCATCCTATAAATTAATATGACTCTATTGTGAAGCCCAAACTCAAGCACACACTTTTAAATCCTAAACAAATCCTATTGGAGCCAAACCCGTTAACCAGTTAACCCAAATATAAACCAAACCCAAACCCAAATATAAACCAAAACATCCAAGAACCCCCACTTTCTATAACCGATCCCTCATTTATCTCCACTAATAGCCTCCTTAATCTTCTCCTTAACAACACCCCACTAATTCACTCCCTTAATCCCCTAATAAACCCTCTCATCCCAGCCCCACTCACTCATCTCCTAATTCTTCTTCTTCCTCCTCCTGTTCACTCATAAACCCATCAACCGAACTTCACCTCATCATCCTTCTCACCGAAGCTTCCCCACCCGAGCTCTGTCGCAACCTCAAGCTTCACCACCATTGCTGAGCTCCACTGTGCGAGTCGCAGCGCCACCTCCAACAGCCAGCCCCCCCAAGCTCCATCGCCTCCCTCATGTGCACCACCCGACCACCCTGCAACCAGCCACCGCTCTGCCCCTCACTGCTCTCCCTGCCATCCCTGAGCGCCCAGCCTCATCATCGTCACCTCCCACCTCACCGACGTCCCACCATTGCCACACCTCCATTACTTCCGACCAGCATCTCGATGCCAGCACGAGCTCCTCCATCGACCTCCTTCGTCCTAACTACCAGCACCTTGCCTCACCGGCGACCACCTCCCTGTCGACTGACCGCAACACCCCACCCGCTGCGACTTCGACCCCCGAGCTCCGCCCTCTTTGCCCCCCGCAAACCCACCGCCATTGTCGCTCCTCCACCCACTGCAATTGTCCCTTCGCTTGTAGCGCACCCCGAACACCACCGTAGCGCTCGACTGCCTCCCCGCCGCCGTGCTGCCATGGCTATCTCCTGGAGCCATCATCTCTGATCATCTTCAGCCTCACCCTATTCTCGAAGCAGCCCCTGCCTCGACCTTGCAGCCCCGTCGCCATCCTCCTCCCTGCCTTCATCCACCGCTTAAGCCACCACCTGCCGCGATTGCCACCTCCCGCTCGAGCCACCTCCACCTTTCGCCGCTGCACCTTCCCTTCAACACTGACTGCAACTCGACAACACCTCGCAACCACGCCATTGTCGCTTGCACCACCAGCGACCACTCTGGCTGCCTCCTTCCCTACCGCAGCAACCCACTGCGACCTCCTCGCTGCGTCAAGCCCGGCCACCACCTCGACGACTACTCTTCACTTGCTATCCCCATCCTTGCTAGTTGTTGCCGCTCTCTTCTTGTTGATTGTTGAACTTGTTGTTGTCGTTGCATTGCTGCGTGTCGTCGTCCTTGTTGATTGCTAACGTGCTCATTGTTGCTGCATATTTGTTGTTGTGTTGTCGTGCTGTCTCCCGTTGTGTTGCTGCTGTCCCTTGCCGAGTCGCTGCCTTAGTTGCTGCGATTGTTATTCTTGCTGTGTTGTTGCGCATCGTGTCGTCGTTCTTCCTCCCGTGGTTTTTCATCGCACGTGCAAATGTCGTAATAAGGAAAGTACCTTGTACATTGTTATTGTTCCGTACAAGCATTTTATTTGACCTTCCGCAATTGGTATGTATATTTGATTATTGTGTTTTGAAACCTGTTATTGTCCATGTTCATGAAAAATATTCTTTATAAATTTCGATTGATTGAACCATTGTATTATTTATGCTTTGCAATCTTTCCATGATTAAATCAGTCGATATATTGAATTGAATCAACCCATTTGCCTCTGTGATTCGATGCCCATCAAAAGATCATAAACATCAATTTGTGTGCTTCTGCCCTGCTGTTTGTGCTAACTCGTAGCGAGTTTATGGCCTAGTTACACTTTAAATCAATTATAACTTTATAAATGAGAGTTGTAGCCCCCTGAATCTAGTTTCCAGAACTTCTGACGGATCTGGAATCCGATATGTAGAGTTCAAGATATATTGCTTTTAGTACCAACATATTTTTAATTCCAGATTACTTTTTTGAAGCATATCTACTCGATTAACTAATTAAATTATCATGTTCATAGTAGAATAAAGTCTTGAAATTTATCAGGATGGTACTATACATGATTAGGAGTCACTTTCTAATTTTTATAAGAATTTTAAATATTTTTACAGTTGATTTATATATATAATAACCTTGTACTGAGCTGTTGCCTGAACTATAGTCCATTAAAGAACTGTCTGGTTGACCTAGCTATTGTCTCCATAATGTATCATGTGAATATGCGTTGGAACCGGCATGAAGTCTATTTTCTAGAATCTCTGACGGTACCTGATTCACTTTCCTGTAGCAACGAAAAAGTGGGTTTTGTACAACAACGTATTGTTGTTGATTGTAAATATGTATTTTCTTGCATTTAATTAATTGAACTATTTACCAAGCATTGCGTATCCCTTGATACCTCCTTGATCCTGTCCTGATACTCGTTCTCATTGTTGCATGTTCATGTTTGGTTAATATAGAAGTATAGCAAGCCGGGGTAATAAAGGGAAAGAATCTAGTAGTGGGCAGTATAGGAAAGTGTACTCGGAAGAAGGCCCGTGTTTCTCGTAATAGTGACTCTGTATATGTTAACTTGATTGTATGCATCCAAACCTGTGGTATGGGACACATGATTGCGTGCATTAGTTAGGATTTATAAAAGATTGCTAGACTTGAGATTTACACTGAACATGTGCATGATTCCTGTTACAAGCTACATGATTCATGTTTATAAGTTACATGTTACCTGTTACAAGTTGTATGATTCCTGCTTACAAGATTACAAGATTCCTGTTTACATGACATATTTCCTAATTGGTTATATGTTGAGAGATGTTTCAGCTGTTACTTGCATTACACTTGATCATGTTGTATTACAATTACATTGCCAGTCCTTATTGCTTTCCCTTTTATGCCTGCTTCTTGTTCCTATTTTGCTTGTTTCTACTTGCGGTCCGTGGCTTGTTCTAACGGACCTCCCCCCCCCCCCAACTCGAGATGTGAAGATTGCACGTACCGAAGAGGGAATGACCGAAGGACTTGGTGAACAACTCCTCTAGAGAATGAAGTCAAATCTTTGCCTGCATTAATAATCTTATTTCATGCTTCATTATTGTTATCTTGTATACATTTTATTCCGGACGTTTTTAACCCGAAGTTTATTTATTTCCAGATGTTGGTTAGTTTGTGAGACATGTCATGGATTATTCACGTTTTTGTGATTATTCTTTCATGCATGGTTGTGGTTATATTTTATATTGTTGAGATTATATTTGTAGAACTTAAGGATGATGTGGGTTTGGAAACTTATATTATTCGCTGGACCTTAGTTGCGTGCCCGTGTTTCTGTATAATGGGAAGCAGGGCGTGACAAGAACCCATCAGCAAGCCTCCCTCGTCAACCCGCAACCCAAGCCACCCCATCATCCTCGCCCACCTTCACACATCTCGCTGCCTCCACACCACCACGACCACCGCGCGCGTCACCACAACCAAGCACCGCACCACCACTGCGACCTCTACAACCCCCGACACTGCTACTCCTCTTGATCTTGCCGCTCACCGACTGCAGCACCGCCACCGACCACTGCCAGCACCCCGACCATCTTCCTCCACCACAGCACCCTATCCGCAACCCCAGTAAACTTTTTCAACTTCTCGAATATTTGTGATACTGCTTTATCAACTCTAGATTATTATCTGAATTATATGTCATCCACAAATATTGAGTGTGTGCTTCTACTTGCTAATTAGAGTACGAATCATTATTGCATATCTTCCATGCTAAGAACGGTTAAGTATAATTGTTAATCGTTAGACGTGAATCTTTAATTGGATTTGTTAATCTTATTTTAATTCTTTAAAATCCTTCAAACCAATTATTAGTTTTAATTTCTAACTTAATCGGTATTAAATGTTGGTAAACTTAATCTTTTAAAATTCTTGGAAATTCTCCACTTTGGGTTAAGTTTACATCATAAAGGAGGAAAGGGAAGAAATTAAGCTTTGGATAATATCATAAAGTTAAACATCTCTTCATCATATAGAATTTAAGTTTTAAATTATTCTAAGATACTAATTTATTACATATCATCTCTAGTTTGTTGATTATTATGTTGTTAGTGTAAGATTATGTCCACAAATACTATAATTTTGGATGGTAAAAGACTGAAATTTTTTGTTTTCCATAACCGTACTTGTAAAATTGTTGGAAATTTTGTACATATCATATAGGCATGAAATTTCAGTGAGAATGTTCCACTATTGGTGTAATAACTTCAGGCAAAGTTTCACATTATTTGGATAAGTATAAGTATGCGAAATTATTGAGAAAGATACTCTATTTTGAAATCTAGACACATTATTTCATGTTATGTTTTGAATTGTTCATAAGTATGTCCAAACTCAACCAAATACCTTAATCTTGATTCTACGTTGTAGCAAATGATTTTAAAAGTCATATTCAAATAAATTTTATTAAATTTGTCATGAATTTTATGGTATGAACTGCGCCTTTGAAAATTGAGCTTTCTTAAAACTGGACGGGAACTGAGTTGTTTTCAATCAACCATCACCTTGTCAAATCAAAGAAAATGACACATTCTTGATCCTAAGTTCTACTACATCAAGTGTAGTCTTCAAAACTGAAAGTTTCACAATGAACAAATTTTATTGAATTTATTATGCATTTCTTAGTACTGATTGCTCACATTTTTCCATAGACATGAACAAATTTACATACATGTTTTCAATTGATCATATCTTAGGCAAACAGGGATCAAATGACATGCATCTAGATTCTCAGATGTATTAATTCAAGTTTAAATTCAACTGTGACAATTATGAAGAATTCAATGCAGTTATGAAGTGATTTCTACTGCGATTACACATGTTTAAAAATATTGGTCATTGTTGTTTTCAATCGTACTATTGGAACTTGATAACAACTTTTATCCGAAATTCATTTGAAAATTATGGACTATTAGTCAGCTGGGTATATGAACCCACCCTAGGGAAACCGGCAGACGAAATTTGTGTTTGAAAATGGACTTCTAGCCAAGTGGGGGTGTGTGTGCTCTGAATGTCAGCCCATCGGAGACATTTGACTGGGATTTTTTTGGCTGCACGAAAGACGTCTCGAGATTTTTTTGGACACAATGATTTTATAAATATGGACCTATCAAAACTCGAAATGTTTCTTGCTGGGTAAAACCAACAGGGTTGGACCATTGGCTATAATTTTATTGTGATGTCTTGAAGTTATAGATATTGCATCATTTTATTGATCCTCAGATTGATTAAGTGATATCTGATTTTGCATCTCAAGGAACTATTTGAACAATTGAACGCAATTCGTACATGAATTATTGGAACTATCTGTATTGCATCGTTTTGTTGGTAGCATTTGTTTTCATTGATTTCTCATGTCCATTGAGTACTTTTATGTGTTGTTAACTGATCCCATGCTTACTCGATTATACTATTACTTCGGGATTATTGTTTTGATACATGACACATGAATAAAGTTTCAATGATAATATTGATCAGGACATCAAATCTGTTTTATTTTTATTTTAAGATTCAGTCATATGTAGTTTATCTGAGAGATTTATTTGAGAGATTTGTTTTATATTTGTTTTATATTTGTTTTGGATTTGTTTTGAGCCTATATATAGGCCTTGAGAATAATAAGAATATATGTTATTCTTGATTAACAAAATTATTGTGTTGAGTTATTGCTCTTAATCCTCCTTTTTTGTATGAGACAACAGAGAGAATTATTAGGGTTTGTAAGAAGTCCTAATAAAATTTTAGGGTTTCTGATAAACTCTAAAACTACCCCCAAATCCCCAAATTAAAAAAAAGAAAATCCCAAGACCGTAATTCCCAAATCCAACTCAAAGTCAAACCCTAACCCCTTCTCCTTCTTCTTCCACCTCTCTTCTTCCCCTGATCGACTCCGAAACCCATCCCCACCTCCGTCGACCGCTCCCCTCCTCCACCTCGCCAACCCGCCACAACCACCACCCGCACCCTTCGACAGCCACCCCTTGCCTCTTCGCCTTTTCCCTCGTCGACCCGAAAGCTCCCCACCGTTGACGCCTCCAACTTCGACGCCACCACAACCACTAGTCGACCACCCCATCGCCCTTATCCCGATCCCCCGTCGCTCCACCTTCCTCCACTCCCATACACCGAAGCCTCCCATCACCACCACTACCTTACCGCCCCACCCTCCTACGACTGCCACCATCCCGAAACCCAACCGACTGCAACCCCCAACCTGCACCCTTGCTGCCATCCCGCCGCCACCCACCTCCGTCGACATCGGCCCCCACCACCGATCAGCTCTCCTTGTTGTTCATTGCCTCGAGTCCGCAAGCCAACCACCGTAGCCACCTCCTCGCTGTTCTGCCATCGTAGCCCCTCCTCTTCACTGTACTCCCTATCTGCAACCCCGGTAAGCTCTTTCCACTTCTCAAATATTCGTATTACTGCCTTATCATCTATATTATTGATATGGCTAAAAATGGGGATTAATCGGAACCTTCCAAATCAGGCACGAATCTTGAAGCCCAGGGGTAGAACGGTAATTTCACCCACAAATAGGGTCTGAGATGGGTACTGGGTCTCTCCGTTAAAGACCCAATAATCCACAAATGGACCCGCTTCAATCGGGCGCAGGTCTCAACCAGCAATAAAGCCCAATCAAAGGGATAGAACTAAGGCTCCTGATTAGATCCTAATCAACGGCCCTGATTCATACCTATCCCTCCACTGGAGATTAGGGATTACATTCCTAATCTGTTTACAAGGAGAATATTCCTTATCAGATCACGGGGATTACATTCCTAATCTGTTCCCTAAGACACCTATAAATACCCCCATCCATCTCCATTAAGAGGTAATCAATCTTTCACCAGTTTTTGCGCTCTTTCATAGTCTTCCAGATTACTGACTTGAGCGTCGGAGGGTGCGTCGCCGGGAACAACCCCGGTGTCTCGCACTTTTTGCAGGTGTACGGCGGGAGCGACGTTCATACTCCGATGGAACAGGTATACAGGTTTACTATTCAGTTTCCCTAAGAATCCACAAATACTATCTGTTTGCCCCCACACCAAAATTAGCGGCAACAGATTAGCACCGTCTGTGGGAAACTAACGAATAGAGACCTCTCCTCTTCCCGGCGAACAGATCTTCTCCAGCCATGCCACCTCGGAAAGTCAGGTCAAGGGGGTCCAACCGAGAACCCAACCCTGATCAGCAGCAAGAAGTCCCCCATAATCCCGCTCAACAACAAGGGCAACTTCCCCCTACAGCAGAAGACCCGCTCCAACAGGACCTTCCCCCTCCTGATCAGCCGCATCCAAAGGGTCCTAACCCTCAGAAACAACCTCTTCATCAAGAGCATGTCTCCATCCACAACGCCTCCACGGACTCTATGGCCTCCCATCACCCCCCGAGCCTCTGGTCGCCACAATACCGCCCTCAATCGCCAGAAAGATGATGATCTCCGCCACCACCTGAATGAAAAGCGGGCCCGAGAGGGAACCTCCCGCCAACACCATCCGGGCGAGCGGTCTCCTCGCCACCGGTACTACAGGTCCCCCGTCCGCAGAGGGAGGAAAGAGTCCCCCGAGCATTACCGAAGAAGGCACTCCCCCGCGGGTCAGCAACAGCCCAGGAACAATGAGGCACCAATCACCCGTGCCGAGTTCCAGCAGTTCCAAGCGACCGTCCTGCAGGCTCTCAACCTCCGTCAAAACCCTAATGAGCCGAAGGCCCCGTTTCCTCCTCCAGTCCGAAGCCCTCGCCGACGGTCCCCATCTCCTCGTCCTGCTCCCAGCAACTCCCGGCGTACCCCAAGTCCTCGCCGCTCCCGAAGTTACCATCGTCGTAGCCCTCGCTCTCCCTCATACGAAGACGAGTCTAGGGGCTCGGCTGGTTACCGTCAGAGAGATGACACCATGTACCGCCGTCTTCATGAAGTAGAAAGGCGCCTGGGCCAGATAGACCGAGAAGAGGAGCTTAGGGGGAGGACCTTACGTCCTAGCCGACCCCCTTTCTCCCGAACCATAGTGGATGCGCCTGTGCCGTTCGGTTTCAAACCTCCCCAATTCGAGACTTACACCGGGGAGACCGATCCCATGGATCACGTCGAAAGCTTTAAGACCTTGATGCTCCTCTATCAAGCTTCCGACGCCTTCCTCTGCAAAACTTTCCCCGCAACTCTCAAGGGCCCAGCTCGAGAATGGTACTCACGCCTTGCCCCTGCCTCAATATTCTCCTTCGAGCAGTTCGAGACCCTTTTCGTCACCCATTTCGTAAGCAGCCGAAGGGCTGAAAAGACCAGCATCTCCCTATTGCACCTCCACCAGAAGAAGGGAGAAAAATTGAGAGACTACGTGAAGAGGTTCACAGCTGAAGCCAGATCCATAGCATCCCTCGACCAGTCGGTCGCTGCGGCAGCATTTCAATCTAATGTCCTCAATTCCAACCTCCGCTCCTCCCTCGCCAAGAAGCCACCACAGAACTTTTCCGACCTCCTCCTTCGCAGTGAAAAGTATATCCGGGCCGAAGAGGCCGAGCAGCGACCCAACTGGGAGAGGTCTTCCTCCGGGTTTAAGAGAAAGGGAACAGAGGAGGAAGGAGCCAAGAAGCTCCGAAAGGACAATGCCGGCCAGCGCCGAACTCCCCCCAGGTTCGAGAAGTTCACTCCCCTCACCACTAACGTCGCAACTATTCTGATGGAAGTTGAGAAAGAAGGTATCATACCTCCGGCTCCGAGGATGAACACCCCTGCCAAAAGGAAAGATAAAGAGAAATGGTGCCGTTATCACCGTGACCATGGGCATGACACCAACGATTGTCGCGCCTTGAAAAATGAGATAGAAGCTCTCATCCAGAGGGGGCAGCTGAACAGGTTCGTAAGAAAGGACCGAGCAGAACTTCCTCCCCCACCTCGGGGGGCTAACAAGCGTCCGGAACGAGAAGAGACGCCTGACTTTGAGGAAGAGCGAGTCCTCCACCTCATCCATGGGGGTCCAATAGGGGGCTCCTCAAACTCCTCACGGAAGGCATTCATAAGAGAAGTTAATTCGGTCCAGACCAGCCCTCCTCCCAAAGGCCTTGGAGTACCTGTCACCTTCTCAGACGAAGATCTAAAAGGGGTTCGTACCCCACATTGTGACGCACTCGTCATCAACCTCCACATGGCGAACTTCAAAGTGGAGAGGATACTTGTGGATAATGGCAGCTCCGTAAACATCCTCTTCCTCGCCGCTTTCAAAGGCCTAAAGCTCTCCCGAGACAGACTCAAGCCCGCCGGCTACACGCTCCATGGGTTCACGGGAGTGCCAGTGACTATTGAAGGGGTAATTACCCTCGACGTAACCGCTGGCAAAACTCCTACTACCCGTACGGAGTCGATGGACTTCATGGTCGTAGATGTCCCAGCAGCCTACAATGTTATTTTGGGTCGGCCCGGCTTGGCCGCCCTTGAAGCCGTCCCTTCAGCCTATCATCTCAAAATGAAATTCCCCACTCGGACCGGAGTAGGGGAAGTAAGGGACAATCAGGAGCAGGCTCGCAAGTGCTACATGACCTCCACCCTCGGACCCGTCCTCTCCTTAGAAACTCTGGAAATTCCCCAAGGTGTTGCTCGACCAACGTCCGAGCCGGTGGACGAGTTGGAGGAAGTGCTCTTCTCCGAGCAGGAGCCGGCCCGCAAGTTCTTTGTCAGCAAGACCCTCCCGTCCGCCCTGTACTCAGACATTATACAATGCATCCGAAGGAACCAAGACCTCTTCGCTTGGTCGGCTGCAGATATGCCTGGTATCTCCGAAGAGCTCTTAGTCCACCGCCTAAGCGTTGATCCGGGGTCCAAACCGGTTCAGCAGAAGAGGCGCAAGTTCGCCCCTGAGCAACAGCTCGCTATAAAAGAGGAGGTAGACAAGCTCTTGAAGGCCCGATTCATACAGAAGGTGAACTATCCTGAGTGGTTGTCGAATGTGGTGATGGTGAAAAAGTCCAATGGGACGTGGAGAATTTGTAATGATTTCACCGACCTCAACAAGGCCTGCCCCAAAGATCCCTTCCCTCTGCCGAGTATCGACACTCTGATTGACGCAACCTCGGGACATGAGCTCCTCAGCTTCATGGAATGCCTTCTCAGGTTACAATCAGATAAGAATGTTCCCCCCGGATATCCCGAAGACTTCGTTTATGACCGACCAAGGCCTCTATTGCTACAGAGTCATGCCGTTCGGTCTAAAGAATGCAGGTGCAACATACCAACGCCTCGTCAACAAGGTTTTCCAGGCTCAGATCGGCCGGAACATGGAGGTTTACGTTGACGACATGCTTGTAAAAAGCATCCGGGGCATTGATCATGTGACCGACCTCCAAGAAGCGTTTGACGTTTTGAGAAAGCACAATATGAGACTCAACCCGAACAAGTGTGTGTTCGGCGTCTTATCAGGGAAGTTCCTCGGCTTCATGGTTAGCCAACGAGGAATTGAAACAAACCCGGAGAAGATCAAGGCCATATTGGACATGGCCCCTCCTAGAAATGTTAAAGAAGTTCAGAGACTAACAGGCCGCCTCGCCGCCATAGGGCGCTTTCTCTCAAAATCCGGGGAAAAATGCCTCCTCTTCTTCAAAGCCCTCAGGGGGGCTAAAGGATTCGAATGGGGGCAGCAGCAACAGGAGTCCTTCGACCAGCTCAAGGCCTACCTCGTCAATCCCCCTCTCCTCAGCAAGCCGATCCCTGGTGAGCCCCTATACCTCTACCTAGCAGCCTTCGAGCAGACCCTAAGTGCGGTCCTAGTAAGGGAAGAAGACCGGGCCCAGAAGCCCATCTACTATGTCAGCAAAGTGCTTCGGGACACTGAGCTCCGATACCCGAAGATTGAAAAGATGGCTTATGCCCTGGTAATGGCCGCGAGAAAGCTTCGCCCGTACTTCCAGTCCTATTCGGTGGTCGTTCTTACCGACCAGCCGCTGAAACAGGTTCTTCACTAGCCCGAGACTTCGGGACGCCTTATGAAATGGTCGATCGAACTGAGCCAACATGACATATCATATCAGCCTCGGACCGCGATCAAGGCTCAGGCGCTGGCCGAATTCATAGTTGAGAGTACCATCCCCGAGCCCAGCCAAACAGTGAAGGGACCACCAGTCTGGTCGGTTTATGTTGACGGATCCTCCTGCAATGAGGGAAGCGGGGCAGGAGTCATTCTGGCAGGCCCAGATGACTTCATCCTTCAATACTCCCTCCGTATAAACTTCAAAGCCTCGAACAACGAAGCCGAATACGAGGCGCTAATAGGCGGCTTGGAATGGCCCGAAATGCTGGGGCACAACGACTGCAGATCTTCAGCGACTCTCAGTTGGTCGTCAATCAGGTCCTCGGCGAGTATGAAGCCCGCGATGATAGGATGGTTAAATACTTGGCAAAAGTCAAGAGCCTCATGGCGCTGTTTGAAGAGGCCCTCATCCAAAGGATCCCCCGAGAAGAAAATGCTCAGGCCGACGCCCTATCCAAATTAGCCTCCTCTTCCCTTCAAGGTCTTGAGCAAACCGTATTGATAGAAGTCCTCCTGAAGCCGAGCATAGAGGACGAAACACCTGACTCCATTGAAACATTGCCCGTCCTCCTCGAAGACAACTGGATGAAACCCCTCGTCGAATTCTTAAGGGACGGACTCCTCCCCCAGGATCCGAGGGAAGCAAGAAGAATAAGAACCCGAGCCGAGCGTTATACATTAATCGAAGGTATCCTATATAAACGCTCCTTCACCCAGGTGGACGGTCGGCCTTACCTAAGGTGCCTTTCCCCCGGGCAAGCCGACTACGCCCTGCAAGAACTCCACGAGGGCATCGGCGGGGCCCATTCTGGGTCCAGGGCTCTAGCGCGCAAAGTGTTGAACTACGGGTATTTTTGGCCCACTCTCCTACGGGATGCTGAGCGACACGTTCGGCAATGCAGCTCCTGTCAGAAGTATTCAGACATCTGACGCCTTCCACAAGCACCGCTCACCTCCCTATCAAGTCCGATCCCCTTCGCCATGTGGGGGATGGATTTACTAAGGCTGTTTCCACCAGCCCCCGGACAGCTTAAGTTCCTAGTCGTGGCAGTCGACTATTTCTCGAAGTGGATAGAGGCTGAGCCCCTGGCCACAATCACCGAACATAAGGTCGTTCAGTTCTTTTGGAAAAGTGTGATCTGCCGATTTGGCGTTCTCAGGGTCCTGGTTACGGATAACGGAACGCAATTCACCGGGGCCGCCTTCCGAGCTTTATGTGAAGACCTCGCCATACAACACCGATTCTCCTCCGTCTCCCATCCTCAGTCGAATGGCCAGGCCGAGAATGCCAACCGACAGATCCTTTCGGGCATCAAGAAGAGGTTAGACAAGTGTTCCAAAGGACTGTGGGTCGATCAGCTGCCTAACGTGCTCTGGAATCACCGCACCACCAAGCGGACCCCAACAGGCGAGAGCCCATTTAATCTCACCTATGGATCCGAGGCCATCATCCCCCTAGAAGTCGGGATACCCTCTCCTCGTCTGATAGCTTATGAAGAAGAGCAGAACGCTAGAGAGCTCAGAGCAAGCCTAGATCTGATAGATGAAATCCGAGAGAGAGCTGCCATACGCCAGCAAGCTTACCGAAGGAGGATCGAGCTAGCGTACAACAAAAGAGTCCGTCCAACGGACCTCAAAGAAGGGGACCTGGTCCTTCGAAAGTTGGCCATCTCGTTCCCTGGTCAGAAAAGCAAATTGGCCCCGAACTGGGAGGGACCTTACAAGATCTCAAAAGTAATCCGCCCCGGCACATTCCGACTAGAAGATCTCGAAGGCAGGGAGATTCCCAGGGCTTGGAATGCCGACCATCTCTTAAAATACCAAGAGAAAGCGGCAACGCCTCTCTAAGTAATCCGAGATGTCGAGCCATTCTTTTCCTGTCACTTGTAGTAATTTTCTTTTATTTTTCATTGTAATAACGGCAAGCAACTTTAGAAGCAGCCGATCATTGGATATTAATAAATAAAGTTTTTCATATTTTTGCGGCTATTACATCTCTCTGCTTTTAACTCTTTAATCTAACAATGGTTCGGAGTCCAACACTTGGCTCAATTCTACTTCACAAGTTCGCTCCTAAGCGAGCTAAAAGTAGTTCGCCATTCGGAATTGCTTCCACAGCCGATGAATGGTTCGGAGTCCAACACTTGGCTCGATTCTACTTCACAAGTTCGCTCCTGAACGAGCTAGAAGTAGTTCGCCATTCGGAATTACTCCCACAACCCTTAAACTAATCTAACGATGGTTCGGAGTCCAACACTTGGCTCGATTCTACTTCACAAGTTCGCTCCTAAGCGAGCTAAAAGTAGTTCGCCATTTGGAATTGCTCCCACAGCTGTTGAATGGTTCGGAGTCCAACACTTGGCTCGATTCTACTTCACAAGTTCGCTCCTGAACGAGCTAGAAGTAGCTCGCCATTCGGAATTGTTCCCATAACCCTTAAACTAATCTAACGATGGTTCGGAGTCCAACACTTGGCTCGATTCTACTTCACAAGTTCGCTCCTAAGCGAGCTAGAAGTAGCTCGCCAATCGGAATTGCTCCCACAACCCTTAAACTAATCTAACGATGGTTCGGAGTCCAACACTTGGCTCGATTCTACTTCATAAGTTCGCTCCTAAGCGAACTAAAAGTAGTTCGCCATTCGGAATTGCTCCCACAGCCGTTGAATGGTTCGGAGTCCAACACTTGGCTCGATTCTACTTCACAAGTTCGCTCCTAAGCGAGCTAGAAGTAGCTCGCCATTCGGAATTGCTCCCACAACCCTTAAACTAATCTAACGATGGTTCGGAGTCCTACGCTTGGTTCGATTCTACTCCGCAAGTTCGCTTCTAAGCGAACTAGAGGTAGTTCGCCACCCGCGATCGCTCCCACTATTGCCGAACCACAAGCAACGATCCGAGGCCCGATACTTGCGCCTGTATGCGCGTTGAGGGCTCGCCGCCCAATTCTCCTCACAAAGCTACGTGATCGGATACCAGAGACAAAGTTCGACACCATTGGCCGAACATTTACCTCACCGGTCGACAAACAATCATGCAGCCAACTTAGAAGCCTAGGCACAACCAACAATAGTCGCGAAAGTAAAGAACACACAAGGTCGGCAACAACATTTTATTAATGAATCGGATGCGTTACAACGACGGACACAGCAGAATTACACGTCGTTAAAGAGAAAGTTACAATGCCGACTTATTACACTTAGAAAAAAAAATATACAAAAGCTTCGGCCGTTACAATGCTTTTGTCCACCGTCGCTCTCTTCAGCGCTTCGACCTCGGCTGTCAACTGGACCCGTTCGGTCGTCAACTTGGCCACTTCGGCCCTTAGCTCCTCGCCCTCCTTCCGAAGCTTCGCCTCTACGGAGTGCAGATGCTGTATCTCGGAAACCAAGTCGTCCCTTTCCGCTGTTATTTTGGACAAGTTATGACGGATGCATTGAATCCGAATCTCATTACTGAAAGCAGTTGGCGAACATTCACCTTCTCCTATGGGGGTCAGCTCGGCGATCCTGCTTTCCAAACGACGAATCTCGATATCTCGCCGGCCGAGGACGAGCTGGAGATGGTTCCGCTCGCTTTCAGCTCGGCGCAGTCCAAGCTCGACTTCGTAGAGCCGCTCTCGGCACCTCGCCAGACATAATCTCGTCGCCCCCAAGCCAGCCTCGGCTCGAACTCCCTCATCCGAGCGCGTGGGCTCGAAATCTTGGTCAACCACCACGAGCTGAAAAAAGATCAAAATAATCAGCATAAAGATCGAACACTGCCGGAACACCAGACATAAATTTACCAAAAAAAAAAAAGAAACCTTCGAGACAAAAAGAGAATGTTTGACGAAAAAGGGGCAAAAGACGGAGATCCGAACACCAATACTTCAAAAAATTTTCTTTTCATTCATTTCAAAAAGGCAGCGGTGGCCAGTCCGCTATTAGGCGTTACAATGACTGAAAAGAAAAAAAAAAAAACAACAAACAAAACAAGAAAACGAGGAGCGGAGTCAAGGCCCGACATCTTTCCCCGGGCGACGAGTTCGGGGAGGAGTCGGCTGTTCCGAAGGGGTCTCCACCGCCAGCGGAGTGACCACGGTACCGGGGACCTCCTCGGTGACCTCGAGCTCTGCGTCACCTTCGCCATCCCCTTCCTCCTCCTCCCCTCGGACTCAGGGTCGAAGCCTTCGACGTGGCCAGGGAAGAGCCTCCACCCCGAGACGTCCACCTCGGGGTACTCCTTCGACACCCGGTCGATGGCTGCAGCGAAGGCCTTCGCCATGTTCTGGGCGAGGAACCCCTGCGCCTTCTCCAGGGTTGCATCCTCCGCCGCCTTGGCTGCCTCTGCTTCGGCCAGCTGCTTTGTCGACCCCTCCTTCTGGCGAAGGAGCTCGCCCTCCAACCTCGTCACCTCGGCCTCGAGGTGAGCCATCCTCGCCGACCTGCCCTCGTGCTCGACTCGGAGCTTGTCGAGCTCGTTCGACAGCCGAGCTTTTTCATTCCGAGCTTGGTCGGATTCTTGCTTGAGCTCCTTCTCCAGAGCCGTCAACCTCTCGGTGAGGTGACCAAAGTGGACGATGATCTGTAGCAAGGAAGAACACAAGGAGTTAGAAAAAGTTTCTTATGGATTAAAGGAGTACGACGAATGAAAGGAGTTCAGGGCTTACCGACACTGCCGAACGAGCGATCTCGATCACGTCATCGCCCTCTCGCCCGGCCTCCATGGCGGCTCGGTCCTTCGGAGTGGCGAGGTGCTTAACGGCCTGCATGCTGGCCAACGAGTTGCCGAGGAACCCGTCATGCTTCCGAACTTGCCAGTCCGGAACGTGAATTCTTTTGTGCTCCTCCGTCAGGAGCTCCTCGGCAACTGTCGTCAGGGGCGGCGTCGCCATTCCCAGGGCTGCGGCGATAGGGAACTCGCTGGAAGCAGCCGGAGCCGAGGTCCCCACCACGGCGGCGTCAGGACTGTCGAGGACCTCCACCTCAACGGCCGGAGCCGTGATCCTCGGAGCCTTCGAGGTCGACGGCAGCTTGGTCACGACCCTCTTGCGCTTCTTAGGCGCCTTGCTCGCGAGTCCCGCCCTTAGCGCCAGCACTGCGTCGTAGTCCATGGTTTCTACGTCAAGAGCAAAAATTGATTAACACTTTGCAAATAACAAGAGAGTACGAAAATTAAAAACATAAACGAGAGCCGCGTACTGGGATCTACGCGGCAGAGCCCTCCCTTGTAGAGGATGTCCTCCGTGAGCTCCCTCCAATCGAGCTTCGGCCGATCTAGGAGAATCCGGACCGCCTCTTCTTCTACAGAGAGCTTCAGGAGCGCCCTCGCCCTCTTCGGCACCCCTTCTATCCAGTCCGAGGGGATCGGCCATGCCTCTCGACTCCGCACAACGACCCACTTCTCTCACCAGTGCTTAATGGAGTCAGGGCATATCACGAGCCTGCCACCGTGCCTCAGAGTCAAGTAATACCGGTACTCCGACTTATTCCCTTGGTGGAGCCGGTATAATGTCCGAAGCACGTTCAGCTGCGGCTCGATCCCTGCGGCCTGGCAGTGGAGCACAAAGCCATTTATCACTCGCCAAGCGTTCGGCATGAGTTGGATGGGGCTGACCCCGAACCAACTCACCACTGTAACGGCGAACGCGTGGAGAGGTAGCCGAGCCCCGGCGATAAAGGCATCGACCGGCCAGCAACACATGTTCACTGGCAGCGGCGATTTGGCCCTAACCCCGGGACCCGGCAACATGAGCTCGAACTCCTCCGGGATTTGGAAAGAGTCCCGGATCACTGCTAAATCCTCCTCGCGCAGGATCGACGCCGCATCATTCGCCTCCGTAGTTTCCCTCGCGGCATTCTCCTCGAAGGACCTCCCCCTCCCATGAACAATTCGCTCGGCCTGATCCTCCGGGAGCTGCCTAACTCTATGGAGCCCCGTCAGCGGCCCTGGCAGCTGTCCGAACTCCCCCATCCTCTTCGGATCCACAACAATCGAGTCCTTGCCGAATACCTTCTTACCCTTCGTCGGAGTCGACTCCTCGACCTCAAGGGAGGGCTCGGACCAAGATATCTCTTCGGACACAGAAGCTACAGACATAATTTAGAAGTTACCTTAATGAGAATGGCAGCCGGAAAACTTCGCCAGAAGCAAACGTCGATCGCCGGAAGAAATCGCCTAAGCACAAAAGATCGCCTGAGCAAAAGGGTGAAGAAATGAGAAATGAGCAAGGGGGTGGGGATTTATAGAGAGATGCGCGCCAAAAGAGGATGATGGGCCTGTACGACCGGCCCATATACACAAAACGACAAAGCGACCCCAATCGTCGCATTGTTTGCCACGCCTAATCATGCGTTGCATTAAATGCGCATCTCATCTGATGGAAGCCCAGAGGTCACCGCAATTAATAAACGTCCCATCTGTCAGAGTTGTCAGAAGTTGTCAGAAGTTCAGAAGACGCACGGTGGATGCAAACTCCTATGTCGAAAAACGACAAGTTGCGGACCTCGGCACCATCTTCCAAGCGTTCTCGGAACCGACCCTGTTACGGGGGAAAAATCCGAGTTCGGCACCATCTTCCGAGCGTTCTCGGAACCGACCCTGTTACGGGGGAAAAATCCGAGTTCGGCACCATCTTCCGAGCGTTCTCGGAACCGACCCTGTTACGGGAAAAAATCCGAGTTCGGTACCATCTGCCGAGCGTTCTCGGAACCGACCCTGTTACGGGGGAAAAATCCGAGTTCGGCACCATCTTCCGAGCGTTCTCGGAACCGACCCTGTTACGGGGGAAAAATCCGAGTTCGGCACCATCTGCCGAGCGTTCTCGGAACCAACCCTGTTACGGGGGAAAATCCGAGTTCGGCACCATCTTCCGAGCATTCTCGGAACCGACCCTATTACGGGGGAAAATCCGAGTTCGGCACCAGCTGCCGAGCGTTCTCGGAACCGACCCTGTTACTGGGTAAAAATTCGAGTTCGGCACCATCTGCCGAGCGTTCTCGGAACCGACCCTGTTACGGGGTAAAAATTCGAGTTCGGCACCATCTTCCGAGCGTTCTCGGAACCGACCCTATTACGGGAGAAAATCCGAGTTCGGCACCAGCTGCCGAGCGTTCTCAGAACCGACCCTGTTACGGGGTAAAAATTCGAGTTCGGCACCATCTGCCGAGCGTTCTCGGAACCGACCCTGTTACGGGGATAAAAATTCGAGTTCGGCACCATCTGCCGAGCGTTCTCGGAACCGACCTCGTTACGGGGGAAAAGTCGAGTTCGGCACCATCTGCCGAGCGTTCTCGGAACCGACCTCGTTACGGGGGAAAAATCGAGTTCGGCACCATCTGCCGAGCATTCTCGGAACCAAGCTCGTTACGGGGAAAGATTGGACCTCGAGTCGTACCGAACTTCCTTTCAGCACTTATAACCGTGCCGAACTCTCCCCCGACTTCGGAAAGATGGGCCGAACCGCATACAGACCCCGGCCCCCTAGTAAGCGAGCTCTAAAAGGAGCCGGAAGCGTGATACGAGCGCAGGCGCCCCTCAACAAAGGAAAAAGGTCGAACCATCCGCCAAGCGATCGCGAAAAAATAATTAAAAATTTGGGAAATCAAGAAAGAACTCCTGGAAGGCAATTGTAAAAATGGGGAGCGTCTTCTCATCCCAAAGCAAGCAATTAGTGCCAAAAACCATCTTCTAAACGTCGAATTGGCACTTCGCAAAGTTAAAAGGATATCCCTGCAAGAACACCACATGACCAAGAAAGCTCAGGGGCGACTCAGAGCTCAACCCACTTGAAAAATCACCAAAATACCTCCTTCAAGACTCAAAACCTTCCATTTGGGCTACGACACAACCCCACTAGCCATTGAAACGGTTAAAACTACTCCACAAAGGCCGATCAAACTCGGCCTTTGGGAGTGGGGGGCTCGTGATATGGCTAAAAATGGGGGTTAATCGGAACCTTCCAAATCAGGCACGAATCTTGAAGCCCAGGGGTAGAACGGTAATTTCACCCACAAATAGGGTCTGAGATGGGTACTGGGTCTCTCCGTTAAAGACCCAAAAACCCACAAACGGACCCGCTTCAATCGGGCGCAGGTCTTAACCAGCAATAAAGCCCGATCAGAGGGATAGAACTAAGGCTCCTGATTAGATCCTAATCAACGGCCCTGATTCATACCTATCCCTCCACTGGGGATTAGGGATTACATTCCTAATCTGTTTACAAGGAGAATATTCCTTATCAGATCACGGGGATTACATTCCTAATCTGTTCCCTAAGACGCCTATAAATATCCCCCATCCATCTCCATTAAGAGGTAATCAATCTTTCACCAATTTTTGCGCTCTTTCATAGTCTTCCAGATTACTGACTTGAGCGGCGGAGGGTGCGTCGCCGGGAACAACCCCGGTGTCTCGCACTTTTTGCAGGTGTACGGCGGGGGCGACGTTCATACTCCGACGGAACAGGTATACAGGTTTACTATTCAGTTTCCCTAAGAATCCACAAATACTATCTGTTTGCCCCCACACCAAAATTAGCGGCAACAATTATATTATTTGATTTACCTGTCATCCACAAATATTGACAGTGAGCACTTCTGCTTGCTAATTAGAGTACAAATCTTTATTGAATATCTTACATACTAAGAATAATTAAGTATTATTGTTGATTGATAGGATTGAATCTTTAATTTGGCTTGAGTTGAGTTATTTCATTTCTTGAAAATCTATCAAACCAATTAATAGTTATAATTTCTAACTTAATCTGTATTACGTGTTGGTAAATTTAATCATTTAAAATTCTTGGAAATTCTCTATTTAGGGATAAGTTTACATCAAATATTGGCAGTTGTTTGTAGTATAGATTAAAAGCTTTCGAAACTCCTATTGTCAGGGCCGGCCCCACCCTTGAGGTCGGTGAGGCGGCAGCCTCAGGTCCCTGGATAATTTGCAATTTTAGGGTCCCCCAAATTTATACTTCCCTTGTAAATATAGGCACATATTTTGCGCGTAAAAAAATATTATTATTAGGGGCCCCCAAAAATAAATATTTGGGTTTTTAGAATTTTGTTTAAATTATTTGGATTTGGACTTGATTGAATTTGAGGCTTTAAATTTCGGTGATTTAAAAACAAATCCACATTTAAATCAATAAAAACTCAAACCCAAAAGCCATATTCAAATTCAAACCTGAAACCCTTACCCTCAACCCGAAACCCGATACCCACATTTAAAACAAATCCTCTTTGGCACTTTCTTCTCAGTTATTCGATGACATATATTTTGCATATTTTGCTTTGAACAATGTGCAATTTTTTGTATACATGTTTTTTTTAAAATAAATGTATGGGGGTCCCATTTCGGAAGTTCGCCTCGGGCCCCCGGGAACTCAGGATCGGCCCTGTCTATTGTATGTGATGATTGAATGTGGAAGTGTATTATATTGTATTATAGGCTTAGAAGTTTCTTTTTGTACTATAAGGGTAATCTCTAGGCTAAGTATAATGTAGAAGTCGAAGTTTAGGAAGATTGACACGTGAACTGTAAGTAGTTATACATATAAAAGGGATGTAAGATTTTATAAACATAAATGGTATACTTGATAGCATGAATCTTAAAATGTTATTTCCACCGAGGAAATAATTTTTCAGGTTTTCACAATGCGGAAGCCCAAGTACAACGGGCCAACTTTTTAACTTCCCTAGTATTTTTCAACCATATGGAGTGTTACAACTGTGCTAGTAAACAACTTTCCACTTTTATCTTCTTCTTGCTTCTAGTCTTTGATATCAATAAGTATAGGCCAAGTCAAGATGTATAACATAATCAGTTTGTATCTTGGTAAAAACTGAAAGGATTTTTCCACATAGAGCTCCCCCAAATATTGATATTCCAAATTAGTCCCCCTTCAAAACACTACTCCCATATTAGTCCCCCATAATTGGAGGGGCTCACTCCAAACTAGTCCTTCTGTTAGTTTTTTATTTTAATTTCAATTAAACCCAAACAAGGGTTGGGCATTTAGCCTACTGCCTCTTCATCATTTCCCTACCTCTTTCCTTCAACACTAACCCTAATCTTCACAACCACACCACTTTGGCAGCCCACTCCCCCACCCCGTCACTATCGCCTCCATCAAACACCTTACCTCTAGGCCCATCCATTCTAACCCTACCAACACAACCCGCCCCTCCGACCTCGGCTCCCTATACCTCTCCCCCCTCCAGTAATACCCTAAAAAAGGTGGTGGGCCTAGTATTTAAAATAGTAGGCTTAGAATTAATTATGGGCTTATTGGAATGGGCTAGAAGGAATTATTAAGATGGGCTTTATGGCTTGGGTATGGCTTGTAGTACGTAAATAAATGTGTCTGGTCTAAGAATGTGAGAATTTAGTCCCATATTGGATAGAAGATTGAATGGAGATGGATTGATATAGCATTGCCAATGAACCAAAAGTACCTATTGAGCTACCTCTTCTAGGTGAGGCTAGCCCTGTGGTGGGACCGTGGCTTAGGATTTCTTAGGCAAGTAGGTCAGCAAACCCGAAGCGTTATATATGGTATCAGAGCCGACTTTCCACCCCGATGGTGGAGCACTGTGGATGTACACGCTAGTGGGACCTGGGGTAGTACGCTGGCCGAGAGGGCAGGGGTAGTGGCAACCATGTAAACCACATTAGCTAGAAATGAGGTCCAGGGTTGATACAGGTCCAAGCTTGGCAAGGACGCTAAGCCAATAAGGACGGGTGATTGTAATACCCTAAAAAAGGTGGTGGGCCTAGTATTCAAAATAGTAGACTTAGAATTAATTATGGGCTTGTAGGAATTATTAGGATGGGCTTTACGGCTTGGGCCTAGCTAGTAGTATGTAAATAAATATGTGGATACATGGTATGAGAATATGGGAATTTAGTCCACATTGGATAGGAGACTGAATGGAGATGGGTTTATATAGAATTGTCAATGAACCAAAAGTACCTATTAAGCTAGCTCTTTTGGATGAGGCTAGGCTGGCTAGCCCTGTGGTGAGCCATGACTTAGGATTTATTGGGCAAGTAGGTGAACGAACCAGGGCGCAGTGTTTCAAAAAGAGAGAAAAAAGCGGTGCTCAAGCGAAAAGCGATTGTCAACCACTTAAATTTGTTAAAAGCGGTAAGAAAAGAGGGATTTTGGCTAAACTCAAAAAAAGCATTCCCAAAAAATGATTAAATGCGGAACTAAGCATACTAAAGCAGTATTTTAACACAAGTATTTTCCAGCCGCTTAAGCATGGTCAAAATTGTCTATTTTATGTGTTCTGTTTTAGTTCAATTGGGTCAAAATATTGGGTCACCAATAGTTACATACTTACATATGCATTACAATAAACTAAAATATTTGTATTGTGTGATATATGTTCTTTCTTCTTGTATTAAGCGATATATATTGTTTCTTGTTTGTATTGTGTTATTTTAGACTATTTGGTCATTATCCTAAGCCTTTATATTCTTATTGTAATTTTCTCTAATTTATTTTATTTTCCCTTATTTTTTTTCCATATTTATTTGTATTTTTAAAATCAATTTTAATTTAAATATAGCCTACCGCTTTTTTCGCTTTTTTCCGAAGCCCGCTTAAGCAAATTCGGAGCATGACCGTTTTTTTTTCCTCGGACCGCATTTTAAAACCATGTCGGGGCGTTATACCTCAAACTTCATCCTCTTCTTCCCCTCCTGCCTTTGCCTCCTCTTTTCCTTCTGAGCTTGGCCTTTTCTTCCCCCTTAGACCTCAGCCTCCTATTTTGCCTTTGCCCTCCACCTCTTAATCCTTAACCTCAGCATCCATCATCATCATCATCAAGGGTAATTTTATAGAGTTAGTATTAGGGTTAGGAGAGTAGTTGGACATTTCACTCTCATTCCGTTAAAGTTGATGGAATATTCTCCACAATTTAACAACAGAGACCATGGAGACTATTTTGGTGTCACCCACACTCCAAATGACTAACATGAAGAGAGTGATTTGCGGGCGGGGGGGGGGGGGGGGGGGGGGGGGGGGGGGGGTTGGAATATAGAGAATCAATATTTGTTGGGGACCTGTGTGTAAAAAACCCAAAACTAAACTGTGTATTGTGTCTCACTTAGCTCCTAGTACTGACCTCTAAGTGAGTCTACTTCTTGATATGCATATATCTATATAATCTCATTATATCAAAATGATATTATTTACTTATGCACTTTCTGTTCCACACCAATTTCCTAACCAGTACACTTTTGAATTATATACCCCTCTAGCAAATTAACATTCAATAAACAAGAACCGTTATTATGTCTCCCTCAAATCCGAGTAGTCTCACCACTTCAGACGATACATTTCATCCCACCATACTGAACTCACACTTCCTCACCAACGTAGCCTCTTGTCATATATCAATCCTGCTTATCAACTCTTTTAAGTAATCACAAATGCGTATTGTATATCACATTGTTGCCGGGTTCTTCAACATCCGTGTATTGTATATCCCAATTAAGAAGGTTAACAAGGAATTGACAAAATCGCAATTGGCACTTAAACCTCAAATGATCCTGAGTAGCTGACAAATTCCTCGAAGAAGATATCTTTGCCATAAACTCATAGGGGCATTTGACTGGAAGAATAATATAACTCTTGATTATACAGGTAATAAATGTTCCTCCAAATTTATCTGGGTTATCATGAATCAAGAATAAAGGAGATGATAAGGATTGACATAGAGAACTGAATAGTGTTAACCTCTGCGGCACTGAAGCATGACTGAATCCCAGGAGAAAATTTAAAAAATTGCAAAAACAGACACCCTAAAAATTTAGCAATGAAACAAAACACACTACCAAAGTAAATAGTAGGAAGTGAATATGTAAGAAGGCCCAGGGTAGTAAGCCAAGCATATCCTTAAGCATATCCAAACTTGAAACAAATAATCTTCTTCAAATTTATTATCAGAAAACTAAATATAATTTAGTTGTCACAATCTCATAGAACCAGTGAAGCAAAATTGTTTCAATCTTACCTGTGTCGTTAGTGAAATAACAAAATCGTCAGGTTCTTCTGCATCTTGATCTTCTACATATTCCCTATTAGTCATTTCCTGGATAAATTAAAAAAGAATTCACAATCTCAATCTATCCAAACTTTAGCTACGCACATACATTAACTCTAAGACTACCAACCTGCATATGGAAAATTGACTCCAACTGCATATCCAAACGTAGAACCTTGAGACAATCAACAGCAAGTCTTCTGTATTCATCAGAGAGACTTGCCAGATTTTTGGTAAGTGCACTTGTAGTTCGTGAATGGCGATGACCTGAATGCTTCGAGCGCATTTGTGGCCTTACAAAAGATTCCCCAAGCCTGAGTTATGTAGGAAAGAACAAAAACTCACATTAAGTGCATTCAAGTAACATACTAGTCAACTGTTTCTAATCATTTTTTTATAGATACAGTGATGTCAATAAATACTCTGCATTAGTAGAAAAATGTTTGCCTACTACTGTCAGGATCCTGACATCTTGATCCTGCATTAGTAGAAAAATGTTTGCCTACTACTTTGTAACGAGAAATGTCAGGATCAAGTTCAAAATCTCGGTATCAGGAACAGTTTTGGGTTGCTAAAATTTTTGGTAACAAGAGTATCGACCAAATCAGCAGAATCAGATCGGTGATTGGAATTTTGGTAAACGGTGTTTTTCAAAATTAAAATAATATTTAAATATTTTATACTACTAGACAAAATATGTAAAAAAAAATTCAAAATTTATTTGATCAATTTATTGCCATTTATATTAAAAGTGTGTGTACGCACACAAGCATGCAAGTTGTCGGGTTTTATTAAAAATTCAGAAAGGATTATTGTTTTGAAATTTTAATTTGTCATCTAACATCTACTTTATGGGCCTTTCTGTGACTATAATTTAGACAACAATGAACCGATAAAAAAGGTAAGGAAAAATTGACCAAGTATCCTGGGCTGACTGCTTCTTTGGCAATGTGCCACTGTCCTCTATCTATTAAATTTTTTTCTATTGTCCCTCCTCTTCTCCCTCCTCATCCTCCCACCTATGGACCTTCACAAGGCAAACAAAAGGGTCACTTTGATCCATGATCAACATAAGTTGGAGCATCGAAGAAAGGAGGTTTCTACTAGGTAACTGCCTCTTGCATTGAAAAGGATGTACCTGCTTCTCATTTTCAAACTGACAGAAGATATCTACTTGGAAGTTTCCAGATCCGTAGGACATGATATAGAACTCAGAAGGAAAAACAATATAGGTATTTAAAAAATGTCTTGAATATAGATGGATCCAGTTGCTACTAACTCAGAAAAATAACATGTTCAGGGAACAGACACTTGAACATGGCCTATTCCCAGTATCTGGCCCGCTAAGCTATTTTGCATCGAGAAATACTTGAAATCTTGACAATTATCCAGTCAAGTGTTGCAGTCGAGTAAGGTGGAAACCTAACTTCAGAGGTTAAAGTTTAATTAAGAAGTGAAATTTGCAAATATGAGTAATTATTACCTTTCTAAAACCTTTAGAGCTGTACCACCCTAAAGATTTTATTGTACTAAGAACAAGACATCACTATTTAACTTGAGAAATACTTTGTTCGAGAGAAGTACAAGTATACAAATTTACATTGATCAGAAAAACCTGAGCAACAAAATTAAGTGGAGAACTATAGAGGACAAAAAAATTTGTTACCTTTCGATTGAATCTGCCAAATATTCCAGGGAATCACTAAGAGATGCAAGAAAAATTAGTTTGTGATCATCACGGATTAAATGCTCCTGCAACAAGAGAGATGTAATTATCTCCAGAACTTTAAACCTCAAAAATAAGCTCCTAGGAGTAACCAATAAATCTAGTACATAAGAAGCATATGAGAGAGAGAGAGAGCCTTAAAGATTAATGGGCAATTCCGTGAAATATTCCGAGCATCTTGTGACTGGTGTGTGCAAAAGCTATCTGCGTTCTTGGCGTAAAATAAACTGTCCTTACCAATGTGATAGAATGATGTACTGAGTAGCAAAAGATTGAAAGGGCATGTGGATCACCATTCTGTGATAATACGAAATCATATGTTCAAAGGTCCCACCCATTATTTCTAAAAATTCAACCCACTGTGTGTATGTGTGTGAGCTTGTACTTTGAACTAAAAAAAAGTGGCGCCTAGGACTAATTAAATAAATGTCTAGTACATAAGTAGCAAGAGAGAAAGACAGTCTGCAAAGATTAAAGGGCAATTGAGTGAAATATTCCAAGCATCTTGTGACAGGGTGTGTGCATAAGCAGTGTGCAATCTTTGAGTACTAAAATTTTGTCCTTACAAATGTAAGAGAATCATGCATTGAGTAGTGAAAAATTGAAAGGGCATGCAGGTCACCATTCTGTGATAATACCAAATCAAGTACAAAGGCTGCACCAATTATTTATAAAATTTTAATCCAGCATGAATCTAAGCCTCTGTGTCTGTGTGAAAGATTGGAAGGGCATGCAGATGACTATTCTGTGATAATACCAAATCATGTTGGAAGGTCGCACCCATTACTTTATTAAACCTAATCCTCTCTCTCTCTCTCTCTCTGTGTGTGTGTGTGTGTGTGGGGGGGGGGGGGGGGGGGGGGGGGGTTTGAGTCTAATATTCCGAGCATCTTGTTATTGTGTGTACATAAGCAGTGTGCATTCTTGGCTTATTATAAATTGTCCTTATCAATGTGAGAGAATCATGTATTGAGTAGTGAAAGATTGGAAGTGCATGTGGATCATCATTCTGTGGTAATACCAAATCATCTACAAGCTACCACCCATAAACGAAAATATTTATTCAGCGTGTGGGTGGAAAATATTTATTCAGCGTGTGGGTGTGCGCGCACGTGTACACGCACAAAGGTATCACCTATAAATTTAAATATTTATTCAGCATGTGTGGTTGTGTGCAAGCGCATACGCGCACGTGGAAACGTGATGAACATACACACAGAGAGAGTTGAGCTAGGCTACTCCCTTTAGCATTACTATCACTTTTCTTTTCTATTCAAATTCATATAGAGACCGTCCGAAAATGAAAACCCACTCCTCTGGATATGATCTGCATCATAAGAACTACGTATGTACAAAATCTCTAATGAAATTAACGAGTTATAATCGCAGTTCAAGCAACCAAAAAAATAGAGTAATTTCAGACTCTTTACGACATCGATTTTTGTGGTTGCATGATAAACAAAAACTCAGCAATTCATTTGAAAGTTTGTTGACACACAGTCTTTATGATGTAGTCATGTAGAGCATATCCAATGGTATAGATTTAATTTAGGATGTTCACTATTTGAACTTGAATTGAAAACATACGTGATGGTTGATAAATACTGAGCAGTAGTAGCATAGCAGTAGTTACTACTACTACTACTTATGGAGTCTCACGATAAGCTTCGTGAGAACTTCATGCATAGCCATCTTATGGATGATGTGAACTGTTCACATAGCTTAGCATGACTAAATTAGTTTAAAATCAATTTGTAAAGTCATTTAAAATCAATTTGTCCATGCATCAAGTTGTTACAAAAATAACGACATTATGCCATAAAATTTGTATCACTTTAATGCATGGGCAAACTGTTCATTTTGCGACTACATGATGAATACACAAAACATTTGTAAACCTAATAGTTTTACATCATCCAATGGTTTATGATGACGATCACTTGTGGATCATGGTTTTCATATTGCTACCTTATGGTGCTGAAGGTGACACCTCATTCCAATACCCATATATGTGTGTGTGTGCACGCACGTGCAACAACGAAGGCACTCTGTTGACTTACTATCAAAGGTTCTCAAATTGCCATATTGCATAGAAATTACTATTAAAAGATCATGGACATTGCCATTACTTATTTGCTTAAATATAACATGTATCTGTCATAGGCAGCAGATAGTAACATGCATAAAAAGAAAAAAAAGAAAAAAAAAGTTGATGTAGAAAGCAACCAGATGATCTTTTAATCTGAAGGGACCATAAATACAGCATATACTGCAGACATGTTCATGTACCTGGCTTCATTCACTAATAGATAAAGAAAATACCTGTTTAATTGGGCGCAAGCTCAGCAATAAATCACTCATTCGTGTATCTGCTGCCACAGATTCAGCATCTGGAAGGCAGTCTTCAAGAACAGATGAACTACATAAACAAGTAGTTGCTGGATCAAGTTGCATGAAGTTCTCCACGTCATTTCTTCCAATGAGCATATAACTCTGCTTTTCAAGAACAGCCTGCACATTTCTCTCAAATAAAAATTAGTGTTGTTTTTAGGTTATAAATAATTCAAAACATTGAAGATTAGTGGTTGCACTACTTCCAGAACATATTGGAAAGGAGAAGCAGGTGGGTGGTGGTGCTGGTGGAGATGGGAGGGGGAAGAATGCAGTGATTTAAATGCACAAGTAAAATGGTAAGAAAATAATAAAAAATAAAAATATTATGATAAGTCTAGAAACGATCTTTTGCTGTTTACTTTTATCTCTCCTTTGGTGTTTTATGATTCACCTGGCACTGATTCTTTTCGTGGAATTCAATGTACTCCTCAATTTTGTTGTTGTTTGATATGGGTAAAAATAGAACTAAATAGGGACCATTCAAACCGGGCACGAATCTTAAAGCTCTCAGGGGTAAAGCAGTAATTTCATCTATAAACGGGTCCAAAAATGAGAACTGGATCTTTTCTAAGCCCAGTAACCCAAAAACGGGTCTGCTTTACTAGGTTATGGTGACAACCCATTATAAATAAATCCAGCTAATTTAAAGAGTGATTTGTATTCATGGTTATCCTTAAGAGACGCTTTAAACTAAATCTCTTATCATGAAGGAATTTAAACTCTATTTCTTATCCAAAAATACCGGGAAGTAGAGATAAATGATTATCTCAAAACTGGTCCCAAAGGCGACTATAAATACCCCCTACCCCCATCAAAATCAGGTAATCGGATTTTGGCCTCTAAAAACTCTCTTTCTATTCTTGAGTTCTGACTTGAGCGTCTGAGGTCTGTCGCCGGGGTCAACCCCGGTGTTTCAGACTTTTTTGCAGGTCAATCGGAGCGATCGTCTCCATCAATATCAGATCCAGCGGTCCAAACAAGTCAGTTCAACAGTCAACAACAATTGGAAACAGTCAATACCAGCGAAAGTCAAAAAGGTCTGCTTTTTATTGTTTTTAAAAGAACTCGTATCATCTGTTTACTCACAGAATTAGCAGTAACAGATTGGCGTCGTATGTGAAAAACAGGAAAATCCATCCGACCATACTCCGACCATACTCGCCGGTAAAGGTAGTTTTCAGCCATGCCTCCAAGGAAAAAAGGAAAGGCGGCGGCGTCAAGCCGAAGAGTCAACCCTCTTCCTCCTCCACCACCAGTTGAGGATGTTCCCCCTCAACAAGATCAACAAGTTCAGCAGCCTCAACCTGAACAGCTGCCTCCCTAATGGGCTCACCCCATGTCCAGAGGGGCTGTACCGGGGGGCTCCCGTCAAAGTCGTCAAAAACAGTGCCCTCTCCATGACCATGTATCGATCCACAATCCCTCCACCAACTTGATGACCTCGCATAGTCCTCAGGGGTCAAGAGATCTCCATCAAGTCATGTCAACCGTCAACAAGGGCTCGACCTCTGAACTCGCTTGAATGAGAGGTGAGCCCGGGATGAGGTCCCTCATCCAGAGCACCAGAGAGGCCAGAGGGGTCATTCTCCAAAGGCCGAGACCCAGAAGGTCCCCCTCCAAAGGGGATCCCCCCCAACAATAGTGAAGAAGCCACACCACTGCGACCCAATCAGCGCCCAGGGTTCACCATGATGGAGGGGCACCGGTCACCCAGGCAGAATTCCAAAATTTCAAAGAAGACATCCTGCGAGCCCCTGACAACGCTCCAAATCACGACCAACAAGCACACAGCCCTCGCTATGCCACCAATCATGAAGGAGAGTCTCGAGGGTCGACTAAATCCAACCAGAAGGACGACTCGGTTTATCGCCGCCTTCGAAAGATGGAGAGACACCTCAACAAGATTAACCTCGAAGAAGGTCAACAGACCAAGAACTTCTGCCTGAGCAGACCCCCTTCTCCAGGACCATCATGGACGCCCGTGTCCCCGAAACCTTCAAGCCACCTCATTTTGAAACCTACAACGGGGAGTCTAACCCGACTGATCATATTGAGAGTATTAAAACCATCATAATGGTCCATCAAGCCTCGGACGTGCTCCTCTGTTAGGCCTTCCCAGCAACGTTGAAGGCATCATCCAGAGAATGGTACCCCCGTTTATCTCCAGCATCCATCTTCTCATTTTAACAGTTTGAGGAGCTCTTCCTCACCCACTTCGTTAGCAGCCGCCGAACAAAGAAAACAAGTGCATCCTTGCTAGCTCTCAGTCACAGGAAAGGTGAACGCCTAAGGGATTATGTTCGACGCTTTACTGCCGAAGCTCGGTCTATTACCTCTCTCAACCAATCAGTAGCCTCTGCAGCATTCAGACACAATGTCAATAACACCGACATCAAGGCGTCCCTTGCCAAGAAGCCTCCACATGACTTCTCGAACTCCTGCTTAGGAGTGAGAAGTACATCCGAGCTTAAGAAACTCTCAACCCCCCTAGTCAAGAAGATTCATCTTCCGGGAACAAACGAAAGAGTGCAAACAAAGAAGGATCTCAGAACTTCACATGAAAATGAAGTTCCCGACCTCGGCAGGAGTGGGAGAAGTCAAAGCAAACCAAGAGACAGCTCAGAAGTGCTACACAACTATAATGGGGGCCTCGGTCCTCCCACTTGAAGCATTAGACCTCCCCTAACGGAACAGTCAAGTCCTTCCCAAACTAGTTGATGAACTCAAGGAGATCCCCCCTCTTTTGAGAAGACAGACTTGGAATACAGAGCATCAAACGAAGTACCACAAGGGTGCCTAACACCCTCTCGTAGAAGTAGATTTTCAGTTTTCAATAAGGCCGCCACTTCCGATACAGTCAAAGCATATAATAACAGCTCATCCCCCTCAAGGCAGCCACTTAGTTTATTTCAATAAAACTTAATATTTTTATTATAAAGATCATTGCATTTGCCTCATGTCTATCTTCCTGAGTCACATCTACGACTCGTTAAACAGTAAGTTCGGAGTCCAGCTTGTCGCCCGGGGCTGCTCCTACAACTTGCTAGGCTAAAAAGACGAGTTCGGAGTCCAACACTTGATTCGATGCTACTTTAGTCACTTGCGAACAAGCAAGTGCAGAGTGGCTCACTATTCGGAATTGCTCCTACAACTCGTTAATCCCCCAAACAATAAGTTTGGAGTCCAACATTTGGTTCGATGCCGCTGTCATCGCTTGCAAACAAGCTAGTGAGGAGTGGCTCACCATTCGGAATTGCTCCTACAACTCGTTGGAGAATCACTGGTTCGGAGTTCACAATCATGCTTCGAAACTGTTCTCACAACTTGCAAGTATGCGGGCTCGGGGCTCGAAAACGACCATTTGAATACTCCCACAACTGGCCACAATAAAAGTACAAGCTATCCCATTGTCTACTAAACTCTCCTCCGAGCAACCCTCTTCTTCCACAAGGTGTTCGGAGCTAAACTCACCCCTAGAGTGGCTCCTCAAACTCGCCTCCTGAGCGGCTCTCTTCTAGAGCCCGGCGATGCTCTTCATCTCGCTCACCTCCCAAACGGCTCTTTCCTTGAGCCCGGTGATACTCTTCATCGCGTTCGCCTCCTGAGCGGCCTTCTTCCAAGCGAGTTCGGAGCTCAACTCACCCCTAGAGTTGCTCTTCAAACTCGCCTCCTGAACGGCTCTCTCCTAAAGCATGGTGATGCTCTTCACCTCGCTCGTCTCCCGAGCGGACTTCTTATCCATGGTGAGTTCGGAGCTCAACTCACCCATAGGGTTGCTCCTCAAACTTGCCTCTTGAACGGCTCTCTCGTAGAGCCTAGTGATGTTCTTCATCCCGCTCGCCTCCCGAACAGCCTTCTTCATCCGCAGTGAGTTTGGAGCTCAACTCACTCCTAGAGCTGCTCTTCAAACTCACCTCCCAAACGGCTCTCTCCTAAATCCTGGTGATGTTCTTCATCCCACTCGTCTCCCGAGCGGCCTTATCCACGGTGAGTTCGGAGCTCAACTCACCCTTAGAGTTGCACTTCAAACTCACCTCCCGAACGGCTCTCTCCCAGAGCCTAGTGATGTTCTTCATCCCGCTCGCCTCTCGAACGGCCTTCTTATCCACGGTGAGTTCGGAGCTCAACTCACCCCAAGGGTTGCTCCTCAAACTCGCCTCTCGAACGGCTTTCTCCTAGAGCCTGATGATGCTCTTCATCCCGCTCGCCTTCCGAGCGGCCACTTCATCTGCAGTGAGTTCAGAGCTCAACTCACCCCCTAGAGTTGCTCCCTTAACTCACCTCCCAAACGGCTCTTCCCTTGAGCCAGGTGATACTCTTTATTCCGCTCGCCTCCCGAGCGGCTAGGGCTGTAAATCGGACCGGACGGGATCGGACTACCATATGTTCAAGCTCGGACAGAACTTTTTTTCGGACGGGCTTATGTCCGGCTCGGTCCAGATCGGTCAAAATTTTTATAGTCCGGGCTCGGTTCGTTATAAAAGCAAAAAGCCCGCATCCGGCCCGTTATGCTTGTTCGTACGAATCGGACTCGGACTGGACTCGGACCGGACTTATGGAAAAACCAATCAATATTTCCCATGATTTAGGGCCTAATTTAATGAGAGATTGAACTCAAGGATCTAAGTGGTTTTGGAAATCAAATTGGTAGAGTAATTGATTTTAGAAATTGGGAAATAATCGGAATTTGGAAAGCTTGGGGAGAAGCCAAAGAGATAAAGAGAAGAGAACTGAGAAGTGAGAAGCTAGACAGTCTAGACTCCTGAGAAGGCTCAACAATCAAGAGTCAAGACTCTTTCACGGATGTACTACATTTAAGTCATAATTCTAATCACATTTCACGGATGTACTACATTTAAGAGTCAAGTGAGAAGCCAGACAGCCTTGTCTCTTGGCTCAGGACTCAAGACTCGAGAGCCAGTGAATGAGTTAATTAATTCACTGTTGTACTACATTTAAGTCATAATTCTTTGGGCCCATTGACCAACTAAATGTACAATTATGAGTTTATGACTTAGATAAGAAATAATCTAAATGCACAGTGAAGGAATAGGGAACAACTACAAGTAAGCAGCAGCACTGCTAGTAGAGTATTTTTGTAGTCGGCTTGGGTTCACGGACAATTCGAGCCGGACTGGTTAATGACCAAGCTCGAGCTCGGCAAAGTTTCGGACATAAAAACTTGTTCATGTTCGGTTCGTATAACAGTTCGGACGGTCCACGGTCGGACTATTTTTCGAGCCGGGCTCGGATGGACGACGGAGCGGCCTTCTTCATCTGCAGTGAGTTCGGAGCTCAACTCACCCCTAGGGTTGCTCCTCATAACTCGCCTCCTAAACGGCACTCTCTTAGAGCCCAGAGATGCTCTTCATCCCACTCGCCTCCCGAGCGGCCTTCTTCCAAATGGGTTCGGAGCTCAACTCACCCATAGAACCCATAGAGTTGCTTCCTAAACTCGCCTCTCGAACGGCTCTCTCCTAGAGCCTAATGATGTTTTTCGTTCTGCTCGCCTCCTGAGCGGCCTTCTTCCAAACGAGTTTGGAGCTAAACTCACCACTAGAGTGGCTCCTCAAAACTCGCCTCCCGAACGGCTCTCTCCTAGAGCCCGGTGATACTCTTCATCGCGCTCGCTCCCCGAGCAACCCCCTTCTTCACCAACAGCGAGATCAGAGCCTAACTCGTCTAGAGACGTTCCCCAAACTCGCGTCCAAGAAGGGATCTTCCCGAGAGTCATACAGAACTCTTCCCAACTTCATGAAGGTAAAGATATTGCGGGCCTATTTTGACCCTGAAGAAGGATGATTCTTCCACCGACTTCTGAAGAGAAATTGCAGATCTTCGAGTCAACTTCGAAATGAGGGGTTACACGTTCCAATCGGATCTCTGTAGTACCGGAAAAGCTAGTTACAATGCAGCTCACCGAAGCAACTCTAGCGTTCGGAGGCCAGATCCGAGCAAACAAGAAACCGAACGAAAAGATGCGAAAATGGCGTCGACAAGTCAAGGTCAACATTGACCTGTCAACGGTCAAATGCCACGTGTCGCCTCATCATCATTTGCCAAACGTTTGCCAATGCTCGCCGCATCGCAGCCCGAACACTGAGTCGCCAAACTCCAAAGCTCCACAAGCAACCGAGCTCCTTCTTCAAAGCTCGAAGCTTCATCGAGCTGAAGACCTTGCCGAGATCCTCTCTTCACCGACCACCGCCATCGTTCGCTAGCATCGTCTACCCCATCAATCCCCGAACGATCGCATCGATCGCCGAAGCGCATCGAGCAACAGCGGAACCGAACAAAATATGAGAAGAAAATGCTCTCCTCCCAATCCTCGCTCAATGACGATTGAGAAAAACAGGGTTAACGGTCAACGTTAACTGCCATGTGTCGCCTTGTCAGCGCTCGCCGAACCTTGTGATCGATCGCCAACTTCTGCCGAGCAATCGCAAAACTGAACAGAAAAAGAGAAAATCTGCCTCCCAATCCGTCCTCGATCATGATCAACGATCGTGATTAATCAAGATAATTTCTTTTATTAATTCTTTTATTTAATTGATCGGCAGCTGAGATGCGATCACACAAAAAAGGGTCAACGGTGTTAACCGTTGACCGCCACATGTCTAAGCGCCGAACGATCGCATCTATCGTTTGGCGCGCGCCGAGCACCAGCGGATCCGAATGAAAAGGAAGAGAAAAATTTGCCTCTCGACCCGTGCTCGATCGTGATCAACGATCGTGATTAAATCAAAGTAATTTCCTTTATTTAATTCCTTTATTTAATTATTACATTGAATTAATTATTTAAAAATTCCAAAAAATAATTAAAAATTCTAAAAAATAATTATTAATTCGGAAAAATATTTTTAAATTCTAAAAAAATAATTATTAATTTAGAATAATTAATTAAAAATTTTGAAAATAAATTATTAAAATTCGGAAATTGAATAAAAAGTTCAAAAAATGATAAAAAATTCAAAAAAAATCTAGAAAAACCGCTAAAAATCGAGAAAAATCTAAAAATAATTTGGGGTATTTTAAAAGCTCAGAATAACACTGTTACACATCGAGCAAGATCCAAACATCACTGAGAACTCCGATAAGTTCTGTAAACCATTAAAAATGGGTGAACTACTCCTAAAAGGCTATGAAACTCAGTCTTCGAGATTGGGGGGCTTGTGATATGGGTAAAAATAGAACTAAATCGGGACCATTCAAACCAGGCACGAATCTTAAAGCTCTCAGGGGTAAAAAGATAATTTCACCTATAAACGGGTCCAAAAATGGAACTGGGTCTTTTCCAAGCTCAGTAACCCAAAAACGGGTCTACCTTACTGGGTTAGTGTGTCAACCCATTATAAATAAATTCAGCTAATTTAAAGAGTAATTTGTATTCATGATTATCCATAGGAGACGATTTAAACCAAAACTCTCATCATGAAGGAATTTAAAATCTTTCTTATCCAAAAACACTGGGAAGTAGAGATAAATGATTATCTCAAAACTTGTCCCAAAGGCAACTATAAATACCCCCTACCCCCTTCAGAATCAGGTAATCAGACTTTGGCCTCTAAAAACTCTTTCTATTCTTCAGTTCTGACTTGAGCATTGGAGGGTCTGTCGCCGGAGTCAACCCCAGTGTTTCAGACTTTTTGCAGGTCAATCAGAGCGATCGTCACCATCAAAATCAGATCCAATGGTGCAAACAAGTCAGATTCAACAGTCAACAACAATTAGAAACGGTCAATACTGGCGAAAGACAAAAAGGTCATCTTTTTATTGTTTTTAAAAGAACTCATATCATCTGTTTGTTCTCACACATAAATTAACAGCAACATTGTTGTTGCTGTTTTCTTTTATCTTCTCCATTTTAATACTATAGCCACGGACGCACACTGTAGACATAGACACAACCTCTTTTACCCATAATAAAGTGATTGCTAGACTTTCCCACACACAAAAAACACTGGTGCAAATGGGATTCAAGCTCCCGACCTCTTGCTCAAATTCCCTACTAGCAACAAGGAAAGTAAACCTATAGATGGTTTCCTTGACCCATGGTATCAAATCTTGGCAGATGCCAAGATTCACTGTCCGAGTAAGATTGAACATTTGTCTACGGGTACTCCCACTATGTCCGGATACTACCGACAAATGGTAGCCGATAACCAATAGCGAGTTTTGAAACCATACCTCGTTAGCAACACCCAAATCCATAGCAACTTAGCTCTAATTGCAACTGAGTTATGATGTAAGGCCCAGTTAGAATGTTTGGGTGGGAACTTTCTAAGTCAATTTATTGCATGGGGCCTCACTTGGAACCCACTTGAACAAAAAATGGGACCCAAACTGCAGTTGCAACCATTTTTTACTACCTACTTGAGGCTACTCCAAACAAGAAACAAGTTTTTTTCTCTTCCAACTATCAACCATTTCCCTAAATGGAACATGTCAGCCTACATATCAGCAACATCGAGCTTAGTGGACTGCTCGAAGGGAAATATTAATGGTGACTCTAGGCAGGTCATCATGACAAACAACAAACACATCAATCATTTCCAAATTATTCTACCAAAAACTATTTAAAGCCACTTCGACTGTACTTGAACAACAACACTTGTACATGTATTTGAGGTTCCCAGCATGCAGTTGCAAAGGTCCATTTGTGTAAGCAGATATAGGTAGACAAGCGTTTTAAGTGCTTTGAGATTCAACATTGCAGTTTCCACTTATGAGAATGAGAACAAGTGTTATTATTAGTTTAGTCCCATATCGGATAAAACAAGAGAATAACTTGTATACTTTCCTATATATATACAAGGCCTTGTATTCAGTACTATTCATTCAATAAAATATTATTTCTCTCTCTTATAGTATAGGTTAGCACCAATTAAAGACAACAAAATAGCTACAAATAAGCTAAATAATTGCACTTCACTTTCTTGAGGGGATGTTGTTTTGACTACTTGTTATTTAATTAATCGCATGTCATCTTCTGTATTAAAAGGGAAAGACTACTTTTTCATATATGTTTCCTTCAAAAAAGACACTTTCCTCTTCCCCCCAGAATGTTTGGCATGCCATCTTCTGTATTAAAAGGGAACTTTGGCATGCCATCTTCTGTATTAAAAGGGAAAGACTACTTTTTCAGATATGTTTCCTTCCAAAACGACACTTTCCTCTTCCCCCCAGAATCTTTGGCAACGTTTGTAAATTTGTTTGAGCATGACAATCGTCCTTGGTATTTCAAAGCTTGATCCTCGTATTGTGAAATGTTTCTTTCTTGGCTACGGTTTGCATTCAAAAAGAGTACAGATGTTGTAACCCAAAATTACAAAAATATTTTATATCTGCTGATGTGACTTGTACGAATCACAATCTTAGTTTTCATATGATTCATCTGAACCGGTGTATTTCTCTAATGAGTTTTTAGAGCCTATTTTGGAAAAAAATTGTCGTACTCTGATGATCGATTTCATATGAAACCAATTGACTAGACCACATCTACTTAAAATATTCAAGATAACTCATTTCCTAGTCACAAATTCTACAAAATTGGCCACCTCTGCATCAGATAAGCAGATAAGCAAGTTGACCCACTTATCACAAGCACATCTAATCAGTTTGAGATTAACTAAATGGTATTGTTCCTCCTTCAAATTCAGCGATTCCATGATCACTGTTTAACAAGTCCAAGCCTTTACAAACTAGTTGTTGAGCCTATCATAGTTTATGTAGACTCCTCTCTAATTTTTGACAACCTACCCCATCTCTGAGCTTATTGAAGGTACCCCATCTCTCAAGCTTATTGAACGTATGGATCCTTAATTGAGTGAACCTATTGCTTCTGTCCATAAATCTTGTCAAAGAGCTATTTCTAATTAGCCCCCCATCATTTCTGGGGCCGTGATGTAAGTATGGATCCTGACCATAATTTACCCATTAGTTCTCTGTTCAAACCTCTTAAACTTGTGACTTCTATTACTCCTTGTGTCTCATATGCTAATTTGTCTCCTAGTCACCTTGCTTTTACTTCTACATTATATATGTATTAGATTCCCAACTATGTTCCAAAGGCCCTGTCACATAGGATGGAGTCAGGCTATGCAAGAGGAGATATCGGCACTATCTCAGAATGGCACGTGGGATCTTGTTTCAGTTCCTCCAAGGAAGCACTGTGTTGGTTGTAAGTGGGTATGGCCAGTGAAAGTTAATCCTAATGGTTTGTTGGCCCGATTAAAGGCCATATTGGTAGCAAACAACTATTCCCAACGGTATGGGGTGGATTATGACCAAACTCTCTCCTATGACAAAAATGACCACTGTTTGTATTTTCATTTCTTTGGTAGCTCGTATCCTTGGCTTTTGTTTCAGCTTGATGTTATGAACGTCTTTCTTAATGGCATTCATGAAGATGAAGTTTATATGAAGCAGCTCTTTAGCTTTTTTAAAGACGGTAAGAAAGTTTGTTATTTCAAGCGGTCTTTGAATGGCCTTAAGCAATTCCCAAGGCATTGATCGGCAGATATGCAGATGTACACAGAAAGTTTGGCATGCAACGAAGTCACACTGATCACTCAGTTTTCTTTCACCACAGGGAGGTAAGAGAATATTACCTGTTGTATATGTTGATGATATTGTGATCACAGAAGATGACGCAGTTGGTATCCAAGGGTTGAGGTTATATCTTCAACAACAATTCCACACCAAGAATTTAGGGTAGTTGAAATATGTTCTTGCACTTGAGGCTGCCAAATTTAGAAGGGGTATTTGTCTCACACAGACGAAGTATATTTTGACAGAATGCATAATGTTGGAGTGTCGTACATCACCAACTTCAATGGATCCCAACTCTAAGTTACTACCAGATTAAGGGGGACCTCTTGAAGGACCCGTGCAGATATAGAATGTTAGTTGCCAAGCTATATTATCTTACAGTTACTCACCCTCACCCTGATATTGCATATTCTATGAACATAGTCAATAAGTTTATGAACATGGAAGAATTCTTCAATACGTAAGGAGTGCTCTAGGGCGAGGTCTGATATACACTGATGGAGGACATTCTAATTCGTTGATGCACATTGGATGGGGTGTCCAAGTCTAGAAATCTACAACTGGATATTGTGTGTTTGTAAGAAGGAATTAGTATATTGGAAGAGTAAAAAACAACCAGTGCTATTTAGATCTAGTGTAGAATCAAAACTATAAAACCCTTACTAATATTACTTGTGAGCTTATTTGGGTGAGAAGACTTCTTAGTGAGTTGGGGATAATACAGTTTGTCTTAATGTGGCATTGTGATAATCAGGCTACGCTCTATATTACATCAAAATTTGTCTTTCAAGAATGAACAAAGCATATTCATGTTGATTGTCATGTGGTTCGCAATAAGGTAGTTGGGCCTGAGAAGGAGTCTAGACAGATTGAGAAATGTCATGTGCACACTAGACATCAGTTAGCCGACATTCTTATAAAGTTATTGACATGTGCTAGAATTCAGTACATTTGTGACAAGTTGAGCATGGATGACATGCACCAACTAGAGGATGAGTATTAAAATGAAAATAAGTATTAGTATTAGTTCTGTCCCATATCGGATAGATTAAGAGAATAACTTGTATACTCTCCTATATATAAGTATAAAGTATATTTCTCTCTTATACTATAAGTTATCACCACTTAAAGACAACAGAAGAGCTACAAATTGGTTAAATATTTGCAAATTTGTAACGCTCCGGGTTCACTCACCTACTTCAACTAAGGAAATCATCAACCATGCCCCAACAAAGGGCTAGCCTCACCCAAAATAGCTAACTTAATAGGTGCTCTGGGAATCATAGGCATTCCTAGTCAATCCTATTTATACTACTATTTATACTACTGTCATTCTCATTTCATTTCCTTTGTGGGACTAAAGTTCTCACATAAACTCACATACATCAACTCTATACTAGACCAACAATTAATTATAGGCCCAACTTACAAGCCCAACACTAATGAGACCACTATTAATCTATAAATCCTAAGCCCACCACCTCGGGGCATTACTACTTCACTATCTTCAATTAAATGAATCAGTTTTAGAAAATTTTAGTATCCGGATCATAATGAACGAATTAACAAATTTGGACTGGAACCACCAACTTGTCAGTTGCAGGTTAGTATCAAATTTTGCAAACTAGTAGTGGAAGATAGATCATCAAAGTCCATTAGGTCCAATTTCAGATAAATATCACCAATGAAATATATGATTTAAATTCATCTTGACTGTCCATAATTCATTTAAGATATTCTTTTAAAAACAAGAATGACATATGCCTGTCTTTCACCCTTTCATAAATTTCTTTCATCTTTAGAATATGGACAACACTCCAGGTCTGAACAACCTATCACTAAGTATTCTTTTATCCAACTAATTGGTCATTATTACTTACTGTTGAATTGCAGCGGTTAGCCTACCCAATAAGGCTCAGTACAAACTGCATCTACCTATGAAAACTAAAGATTGCATCCAAAATTGAGTTCAGCACCATAATATACGAATGAAAATTGAAATGATTAAAAGTTTAAAACTATATGCATAAGAATATCTGCTGCAACTAGTTAAGGCTTTTGAACTTTCTCACATTGCCATCCATATAGTGTTTCTCATTATAAACCCGCACATATTCTAATACCCATTATTCACATGTCATTGCTTAATAAGTGATGAAACCATCCAGTATAACTTTTCGGAATTTCATAATCGGAACATTGAAAAATCCACCATTGCCTGTCCCAAGCCAGGAATCTGGCCACAAACCGGAGAAGGAGAGTTGTGTTAGGTAGTTGACAGCCAGCGTGTCAAATTCCATGAACATAAATCCTAAAAATATACACGCAAATGCTTCCCTGTAATCGATGCGTTGTGCCTACCTCCAAGTGCTTCGAAAAATGTGCAAGGGACGTCGCAATGGTGCTCAGGTGCAGTGAAAAATGGGCAAGGGTTCATGCACCAATCTGGACGCATGCGGATAAAGAAGCTAGTCTAGGATAGTAGGCTTAGATTAGCGACTTGAAATATAAGAACATTGATAGGATAAGGCATAGAACTAGTAGATTCATGATTGAAAGAATATTAGTATAGCTTGTCTACAAGAAACAAAGTGGGTAGGAGAGAAAGCTAAAGAGATAGATGGTGTAGGAATGGCGTAGCAATTTTAATAGATAAGAAATTCAAAGGAGATGTAATAGGTGTTAAAAGAAAAAGAGATAGAATAACACAAATTAAGCTTGTATTAGGAAAAAACATAATTAATATCATTCGTGCCTATGCACCCCAAGTAGGATTAGATGCACAAGCTAGAAATAAATTTTGGGACGATATGGATGTGATAATTCAAGTACCCTTAGGTAAGAAATTGTTTATAGGAGGAGACTTCAATGGACATATAGGAGAAGAGAACAATGGATATGAGAAGGTGCATGGAGATCATGGATTTGGACATAAGAACGATGGTGGAGGCTCTCTTGGATTTTACTGTGTCATATGATCTTATTTTAGGAAGTGGGAGGAATATTTGACAACCTTTAAAAGTGTGGTAAATATGAGCCAAATTGACTTTTTCGTTACTAGGAAGGTGGATCGTGTCACGTGTAAAAATTATAAAGTTATACCGGGAGAGTGTTTAACCTCACAACATAGATTAATGGTGTTGGATGTTAAGATTGGAAAACACGTATGAGGAAAGAGACTAAGGACTCAAGAACTAGGTGGTGGAACTTAAAGGGCGAGAAACTAGAGGTTTTAAAGATAAAGTCCTTCGAGGAGTGACACCGAATTGGGAATGGAAGACAAATAGGATGTGGACTAAAATGGCTACGTGCACAAGAGAAATCTCAAAGAAGGTAGTTGGAGAACTTAAAGGTAGAGGACTGCAAACTAAAAAATATGTGGTGGCAAGAAGTCTAAAGTATTGTGAGAAAAAAAGATCAATCTTCAAAATATGGTAAAAAAGTAGAAATGTGGAGGATTTTGAGAAATATTAGGCCGTTAGAAAAGAAGATAACAAAGCGGTAAGAGATGCGAAAGGAAAAGTTTATGATGATTTATACACAAAATTAGGAACAAAAAAATGAGAATCTATAAACTTGCTACATAAAGGGGTAGGAAAACAAAAGATTTGGATACAATTAGGTGTATTAAGAGTGATGATTCAAGAGTCTTATTAAAAGATAAAGAATTAAGGAAAAATGGCGAAGTTACTTTAAGTTATTAAATGAAAAGGTCGTGGGCAACTTAAACATAGAGAAAATCGAGGGTGAGTCGAGAGCATATGTTTTTCCATAGAATTAGAATCTCAGGGGTTCAAAATGGTCTATGAGGAATGAAAATAGGAAAAGCATCAGGACCGGATGGTATACCCATTGAAATTTGGAAGTGTCTTGGGGATGTAGGAGTGGGTTGGCTAACAAGATTGTTTAATGAGATTTTGAGAAGAAGATGCCCGATGAATGACGAGTATTTAGTACCCATACTTAAAAATAAATGAGATATGCAAAGTTGCTCCAACTACCGAGGAATTAACTTAACAAAGTCATAAGATGAAATTTTGGGAGACTGTTACCGAACATGGACTGACTAGAAAAATAGTGTCTGAGAATTAGTTTGAATCTATGCATGGGAGGTCAACAATGAAAACAATTTGTGTACCGAGAAGATTTATGAAAAAATATAGGCAGAATAACATCTCTACATATGGTGTTTGTAGATCTAGAAAAAATATATGATAAAGTCCTTAGAGACATAGTATAGTGGGTGTTAAATAAAATAAAAGAGTAACTATTCACTATATTGAGGTGATTAAGAATATGTATGAAGGGGCAATGACCACACTTACAAAAACCACACAAAAAAAGTGTATTCTCTATTACAGTAGATTTACACCAAGGTTGGCTTTAAGCCCCAGCCTCTTTGCTTTGGTTATGGATAAATTGACGGGAGGAATACAAGATGAGGTGTCCGGGTGTATACTTTTTGTCGATAACATCGTCTTAGTGGACGAGACTAAAGCAGGAATCAAAGCTAAATTAGAATTGTGAAAAGAAACTTTGAAAGCTAAAGGATTTAGAATAAGCAGAACTAAAACAGAGTATATGGAGTGTAATTTTAGTGATATTCGGAACACAAATGAGGAAGTAGCGAAGTTTTATGGTCAAGAGATATCAAAAGAGACTGTTTCTAATATTTATGATCTATTATACAAAGAGAGGAGATTTGTGAATGCTATACATAGAATCCAAGCAATGTGGCTTAAGTGGAGAAGCTCTAGTGGTGATTTGTGTGACAAACGTATACCTTTGAAGTCGAAGAAAAAAAATTATAAGACAGCTATTAGACCAGCAATGATGTATGGAACAAAGTGTTTGACAACAAAAAAATAACAGGTCCAAAAAATGAGTATAGCGGATATGAGGATACTAAAATGGATGGGGTAAAACCAGGAAAGATAGAATTAGAATCGAGTATATACGAGGCATGGTAAAGGTAGCTCTTATCCAAGATAAATTAAGAAAGAATCGTCTCAAGTGGTATGGACATGTCACAAGTAGACCTGGTAGTGCCCAGTTAGAAAGAGTGAATTGATAAGTATTGAGGATAGAGTTAGGAGTAGGGAAATACCTAAACTTACTTGACTGGAAACGGTAAGATATAATAGCTTGTGGCCTTATAGAAGATATTGCACTAAACCAAGCAGAACGGAAAACCATGATTCATATAGCCGACCCCAACTAGTTAGGAAAAGGGCTTTATTGTTGTTGTTGTTGTTGTTGTTGTTGTTGTTGAATAATAGGAACAATGAAAGAAAATCAAAAATAGAATTGAACCACATGAAAATGTACACACAGTTCTACTTTAATGACAACGCAATAATGAAAAGTAGATCATTATAAGTTATAACATCTTGGATGACTCAAGCCTCTCAAGTTATGGTTAAGAACCTCTATATCGACGTGTTCATGAACAATCCCTTGATGTATTGTAGAGTACAGACGGTTTTGATTTAAGAAACTAACAGCTGTATAAGGAACATAAATGAACTCTATTAGAATGCTTGCTGACTATGTAAATAGAAAAGGGCGAAGAAACGACTTCTGAATGAATAGGTAAGGCAATTGATCAACCAAATAATCTGAAGGACTTCATGCAACAGACATATTGTTGTTTCTGCTAACAAACAATATATCCGAACTTCGAAACACAACTGAAAATAGTTCAGTTCGAATTTTAGATAAAATAAGTATGTCATGTGTAAAGAACCAAACTCTTTTGTAGAGGTTTCCAGAAAATGCTAGACCTATATTTGCTCAACTATGAACCTTTCTAGAGTTACTCTAGAGACATCCAAATAGAAGTTTTCATATACCTTCCAAGAACTACTGTGGAAGCATCAAACTAGAGATGGTAGTTTCAAGAACTTCTCTACGAGCATCCAACAAAACCCTCTATACGTCTCCATACCCATGTGTATATATATATTCTTCTCTTGGCCTAATTAGAGGCATCCACCATGCTTGCAAAGAAAAAGAGAAGAGCAAGTATGTGCAGTTCAGAGAACGAAGATGTGGTCACATCAAGTGACACTACAGTGACGTACTGTAATACCCCTAGTTTGATTTAGTAAATGCTAGGTGGGCTTAGGTAGTTATTAATTGGTGGCTCACGGACTTGTAAGATGAGCCTAAATAATATACAGTATAGTAGTTAGCATGTATGTGTGAGTTGGAGTGTCTTCGACACATCTACGCATCTAAAAAAAACCTAAACCACGCTGCCATAACAGTGCTAGCCTCACCCAAAAGAGCTAGCTTAATAGGTACTAATGGTGTCATAGGCATACTTTTAAACCACTTCCAACTCAATCTCACTACCAATGTGGGACTAAACTTCCTACACCACGCAACCTAATTCACTCACCTATTTTGTATCCAAGCTTTTCTAGCCTACTAATTATAGGCCCATCCTACAAAGCCATATTATTTATTCAATTAGAAAGCTCATCAATAACTCCATTAAGCCCATTAATAATTTCTAAGCCACCTAGCATTTTTACTAAGCCCAACTAGAGGAGGTATTACACATACCACCAAGTAATTGTCAGTCAGGAGAAAGTAAATGAATCTGTAAGGTGACTATTGTAACACTATGAGATAGCATATGTGTTGAATGGCTGTGAGAGCAAAATCTGAGAGATGTAATCATTGTTGTGTGAGTTGATAAAAAGTAAATCATTAAAATATTTCAAATATTCAATGAAGTCCTTCGGCTCTCTTTTCACTTCCAACAATATGCATTGCTTCCACTTGATGATAATAAAACTTCGTGAATCTTAATTAAACATTACCTCCAGTTCTAGTTACTTACAAAACAATTTTCAGATGGTTTAACATAGTAATAGAGCAGTATTAAGTCATGTACATAACAAGTACTTGTATAAACATACCTCTGTGAATGATGTTCGACATCTTTCATAAGTGCGTTCAAGAAAGGTTTGCACATACTCCACAAGTTCGTTAACATATTTTGGCATCAACTGTGCCCAACCAAGTACCTAAGACAAACACAGTTTACCAATTTTAACTATTCTAGTAACTTACATGAGGAAACAGTTAGAATAAAACTACAGGAATTATACCTCTTTAGCTAAGTAATCAGTAGCTACAAGACCTTGCAACACAGGGCGCCCTCTTTCAACTAAGGGATTATATACTCCAACGTGAGCCCGTGGCCGAAACGCTGCTGGACCTGAGATGTAATTTCAATTGTAAGTGAACGTCTATTATCTATATACTCATATCAGGATTCTCTACATATAAATGGCAGAGATTGGCAGAAATTCGCCTCATCAATTGGAGCATCTGCAAAATAATAATTCTTAAAAATTTCAGCACTTCCTCAGCAATTTTCTTTTACTATTAATATTTGAATTTAATTGTCATCGGCACAAGATGTATCCTCTCATTGTCCAAGAGATAGTATTCATCAAGGATCAATAAATTCTTGAAAGTGTGGCCATTTCACATGCGATACTTATCGCATACCATAGTTCTAGTGTTAATGTGGACTTCATCAAAGAATGATACAGCATGTGACTCAATAGGAAGGTCCTTTTTCATGTCAGTTTTCAGACATCTTCGGTTTGTGAGCAGGTTGATTTCAAGATGTCTATCTACTTCCAGCAATCAAGCTACATGTTCCATTTTGGCAGCATTCTGCTGGGTCACACATCAGGTGTTCCCAGAGAATCAGAAAAGATAATCTATCTGCTGTCATTTTACCAAATCATGCTCTCCATTAATATATTTACACATTCTCTGAAAGGGCCTCAGGACAAGAAGGAATTCTCCAAATGGTTTGCAGTTTTTCACCACATAATGTCAATGGACTCGATTATATTCCTGTTCATGTGACCGCTCCCATCTCATCCTATATAGCTTTGTGTTATGTTATGACCCAAATTGCTTTTGGGCCCATTGGGCTTTGTATCTTCACATATGTAAGCTTTGAATCAAAGGAAATAATCAATTAACATTTTTGCCCTATCTCTCTCTCCCAAAACAGCCGGCTGCTGCTGCTTCTTCTTCTCTTCTCTTCCATCTTCTCAAAACCCTAACAATCCACAACCCATTCAAATCCTAACAAATTGGTATCAGAGCCAACACCAAAACACCTTCTCCCGATCCCTTCCAGTCACCAACCTCTTCTCCCGATCCCTTCTCCCGATCCTTCCTCTTCTTCCAGTCACCGTCCTACTTCCAGCAGTCGTGACCACACTTCTTCCAGCCCAGATCTGATCCCGTGGTGATTACTTCGTCCAGTCCAGATCTGATCCCGTGGTGATTGCTTTGTCCAGTCCAGATTTCCATCCAGATCAGTAGAGGTGGCTTTGGTATTGATCAGATCAGATCAGTAGAGGTCTTCTCAATCCAGATCTTCGTCGGGTTTCTTGGTCTTCGTCGTCGGGAGCACCGGAAAAGAAAGATATCAAGAAGGAAGGTTTGATTTTGTGAATTGAGTAATTAATTTTTGGGGGAAATTTTGGTGTTTTGTTGAATTGGGTTTCAAGAAATTTGAATGGATATGTCGGGGAAAATATGATATTGAGAAGTATGATGGGAAGACGAGTTTTGCATTATGGCAAGTGCGTATGGCAGCAATTTTGTCGAGCTAAGGCGTTAAGGATGCCATTTTTGGTCGAGAAAAATTGATTGATGCGGTGGCGGATAAGAAATGGAGAGAGATGGATAATAAAGCGCTCTCTATTATCCAATTGTGTTTGAGCGATTCAACATTACAAGAGGTCCTATCGGAGAAGACCGCTAAGGCTTTGTGGGAGAAGTTGGAGAACATTTACATGAAGAAGTCCCTCACCAATCGACTGCGGTTGAAATTGCGCCTCTACACTCTTCGCATGGTTGAAGGTACATCAATTTCCGATCATATTACGGAGTTTGCATCTATTTTAAATGATTTAAGTAAGATTGATGTTAAGGTGGAGGATGAGGACCAAGCCCTTTTGTTATTATGCTCATTACCCGCATCATACAAGGCTTTTAGAGACATGTTGATTTATGATAGAGATAAAATTTCTCTAGAGGATGTTAAGAGCAATTTGCAAGCCAAGTTGCACATTGAAAGTGAAATGACCAATAATGAGAAAGGGAGCCAAGGTATTGGTTTAGTTGTTGATCGAGGTAGGTCATGGGACCGAAACTCGAAAGATACAAGGACCCGTTCAAAATCTAGACACAAGAATTTGACGTGCAACTATTGTAAGAAGAAGGGACACATTAAGGCCAATTGTTTCAAGCTCAAAAATAAACAAAAGGCGGATAGTAAAGGTTCTTTTTCGGAGGAGGCCAATGTGGCCGAATGTGACACGGTTGATACTCTTTGTATGATAGATACTAATGTTGATGATATACATTGTTGGGTGATGGATACGGGTGCTTCGCAACACATGACTCCGAATAAAGATTGGTTTGAGACTTATGAGCCTACGGATGGTAAGGTTCTCATGGGGAACAACAATATGTGTAAGGTTACCGGAATTGGTTCGGTGACAATTAAGTTCCATGATGGAAAGGTCCGAAGGTTGACGGGTCTCTTGAAGAAAAGGGGTGTAAGTTCCAAAGTGAAGGTGGAGTCCTTAGAGTCTCTAAAGGGGCTCTCGCAATCATGAAGGCGAAGAGAATTGGAACTCTTTATTTCTTACAAGGTTCCACGGTCACGGGCTCGGCCGCCGTTGCACATTCCGGTACTATGTCGGATGAGGATGCTACTAGGCTCTGGCATATGAGATTGGGGCATATGAGCGAGCGAGGAATGACCATTTTGAGCAAGAGAGGCTTGTTGTGTGGCCAATGCACGGGCAACTTGGAGTTTTGTGAGCATTGTGTATTTGGCAAGCATAAGAGGTTGAGCTTCTCCACGGCCATTCATTCGACCAAGGGAACACTTGACTACATCCATTCGGATCTTTGGGGACCTTCTCGTGAGCCTTTCAAAGGTAATGGTTCTCGTTACATGCTTACTTTCATTGATGATTTCTCAAGGAAGGTTTGGGTTTATTTCTTGAAAGAGAAAAGTGATGTGTTTCGCACCTTCAAAGAATGGAAGTCACTTTTGGAGAACCAAACGGGAAGAAAAGTTAAGAGGTTGAGAACCGATAACGGTTTGGAGTTTTGCAACCGTGAGTTTGATAATTTTTGCAAAGCTGAAGGGATTGTTCGGCACAAGACGGTGGTCAACACTCCACAACAAAACGGAAGCCATCAACACATCTTGCTATTTGGTAAATCGATCTCCTACCACTTCAATTGAGTTGAAGACACCCGAAGAAGTGTGGTCGGGTAAGACGGCCGATTATTCGAATTTGAGGGTGTTTGGTTGTCCCGCTTATGCACATGTGAATGAAGGAAAGTTGGAGCCTAGATCGAAGAAGTGTATTTTTGTTGGGTATCCCGCAAATGTGAAGGGATATAAGTTGTGGTGTCCCGAATCATCTAAGTTTCTTATTTCAAGAGATGTCATTTTCAATGAGTCGGCCATGTTAAAGGCAAATGATGTTGCACCCGAGCTGACTATTAAGGTGAATGAGAAGGTTGAGAAGAAGGTTGAGAAGAAGGTGCCGGTCCAAGAAGGTGATGATTTGATCTCACATGATGATGTCAATTTGGAGGAAGTCCAAGAAGAGGCACAACCATATGCATTGGCAAGGGACCGAGCTAGAAGAGAAACAAGACCACCTACAAGGTATGGATACTCCGACTTTGCTTATTGTTTGGCAATTGTAGAGGATGTGGAGTATTGTGAGCCATCTTCCTACAAGGAAGCCATTTCTTCTAAAGATGCGGCCAATTGGGTTGCCGCTATGAATGAAGAGATACAATCTTTGCAACAAAATGAGACTTGGTCTCTTGTGAAGCCTCCGAGTGGTAAGAGGATTGTGGGTTGCAAGTGGGTGTTTAAGAGGAAGATTGATGGCTCAAATCCCGCGGATTTTCGATACAAGGCAAGGCTAGTGGCTAAAGGGTATAGTCAAGTCCAAGGTGTGGACTTCAATGATGTGTTCTCTCCAGCAGTTAAGCACACCTCCATTCGAGTTTTGCTCTCTTTGGTGGCAATAAGGATTTGGAATTGGAGCAAATGGATGTGAAAACTACCTTCTTGCATGGTGATTTGGAGGAGCAAATTTACATGAGCCAACCGGAGGATTTTGAGGTTGCGGGAAAGGAGGACCGTGTGTGTCTTTTGAAGAAGTCCCTTTATGGCCTTAAGCAATCACCGTGACAATGGTATGAGAAGTTTGACTCATTCATGGTGAGTATTAATTTCCATCGTTCCAATTATGATAGTTGTGTTTATTTTAAGAAGTTGGATGGTGGGGATTTCATTTATTTGTTGCTCTATGTGGATAACATGTTGATTGCATCCTCAAACTTGAAAGAAGTTAGGAGGTTGAAAGAGCAACTAAGTTCGGCATTTGAGATGAAAGACTTGGGGGCCGCCAAAAGGATTCTCGGAATGGAGATCACAAGGGATAGGTCCAAGAGAAAGTTGTTTCTTTCACAAAGGAGTTTTGCCGAGAAAGTGCTACGCCGTTTTGGCATGGAGAAAGCGAAAGTTGTTTCAACACCTCTTGCGGCGCATTTCAAGCTTTCGGCCGCTTTAAACCAAAAATCCGATGATGAGAAGAAATATATGGAAAAGGTTCCATATTCGAGTGCGGTTGGGAGTCTCATGTACTTGATGGTGTGCACTCGACCCGACATTGCTCAAGCCGTTAGTGTGGTAAGTAGATATCTCTCTTGTCCGGGGAAAGGGCATTGGGAAGCGGTGAAGTGGATCTTCCGCTATTTGAGAGGTACTATTGATGCTCGTTTGGAGTTTGGTAATGGCAAGAAACTGACGGGTTTTGTGGATGCAGATTTTGCGGGTGATTTGGACAAGAGGCGTTCCTTGACGGGTTATGTTTTTACCCTTAGAGATTGTGCAATTAGTTGGAAGTCTACACTTCAAGCCACCGATGCACTCTCAAGTACTGAGGCCGAATATATGGCAATTACTGAGGCTATTAAGGAGGCTATTTGGCTCAAGGCGTTTGTTGGTGAGATGTCTTCACTCGAGGGTCCTATTACGGTGTTTTGTGACAACCAAAGTGCGATTCATTTGACCAAGGACCGCATGTACCATGAGAAGACGAAGCACATTGACATTCGATACCATTTTGTTCGAGATGTGATCTCGGAAGGCAAGGTTGCCATGAAGAAGATTGGTACCGAATCGAATCCGGCCGATATGCTCACAAAGCCTCTTCCAATTGCAAAGTTCAAGCTTTGTTCAAGTTTGATGTCGGTTTGTTTCTATCTAGTTTGAGCTAGTTTTGTTTCTAGCATGTTGCTAGTATATCTTTATGTTTACCTTTGTTTAGGTTATGTTTGCTTCATGCATTTGCTTTATGTTTTAGTTTGTTTTAGATGCAATTTGGTTCAAAGTGGAGATTGTTATGTTATGACCCAAATTGCTTTTGGGCCCATTGGGCTTTGTATCTTCACATATGTAAGCTTTGAATCAAAGGAAATAATCAATTAACATTTTTGCCCTATCTCTCTCTCCCAAAACAGCCGGTTGCTGCTGCTTCTTCTCTTCTCTTCCATCTTCTCAAAACCCTAACAATTCACAACCCATTCAAATCCTAACACTTTGAGAGGAAATGTACTAGTCCAGATTAAAGATCAACTTACAAGTCCCCCACTCACTAACCCGTCCAGATCTGAAGTTGGTCCTTAAGCAGCATCAGTACTTTGGAAGCTTCCCCTTTACTAATATGGGGATCCAAATAAATGGTTTAATGAGAACTAGCACTGTCACATTTACCCAATACCCGGACCCGGCATTGGACCGGAACCGACCCGATCTGTTCGGGTCCGGGTCTGGGTCCTAAAATAAGACACGATGCACTTCCGGGTTCGGGTCTAGATCGGCTCAAAATAGAACGACCCGGACCTGTTAAAAAATACCCAAAAAATGGAATTTGAATGATATGGTTATGGGGATATACATGTAAATAGTAATTGTTGAAGATAAATGTGTAAATATAATATTTATTCATATACTTAAGTACAAAAATTGTTGGAACCGTAGGGTATCAGGTGCAAAAATACTTAAGTGCAAATATTTATTCCCCGCTACCAACCCGGCAGGTAGATTTTTTAACTAGAACCCAGACCCGAACATGGACCTGGACCTGGTTCTCGCAAGTCCAGGTCCGGGGCCAATTTTTGGACCCGTAAGGTACCGGACCCGGGTCCGGGTAATAGAGGACCCGACCCGATAGGACCCGATAGCAGCTCTAATGAGAACACTACAAGAAAACTGAGAGATCTCAATGAGACTTTAGTGATAAAACAAATTTTCATCGGGTATATACAAATTCCCTGATGAAACTTGATCCATCACAAATCTTTCAACAGGGTATTTAGACCCGGATGAAGTATTGATCGGGGTATTGATGAAAAAAATTTCACCACCAAATTTCCATCGGGGGATTGTTTCTGGGTTGACCCTGACTTTCCCTCCATTGCAAAATCAAATCCCACTGATAAAAACAACACGTGCACTTTATGTTATGGCTATCTTCTTCCAAAAATAGAAGTTGAGTTGAAGGAGAATCTAGGCACGAATCTCCAACTCTCAGGTAACATCTCGCTCTCTCCCTTTCTCTCACAGCTAGACCATCACACCTACTCCACGGTCCGCATCCGTCGTCGTCGACCGCCAGTCTACCACCATCGACTACCACCACTGACTATGCACCTCCGATTCCACCTCCTTTCGTACTCACCCCCAATTCCACTTCTCCCTTTATCCCTCACCCCTCATTCCACTATCCCCTTCCTTCTTCACCCCAAAATTTACGGCTGCCATTGCCAATTTGACCAAAATCAAGGAACAACTCTGGATTTGTCAAAAAAATCAGTAATTTGTTTTAAATTCCCTTCTTTTGTTTGTAAATACATAAAGTTGTTGAATTTTTTAAATTGTTTGTTCAAATGACATGATTAGAGTACAAAATTGAAAAATTTTGCCGATAATGTGCTTATGTTAAGTTTGTTCATTTTCTTTACTCCCTAAAATAGAAGTTGTTCCTGTTATTTACTCTAGTACATGCTCGAAAACTATTAATGATTAGAAATTTGTTCAAAAGATCCCTATTATGTTTGATAAAATTATGAAATTTGATCCATTTATGAAACTATTTGTTCAAGTGACTTGATTAGTGTACAAATAGAAGCATAGGGACCGATAGTGTGCTTTTGTTGAAGTTATTCATGCTATGTACTTTGTAAAGGTGAAATTATTTACTCTCATACATGATATCTCTTAGATAATGTTTTCTCCAGGTTTGGCATCCACTTGGCCTTCGTCCAAGCTTTGAACATGAGTAAATCTTTGTGTTTTTATGACCATACGTGCAATTTAATTTTTTGCTCTAATAGTTTATTCAAAACATGGGTTGTTTAAATGCTACGTTTTGTGTCCATGCTTTGTTTAGAACAAAATTTGCATGCATGATACTTTTTTTGGGTTAAATTAACCGTGTAATATATAATATTTTTATAACACATTCACGCGCAGTATGTTCATGAATGCAAATGGAACACTACCTGTAGATTCCCGTCCAACAATTGTGTATGTGAAGCCTTCTTACTCGTCACATAAGAATACATGACATTGTAGGATGAAACTAAGTCTTTAATCCAATTGCTGTTGTTGATCATATGCGAGGGAGATTAACATTCTATAGGTGTTGGACATGTTCATGTGAACAGATTAAAAATGCAATATTGCTTACATATTCATTTGTGTACTTGAACCATAAATTTTAGTTAGCATTTTACTTTTGTTATATACTACTAGTTTGTTTTGCTAATTATCAGTTTTTGAATTTTCACGTTGGTCTTTCCTTTATATTATGTTTAGGTTAATATTGCTTCTTTAATAGAAACCATGATACAGATGAATTAGAAAAGGCAAAATTGATGTGGTAGACCTTAAATCTTTTGCATCCAATATTAGAGAATTCAAAACAGAAATGGAAGCTTTTCCACTTGACCTATACCACCTCCTCAAACCTCTCGTAATCTTTTAACACAACTAATACATGGCGCTGGTCACTTCATATCCACAAATCTCCGTCTGTTGCCTCACCATTTTGACAATATATACTGAATCTCCGTGCACGCCCACATGCACGTACACAATGATATTGATACAACATAGGCTTTCCAATCAGGAGAAGGTATTACAGGTAAATACCTTTGTGAGTTACACTCTACAAAAGAAGTCTAGGCCCTTAATACTATGAAGTTGAATTGGCATTGCAGAAACCAAAGGCTGATCTAGAGACAAAGGTATTGCAAAACTATCCCCATTGGAATTGTGATGTAAAACTCTAGGATAGAATTGGCACTCTTTGATTTCATAACACAATAATAAAAATGAAAAAGATCAGTTTGTCTCCAGCAATATTTATTAGTTTCTCATGCTTTATTTATGGATACCAAAAGATGGTACTTGATGTGGGTAAAAATAGAACAAAATCGGGACCGTTTAAATTGGGCACGAATCCTAAAGCTCTCGGGGGTAGAACGGTAAATTTCAGTAGATACAGACTCGGCAAAAGGATTTAGGCCATTTTCAGACCCATCAACCCGATTCGGCCTATAATGAGGGGCTGCCAAAACAGCTCTAACACAAAGGAGTTCAAGTTCATCTAAAGAAGCTAGTTTAAACCCCCTATCCCTAGGGGATAACCGCTTCTATCTCTCCATGCATAAGAGAAAGTTTGAAAACTCTATCTCTTCAGCAAGAGAAGAGTCATGTCGGTTTCTTCACATGGAAAGGGTAATCAACCTTATCAAAACACCGGAAAGTAGAGATAGATCAATATCTTGCAGCTGCCCCCCCCCCCCCCCTTCCCTCGCCTCCCGACTATATATACCTCTTGACCTCTTCAGAAACCATGTAATTGAAAATTCTGCTCTCAAAACTCTCATATCTCTGAGTTTTCTGACTTGGGAGTTGGATGGTCTGTCGCCTAGGCCGACCCCGATGTTTCAGACTATTTGGAATGTCCACAAGAGCGATCACATCCATTCCCGAAAATCATATCTCAGAGTCAGCAGCAGTTTACGGTCAACATCAGCAAAAGTAAAAGGTCATATTTTTATTGTTTTCATTAAAAGAATTCAGAATATTTGTTTTCTCCCACACATAAATTAGCAGTAACAGATTGACGTCGTCTGCGGGAAACTAAAAAGATCTCTGATCCAACTTCGCCGATCAAAAACTACCTTCTCAAGCATGCCCCCAAAAGAAAAAGGAAAAGGGAAGGCGGCGGCTACTAGCCAACTAATCAACCCTCTTCCTTCACCTCCTCATACGGAGGACCCCTTTCACCCTCCTCAACCAGATCAACATCCTCAACCAGAACAATCCTCTCATCAACAGACTCAGCCTCCTTCCAAAGGGGCTGCACCGGGGGCTCCCGCCGAAGCCGTCCCGAACAGCACCCTCGACCCCTTCTACACTACCCTCGGTGGTGCCCCAGCCGTAGCAAGACCACCGTCAGGTCATCATCAGCCAACAACAGAGCTCTGATCTCTGAGTTCGCCTGAACAAAATGCGAGTCCATAATGAAGTCTTCCATCCAGAATGCCAGGGAAGCAAGAGAACCCCCTCTCCTCGAAGGCAGATGTTCAGAAGAACTCCCTCCCCATCTCCTAGGAGACGAAATCAAAGGATTCACCGAGCAAAGCAAAGACAGTTTAAGCGCGCTCCTCAACAAGCTAGCGCATAGCGCGATGCTAGCTTGAAGTCTGTTCGTACAGTAGTGATATATTTCGCCTAGCAGGTTTTATTTCAGTCATTTCTTCCACAAAGGGTATAAAAAAAGGTAGATTGAGAAGAGGAAGATCCATTATTGTCCTTAACGTTTTCCCCTCCTCTCACAGAGCGGACTTTCAGCATTTTGCTAGCAACTTCTTCGGCTGAATGCTTTGTGGATGAAGAGGCAAAGGTCTCCTCCCACTAGAGAGAGAAGAATTCGGGCTACAACAAGTCAACCGGTTCACGGAACAATAGGAAATAAGAGGTGCCCGTCACCAAGGCAAAATTCCAAAACTTCAAAGAAAATATTGATGTAAAACCAACCCTAAAATAGAGAATTTCCAAGAATTTTAATGGGTTAATTTTACCAACATGAAAGTGCGGATCTAAGTTGGAAATTGTTAACAGTTAACAGGTTTGATGGGTTTTCAAGAATTGAATCAAATATAACAGTCCCAATTAATAATTCAACCTTATAATCAATAAGTAAATCCCTACGTGTTTTAGCAAGTAAAAAGTTCAATACCGATTCGTACTCTAATCTAGCATGTGGATCACTCAATCTCAGTATTTTGTGGTCGACAGGCAAATTAGATAATATGCTAGATAATAGGGCAGTAAAACACAAATACTTAATAAGGGAACGAGTATACCGAATGCAAAGAAGCCAGTGTCGATCTCAGAGTTGGACAGCAATAGCAACACAGTGAGCACAGTCAGCAACGAAGCCACGTAGTGGCAGATCTGGTCGCCGACGATGAGGGGAGACAGCGAGCGGGGCGGCGGCGTCGGGAAGGCGAGGCGCTGACGTTGGGGTCAGGGAGTCGGGGTGAGGGAGAGAGGTAGCGGACGAGGAGGCTGTAGTGGTGGTGACGGGTCGACGGAGTTTGGGGGTGAAGGAGTGGGTCGCGGTGGGGTTTTGGGCGACGAAAACGGGCGTGGATTCGAAGGTCGGGAGATGGGTTGAAAGGGGTTGACGAGGCGAGGTCGATGATGAGGGATTTGGAGCTGCTAGGTTTGGGGTTCGGGAGAATTAGGGGGAGACGAAGGTAGTGTAGGGTTTGGGAGGAAGACGATGGGGTTGATTGGCTTTGTGGGGATCGGGATAGGGAAGACTGGAGAAGAGGCGGCTGAGGTAGGAGTTTTGTGATTAGGGTTTTGTAACAGGGATTAGGATTTGTATTAGGGATTTTTTTAGAGTTGGGGATAGATTTTAGAATTAATCACTAACTCTAAAATTAGATTAGGATTTATCACAAACCCTAATTTGAATCTCAACTATATCACACAAAGGAGAGAGGAAGAGCAAAACTCAACACAGATTTTTTTTATCAATAATGGCATGCTTTCTCATTCATCTCAAGGCCTTTAAATAGGCTCGAATACATCTTGAAACACATCTCCAAAATATTCTCAAAATCCAAAAAAATACAAAAAGATTACATATGGCTATAATTGCCAGAAACAAAAATGGTAATAAAATAAAAATCCAAAACTGAATCAAATAGCTGATGAAGACGACGTCTGCGCTGATAGAAACGCCCAAATTGTCTGGAACCGATGTCCTCATCAAATATCCTCCAAGTCCTCAATGCCCCAATCAGGGGCCGACAAACAAACTGTCATCGCCTCACAACCATATATGAGGAAGAGTCTCACGAGTCGACCAGATCCAACCAAAGGGAAGATCCAGTTTTCCACCACCTCCAGGAGATGGAGGACCATCTCAATAGAATCAACTTTGTTGACTCTTGATTTTGATGATCACAACACACTGCACATGTATCTATGCTAAACTTACAGGTGCTATACGCAAAGGACTTACTACTATACAGCTGAACAAAAGAACAAGCACAAAAGCTCCAGATAAAGACATGGTTAAAGCTTCATTCAAGACTCAAGACTCAAGACTCAAGACTCAAGCTCAAATATGTCAATAAATTGTCATGTCTTGTAAACAATGTAATTTTACTTTTGTTGAGTCTTAGTATGTTGTAAAGCCTTGTTACACACACATACACCCACTATCTTATAATGTGTGTTTTTCAAAACATCAAAAAGAGTCAAAACAGTTTGAAATAATTTAACTGTTGAGTACCAGTCGACTGATGCCTCTGGCAGTCGACTGTCAGTACAAAACTGTTTAAATTTATTCAAACTCTGACCAGTCGACTCGTTATGGCAACCCAGTCGACTGTTCGAGTGCTTTTGACCGTTTTCTGTTTTCAAAATCGATTTTTCAAAATCAAAAGCTTGAAGATCCGTTGGTTGACAGTTGGAATAACTGTCTCCCAACGTCCAGGAGTTCTAACTCTATAAATAGAGTTCATAACTCACTGAAAAAATCTTACAACACTTTTTAAGATTTCCGAGCATTCTTGAGTATTTCTAAGAGAAAAAGTGAAAAAGCTCTCAAGTTTTAAATCTCTGGTTCTCTACACTCAGTCCACTATAACAACGATTTCGTTCTGGACTGGGTATAGAAGTCGACCTATTTTTTAGCCACGTTCTACAACACATAACACCAACAAGGCTATAGGTTGACTGTAAGATTTTTATTGTTTCTTTTGGCTCTCGGTTGGAGAGTTAGACTCTAGGGTGTAGAGTCGGTCGTTCACTCTTGGTAGTAGAGTGGGTCTGCTTTCTCTGGTTGAGAGGTTGTTGTCTTAACGCCGTAGGGTATTCTTGTAAACTTGTTTTTCAAGAATAGTGGAAATCTCAAGTGGGTTGCTTGGGGACTGGATGTAGGTCGGAAGGACCCAACCAGGATATATCGTGTGTACTCTGTGATTGCTCTCTTGATCTTGCATTTACTTTTTGTTTACTTAAAGTTCTGTGAAACTTGTCTGGACAGTCGACTCCTCACATTATCAGTCGACTGGTCAGTCTCGTATAAGTTGTATATTCACTGTGTCTTCAGTCACCTGTCTCAACTTTAAGTCGACTGCACAGAGTTGTTTATATTTGATTTTATTTGGTCATATCAGTCGACTGGTTCACAACTAAGTCGACTGCACCGAAGAAAAATTTATCTATTCCGCAGTTTTTTAATTAACACTATTCACCCCCCTCTAGTGTTTGTTGCCTCGCCTACAGGATCCAACACTTGGTATCAGAGCAAGGTTACAGGCTATGACAACTACTTCAAATGCTAATCAGTACCATGAAGGCCAATCTACACAAAGCCCACCGCTATTCGATGGTACTAACTACAATTATTGGAAGTGCAGAATGAGAATCTACCTCCAATCAATCAACTACGAAATATGGCACATGACGGAGACAGAATTCACTGCCCCTACTATATCATATGCACAATGGAATGATGATCAAAAGAACCAAACTATGAATAATGCCAAAGCAATGAATGCATTATTTTGTGCACTCACAAAGGAAGAGTTCAACCGTGTATCAAATGCTACAACCGCACATCAAATCTGGCATACACTCGAGGTAACACATGAAGGAACAAATAAAGTTAAAGAGTCTAAAATCTCTGTTCTTGTTCACAGGTTTGAGATGTTCCGAATGAAGGACAATGAAACTGTGTCCGAGATGATCACCAGATTTACTGATATCACAAACTCTCTTGTGGCACTTGGAAAGACTTACACTCAAGCAGAGATGGTTAGAAAAGTCCTCCGTGCACTCACTCCAGAATGGGAAAAGAAGACCACGACAATAGAAGAAGCAAATGATTTGTCACAACTTTCTCTTGAGAATCTTGTGGGAAATCTCATGGCATTCGAGGTTCAACTTGAAGATCGAAAAAAGGATGCAGAATCACACCAAGCAAAGAAGAAATCATTGGCTTTTAAAGCCATGACAGACTCAGAAGATGAAGAGGAGATAGCAATGTTCACTCGAAGATTCAAAAAATTCTTAAAGAAGGGTAAGTTTAATTCCAAAAATAGAGATTCTGATGACCCTCCTACTTGTTTCAGGTGCAATAAAACAGGTCACATGAAGAAGGATTGTCCCCTAGAAAATGCAAGGAATAAGGGAAAACCATCCAACTTCAAGAAGGACAAATACTCAAAGAATAAGTTTGCCAAGAACAAGAAGGCTTATCAAGCAACATGGGATGATAGTGATTCGTCTTCCGAAGAAACGGATGAAAACAATGAAGTTGCAAATATGTGCTTTATGGCCACACAAGATCATGTAAGTAATGACTTCGACTCAGAAGATTTACCTGATGCCTTTAATGAAATATTTCAAGAGTTGAAAAAAGAAAAGATTAGAGTTAAGAATCTAGAGAAAGTGAATCAAACACTTTCTCAAGAAAATCTTAACCTTGATAAGGAAGTGAAATCTTTAAATTCTCGCATTGCAAGTTTAGATACTGATCTTGAATCTCTCAAAAAGAATTATGAAGAGATATCAAACAACGTATCTAAGTTTAACAAAGGCAAAGAGAATTTAAATGATGTCCTTCATCATCAAGTAAAATCTAGTCAAAAATACGGTCTTGGTTTCAAAAATTCTTCTATAAAAGAATCTTCTTCTAAAAACACTAGTAGAAACAAATCAGCATCTATTTCTAGTGTTACACACAAATTATATGAATTTTTTGAAAAGCCTAAGGTAGTAAATTTTAGTAATAAAAGCAAGTCTAACGTTCGGTTAAGTCGACTGAACCCATCTATCAGTCGTCTGTCCAGAGGAATTGAATCTTATTCAACAAGATCAAAACCTCATATAAGTCAACCTAATGTATCATCCAGTCGACTGACTCACACTAGAAGTCGACTGAAAGACACTGTCAAGTCGACTGGACAGAACAAGTTTGTATGGGTTCCAGTCAGCTTAAATCAGGATGATAGAATTGCGTATATTAATTCATATGTATTAAATGTGTGTAATTCTATTAACTATATTCCTACTTATGGAGGAAGATCAAACTCTTCATGGGTTTGGTTTCCCCCAAACTAATATGTTTTGGATCCAATAAAAAGGGTACCATATTTACCTTGAATATTTTATAGGTACCCAAGAAAGATCGCTGGATACTAGACAGCGGATGTTCAAAACATATGACAGGACATGCCAACCTTCTATCCACCATCCAAAGCATAGATGGAGGAACAGTTACCTTTGGTGATAACAACAAAGGCAAAGTCATAGGAATCGGCATGGTTGGTAAAAATTCTAACCCGACTATAGAAAATGTATTGTTAGTTAGTGGATTAAAGCATAATCTATTAACTATTAGTCAATTGTGTGATAAAGGGTATAAAATAGTATTTGAAAAAGATGCATGTTTGATTTATGACTCTACTATGCAAAATATCATTTTTCAAGGTTTTCGTAAAAACAATATTTATGAATTGTGTTTGAATACAATTGAGTTTTCAAATGATTTTTGTTTAATAGCTTCTAACAATGAATCTTGGCTTTGACATAGAAGATTTGGACATGTGAACATGAAGAATCTCTCAAAATTATCTAAGTATAACCTAGTTAAAGGACTGCCAAAACTATCCTTTAAAAAGGATAAGTTATGTGATGCATGTCAACTAGGAAAACAAATCAAATCCACTTTTAAAACAAAAGTAATTTCTACTAGTAGGCCGCTCGAATTAATTCATATGGATTAATTTGGCCCTACTAGAGTTGCTTCTTTAAATAAAAGTAGATATATATTTGTTTTAGTAGATGATTTTTCAAGATTCACTTGGACATTCTTTTTAAAACATAAAAATGATGCTTTTGATGAATTTGCACATTTTTGTAAACGTATTCAAAATCAAAGATCTCTAACCATAGTCACTATTAGAAGTGATCATGGTGGAGAATTTGAGAATGAAACATTTACAGAATATTGCAACAAGAATGGTATAACACATTCATTTGCATTTCCTAGAGCTTCACCACAAAATGGAGTGGTTGAAAGGAAGAATAGGACTTTGCAAGAATGCGCACGTACCATGCTTGTTGAAAGCAATTTACCAAAGCACTTTTGGGCTAAAGCTGTTACTACAGCTTGTTATGTTTTAAATAGAATTCTTATAAGACCTAAGCTAAAGAAGACTTGTTATGAGTTGTTTTTTAACAAAATTCCTAAAGTCTTTTATTTTAAGACATTTGGTTGTAAGTGTTTTATTCTAAACACTAAAGATAATTTAGACAAATTTGATCCTAGATCTAATGAGGGTATCTTTTTAGGATACTCAAATAGGAGTAAAGCATATAGAATTTTCAATAAGTCTACAATGACTATTGAAGAGTCAATGCATGTTACATTCGATGAATCTCTGCCTTCATCAAATTTAAATAAAGATGATGAAACTGATTCATCACCTTTAAATAATGTGATTAAATCTTTAGAACAAACTAGTCTGGCTGATAAGTCGACTGATAAGGACTTCCAGTCGACTAATGTAAAGCAGTCGACTGAAGAACCTGTCAAGTCGACTGATCCTATTGTGATATCTTCAACTTTACCAAAATCTTTTGTTGAAGTTAAAGATCATCCTCATGACTTAATAATTGGTGACATCTCCCATGGTATTCAGACACGATCACATGTTAATATGATTTCTCATACAGCATTCTTGTCGGATTTTGAACCGAAAAATATACAAGAAGCTTGTGAGAATGAATTTTGGATGAATGCCATGCAAGATGAATTAAACCAATTTATAAAGAATGATGTATGGGATTTAGTTCCACGACCTCCTGATCAGACTATTATTGGTACCAAATGGGTATTCAAAAATAAGTTAGATGAATCAGGACAAGTTGTAAGGAACAAAGCTAGATTAGTTGCTCAAGGGTATAATCAAGAAGAAGGTATAGATTTTGATGAAACATATGCTCCTGTTGCTAGACTAGAATCAATTCGTATTTTATTATCTTTTGCTTGTTTCATGAATCTTATACTCTATCAAATGGATGTTAAAAGTACTTTTCTTAACGGGTTTATTAAAGAAAATGTTTATGTTAAACAACCACCAGGTTTCGAACATGAACAATTTCCAGATCATGTTTATAAATTGAAAAAGGCTTTATACGGTCTTAAACAAGCACCTCGTGCTTGGTATGATCGTCTGAAAACTTTTCTTTTAGAAACAGGATTTGAAATAGGTAAAGTAGACACTACATTGTTTATTAAGAGAGTTAAGAATGATATCTTAATCACACAAATATATGTTGATGATATAATCTTTGGTTCTACTAATAATAATCTATGTCAAGAGTTTGCTAACACCATGAAAAACAAGTTTGAGATGAGTCACATGGGTGAACTCAATTATTTCCTTGGACTTCAAATTAAACAGTCCTCAAATGGCATATTTATCAATCAAGGAAAATATGCAAAGGAATTACTCAAACGGTTTAACATGGATAGTACTAGTAGTAAATCCACACCTATGGCTACTACTACTACCCTTGACAAAGATATATTAGGTAAGAGTGTTGATCAAAAACTCTATCGAGGTATGATTGGTTCACTCTTATATATTACCGCAAGTAGACCAGATATTATGTTCAGCGTATGTTTATGTGCTAGATATCAATCTAGTCCTAAAGAGTCTCATTTAAAAGCTGTGAAACGAATTTTAAGATACATTAAAGGCACATCTGAATATGGTTTATTTTATCCACACACCGATAATTTTCAACTTTTGTCATATAGCGATGCTGATTTTGCTGGTAGTAAAACTGATCGCAAGAGTACGAGTGGGACATGTCACTTTTTGGGACATTCACTAGTCTCTTGGTGCAGTAAAAAGCAAAATTCCGTATCCCTATCAACTACAGAAGCTGAGTATATCGCTGCAAGTTTGGCATGTGCACAAATCTTGTGGATGAAACAAACTTTATTAGATTATGGTATTTCATTTGAAAAACCTTCAATTATGTGTGATAATACCAGTGCAATTAATCTATCTAAAAATCCGATTCAACATTCACGTACGAAGCATATTGATATTCGACATCATTTTCTACGTGATCATATTTTAAAAGGAGATATATCTTTAGACTTTATCTCTACTGATAAACAAGTAGCAGACATCTTTACCAAACCCCTTAAAGAGGATACTTTTATTAATTTAAGAAAAGAACTAGGAATATGTGATTTTATTGACATTTGTTGAAAATTTTATCTGTTAAGTCGACTGTGTTTTTGATTAAGTCGACTGTACTGTATTTTAATATATACCAGTCGACTGGTCAGTCTCGTATAAGTTGTATATTCACTGTGTCTTCAGTCGCCTGTCTCAACTCTAAGTCAACTGCTATACCCTATCAGTCGACTGTCGCGAGTTCAATAGTCTTCAGCGACGACTCATCACAGTTTTTGAGATAAAAATCTCATCTTTTTCACCGGTGACTACTCATATCAGCCGTCAATCTCTACTCTTTCAATCTCAGCCTTCAATCTCCAGTTAAAAACCCCTTTTACAGCCCCCTTCTTCACCTTTTACCGTTCTTCCCGTTTTCCCCAAATTCTCGAAACTCTAATCAGAGAAGAAGAAGAAGTCGACTCAATCTGCTGCTGCTCGACTCCTTGCTGCTCTTTCTCTTTTTCTTTGGTAAAACCCTTCCTACACTCTTTTGTTATGGCTCCTAAGCGTTCTAAGAGGTCTCATGATGCTAGCTCATCTCAAGATTATTCTCAATATTTGTTGAGTCCTGATCTTTTAGAACGTTGGCACTTAATGTGTAGCATTATTATTTTTCCGGGTCGTTTTGTCAATTTTGGTGATTTGGATAGGTTTAACCTTGTTCCCCTATTCCAAAATTGTAGTCTCTATGATCATCTCTCTTTAGCTAATCAACCCGACTATTACCCACAACTAATCTATCTTTTCTATACGAACATGAGAGTTGTTCAATTGAGAGATGGAGATGTTGTGATCCGTTCTTCAGTCAAAAATACCAAGATGACTCTCACACCCGAGAGAATCAATCAAGTAATGGATATTGATGACGAGGGACTTGATCTCGGTGACATTATCCTTGGTGATTTCTCTATTTTATCTAGAATATTTTTGCCAAATCAAGGACCCTCAATGACTAGTAAAAACATAACACCTGTTGCAAAATTGGTTGCTAGAATACTTGCTTATAACATTCTTCCCAAAAGAGGAAGTTATGATCAGTATTCGATGGAATTGCAACAAGCTGTTTATGCCATTTTTGGTAAAATAGCTATTAATTGGGGTCGTGTCATTTTCTCTAAACTTCAACAGCATCATATTCATTTTCTACCCTTTGGAGGTCTCCTTACCTGGGTCTTTACAGCGTATGATATTGATCTCGACTCCGAGACCAATGTCGTTAAGCAGTATGAATGCTTCGATCGTGCTAGTTTAGCACGTATGAAGCTTCTTGATCCTGCTCCTAGAACAACCCCTAGGTCTCCTCCTCCTTCTCAAGTTCCTTTGGCTTCTAGTGCTAGACCTTCAGCCTCCTCTAGTTCTTCTCGTCCTCAAGCTAGATATGAAGATCCATCAACTCTTTATGAATGTGTCAATTACCTTATGAAACATTCAGAGACTGTTGATTCTCAGCTTCACTCCATTGACTCCAAAATTGATCACCTAACCGATCTCTTCACTTCTCAATTTCCCCCTCCTTCTCATGCTGGTGATGAAAACTCAGAAGAGGACGATTGAAGCTTATTTTTCGTTATTCTAAGCTTATGTATGAAATAATTATTTCTGTGTTCTTTTATGCAAAAAAGACTGGTTATTTTGTTTTTTGTTGATGACAAAGGGGGAGAAATATCTCTTATTATTTACTGTGTTTGTATGTATTTTTTCTGTGTTCGTTTATATTTCTGTGTGTATTTTCATCTCTGATAAGTCGACTGATATCCTCATAAGCCGACTGATCTATCTGTATTTGTATTTCACATATGTCATGTGTATTCTTTATCTGTTCAGCCGACTGCCTCATTTTATAAGTCGACTGCTATATCTATTTTATGATAAGTCTCTATATATGCATGTTGTGTATGCATGTTGTGTTTTTAATAGGGGGAGCATATCATTACTATGCTTGTATTATTTTTTGTTATTATCAGCTAATATGTTGTCATCATCAAAAAGAGGGAGAATGTTGATTCTTGATTTTGATGATCACAACACACTGTACATGTATCTATGCTAAACTTACAGGTGCTATACACAAAGGACTTACTACTATACAGCTGAACAAAAGAACAAGCACAAAAGCTCCAGATAAAGACATGGTTAAAGCTTCATTCAAGACTCAAGACTCAAGACTCAAGCTCAAATGTGTCAATAAATTGTCATGTCTTGTAAACAATGTAATTTTACTTTTGTTGAGTCTTAGTATGTTGTAAACCCTTGTCACACACACATACACTCACTATCTTATAATGTGTGTTTTTCAAAAACATCAAAAGGAGTCAAAACAGTTTGAAATAATTTAACTGTTGAGTACCAGTCGACTGATGCCTCTGGCAGTCGACTGTCAGTACAAAACTGTTTAAATTTATTCAAACACTGACCAGTCGACTCATTATGGTAACCCAGTCGACTGTTCGAGTGCTTTCGACCGTTTTCTGTTTTCAAAATCGATTTTTCAAAATCAAAAGCTTTAAGATCCGTTGGTTGACAGTTGGAATAACTGTCTCCCAACGTCCAGGAGTTCTAACTCTATAAATAGAGTTCAGAACTCACTAAAAAGATCTTACAACAACACTTTTTAAGATTTCCGAGCATTCTTGAGCATTTCTAAGAGAAAAAGTGAAAAAGCTCTCAAGTTTTAAATCTCTGGTTCTCTACACTCAGTCCACTATAACAACGATTTCGTTCTGGACTGGGTATAGAAGTCGACCTATTTTTTAGCCACGTTCTCCAACACATAACACCAACAAGGCTATAGGTTGACTGTAAGATTTTTATTGTTTCTTTTTGCTCTCGGTTGGAGAGTTAGACTCTAGGGTGTAGAGTCGGTCGTTCACTCTTGGTAGTAGAGTGGGTCTGCTTTCTCTGGTTGAGAGAAAGGACTACGGGTTAGACAAGGTTGTTGTCTTAACGCCGTAGGGTATTCTTGTAAACTTGTTTTTCAAGAATAGTGGAAATCTCAAGTGGGTTGCTTGGGGACTGGATGTAGGTCGGAAGGACCCAACCAGGATATATCGTGTGTACTCTGTGATTGCTCTCTTGATCTTGCATTTACTTTTTGTTTACTTAAAGTTCTGTGAAACTTGTCTGGACAGTCGACTCCTCACATTATCAGTCGACTGGTCAGTCTCGTATAAGTTGTATATTCACTGTGTCTTCAGTCGCCTGTCTCAACTTTAAGTCGACTGCACAGAGTTGTCATATTTGATTTTATTTGGTCATATCAGTCGACTGGTTCACAACTAAGTCGACTGCACCGAAGAAAAATTTATTTATTCCGCAGTTTTTTAATTAACACTATTCACCCCCCCCTCTAGTGTTTGTTGCCTCGCCTACAGGATCCAACAAATTTAAGAAAAACCGTCAAACCAAAAGTTTCCACCCTTGCAGACCGCCCTTCTCCAAGTCAATCATGGAGGCCCACGTCCCTGAGACCTTCAAACCGCCACACTTCGAGTGCTACAATGGAAAATCCGACCCGGTTGATCATAATGAGAGTTACAAAATCCTCATGATGATCCACTAGGCCTCAAATGCACTCCTCTGCAAAACATTCCCTGCCACACTGAAAGGGTCAGCAAGGGAGTGGTACTCCCACCTCTCTCCAGCCTCCATCTTCTCCTTCGACCAATTTGATGAATTCTTCCTCACCCACTTCGTAAACAACCGCCGAACTGAGAAGACAAGTTCTTTACTGGACCTGAATCAAACGGACGGGGAACGACTTAGGGACTTTGTTCGGTGCTTCACAGCCGAGTCCCGGTCTATTGCCTCCCTCAATCCAACAGTAGCGGCCACCACATTCAGACACAGTGTCAGTAACGCCGACCTTAAGGCATCCCTTGCCAAGAAGCAACCTCGAGACTTCTCGGAACTCCTGCTTAGAAACGAGAAGTATATCTGAGTTGAAGAGGCTTTCAACCCCCCGATCGAGGGCAGTCCTCCGGAACAAACAGAAGAGTACAAATGAAAGACCTCAGAAATTTCAGAAAGATGACAATGGTCAGCACCGCCCTCCTCATTTCGAGAAGTTTACCCCTCTTAATGCCACCATATTGGCAGTCCGCATAGAGGTGGACAAGGAAGGACTACTTTGCCCTCCCCCTAGAATGAATACTACGGGGAAGAGGAGGAACAAAGATAAGTGGTGTCGTATTCACAATGATTATAGCCACGATACAGATAATTGTTGGGCTCTCAAGGAAGAGATTGAAGAACTTATTTAGCGAGTGCACTTATTCAAGTTCGTTCGGAAAGATAGGGTTGATCCCCCTCCCACTCAGAGAGCTAACAAGCATGATGAAGGGAATTCTGAGTCCCAAGGCTCATAACTGGGGGTGGTTCTCCACTCCATCCAAGGCGGATTCATGGGAGGAGATCAAACTCCTCCTGAAAGGCCTCATCCGAGATGTGAATTCGGTGCATAACTTTTCCCGCAGCCAAGACTACGGAGGTTCAAGTGACATTCTCATATAAGGATCTAGAGGGCATTCGAACGCTCCACTACGACGCACTTGTAATCAGTCTCTACATGGCCAACCACGAGATATGTCTCATTCTAGTGGACAACAGCAGCTCTATCAACATACTCTTCCTGGAGGCCTTCAAAGGCCTCAAGCTCTCCCTGGACCATCTCAAGCCTGTCTGGTATACTCTCCACGGGTTATCTAGGGTCCCAGTCCAGATCGAATGAATAATCACCCTTAATGTGACTGTAGAAAAAGCCCCCACAACCAGAACCGAGATAATGGATTTCATGGTCAACGTGAAGGCCACTTACAACGTCATCCTCGGCCGACCCGATTTAGCAGCACTTCATGTAGTGCCCTCAGCTTTCCATATGAAAATGAAGTTTCTCACGCCAGCAGGGGTAGAAGACATCAAAGGGAGCCAATAGATAGCTCGGATGTGCTATATAATTACAATGGGGGACTCGGTCATCCCACTTGAAGCATTAAAGCACCCCCAAGGGAACAATCAAGTCATTTCCAAGCCAGTGGATGAACTCGAGGAGATTTCCCTCTACCGTGAAGACCCGGGGGCAAGATGATATCAAGGACCTGGAATACCGAGCAATAGATGAAGTACCACGAGGATGCCTAACACCGTCTAATAGAAGTAGGTTTTCGGTTTTCAATAAGGCCAACACTTGAAATACGGCCAAAGCATGTAATCAAGGCTAGCCACCATCAAGGCAAAAACTTGGCTTTTATTTCAATAAAACATAGCATTTTTTCTTATAATGATCTTTGCACTAGCGTTATATCTATCCCCCTGAGTCACATCTACAACTTGTTAAAGAGCAAGTTCAGAGTCTAGCTGTCCCCAATGGCTGCTCCCACAACTTGCTAGAATCAAATCGATGCTGCTTTAGCAGCTTGCAAGCAAGCAAGCTCGGAGCGGGGCTCACCATTCGAAATTGCTCCTACAATTCGTTAACCTCTTTAAACATTAAGTTTGGAGTCCAACACTTAGTTCGACGCCGCTTTAGTCGCTCGCAAACAAGCAAGCGCGGAGCAGGGCTCATCATTCGGAATTGTTTCTACAACTCTTTGAAATTTACAAATAACAAGTTTGGAGTACAACACTTGGCTCGATGTTGCTTTAGCAGCTTGCAAGCAAGCAAGCTCGGAGCGGGACTTGTCATTCGAAATTGCTCCTGCAACTCGTTAAAGACCTTGAAAACAGGTTTGAAGTTCACAATCATGGCTCAAAATTATCCCCTCCCCCAACCTGCAAGCATGCGAGTTTGGGGCTCAAAACGACAATTCGAACTACTCATGAAACTTGTTAACTTTCCAACAAGCAAGCCCGGAGCACAACCCTGCCCCGGATCTACTCCCACGACTTGCTCCAAACAATGAATCGCAACACAAAGAAGCCAAGAGTCAAGACAAATACACTTGGAAGACCATTGTTTCATTTCAATTTCCTATTATGACGTAGGAAGTACACGATAAGTTCCTTATTTCTGACACAAACCTGAAAGCAAAATAAATAGGGTCTCTCCACTCCAATCACTCACGACGGCGAGGAAGGCGGACACTTCGATTTAGAAACGTGTTCCACTTGAGACATTTTTTCACGATTGAAGAGCCACCTCAGCTGCCCGAGCAGTCCAAGAGGGGTTTCAACCCACAGATCGAGTCCTGGCCTCACGACCATGAGCCCCACCCCCGCCCCCCCCCCTCCGCCTTCTCGCCAGAAGTCGAGCTTGAGGTCTCGACAACTCGCTTTGAGCATCCCCAAAGATCCATTCTCCTAAAGTCATTTGCCCGGATACACAAGACATCTCAAACCATCAAGACGAGCCTTCCTTAGACGGGCGAACTCTCGTCCAACCAACACTGTCATTAGCCAGGCGAGCTCCAACTCCATCACACGCAACTTGTTTCAAGGCAGAGCATGCTCAGCATCCAAAGGGCCTCCCGAGTATATACGACGATCTGTCAATAAAGAGATGGATGGACCCACAACAACGTTAGTAAACACCAAAGACTTCGATCCAAAGTTAAAAAGAGTCAGAAACCAACAACTCATCAGCTCAAGGTAACAGTTTGGTGCTCCGCTCCTTGCTCGAACTCCAACAGTTCATAAACTCCGTACAATGAGTTCTGTGCCTGGTTTGCTGCTCAAGCTACTCTATTAACTCACTTGACCCCAGCAATGAGTTCAAAGTCCAGCTTTCGGCAGCAAATTTTCTCTTCAAAACTCCCTGGTGGCAGAGCCCCTCTTTTTAGCCCATAAGGGTAGAAACTCCTCTTCGTAGCTCTCCAGAGACGTAACTCCTATTCGCAGCTCTTCGGGGGCGAAATATCTCTTCAACGCTCCTCTTCTTAGCCCATCAGGGTTGAAACTCATCTTCGTAGCTTCTCAGTGGCAAAGCTCCTAATCGTAGCTCTTCGGGAGCGAAGCTTCTCTTCAAAGATCCCGATGGCAGAGCTCCTCTCCTTTAGCTCTATGGGGGCGAAGCTCCTCCTCGTAGCCCCCCTCGAGGTCAAAGCTCCTTTTTGAAACTCCCCGGAAGCGAGGCTCCTCTTCGTAGCTCCCATGTACCGAATCTCCTCTTCGAAGCTTCACGGGGGCAAAGCACCTCTTCGCGGCTCTCCGGTGCCGAAGCTCATCTTCTCAGCTTTTCGGGGGCGGAGCTCCTCTTCGTAGTGCCCCTCAAGGACAAATCTCTTCTTCGATGCTTCACAGTGGCAAAGCACCTCTTCGTAGCTCTCCAGTGCCGAAGCTCCTCTTCTTAGCCCCTTGGGGGCGAAACTCCTCTTCGTGGCACACCTCGGGGACGGATCTCCTCTTCGAAGCTTCCCGGTGGCAAAGCTCCTCTTCGTAGCTCCCCAGGAGAAATTCATGGCTCCCTGGTGCCAAAGCTCCTCTTCTTTGCTCCCCGGTGCCAAAGTTTCTCTTCTTAGCTCCTCAGTGCCGAAGCTCCTCTTCGTAGCTCTCCGGTGCCAAAGTTTCTCTTCTTAGCCCATAAGGGTAGAAACTCCTCTTCGTAGCTCTCCAGGGACGTAACTCCTATTCGCAGCTCTTCAAGGGCGAAATATCTCTTCAACGCTCCTCTTCTTAGCCCATCAGGGTCGAAACTCATCTTCGTAGCTTTTCAGTGGCAAAGCTCCTAATCGTAGCTCTTCGGGAGCGAAGCTTCTCTTCAAAGATCCCGGTGGCAGAGCTCCTCTCCTTTAGCTCTATGGGGGCGAAGCTCCTCCTCGTAGCCCCCCTCGGGGTCAAAGCTCCTTTTTGAAACTCCCCGGAAGCGAGGCTCCTCTTCGTAGATCCCATGTACCGAATCTCCTCTTCGAAGCTTCATGGGGGCAAAGCACCTCTTCGCGGCTCCCCGGTGCCGAAGCTCATCTTCTCAGCTTTTCGGGGGCGGAGCTCCTCTTCGTAGTGCCCCTTAGGGACAAATCTCTTCTTCGAAGCTTCACAGTGGCAAAGCACCTCTTCGTAGCTCTCCAGTGCCGAAGCTCCTCTTCTTGGCCCCTTGCGGGCGAAACTCCTCTTCGTGGCACACCTCGGAGACGGATCTCCTCTTCGAAGCTTCCCGGTGGCAAAGCTCCTCTTCGTAGCTCCCCGGGAGAAATTCAGGGCTCCCTGGTGCCGAAGCTCCTCTTCGTAGCTCCCCGGTGCCAAAGTTTCTCTTCTTAGCTCCTCAGGGCCGAAGCTCCACTTCGCCGCACCCCTTGGGGACGAATCTCCTATTCGAAGCTTCCCGAAGGCAAAGCTCCTCTTCATAGCTCCTCTTCGTAGCTCCCCAGAGGTAGACATTGCAGGCATGTTTTGACCCTAAAGATTGACGATTCCTTAACCGACTTCTGAATATAAGTAGTAAATCTTCGAGTCCTCTTCGAAGCAAGGGGTCACACGCCCCAATCGGACCAATGTAGCACCACGAATGTCAGTTATATTGCAACTCGGTGGAGTTACAAAAAAAATAAATGAAAGTTGATCAATCAACGTTGACCGATCAAGAGCTGGTGGCATCGACGACCACTCCTCGGTGCCAATTTTGCAAACCGGGGAGGTCGCAGCCTCAACATCTTCGCCGTCGTCCAATCTCAAAATCCACATTGCGTGTGATAGTCGGCCAAGATCACTCAAAGCAGCGCTCCCTTCAATTACACATGCTAAGCATGTAAAAAAATGAACACAGCATTGATCGGTCAATGCTAGCATGTCGTTGACCGGTCAACGCTGGTCACTGACACATGGGCCCCACGTAGGCCACCCACTTCCCAGTGCTAATTTTCTCAACCATGGAGGGGTGTTCTTCACTCAACCTTGTCCATTTGATCTCCTTCAAAATCCCTCCAAGCCTGATCGACGATCCAAATCGTTTCGATATTCGCACAGGTTTGATTTTTCAATTGAATTCTTTTTATTAATTATAAATTATAGAAAAATAATTATAAATTTCGAAAAAAATATTAAAAATTCTGTAAAATTAATTAAAATTTCTAAAATATAATTATAAATTCAAAAAACTAATTTAAAATTCAAAAAAAAATTATAATTTTAGAAAAATTAATTTTAAATTCCAGAAATTAATTAATTAAAATCTAAAAAATTCACAAAAAATTACAAAAATCACAAAATTCCAAAAAATCAGAGAATCATCCTGGGTACTTTACAAAGTCAGAACAACTTCGTTCAACCCCGAGCGAGGTTTCTATAACCCTGAAAGCTTCGATAAATTCTGTGAACCATTCTAAACATGCAAACTACTCCTCAAAGACTGTGAAACTCGAGTCTTCGGGAGTGAGGGACTTGTGATGTAGGTAAAAATAGAACAAAATTAGGACCGTTTAAATCGGACATAAATCCTAAAGCTCTCGGGAGTAAAATGGTAAATTTCAGCACATACAGGTCCAACGGAAGGAGTTGGGCCACTTTCAGGCCCATCAACCCGATCTGGCCTGTAATGAGGTGCTGCCAAAGCAGCTCTGACGCAAAGGAGTCCAAGTTCATCAACATAAGTTAGTTTAAACCTCGTATCCCTGGGGGTAACCGTTTCTATCTCTCCATGCATAAAAGAGAGTTTGAAAACTCAATCTCTTCAGCAAGAGAAAAGTCGGAAAGGGTAATCAACCTTATCAAAATACTGGAAAGTAGAGATAGGTCAATATCCTACCCCCCCAGCAGCTATATATACCTGTTGACCTCTTCAAAAAGCAGGTATTAAAAAATTGACTCTCAAAACTCTCATATCTCTGAATATTCTGACTTGGGTGTCGGAGGGTTTGCACCGGGGAGCGATGACATCCGTCCCCGAAAATCAAATCTCAGCAGTAGTCTACAACGTTCAACGTCGGCGAAAGTAAAATGTCAGATCTTTATTGTTTTCATTAAAAGAATTCACAATATTCGTTTGCTACCACATAGAAATTAGCAGCAACAGTACCAAAAATTTCTCGAGGAAAAACTGTGCTAACTTGGCAGCAACTACACAATGAATAGAAAAGTGCATATATATAAGGGCAAAAACCAAAATACCCTCCCAACGTTTGGCCCGAGTACAAAATGCCTATACAACGTTTGAAAAAGTATAATAAACTCATTTCTCCGTTAACTTAACCTCATCCGTTAAGTTATAATCATTAAATTACTTTTTTACCCTTACTCTTTCATAATCAAATCTCTTCTTTCTTTTTCCTTTTTCTTCATTCTTTTTTTTTTCAAATTCCGATCGATCTGTTGATCGAATAAATCAGAGTATTCTTTTAAATTTATGGATAAAAATGCAGAACTCATCCTTAAAAAGCATCGTTCGTTTAATTTACATTTAATTGTTGTAAAAACATGACTTCAAAATAACTTTAGATTGTTGCTAAGAATAATGTAACTATTAACGCCCATTGAACATGTAAATTCTACTGTACAAATAATGTATGTCTATTCTGTATTTTTTTAATTTTAAGAAATGTAGAGAAGCCCTACATCAAAATATATTAAGCTAGTTAAATGTATGTTATTTTTCCAATATAATTGTAAAATGACTTGGCCTTTGCTCATAACTAGTTAAATGTATTTCACTTCTGGTTCAGTACGTTTTCAATATAATTGTATTGTAAAATAACTTGTTGTCCTCTATTACTACTATGAATTAGCAGTCTTTGTGAGGATAGTTAAAAACTGAAAAGCATACGGTGATAGAATAACTGAATATTACTGGATATTGCATGTGCAATCCTGTTTTTGTATTAATTTCACTTTTCATATTTATTTGTGGAGAATTTCTTAGGTCCAAGGGGGATGGAAAGATGGTTTTAAAATTAGGTTGTACAGCAAATCTTAAGTTCACACATAGGCAACAGATCCATTCTCCTCTGCTTAAATTTATCAAACAAAGAAAATCAAAATAAAAAAATCATCAAATAAGTGAAAACGAGAACAAAAGAGAGGGAAGACGAGGAAAGAGAAAGGACCATCGATTGTAGAGAGAGAAGCGGCAGCACAAGTAGGAGAATGAGGAGCTTCATGGCCATGGCAAGGGTTTCTGAGAACTCTGATTTATTCAATCGACGGATCGATCGGGATTTGAAAAAAAAAAGAATGAAGAAAAAGGAAAAAGAAAGAAGAGATTTGATTATGAAAGGATAAGGGTAAAAATGTAATTTAATAATTATAACTTAACGGATGGGGTTAAGTTAACGGAGAAATGGGTTTATTGTACTTTTTCAAACGTTGTATGGGCATTTTGTACTCGGGCCAAACGTTGGGGGGGTACTTTGGCCTTTTCCCTATATATAAATATATATACCTAGAGAGTTGGAGATGTGCTTCTGTGGACACAAAGTATGAAGCATCTCACTAGTAATTCACATTCACTTTTTATCATTATAAAAGAAGTAATGAAAGTAGATGATAATTATTATACATTAGGGTTATAAATAAGACTTTTATGTTAGCATTAGAAAAAAAAAACGTATTAAGAGTGAGGATTAAAGAGTTTTACTAAGGGGTGATGACATTAATGAAAGATGGAGGACTTGCTTTCATAAGTTGTTAAGTGAGAGACACTGAAGATCCTAAGATTCAAGCGAAATGGTGCATAATGGAAACTACAGTTTTTGTCGAAAATTTAGGCCGAGTGGAGTAAAAGATGCTTTGAAGAAAATGAGTGGAAAGGCGACCCAAGAATATTCCTGTTAAAATTTGGAAATATTTAGGAGATAAGAGACTAGAGTGGTTAACTAGGCTTTTCAGTAGAATTTTAGAGACCGGGAAAATGTCCAAGAAGTGGAGGAAAAGCATTTTTGTATTATTCTATAAGAATAAAGAAGATATTCAAAGTTGCAAGAACTATCATGTGATAAAACTTGTGAGTCATATGATGAAACTTTGGAAAAGAGTGATCGAGCAAAGAATAAGCCGGGAAACGATAGTGTCGAAATATTAATTTGGCTTTTATGCTAGCGAGGCAGACTATAGAAGCTATATATCTACTAAGACAATTGATCGGAAAGTATAAGGAGAAGAAAACTGATCTACCTACGACTTTTATTAATTTGGAAAAGGCTTATGATAGAGTTCCTAGGGAGATTTATGGTAGGATTTAGAAGAAAAAAAACAAGAATCTTATATTGAATTATTGATGTCATTAAGGATATATATAATAATGTAGTAACTAGAGTTAGAATGAGTGGAGGGAAACAAAGCTCTTTCATACTACCATAGTTTGCACCCAAAAATCAACCTTAAGTCCTTATCTATTTGTATTCGTCATGGATGAATTAACTTGGTATATGCAAGATGAGGTCATGGTGCATGTTCTTTGCAGGTGATATAGTTTTACACTTTTGATTGATGAGACTAAAGAAGGCATGGCTTCAGGATTTAGAATTAGGACTAAAACAGAGTTTATGTATTGTAAGTTTAGCAAAACTATGAGAAATGACAAGAGTGTAGTTTGCAATGAGGGCCAAAAATCACCACTGATTAACCACTGGTGTTATTTAGGATCGATCACCAAGATGGGGAACTCACGAAGGATGTAATGCATAGAAATATAGCAAATTGGTTAAAATGGAGAACTGTATTGAGAGTACTGTGCGATCATAGGATACCTTTGAAATTAAACAAAACATTTTGCAGGACATCATACAACCACTGTTGCTTTGTGGATCAGAATGTTGGGCAGTTAAGAAATAATATGTCCAAAAGATGAGTGCACCCAAAATGAGGATGATAAGATAGATGACTGGAAACACACTTAAAGATAAAATAAGAAATGATTGCATCAGAAGTAAGTAGAGGTCATCTCAATTGAACATAAAAAGCAAAAGAACCGGTGAGGTGGTTTAGACACATACAAAGAAAACTGATATCCACCCCAATTAGGAAAATTGATCGGGTGGAAGTTAGGGGAGCAAAAAGGGGTAAGGGTATACCAATATGAACTTGGGTTGAAGCTACTAATAAGGATTTGAAACATTCAAATTTGAGGATGGAGGTGGCCCTCAATAGAGTTGATTGGAGAAGGATTCATGTAGTATACCCCAAAATTTTGAAAACATCTTTCTTGTTGTTGTGTTATTTAAAAAAACGTGTGCACTGCACGTGATAATTAACTATTACCATAAATGATGGTCTTAAAGAGTGGGTAATTTGGTTGGTTATAGAAAAATAAATCCGTCATAGTGTAACGAACAGATTTAGTTATGGAGAAGCCATCCAGCAAACACGTTCAAGCATAGTAAATATGTTGATCGCAATGAAACTAAAGCATAAAGTTGTAAATGGGTTTCGAGTTACAAACATACTTGAGATAGCTTGTTGGACACATTTTCGATAATCTACAAACATTGCCGGCAGAAAATGATCCTTAAGAAAATTCTCCACAAATGCGAGCAAACCATCATTTCTGCAATTTTAAAAATCCATATATTCAAATGTCTAAAAGCACGTGAGACAAAGTTATATTTCTAGAAGGGTGAATACTAAGCCAAGATATGTATGTAGTCTAGGCAACTAATGTTCTAGAAGGAGTTGATATAAAAAGATTATTCCATCTGTAAAGACAAAAAAAACTCTAACAAGAAAATGGCTGTAAATTTTGCAATATTAGCTCATAAAATAGTATGTGAGCGAACAATTTCATCGACTCATTCACGAAGATACCACTTATGTGCTATTTTTAAATTCCAGTTTTTTATCAATTTGATGTGGTTGTTGTAGGGAAAGTTTGGTTTAATATAGCATCCCGACTTGGAATACAAAGATAGTATAAAGTTCAAAATCATCAACAAAGGGTAGTTGGAGGTTTGAAATTGGGGACGACAGCAAAGAAAAGCATGTTAATTCAGCTTTTAAAGTAGTATAAAGTACAAAATCATCAATTAAAGGTAATAGGAAAATTTATATCACTTTTTCTTATGGGTCCTTTCCAAATTTCAGCTTTTAAGGGAAATTCCTAGTGTTTATCTGAGGCCTTCCATGTCTTACTCAGGCTTTGCCCCATGTTAGGTCGAATACATTACATTGTTGTTTATTCCTTACAGGAAAAACATACTTCCCCCTTTTTTTAATAGATGTCCTGGTTTAGGAGGATGCCCTTATAATAGGATTATGGCAAGCCCCCATAGTTTCCTGGCCAGGGATTCAGCAATAATCAAGAAAGGGTAGTCATTCTCCACCTAGGGGTGTCCAGTTGCGTTGCAACTACAATCTTGCAAGTGAACCAATTGCAAGGTTTACAATAGTTGCAAGCTAAAAGGTTTTGAAATTCTTTTCCAACATTCAGTCCTTACTTGCAACTGTCAACTAGCAGTAAGAATTGGTCGCAATGGGTTTCAATGCAGTAGCAACTGCATTCAAGCCAAACATCCCGTTAACATGTTCTAAACCACAAACAAAAAGATTGTGCAGACGGCAGAACAAATATTCAGCATTTCAATTACCATTAGACTCTCTTAGTAACTCTTTTGCAAACTTAATTATTCAATAAGCTGCATAAGATAAGATTTTAATCTTTACACCACCTAAAGTTAATCTCTTATAGCATAGATGTAACTGAAAGATGGCACAAACCAAAGTGCATCTATAATGATTTCTTCATTTATAAGCCATAACTCTTTTGCAAACTTCAGAAACAGAGAGAGAGAGAGAGAGAGAGAGAGAACTGAAAACTGGTATAGTCCCATTCCTACAATGATTTCTTCATTTATAAGCCATTAATGCATCAAACATGTGTCTACAGAAAGCTTAGAGTAAGTTACCTTATCTATGGTGCCGAACTTGTTCCAATACAGACCCGTATAGGTCATGATTTCAAATCTCGTTATCAGTATCGGGTATCAGCACCTACTTATTGGTAATATCGGTCATATCAGTACACAAATTTTCAATCCTACTAGGCCGCTGCATCTCAGCATCAGCTGATTTGATAGCATGATATAGGTTCCTATTTTATGGCCACACAGTGGCTGCATGCATTCCCCAAAAAAATTCCAAATCAACATTTTTGGGTCCTTTCTACAGGTAGTATTTAGTATCCTGCTTCAAGTCTAAGACAATATTCACTACTGCTACAAACATCAAGTGTAGAGAATTATAAGTGTTGTGGGGGAAGTCACACAAACAGAAAAAGCGCATGGATGAGGTTCTCCTTCTGAAACAAGGATCAATCCTCCAAAATCTAAAAAACACCACTTAATGGTGAAAAAAAGGGGGGGATTTCACTTGTGCAAACGTATGGTGGGTCCAAAACACTTGCTCTTATTTTTACCAAAGACTTGAAGCAATATGTGTTTTTGGAGTCTAAGAAGTGATTTCTGGCTCCCAAAAAACAAATTAAAATAAGCTAACAAAACCCAGCACTCAATCATAATTTTCTTGCTGAATGATTAATAGTAACAAAAAATGAGCAGTCATAAGTTGGCTACCATTATTATTTCCCTCCTGTTACAGTTTTAAAGATCAGTGTTTCCCATAAATTACTAGTAACGATACAAAGCATACTATATTCTAAATCTTTTCATTCTAATCTATTCACATACAAATTCAGTTTTTCTTTATAATTAACTGAATGAACACATCTGATGAAAAACGTTTGAATTTGAATTGAATATAGCGATTAGCCAAGTATTATTGAATAAGACTAACGATCCGGAAGAAAATGGTTCTCTTCAATATCAGTCTCTTTACATTCTTTTATAGTGCAGTAGTGACTATGTTGTCATATACTGCAATGAAGACTTTGATTTGATACATATATATCAGATTAATAAAAATATGGAGACAAAAATTGATTTGTTTGGACAATCTTTAAGTTTATAACCATTAGTTTTAAGCCACAAAGGGATACAAGAGATAAAAGAGGGAAGCCCAGTGCAGTAGGCACTAGCTATTGAAGGGTCTTGGGAGGGTCAAATATATGCAATATGCTAATGAAATTCTGATGATGAAAACTTTACTTTTCTCAAAGGAAGGGTATGCCACTTAATTATAAATCATTACTCTACTTGTGAACAACAAACATAGTCCTCAACTCTAGGAGGTAATGGAAAATAATTTTAAAGAACGACGACAAACAAATCTTAAGATAAATGAAGTTTTGTACATTGCTGGCATATAAACATAGAGGGGAAAGAGGAACACAATTTTCGGCATACCCAAGCTGTGAATACTTTTCAGGAAGCAGTGATGCAATTTTATCTGTAAACTGCAAAACATCAAAGGAACAGTATTTGTAATAGAAGCATCATTTGCACAACAAACTAAATTTATGTAAGGACAAACCTGAAGTACGGGGCGATAGATTGAAGCTGCAAGATAAATTCCTTGCTCTGGAAGCACAGCTGCAGTACCATATCCTTCTTGTTGTACATTGGACCCCTTTCTCCATCCTTGACCGACACCTGAAGAAAGCATTGGAATTATGCCAGAGGCAAGACTGCTTAGAATCAGATGATCCTTAAAATGCATGATTTTTCATAAATCTATTCTGCATGGCATGTAGGTCAAAATTAATTGAGTTTATTTCCAAGTTGACGGTTTACCATGCCCACTTGTAAATGAGTATGACTAGGTTAGTCCCGAACATATGTATATATTTTTATACAATAAAATCTGAGAACCTTAAATGTAGTTGACGAATAAAGTAACTCAGCTTATGTTAAAATTAATATACAATAACCACTATTTAGTAAATCATTACATATGAACAACCAAATTTAGTTTTGAAAATTATCATCATACTTAAATATCAAAGGGGCAATTAGTAATTAATAGCAGTGTAGACATTTATTTAAACATGTCAAATAGATGTGTGCACAAGTTTGCTTATCATTATGATGCAAGTGAGAATCCAATGCATGTAAACAATGTCAAGACTGGTGAAACATAGTAGGATTAGATGTATACCTTGGTTAGATAATGCTGCATCTGTAAACCGAAAAGCAAAAGAAAGGCCTTCAGATCCATCTCTGCCAGAAACAGACAAATAACTGAATATAAAACTAAAAGGTAACAACACTCAGAATACCGACAGCGTACAATTAGTTATGAACAAGTCGTTAGATTATCACAAACCCTAATATACAAGTCATTGCTTTACAGTTTATGAATTATAATTACAAGAGGAACTAATTAGTTTAATCACAACAACGTAATAATTTATAAACTTAAGGTAAACTGTAATATTTGATAATAAATAGATGACTTCAAAAGCTTTAGGCCTAAAGTCATGGTACCAAAATGAATGGCCCATGGAAAACTCAAACTTGAATTATGTTGGTTGTAGGAATAGGTGAACTACAAATGCGCGAAAATTGAAATAAGAGTGACACAATCAGAAGACAAGAAAGAATATATAAATAATTGAGTGGAAATGTGAATAGAGTTACTCAATTTAGAAACAAAACAGCAGCAAACCCAAGCCATAGTACATCTTATAGAAGTCAACTAAAATTGGTAAATTTTATTTTGCATTACAATACCTATAAACTATGAAGGGCCATCAACTGCACATGTAAATGCAGTGGCCTCCCTCTTGAGATCACACTAAAGGAAAATAAACAAACATCGGAAAAGTTCATCCATAAGTGTAACTTCATTCGAAATAAGTTGAAACTACAGAAACAACAGAAACTATAGCAGCTGACACTTTCATCTTTACAATCAACTGCTTTCTAATTGTTGATTGATAGTATTCAGACTGAAAAGAATACTGTGCTGGATGCATATAAGTGAATACATTGGTTCCTATATATAGGAGAGTACATAAAGTAATATAGATCTACTTCAGATGTGGGACTAAACTAAAATTACTTCAACACTTCCCCTCAAGCTGGTGCGTAGATATTGTCGAAGCCAAGTTTGCTCAAAAAAGTTTGAAAAAGCTTAGAAGGTAGTGCTTTAGTTAGCATATCAGCAAGTTGTTCACCGGACCGGACATATGAAAATAAAATAACCTTCTTCTCCCACTCATCTCAAACGAAGTGATAGTCAACTTCGATATGTTTTGTGTGCTCATGAAACACCGGCTTTTCAAAAATATGCATAGCAACCTTGTTGTCACAGTAGAGAAAAACTGGAGATAACACTGGGATTGTCAAATCTCGAAGAAGATATTTGAACCATAAAACTTCAGAAACCAAATGCCCAATGGCTCGGTATTCAGACTCTGCACTTGATTTGGCTACCACGGGTTGTTTCTTACTTTTCCAAGATATAAGATTTCCTCCAAAGAATACAAACATCCCCTAGTTGAGCGCCTATCATCAACCGATCATGCTCAAACAGTATCAGAATATACTCGTAAAGAAAGAGAATCACCAGGCCGAAAGAGAAGCTCTTGCCCTAGGGCTTTCTTAAGGTAGCGAATAATGTGAATCACTGCTTCCCAATGAGTGATAGTCGGAGCATGCATAAACTAGCTGACTCAACTAACTGCAAAGGCAATATCTTGCCTAGTCACCGAGATATATATTAGTTTGCCAACCAGCCTCTGATATTATCCTGGATGAGAGAATAATGTATCATTAGAGAAGGAGGACAACTTAATATTGGGATTCATAGGTGTCAATGGGGCGACATCCCAACATTCCTGTCTCAGTAATAATGTCAAGGACATACTTTCTTAAGGTAGCGAAGAATGTGAATCACTGCTTCCCAATGAGTGATGGTCGGAGCATACATAAATTAGCTGACTCGACTAACTGCAAAGGCAATATCTTGCCTAGTCACCGAGATATATATGAGTTTGCCAACCAGCCACCGATATTATCCTGAATGAGAGAATAATGTATCATTAGAGAAGGAGGACAGCATAATATTAGGATTCATAGGTATCAGTGGGGCAACATCCCAACATTCATGTCTCAGTAATAATATCAAGGACATATTCTTTGAAAAAGAAAGATATCATCCTTTGTGCGGACAACCTCAATGCCAAAAAAATATCGAAGCGGACCAAGCTCCTTTGTTTGAAATATTTACGTAACTGCTACTTGATGTCTACAATATCATGCGAATCACTGCCTATAATAATGATATCATCAACATAGACTAATAAAATCGCAATGCATTTGCTTCCTTTCTTTGTGAAGAGAGAATGGTCTGCCTTCTTGAGAACCCATAAGAGCACACAGCTTTGCCGAACTTTTCAAACCAAGCTCGAGGAGACTGTTTGAGGTCGTAAGAGACTTTTTGATCGAACATACAAGATTCTCCCACTGTCGCTCAAAATCAAAAGGTTGTTGCGTATACACCACCTAGTTCAAGTCTCCAAAGAGAAATATATTCTTGTCTTTTTCTCCAGTTGAAAAACTCACGTCTGTTCATGTGCTTATCTCTCTTGCATCCAATTATTCTTGGCCCCTTCATCAGCAAGAAAATATCGAAGTCGATCCCAAATTCCTGTGTATATCCTTTAACGACAATGCGAGCTTTGAGTCGTTCAACTATATTATCAGGATTGTGTTTGACTATTAATACCCACTTACAACCAACTGTCTTACCACCTATAGGGAGGCGAATCAACTACCAAGTACGATTCTGCTGAAGAGCCCGCATTTCCTCTTTCATGACTACAGTCCAACCAAGGTACTTAAGTGCTTCCTAAACATTTTTAGGAATAGAGATGGAATCCAAGGAAGAGGTAAAGACTCGAAAAGATCTGTTCAGTTTAGAAGAAGAAACAAATTGGGCAATAGGATAGTGAGCACAAGAACGCTTAGTCTTACGTTGAGTAATAGGTAAATCATCTGTGTTAGGGATAATACTGATAGAAATGGTTGGCAATGGTTGAACAACATAGGGTACTGCTTGGATGGTAGAGTCTGAACGAGTAAGACATCTTCTGACATAAACCTGAAGTAGTGGCGGTGGCGGTGGTGGCGGTGTAGTTGGTGGGGGTGGTGGTGGTGATGGTGGTTGTGGTGGAAACTCAAGACTCTACAACAGCCCTTGGTAAATCAAGAGTGTGAAGGAATTTGTTCAAAAAATGATTTGTGTTCAAAAAATGAAACATCCACTGAGGTAAACATTTTTTTCGTGAAGGGCAATAACAAAGATAACCTTTCGAAAAAAGGGAATAACCAAAAAAATACACATTTAATAGAACGCAGGTCAAGTTTCTTAGTTCCAGGGTGGAGATTCTGAACAAAACAAATGCAACCAAAAACACGATGTGGTATTGAAAATACATCTTTTAGATGGAAATACCAGTTGGAATGGGGATTGATTTTAAAGAATAGGAGTAGGCATACGATTAATAAGAAAACATGCAGTGAGAACCGCAAAACTCTAAAAAAACTTGGGGACTTTCATTTCAAACATTAGAGAGTGTAGGCGCAAGAAATTTGGTGTATGATTCCAGGTTGAGAAAAAAATCGTTGAAAATGAGAACTCATGTATTCTTTAGCATTGTCAGAACGAAAACAATTAAGAGTTCTGTCAAATTGTGTTTGTATCTTGAAGAAAAAATCTTGAAAAACTTTAACTACTTCAGAACGATCTTTCAAAATAAACAACCACGTCATTCGAGAGAAATCATCAATAAATGTAACAAAATAACTAAAGTTATTAAACGTAAGAAAACCAATGGGGCCTCAAACATCAGATTGCACTAAATCAAACAAATGTTCACTACATTTATTAATGCGTCCTGGGTAGGAAACTCTTTGATGCTTACCTAACTCACATGACTCACAAGATATCTTAAATGAAGGCTCACAACCTCAAACTAAGTGCTTGAGGGTCGTAGAGGAAGGATGTCCCAGTCGTCAGTGCCATAATTCAGGATCAGCAGAAGATGTAAAGGCCGAGACTAGAAAAGCCAAGATGTATAACCCATGTTGTTCACAATCGGTGCCAATCACCTTCCTTATCGTAGTATCCTGAAACATAAAGTGAGAAAGAAAAAATGTCATTGAACAGTTTAAATTTTTGCAAAGTTTAAGAACTAACAATAAGCTATTAGAAAAATTAGGAATACGCAAAACTGATTTAAGATGAAGTTCCAGAGAAAGAGAGATCTTCTACCCCTTCAACAGGGACATGTGAGCCATCAGCAATACACACATGATAATTTGGAAGCAAAGAATATGAAGAAGGCGATAAAGGGGACATGTTCAGAAGCACCTGAATCAAATATCCATTGATTGGAGGAAACATGACAGGCATTAACCGAATGAACAGAGTTACCAGAAAGAGGGGGCAACATATTACGGAAGGCATGATACTCTTTAATAGAAATGATAGATTGGGAGGAGGTTGACTCATCCGTAAGAGCAACAGTGGAAGGAGAAGGTGTCGCAGTTGGAGAGGAAGTCGCAATTGAAGTATTGAAGGTCGTCATAGGAGCAGATCTAGATTAGATCTGAAGGAGAAAACGGGTGAGAAGGATAGATGATGATTGAAGAGGGCATCAAAAACTGGCACGCATTACAGAACAGCGTGCATCATGAGGCAGTTCTTTCATTTTTTTTCTTTTTTTTCTTTTTTCAACTTTTTCGTTTGAAACAGAAAAAAAAGAAAGGGGAATGGGTTGCGGGTGCAGGTGGGTTCGGGTTGTGGATTAGGAGAGGGAAGATTAGGTTTTGGGTCGGAAGAAGGGATAAGGGCTGGCAGAGAGGAAGGCGGCGGCGGGATCGGGAGCATAGGGGTTTCGGGAGGTCATCGGGAGGTGGCGGGATCGGGAGCATAGGGGTTTCGGGAGGTCGTCGAAAGGTGGCGGCATGGAACGGGCCGAAGAGAGGCGGCGAGGGATGTTGTAGAAGAGTCAGGAGGCGGCGGGGGTGCCAGGAGAGGCGGCAGGAGGCTGCGAAAGGGATGGGTTCGGGTTTTGTAGTAGTGAGTTTGGATGAAGAAGACAGCATTTTTTTAAGAGGGAGAAAGCTCTAATATTTTTCCAACACTGATACCATGTTAATTTGATAGTATTGAGACTGGAAAGAATACTTTATTGGATGCATATAACTAAATACACTGGTTCATATATATAGGAGAGTACAGAAAGTAATATAGATCTACTTCAGATGTGGGACTAAACTAAGATTACTTTAACACTAATCAACCAATCTTATTATTTTACTTTTATATATCAGGCAAGCATTAGCAAGTGTTCCACAAGTAAAAATTCAATGCTAATCAGCCGATTCTTTTGGCTGCCGATAAAATTTCGGTGGACTGGAGAATGGTATGCATTAAACAAAAAACAACAAAAAGAAATAATATGCACTGCTTCTGATTTAACTTATTATCATTCAAGTATTTTTTAACCACCCCCCCCCCCCCCCCAAAAAAAAAAAAAAATTAATTAATTAATTAATTAAATAAATAAATTCCGCACACCAAAAAACAGGGTTGGCTATGGCACAGCTTAACTGAAGACATCTACTCAAGAAATTGATAAACTATTTAAGAGATTTGGTGACATGTTCGGGAGGGGTTTCTATATAACCTAGAAGCAAGTTGTATGATAGTGAAAGCATAACAGATTAACAGGTCATGCAAATAAAATTCACAAACAAAAGACACTGTTCAAAAATATAACACAGAGTCAGGCATGGATTAAGAGGATGATGCGTCTATGTATGCATATATGATTATTGATAAAACTTGCCTTTTTTCCTTCACGGGGCCCTTGTTTGCGAGCCTGGCTGTTTGGACAGAAGCATCTGCTGTTGCAGCTTCTGGGGTTGCTCTTAGAATTTCACATATGAGCTGCTGGCATTCACTCTGACTCAAAAAAAAAATTAAGTAACAAAGTGTAACTGATTTTCCCATAATATCAAAAAATGCTTTTAAGGCTACAAAAGAAAAACTGCAACGGAGAGCAACCTGTATCACAGTCAATGAGAAACCCACACTAAATCCTCCAGTAGATTGAGAAGACTCAGAATCTGGGTTCCAACTTAATTCTCCATTCATTGATTTAGGCGTGTTCATGACATCACCTTGTTGGGATGATTTTGACTCCAAGAGCTCCCCAACAACAACATGGTTCTCTGGTCCAGGTAGTGCACAAGTAAGCAAGCCCAGAGAATAGTGCATAAAATTTGACAAGCAAAACATTCTAATTTCAAGTTTCTTACCAAATATACGAGTTACAAACTCTAACATTGAACAAAGAAGTTCACTAGCTGCTAACTGTGCTGTTCCGATGGGGGTCAATGCTGGAGGGACAGGGCTAACAGCCAACTTCGTTTCCAAAAATGATGTCCCATTTTTTCCTTTCTGTCTAAGCATCTGAAAATTTTGTACCGAACCATTTGCATGAAGTAACTCAGAAGGAGATGATCTTGTTCCCTGATCTACGCAAGATCTTGGTGAACACCTTGTAGCATGTGCTTTTATCTTAGAAATGATAACATCATGGATAGTAGGACGCAATCGTTGGCTGTTCACAGTGAATAAGATGGAATTATCATACAAAGCGTCTGAGCAGCCCCGGCCCAGGGGTAAGCCCAACAAGCCCATTGGCTTGGGCAACCCCCTTTAATGGGGGCAACAAAATTTTAAAAAAAATTCAATATATATATTTATGTAGTAAAATAAATTTTATTAGGGGTTTATGTGTAAAATTTCAAAAAAAAATTGAACTCCCGTCTCTCCCTCTCTTCCTCTTTCAGTATTGATCCCCTCTTTCTCTTTTCTCTCTCTTTTTCCCATCCCCAATCCGAAACCCAACTTCCTCCAAGGTTGAAGGCTCCACCGCTCCTCTGCTCCTCCGATCGTAGGCTCGTAGCTCCTTGCCTCCTTCTTCACTGAGGCTCCGACGGGCGACGCGACGGCTCATCCTTTCCATCAAAACCCTAAACCTAACCCTAGCCCTAAATGAAACCCTAGCCGTAACAACCCTGCATCTTCATTCCAACAAGGGAAACCACCACTGCCAAGTCAGCCACCACCTCAACATCTATATCAGGTACATGTACTTTTTTGTTTCTTCCTGCCGAGTTTCATGTCTTACGATCCTATTCTATGTGCTCAACTCTTGGTTATGGGTTTTTCATATATGTAATATATCACTGGATAACTGATGAACCATTTAGATGCAATGTGCCTTCTTATAGGTATTAGTGTGGTTGAAGTGGTGTGTTGATTTCTTCTTAATTCTATAGGACAGAATTTTAAATGTCTCTCTGCTTCCAAATGCCCTATCTAAATTTGCTGTACTTAAAGAATTTTGCAGTGTGCACCTAGGATCTACATTAGCTAGTAGAGACAAAGTGAAATAGAAATGTGTAGTACACCTCTGATTCACGACCAGCAATAGGTCTATCATTAGAGGAAGAGGTATTAAAGTAGACTTACCAGGGTTATACGGTAACAGGTTCTGAGATTGTTCGTTCAATCATAGATTGTTTGTGGTTCTTCATGATGGATAATTTAACTTACACCAAATTGAGTGAGAATTTTGTTATAATATGTTTGGAAAACTTCTGAACCATCATTTAGGATAGATTATGTCATTCTCAAGTAGTCATCAATCAAAGGCTCGAAATATTGAAAACTTTGGTAGTAAGTTGATAAGGGGTGTGGGATCTACGGGTTGTAACACTTTTGTAATTGGATATTTTGGAGATCTAGATCGGTGAATCTAGATGGAACTTATGTTGGTTGCAATTTTGGTTTCTTTAAAACCTTTTTAATGAAACAGGTGACCGAGTACGGTCACTTTATCTCAAAAAAAAAAAGTTGATAAGGGGTGCTTCATTTATTTATTCACTTTCTCAGAATCAGAAAGCAACGTTACGATGTTCACCAGACTAGATAGATTCACGGCATTTATGAATTTTTTTCATCTTTAACATTTTCCTTCCTATGCATATTTCAAGTGTACAGGGTTTTAACCGTTTAAATTTTTTAACGAGATTTAATTGTCTTGCCATCATTTACCTCTTCACGACTGCGCCATCATTTACCTCTTCACGACTGCATAGACAGATAGGTATTAGGTAATATGATGTTATTTCAATATAGGTTGATGAGATGTTAATCAGGATCAAGCTTATAGGGTTGTTTTTTTTTTCTCGGATACTAGATGCGTCTCTTGTATTATCACTCTTGTGGGAGGGAGTTCCTTTCAAACTGTACTGCTAGAGTTTGACTTCAATTTATGACCTCTTGGTCTCACTTATCTAGTTATCTTACTAATTCATATCAAGGGTGAACTTTCTATTATCTTTGAGTTGGATTGATACTTTTATGATTAGTATTTATGAGCCTAAAACAACATGTCGTCGCAGCTATTAGGAAAATGAGTTCGCTTGCTCTATTGAAAAGTGGATACAATTACATAAAATGTACTGCTTCCTGCTTTAAGGATGGGTTATAATGAATGCATCTTAAGTGTCAGTGTTATATTCTAGATATCAGGAAACAGCAATGGTCGTGGATATGCGGAGATTAGTTTTAAATAAACTTGAGTAAACTTTCATGTATTTATTTGTCAGTAAAGAGTTCAAAGGAACTGTTTATCAGGAAAAAAGAATCACCATCTTGTTCATTCTAACATTGGGAATCTCAAATGTTTTGCCAATCTTGCTTCAAGAAATGCAAGGAGAAGCATATTTCTTTGAACCAAATTGTAATCCGAATGTAATTTTGATTTTGCAAATGTAATTATATTTTGTTTGACTCTATGGTGTTGTTCAAGATTAAAAAAACAATATTTTTATCAAAGATAGATCCTTGAAATATAAAGATAGGTCCTTACAACATACCTAACATATTTTAGAATGATTTGTCGGTATACTTGTGCTGGCCTATATAGGAGGACATCTTCACAGAAAAAGTGGGTATCTTTAATTAATATGCATTGATTGCCACAAATCTTGTGCTTCAACTTAAACTTAATTCTCTGAATTGTCATTTGTGAAGGGATCTGGGCCTCCACAAGTTGGTGTTCATGGATGACATTTTACATGAGGGAACCAAAGTAGGTATTATGTTCCAGACCAGGTATTTATTAATCAATTACTGTTTTTATTGCGTAAGTTTACCATTACATGCTTCTTCTTTTTCACTAACAAGTTCCTTTTATGGACAGAAACTACGTGATGGGCATATAAAAGATTCTGGAATATACTGTCATTGCTGCAACAGTGTGGTAAGTAGATTTAGTTTTGGGGTTCTATGATTGCTTCAAATTACGCTTATAGATTTAGTTTTTAGGTTCTATAACTTTGTTGAAGCTTACAAGATTTTCTGTTCCTAAATTGATTTTTATTTTAAATCAGGAAATATTTTTGCATAAATTGCTTTCCATAGCTTAGTGTACATTTGGTGTTTTCCATGATTTTGCGTAAATTTATTTTATTTGTTTTTACTTTTACTTTTTGTTGTCAGTATTAATTTTTTTTTACTAAAGGGCAACAAAACATGAGTTTGGCTAGGGCAACCCGGATCTCCAGGCCGGCCCTGCGTCTGAGCAAGTTACAGAGAAGTGATCAATAACAACCTTAATCTGGAAAGCATATAATATGGATAATGATAATGATAATGTTAGAGATATTAGATAGACTTCATGTAAAGTATATATCCCAGTAGAAAGACCTGTGAAAAATGGCAGAGTTTACTTTATATCCAAATTATCACTGCCTCGGTTCGACAACTCGCATAGTAAGCAGGAGAAACAAGTTCTTAAATGATTACAAACTCATTGATTCTCTAAGGAATTTGTTTACAGTTGACCATTTGACCTAATTGAAGACCGTGGTATGTATAAAATGATGACAACCACTGTCCAGCAGCAAAAACCAATATTGTTCCAAATTTAAGCTTGCACATGCATCGATTTGATAATCAAATTACATAATCTCGCTCCTTATATCAACTAATTTGAAACAGCAAAGGGACCTATAGTTTAGGAAAAATACGATCTCAAGGCTCACAAAAACATATGAAGCCTCAAAGGTAAATACAATTACATTCACTAACCCAGATTAAACTTATGAGGAATGAATTATGAGGATATTAAAAGGTATAGACCAATTTTATGGTACAGATACAAATTTAATAACCCACTGTTATACTTGATCATTTAATTTATGTCTTCGAAGAACTATCACTAAGAGTGTGCATTTAAAGATTTCTATGCATCAAGCTGGTCACGCAAACACACACCTCAAATCAATTAGATAGTGACGGACGCTCATATTATAATTTGGGCATTTGATATGGAACTTTTAAATACTTTCTGCTTACACATACCTTTAATTTATGTATTGCTAAAAAGTAGTCATAAGTCTCACTTTCTAAACTACAATTTTATATTATTTTATTATTCTTTTGATTCATATACAGAAATCCAGCGAAAACTTCAGGTGCTAATAATTATGAATCCTAACAAATTATGTAATAAATAGGGGTGTGATGAGGACATCTATTCTGTTTAGTTTAGTATTTTATTTCAGTATCATATTTGTTTTTGGCAATTATAGCCATATGTAATCTTTTTTTACGAATTAGAATATTTCTGAGATTTGTATCAAGATTTTGTTCTGAGCCTATATATAGGTGATGTAAAACCAACCCTAAGATAGAGAATTTCCAAGAATTTTAATGGGTTAATTTTACCAACATGAAAGTTCTGATCTAAGTTAGAAATTTAAAACAGTTAGCGGATTTGATGGATTTTCAAGAACTGACTTATGCTAACAATTCCAATTAATAATTCAACCTCAATCAATAATTAAATCCCTATATGTTAGCAAGTAATAAGTCCAATATCGATTTGTACTCTAATCTAGCATGTGGATCACTCAACCTCAATTATTTTGTGGTCGACAGATAAATCATATAATAAACTAGATGATAAGGCAGTAAAGCACAAATACTTAATAATGAAAAGATATTACCGAATGTGGAGAAAACCAACGCAGATCTCGGAGTTGGGCAGCAACTCAGATCACGGCAATTCAGCAAGCACAGTCAGCAACGAAGCCCGGGGTGACTGATCTGGTCGCCGGTGGTCGGAGGTCGGGAAAGGGGGGGCTGCCACAGGGATGCTGGCTGCTGCGCTGAGAGGTGGACGGGGCTGTCGCGCGTTGCAGTGGGGGTCGCGGAGGACGACTAAGGGAGGTAGGAGGCGAGGGTGGTGGACGCTGTAGTGGTGGTGGTTATGGGTCGACGGAGTTTGGGGATGAAAGGCGTGGTCGTGGTGAGGTGGTGACGGGACGACGGCGACGGCGGTGGTAGGGCGAGGAGGGGGCGTTGTCGAGGTGCGGGATTGAAGGCGACGAAGGTGTGGGTTGAAGTCGATGGCGATGGGAAGGGGTTGGGTTCTGTTGGATTTTGGAGATCGGGTAAGAGTTGGGGGTTTGGGAAAAACGAAGAGAGAAGAAGAAGGAGATTGTTGGTGGCGGCTGATGAGGGATATAGGATTAGGGTTTTAGTTAGGGGATTAGGGTTTGGATTAGGGGATTATAATTTGTATTTGGGATTTTTTTAATTGGGGATAAATTTTAGAACTAATCACTAGTTCTAAAACTAGATTAGGATTTATCACAAACCCTAATTTGCAGATCTCAGTTGTATCACACAAAGAGAGAAAGGAAGAGCAAAACTCAACACAATTTTTTTTTTGATCAATAATGGCATGCCTTTCTCATTCATCTCAGGGCCTTTAAATAGGCTCAATTACATCTTGAAACACATCTCCAAAATATTCTCAAAATCTAAAAATTACAAAAAAGATTACATAAAAATGGAAATAAAATAAAAGTCCTAAACTGAATAAAACAGCTGATGAAGACGATGTCTGCGCTGATAGAAACGCCCAAATCGTCTAGAACCGATGTCCTCATCAATAGGCCTTGAGATTAATGAGAAGATATGCTATTCTTGATAAAAAAAAATTACTGTGTTGAGTTTTGCTCTTCATCTTCTCTTTTGTGTCATACAATTGAGATCCAATTTGTTAGGGTTTGTAATAAATCTCAATAAAATTTTAGGGTTTGTGATAAACTCTAAAACTACCCCAAATCCAATACAAATTCCTAACCCTAATTTCCCAAATTACAAAATCAAATCCTAACCCTACCCAGCCGTCATCTACCTTCCCCTCTCTCACCTTCTTCTTCTTCCCCCTACTCTCGACCCCGACCGAAACCCTAGTCCCCCCTCCCCCCCCCCGTCGCAACCTCGCCAACACAACACCCTCCCCCGCTGCTCCACTCCGGCCACCCCCTTGCACCGCCGACCCCCCGTCGACGCCGCCAGCAACCCAGGAACCGCACCCCGACCCTCCTCTTCCCTGCCATCGACATTATCAGAGCACCAAACCCAAAACGCACACCCCTGTTCTCTGTCTCCGTCGACACCGCCGTCGACCCACTTCGTCGTGTCGACCCCCGTCGCCACCCTCATCCAGCGCCGCCGCCGCCATCATCCTTGCTGTTGCCATTGCTGATTTGTTGTTGCTGTCTTTCTCTTACTGTTGTTGCTGATTGTTGTGTTCTGCGTCGCTGCCAACCCGAGATCTAACACTGGTTTCTTCGAACCTCGGCATACTCTTTCCACTTTCAAATATGTGTTACACCGCCTTATCGTCTCTATTATATTATTTGATATTCTGTCGTCCACAAATATTGAGATTGAGTGTTCCACTTGCCTAAGTAGAGTACAAATCAGTATTGCATCTTTTGCTTGCTAAGAACGATTAAGGATTTAATTCTTGATTATTAGAACTGAATTATTAATTGGGCTTGTTAAACTTAATTCTATTCTTGAAATCCATCAAACCAATTAATTATTTAAATTTCTAACTTTGATCTGCATTACATATTGGTACAATTAATCCTTTAAGATTCTTGGAAATTCTCTATTTAGGGTTAGTTTTACATCATTTTGGTATCAGAGCGAAGGTTCTTAAAACCCTAATTCTTGCATCATTTAGGTAATATTTTGGCATTCATTTAGAATTATTTAGAGTCTTTTTTTTTATTTTCTTTCGTCTTTAGATCACTTCAGGTTTTTCATAAAAAAAACCTTAATTGCACTTAGCACACATTTTCCCAAATTTTAACACACACAATCCTTAGTTTTCCACCGTTGGTGAATGCGCCTTCACAACACCATCACAGATCCTGAAGAACCTTTCTTATCCCTCCCAAATCACCCAATTAGGAACCTAGACTTCTCTGACCTGAAATGGACAACTCTGATATCTCCGCTACCATAGCTGTCATTCAAGCAACTCTTGCCAATCTCAATTAGAGGCTTGAGAAAGTGGAATTAAATCAAACTGTTGTCCCTGAGCTTCATGTCAATCGTCAGATCCCTCAACGGAATGTTCGTGACGATCGACGTCAAGAACGTGACCCTGACGAATAATATAAAAGGAACGTTAAGGCTGACGTTCCCCATTTTGAAGGCCACATGGAACCCCAAGCTTATCTTGATTGGATCCGTGCGATGGACCACTACTTTGTGTGGTTTGGCATGAGCGAAGTCCTGAAAGTTAAATTTGCCATAATGAAATTAACTGAGAAAGCTCAACAACACTGGACCAATCTTGAATACGCCCGAAGAGGCGGAGGCCTGGCACCCATAGTCACTTGGAAAGCCATGAAAGAGAACCTCACTGAGAGATATGTACCGTTATCGTTCCACACCCGATTGCTAGATTCGTTGAACCAACTCTATCAAGGAAGCAAATCCACACAAGAATATGTTGATAAGTTTGATAACTTTCTTATTCGGTGCAATGTCTTAGGTAAAGAGTGTGAAGAACAAACTCTCTCTATGTTCAGGGCTGGATTACGAGCCGATCTGAGGAACGAGCTAATTCACAGAAATGTGGACTCATTAGTAGCAGCCTATGTCCTAGTCCTCGATATGGATTCCCTTAAAGCAAGTTCCCATTACAAGTCCAGCGATTCGATAAATCATTCCTCTAGAATGAATCCTCTTGACTCCTCTAGATCTGAGCACTCCTCTCCTCAGTACCCTAACAAGTCTTACCCAAACAAACATACTTCGAATTTCTATTCACATAGAAATGACAACACGGTTAAGAACACTGAACGAGACTATTCTAAGATTGATCCTCTCACTAAGTGCTATAAATGTCAAGGATATGACCATGTTGCTGGCAACTGTCCCAGCCAGAGTAGGATCAATATAGTAGAGGGTACCGTAGTCATTGCTGATGAGCCCGACAATGAGTTTACCTATGAACCTAATGTAAGTGATGACTTTGATAAAAAAGAGAATGACCAGTCTCAATTATATTCAGTCTGTCCACTCACCTCCAATGAGTGTACCTGAGTCACTCATCCTTTCCCAAGTCACTTGGCAGCCTATAGATTTTATCCATGTGTTAGAACATCCTAGAGTCACAGAGTCTGCACCCACATTTGCACATCACATTAATGACTTGCATAAAGAAATTTCTAAGGAACTTAATGAGAATAATTTTAACTAAAAGTTAATAGCAGATACTAGAAGGAAATTTATAACTTTTGATATTGGTGACGAGGTGATAGTTCGGATTCATCCGGAACGGTTTCTAGTTGGATCCATTAAGAACTTGAACAATACTTCGAATTTCTATTCACATAGAAATGACAACACGGTTAAGAACACTGAACGAGACTATTCTAAGATTGATCCTCTCACTAAGTGCTATAAATGTCAAGGATATGACCATGTTGCTGGCAACTGTCCCAGCCAGAGTAGGATCAATATAGTAGAGGGTACCGTAGTCATTGCTGATGAGCCCGACAATGAGTTTACCTATGAACCTAATGTAAGTGATGACTTTGATAAAAAAGAGAATGACCAGTCTCAATTATATTCAGTCTGTCCACTCACCTCCATTGAGTGTACCTGAGTCACTCATCCTTTCCCAAGTCACTTGGCAGCCTATAGATTTTATCCATGTGTTAGAACATCCTAGAGTCACAGAGTCTGCACCCACATTTGCACATCACATTAATGACTTGCATAAAGAAATTTCTAAGGAACTTAATGAGAATAATTTTAACTAAAAGTTAATAGCAGATACTAGAAGGAAATTTATAACTTTTGATATTGGTGACGAGGTGATAGTTCGGATTCATCCGGAACGGTTTCTAGTTGGATCCATTAAGAACTTGAACATACGTGCTGCAGGCCCATTTAAGATTCTACATACAATCAATGATAATACCTATATCGTTGACCTTCCCGAAGGTTTTGGCATAAGACTTTCAACATTCAGGATCTAGTACTTTATGAAGGCTCAAAATTCAATCCTAGAAATTTTCTTATAGATGAGCCTACCCTGCAGCCTAATGGTGAGATTCCCACATTTATCCCTCTACCTGATACTATTCACCCACCGATAGACAAATTGAATACTATTTTAGATGATCAGTTAATCTCTACAAGAGATGGTGGTATGCAAAAAGTATTTGGTGAGGTGGAAGAACAAGCCAAAGTCGGAAGACACTTGCAGTGATCGTGAGAGGCTCCCGCAACTGGATCCAGATGTTTTGGAGCACCAGGATAGGATCACTGGTTTTGACTCGACTGGGTCGAGCTCTCTCCCACCCGGAGAGAATGATGAGAACATCTATTCAGTTTAGTTTAGTATTTTATTTCAGTACCATATTTGTTTTTGGCAATTATAGCCATATGTAATCTTTTATTATGAATTAGAATATTTCTGAGATTTGTATCGAGATTTTGTTCTGAGCCTATATATAGGCCTTGAGATTAATGAGAAGATATGCTAATCTTGATCAAAAAAATTATTGTGTTGAGTTTTGCTCTTCATCTTCTCCTTTTGTGATACAATTGAGATCCAATTTGTTAGAGTTTATGATAAATCCCAATAAAATTTTAGGGCTGTGATAAACTCTAAAACTACCCCAAATCCCATACAAATTCCTAACCCTAATTTTCCAAATTACAAAATCAAATCCTAACTCTACTCAACCGTCATCTACCTTCCCCTCTTTCTCACCTTCTTCCCCCTACTTTCGACCCCGACCGAAACCGTAGACCCCCCCGCTCCGTCGCGACCTCGCCAACACAACACCCTCCCCCGCTACTCCACTCCGGCCACCCCCTTGCACCGCCGACCCCCTGCTGACGCCGCTAGCAACCCAAGAACCGCACTCCGACCCTCCTCTTCCCTGCCATCGACATTATCAGAGCACCAAACCCAAAATGCACACCCCTGTTCTCTATCTCTGTCGACACCGCCGTCGACCCATTTCGTCGTGTCGACCCCCGTCGCCGCCCTCATCTAGCGCCGCCACTGCCGTCGTCCTTACTGTTGCCATTGCTGATTTGTTGCTGCTTTCTCTCTTACTGTTGTTGCTGATTGTTGTGTTCTGCGTCGCTGCCAACCCGAGATCTAACGCTGGTTTCTTCGGACCTCGGTATACTCTTTCCACTTTTAAATATTTGTGTTATACCGCCTTATCGTCTCTATTATATTATTTGATATTCTATCGTCCACAAATAATTAGATTGAGTGTTCCACTTGCCTAAGTAGAGTACAAATCAGTATTGCATCTTTTGCTTGCTAAGAACAATTAAGGATTTAATTATTAATTGTTAGAACTGAATTATTAATTGGGCTTGTTAAACTTAATTCTATTCTTGAAAAATCCATCAAACCAATTAATTGTTTAAATTTCTAACTTTGATCCGCATTACATAATGGTAAAATTAATCCTTTAAGATTCTTGAAAATTCTCTATTTAGGGTTAGTTTTACATCAGGGTGGCAATTGGCCCAAGCCCTACCTGAGTCCGATGAGTCTGACCCGCTTCGGAGCGGGTTGGGCCAAAATAATGTTATAACTAATTGGGGTTGGGCTTAATATTTTTCTTAGCCCATATATTAAATGGGCTGGGTTCGGGTTTGATATATTAAGCCCGACGGGCCCATATACCAACCTAATAACTCTCCTTTTGATCTATCAAATATGTCATTGATTAACCATTATTAAATACAACTCTCTTTTTTTCACATTTTAATTACTTTATAGAATTCATTAACTAGTATACACAATTCTTCCTCTTCCAAGAATCATTCTCAATGCTAATTAAATAGTGAAACTGAAATTTTTCTCTAGATTGTTATATCTACATGTTACTTCAAATAAAAAATATTGTACGTGTTATGAAGAGTCTGATATAGGCTCGAGCCCGACCAAGTTATCTTATATCCGGGCTTGGGCTTATACATTCAGGTCCGATTAATATATGGTCGGACTTGGACTCATAAAATTTACATGGACCCGAGCCCGGGTTTACATGAGTCCGACCCGAACCTGGCCCACTGCCACCCCTAGTAATAAAGGGAGAGAGCGAATGATATTTTTTGTACAATTGACTAACTAAATGGATTAAAAGGATTTCAAAACATGACTAGTTAGATAAGGATTCATTAAGGTGTAAATTTCAGATTGAATCGAGATGACAATGAGAAAGCAGGAACCAGGTTTTCGGAAAATGGAAATCAGAAAGAAACAAAGGGACGATTAATTGGAAAAAGGAGAAATATGGGGTCAGTCATCAGAAAGGGGAGAAATAAGACCTGGTTATTAAGTAAACGACAGATAGGTTCCTCATCCTTCACTTTGTGTCAAAAGAAAATTCAGATTTAGGGTGTCATCAGTTTGCATGCAGGTGCAAGTGAAAATTTAAATTTCCCTCCAAACATTTCGATTTAGTTAACAAAGTAACCTCCATTTCATGCAACAATCACAATTTCCCTCAAAAAAAAGAGTTTGTTTTGGTACCTATATCAAAAACATTTGGAGGGAAATTTAAATTTCACTTGCACTTAGCAACACGAACTTGCACTAGCATTAAAGTCAAACACACAGTATAGAAATTTCAAGTTCGCAAATAGGGGTATAAAGTTAATTTTCCATTTTCTTATCAAAGTACAATCCGAAATCAAGTTACACAGGGGTGGACGTTATCTTCTGATCTTTTAGCTGATTGTTCATTGTTGCAAAATTTATGCTGACATTTATTTTTAACAAACATAGGTGGCCAAAACTAAATTCAGTTGTTGGTTTTGATCACAAATATTCATTGAAGGTTTGAAACTGTTTTGTTTTATGAACGATAATCAAGTTGAATGTTCCGATCATCTCCTGACAGAAGGATATTCCAGAAGTGCTTTTCTGTATAGTAAACGTTTAGTAGTGTGTATACATCTTATTGAGGAATCTCCGTAATTAGTAGAGTAGGTAAAATAAAACAGTAATGACTCTTTTGAAGAAGCAAAAATTCTACCTGCCCCTTTTTAAATACAAGGAACAAAAACTACGCAAGGGAACCAACAATGTTATAGAAAGAAAAAAAGATAGATGAACAACAGAGAATTTCATTATTGAACAAAAGACTTAAATCTCATGTGGAATATTAATGAGTTGAGGCTTACCACATTATGGCACCTGCAGCAGCAACCTTGCCAAGCATGCAAAGGCATTCAACCAATGTTTGTAAATATTTTACATTGAGAGGTGCATCACTCTTTTTCATTGCTTCCTGCAGCCAAAACAGACAGAGAACTTCAGTTACAACTTACAGTAAGAACAGAAGGTTAATCTCTTGCAGTATTTTGTACAAGCAACTTATAATCTTACAATGAACTCATCTGGTGTAGCATGTGAAAGCCATATTGGTGTCTGGCGAGAAGCACTTTTAATATCCTTTGCATATTCATCACCAGAATGGCCTTTCACTGATGAATTAACACCATTGGTGACACCACTATCAGTTATTTCCATACTACTCTCGTCTTCACGATCATCAAATGAAGAACTGTAAAGTTTTACTTATGAGAAATTTCATTTCAAATAACAGATAAAAAGCATATAGATTGTTTAGGTACAATTATAATCATGTTAAAGATTAACTAATCATGCATATATGTGAGTGATCTAGTTGCTTTTGATGTCAAAAGTTAAAGTAGCATTGATATTGTGTGTCATAAGTTGCAGATTTATTCATCAAAATTCATGGGAAATGACTGCAATGAAAGAGAATATTTACTGATACAAAAAAGAAAAGGAAGTCGCCCCTTATATGCGAACTAGATTTTGGTTTCTGTTTCAGACACTCAAAAAAAAGGTAGGTATGAATTTCATAAGATTTTCGGTCATGCTTTGGTTTTGGATTATATGATTGAGGACGTGCAATGCAAAGGCAGGCTAGATTTAAGCCGATGGGTATTTACTTTTACTTTTGGGAAAGAAGACGGTTAGCTAGTTGAGGCCACAATTTAAGTGAATGGTTGATATAAATTGACTTAAAGAGGCACCGATGATATTTTATTTGAGGCTAACATACTTGACTTAACAATGTGCAGACAAGATATAAGTGTCGGTTGGTCTACATAAATTACATAACTCTTTAACTTTGGATATAATAGAAAAGATGGGCTGCATGTTATAAATATAGAAAATAAAACTGGGATGCACTATTTGAAGCATAATTTTGTAGGGGTTAAAATGTAAAATATATTCAAGTGAGAGCCCATATGTAAATTTAAAATTATGTCTCCTAAGTTAAAGAATTCCAGATGCCCTTTTTTGTTTCTTGCAACCCTGAACCAATAAATCGGCATAGAAGCAACAGTTGGTGACCTTGTCCAGTACTATATCAGGTGCCATAAGACATGAGATGATCCAGCTGCAGTGATCAGCACAAGGAAGAGGAAACACACTGGGGTAGACAATCAAAGGTTTGTCCGCATTCCCTCCCTGCCCTTATCCTTCTCTTATTCCATATCTGTTTTGTATTATTCATGGATGTAATTTAGTGATGTAAAACGTAATCCTAAATAGAGAATTTCCAAAAATCTTAAAGGATTAATTTTACCAACATGTAGTGTGGATCAAAGTTAGAATTTTAAACAGTTAATCGGTCAGATGGATTTTCAAGAATTGAATTAAGTTTAACAAGCCCAATTAATAATTCAGTTCTAATAATCAATAATTATATCCCTAAGCGTTCTTAGCAAGTAAAAGATGCAATATTGATTTGTACTCTAATTAGGCAAGTAGAACACTCAATCTCAATATTTGTGGACTACAGATAAATCAGATAATATAATAGAGATGATAAAGCAGTATAACACAAATATTTGAAAAGTGAAACGAGTATACCAGGGTTCGAAGAAATCAGCGTTCAGTCTCGGGTTGGCAGCAATGCAGAACACAGTAGTCAACAACAACTGTAAGAGCGGCAGCAACAGCAAGCTTGCCATCGAAGGTGTCAGCTAGCGGCTGACGGGACAGGAGGCCCACGACAGAAGGTGGCAGCAGGCGGCGGGACTAGACGGTGTTGAACGGAGGTCGCCGGAGATTGAGCGGCAGTAAGGGAGCCCTGGTTTCAGTTGCGGCAGTCCAAAGGGAAGAAGAGTAGCGGAGGGATGGTAGCGACGGCAGGAGAGAGCTCATCGACGGGGTTGGAAGGATCGGATTTGGCTGTGGGGGATTAGGGTTTCAAGAACATGGGTTTGGGGGTTTGGGGATGGCCGGCTTTGAGGGTGGAGGTGAGAGATGGTAGGATGGTGACGAGATCGCTATGGCGATGGCGTTGGCAGTGGAGATGGGGAGGCGAAGTTGAGCGGGAGATGGGGGATCGGCGTTGGCTTTCGGGAGGGGAAAAGGAGAAGAAAACAACGGAGAGATAATGAGGGAGGTTACGGCTGTAGTGGGGTTAGGGTTGATTTTTTAATTTGGAAAATTAGGGTTAGGAATTTGTATTGGATTTAGGGATTTTAGAGTTTATCACAAACCCTAAAATTTTATTAAGATTTATCATAAACCCTAATAAGTTGGATCTCAATTGCATCACACAAAGGAGAGATGAAGAGCAAAACTCAACACAATAATTTTTTAATCAAAAATAGCATACTTTCTCATTAATCTCAAGGCCTATATATAGGCTTAAAACAAATCTCGATACAAATCTCAAAATATTCTAAAATCTCAGAAATATTCAAATGCGTAAAAGAAAGATTACATATGGCTATAATTGCCAAAAAAAATATGATACAGAAATAAAATACTAAACAAAACAGAATAGATGTCCACATCATTCTCTCCGGGTGGGAGAGAACTCGACCCAGTCGAGTCAAAACCAGTGATCCTGTCATGGTGCTCCTAAAGATCTGGATCCAGTTGCGGGAACTCCTCATGATCACTGTAAGTGTCATCCAACTTCGGCTTGTACTTCCACCTCACCAAATACTTGTGCATACCACCATCTCTTGTAGAGATTATCTGAACATCTAAAATATTATTCAATTCTTCTGTCGGTGGGTAAATAGTATCAGGTAAAAGGGTAAATGTAGAAATCTCACCATTAGGCTGCAGGGTAGGCTCATCTATAAGAAAATTTCTAGGGTTGAATTTTGAGTCTTTATAGAGTAGTAGATCCTCAATATTGAAAGTCTTACTTATGCCAAGCCTTCAGGAAGGTCAACAACATAGGTATTATCAGTGACTGTATGAAGAATCTTAAATGGGCCTGCAGCACGTATATTTAAGTTCTTAATGGATCCAGCTGGAAACCGTTCCGGATGAATCCGAACCATCACTTCGTCACCAACATCAAGAATTTTAAATTTCCTTCTTATATCTGTTATTAACGTGTAGTTAAAATTATTCTCATTAATTTCCTTGAAAATTTCTCTATGCAAATCATGAATGCAGAATGCAAATGTTGATGCAGACTCTGTGACTGTGTGATGTTCTAACACAGGGGTAAAATCTATGGGTTGCCAAGTGACTTGGAAAAGGATAGATGACTCAGGTACACTCATTGGAGGTGACTAAACAGACTGAATACAATTGAGAGACTGGTCATCCCTTTTTTCACCAAAGTCTTCACTTACATTAGGTTCATAAGTAAACTAATTATCGGGTTCATCAACAATGACAGCGGCACCCTCTACTATATTGATCCTACTGAGGCTGGAACAGTTGCCAGCAACATGGCCGCATCCCTTGCATTTATAGCACTTAGTGAGAGGATCAAACTTAGAATAGTCTCTTTCAGTGTTCTTACCCGTGTTGTCATTTCTAAGTGGATATGAATTTGATGTAGGCTTGCTTGGGTAAAACTTGTTGGGGTACTGAGGAGAAGAGTGATCAGGTCTAGAGGGATCACGAAGGGTCATTCTAGGGGAATGATCTCTCGAATCGCTGGATCTATAATGGGAACTAGCTTTAAGGGAATCCATATCGAGGACTAAGGCATAAGCTGCCACTAATAAGTCCACATTTCTATGAATTAGCTCGTTCCTAAGGTCGGCTCGTAGTCCAGTCCTGAACCTAGAGAGAATTTGTTCTTCGCTCTCTTTACCTAACACATTGCACCGAATGAGGAAGTCATCAAACTTAGAAACATATTCTTGTGTGGATTTACTTCCTTGATAAAGTTGGTTCCACGAATCTAGTAATCAGGTTTGGAACGATAACGGTACATATCTCTCAGTGAGCTTCTCTTTTATGGCTTCCCAAGTGGCTATGGGTGCCAGGCCTCGGCCTCTGTGGGCGTGTTCAAGATTGGTCCAGTGTTGTTGAGCTTTACCCGTCAATTTCATAATGGTAAATTTAACCTTCAGGGCTTCGCTCATGTCAAACCACACAAAGTAGTGATCCATCGCATGGATCCAATCAAGATAAGCTTGGGGTTCCATAATGCCTTCAAAATGAGGAACATCAGCCTTAACGTTCCTTTTGTATTGTTTGTCAGGGTCATGATCTTGACGTCGGCTATCGCGATCATTCCCTTCAGGGAACTGACGATTAGCATGAAGCTCAGGGGCAACAATTTGATTTAATTCCACTTTCTCAAGCCTCTGATTGATATTGGCAAGAGTTGCTTGAATGGCAGCTAGGGTAGCGGAAATATCAGAGTTGTCCATCTCAGTTCGGAAGGTCTAGGGTTCCTAGTTTGGTGGTTTGGGAGGGACAAGAAAGGCACTTCGGGATTTGTGATGGTGCTGCGAAGATGCATTCACCAACGGTGGAAACTAGGGTTTTTTTTAATCTGAAATGATCTAAAATAAAGAAAGAAAAAAAATAAAGCCTCTAAACGATCCTACTTGAATGCAAAAATTGATGCCTAAATAATACAAGAACTAGGGTTTTAAGAACCATTGCTCTGATACCAAAATGATGTAAAACGTAATCCTAAATAGAGAATTTCCAAGAATCTTAAAGGATTAATTTTACCAACATGTAGTGTGGATCAAAGTTAGAATTTTCAACAATTAATCGGTCTAATGGATTTTCAAGAATTGAATTAAGTTTAACAAGCCCAATTAATAATCGAGTTCTAATAATCAATAATTATATCCCTAAGCGTTCTTAGCAAGTAAATGATGCAATATTGATTTATACTCTAATTAGACAAGTAAAACACTCAATCTCAATATTTGTGGACGACAGATAAATCAGATAATATAATAGAGATGATAAAGCAGTATAACACAAATATTTGAAAAGTGAAACGAGTATACCGAGGTTCGAAGAAATCAACGTTCGATCTCGGGTTGGCAGCAATGCAGAACACAGTAGTCAACAACAACTGTAAGAGCGACAGCAACACCAAGCTTGTTGTCGAAGGTGTCAGCTGGCGGCTGACGGGACAGGAGGCCCACGACAGAAGGTGGCGACAGGCAACGGGACTGGACGGCGTCGAACAGAGGTCGCCGGAGATTGACCGGCAGCGAGCGGGCCCTGGTTTCAGTTGCGGCAGTCCAAAGGGAAGAAGAGTACCGGAGGGATGGTAGCGATGGCAGGAGAGGGCTCATCGACGGGGTTGGAAGGATCGGATTTGGCTGTGGGGGATTAGGGTTTAAGGAGAAAGGGTTTGGGGGTTTGGGGATGGCTGGCTTTGAGGGTGGAGGTGAGAGAAGGTAGGATGGTGACGGGATCGCTATGGCAATGGCGTTGGTAGTGGAGTTGGGGAGGCGAAGTTGAGCGGGAGATGGAGGATCAGCGTTGGGTTTCGGGAGGGGAAAAGGAGAAGAAGAAAACGACGGAGAGATAAGGAGGGAGGTGACAGCTGTAGTGGGGTTGGGGTTGATTTTTTAATTTGAAAAATTAGGATTAGAAATTTGTATTGGATTTAGGGATTTTAGAGTTTATCACAAACCCTAAAATTTTATTAGGATTTATCACAAACCCTAATAAGTTGGATCTCAATTGTATCACACAAAGGAGAGATGAAGAGCAAAACTCAAAACACAATAATTTTTTAATCAAGAATAGCATACTTTCTCATTAATCTAAAGGTCTATATATAGGCTCAAAACAAATCTCGATACAAATCTTAAAATATTCTAAAATCTCAGAAATATTCTAATGCATAAAAGAAATATTACATATGGCTATAATTGCCAAAAAACAAATATGGTACTGAAATAAAATACTAAACTAAACAGAATAGATGTCCTCGTCATTTAGGTTTAAAAAAAGTTTCTCTTCATCTGTGTGAAATTCAGTAGGGGTACACCTGAATCATTAATTAAGCAAATCTGTTCTAATGATTCTGATCCTTCACATGCATTTTGGATTATTAGCATGGGCAAAATTTTGGAGCTATTTTTGGTTAGGCCACTAGCGGATCCGTGATAAAACAATTAAAATCTCAACACTTACTTCTAAGAAAGGCATTTGTAATGTTAACAAGTTTTATTGATGAGAGTTCTAGTTCGGATTAACATGGGGATCATTCTGTTTATTGATCAAGTTATCAATTAAGTTTGAGTTACGCCAATTATAAACTAATCAGCACTTAAATTGAAATCATTGTAGAATAAGTGACAAGGAAAGAATAACGTGTATACAACTACTAGAAGTGTAAATGGAGTTTATACCCTCCATCAATAGAGCCTGGACCACCCAAGTGACTATCACCCTTCATTGATCTTGTTCTCCTAGAAAGAGGCTGCGAACTGCTTAAGAAGAATGCAGCACCAGTAGTCGGTACTTCATCATCATTTTCAGGTAGCAAGCTAGCTGAGCTGAAGAATATATTCAGTTTGGCAATGATATAATCCACATAAATTTTAAAGTTTGTAACAAGTAATTAGAATATGGATATATTTATATATACGTCTCAGCAACTATGATCAAACTCATAAAAGATTCTAATTTAATTGTAAACAAAATATACAGTTTGCAAGAATAGCTAAAAAATTTAAATGAAGTGGACTTACGTACTATAAAATACTAGCAATTTAGCATGTGCAATGCACGTGAGAGGACTTCTTTAATCTTTAAATGTAAGTGTATCATTGATATAATTTGAATTTCGAAATGTACAGTTGAGATTTCAACAGATGGTTGATAACTGATCAAATTGAAGTTTTAAATATGTGATTGAGATTTCAATTAGATGGTTAAATTAATGAGGATGATTGATATAGTTCGGAACATTAAATGTGTGGTTGAGATTCACAAGTTAATGATGGTCCGCATGGTCCGCAAAACACAGCTCTCAATCTACAATCAGAAAATTTTAATTAGTACTATGTAGCACTGCATGATATGTGATGCATTGTTTATAAAATCCTGATTTCGGCCGATATATCGCCCGAGACGATATAATACGCGGGTCTCCGAGACAATGTTGCTAATTTTTTAAAGAAAAGTATTGTTTAATACGGTAATTGCAGTTTATCGACCAACAAGTTGATATGTCACTGGTATATGTCAACCAAATAAATCATCGATATGGATTCATTTCAAAAAAGAATAATTGGTCTAAAAAAACACAGGTTTCGTTCATAACCAACTATCAAACACCCTATTAACAAAACTCATTTACTAAAAACACATGTCTACTGTAAAAGAAACCAGAAACTCAAAAAATCCCATCTCCCTGACTGGCTCTCGCTTGTAGCCTCCAACAATCTATTGTGATCACTCTAGCGGAAGTAGCATTGTGTCCTTGAAGTTATGCGAGTTATATTCTCCAATCAGTTAACTGAGTTATCTGAATACAACAACAACAACAACAAAATCTTTTTCCCAACTAGTTGGGGAACTGAGTTATCTGAATATTCTATTAAATTTAATGATGTACTTATATGTCTACTACACTCTGCAAATATACATTTTGTGCTTTGAATCTTGATGCATGTGTTTACTTTCATCATTTCAAAAATATATTAAATCATTCACCAATTTGGTAAATATATAAGAATTATTCACCAGAGCACTTGTTAAATGTAGCATTTAATGTTGTTTCCTACTTCTCAATAAAGAGTAGCTTCACGCACCTAAATTGACTTCAGATTTTGGGTTGGCTTTACACACAAATTGTGTTTAAAATAGTACACAGGGTATTTCATTAGAAAGATGACGCCTAGGTACATAAGATATTTCTCTTAGTTATCAAAATATATCAAAATATATATTCACTGAGTGTCTTCCTGGAACCGCGAAATATCATCTGATGTTTCTTATCTAATACAATCAACCGCTAACCGAGACCATTCTGATTTCCAAGAATTAGAACCATGATCTGAGGTATGTTGATGAGGACATCTTTCCTGTTTAGTTTATTTCAGTACCTTTTTTATTTCTGGCAATTATAGCCATATGTAATCTTTTTGTAATTTTTAGATTTTGAGAATATTTTGGAGATGTGTTTCAAGATGTAATTGAGCCTATTTAAAGGCCTTGAGATTAATGAGAAAGCATGCCATTATTGATTAAAAAAATCTGTGTTGAGTTTTTTGCTCTTCCTCCTTCTCTTTTGTGTGATACAACTGAGATCCCCATTATTAGGGTTTGTGATAAATCCTAATCAATTTTAGAGTTAGTGATTAATTCTAAAATCTACCCCAAATTAAAATCCCCAGATAAAACCAATTCCAAAATCCCTAATACAACCCTAATCCACTAATCCTATACTACTCCCGCCGCCCTTTTCTTCTCCAGCATCTTTTCCTTCTCCCTATTCCAATCCGATCTCCACACAAAGAAACCCAACCCAAGTACTCCCGACCCTTCTTCTTCCTCCCGACATCAAAATCCACACCCAACGAATCCCCGCCATCGTCCCCGCCGCTTCTCTCCCTCATCCTCGACTTCACCTTCACCACCTCACCACGACCACGCCCTTCATCCCCAAACTCCGTCGACCCATAACCACCACCACGACAGCCTCCATCACCCCCGAACCCTTCCACAAGCCCCTCTAGTCAAAACCCTAACCCCACGGACTCCAACGGCTGCGTTGCTCCCGTACGTCTCCGCCGGCGCCGTCGCCCCTCGCCGTCGACGCCACTCCTGCTCGCCATCAACCTGCCATCGACCAGATCAGCCAACCACTTTGGCTTCGTTGCTGACTGTGCTCACTGTGTTGCTGTTGCTGTCCAACCCTGAGATCGACACTGGTTTCTCCGTATTCGGTATACTCGTTCCCTTATTAAGTATTTGTGTTTTACTGCCATATTATCTAGCATATTATCTAATTTGCCTGTCGACCACAAAATACTGAGATTGAGTGATCCACATGCTAGATTAGAGTACGAATCAGTATTGCACTTTTTACTTGCTAAAACACGTAGGGATTTAATTATTGATTAAGGTTGAATTATTAATTGGGACTGTTACATTTGATTCAATTCTTGAAAACCCATCAAACCTGTTAACTGTTAACAATTTCCAACTTAGATCCGCACTTTCTTGTTGGTAAAATTAACCCATTAAAATTCTTGGAAATTCTCTATTTTAGGGTTGGTTTTACATCATATGTGGATCAAAACAAGACACCATCATGATATATCCAAATTAATCAATCCACAGAAAAGTATCCACAATGGCGTCCCTATTGTATACCAAACACCCAACTAAGTTGCTCCTGGTACCATCTTTCTTGCCCAAGTCTTTTGAAAGCCTTTCATTTTTTATATGGAATGGACCCAACGTGTCTGCAGATCCTGCAAGAATAATTTTGCAATTCTGCCCTCTGAATTCTAGCATCCAACAGAGACCCTAAAATCAAGTGCACAGTTTATAATACGTTGATATCAGGATTAGTTTGAGCTATTAGTTCAATCGTGGAGCTAAGTCGGTCCGTCAATAAAGTGAAATGTCATATCTGCCATGAGTACAGCATAAATTTTGCCCGGAGTGACAATTAGGATCTTATGAAAGCACAGATCATTCTGATCTACGATCACACCAGTTGACATGGTTGTTTGCATGTCAACTGCCTGACATATCTAAATCCACCACGGAAGGTACACACCATATTTGCCTCTTCGAAGTACATGATGGTCTAATAACTTTTGGAATAGCTCCAGCAGCCTTGAAGGACATAAAATGATTTGGAACATTGACATGTTTCATTAACTAGCTCCTCAAAACTAAGCTATTGGTCACCATAGACCACATGAATCAGATACTATCTCCTCTCTCCCTCTCTCAAGTATGTTGTAAGCCTAGTAGTAAATATAATGAGAACATTACAGATGTTATTTACAGCAGTTGAATATTGATTCATTTGGAAAAGTCTTGAGAGAGAGTCCTGTTCCATTTGGCCAAGTTGTCCACACAGTGAACAAGAGGACAGTCCTGAGAAACAAGGAGACGGAACACATGAAATTTCCGGATCTTTTAAGGCCTTTGAGGCCATTAGAGCTCTTCCGAATGTTGTCAGACCAACATGAACCTCTACTCTAAGACGACAATTATAGTGTCTACCTCCGGTGGTGGCTTTTGGTATGTCGTAGCAGGCGACTTGCACAGGGCTACAACAAAAGCAACTTGCGTGATTGTCGGAAAAATTTCTGCTTTTATAAGATCCGAAATCTTGTTGTGAGTTTATGTAGCATTCTCAGAGAGGATATGGCATTTCACCTTATAATAGATCGAATTAGCACAACCTTTGAACTCAAAATTCAAACAAATCATGCAGATTTCGTGGGTTGATTTTAGAGTCCATGTCAGCTGCTCCAGACTTAAGGGAGAATTACAGTAGTATTCTTGCAGATCCACGTTGGTCCTACGGTTTTCCAAATAAAAAAGGAAGGGTTCACAGGACATGTTCCAGACTGACAATCCTAAAAGGGTGTTTGTGACACAACAGGGACGAAAGTGCGGAGATTGTCCTTGGATTAACGTATTTGGATATTACACATATTTTGATCATTTTACATCACACATCATGCAATATTACATAGTCCGGCAGGGTGATGCTACTTATCCAAATTTTCTGAAAATAACAAGTGATTATTACAATATTCTTTTGCAGGATTGACAAGATACAAGCCAATTCTTATAGATCACAATATTCTTTTGCACGATTGGGATATCTCTTCATTGGTGGGATTATAGATCTTCATCACAAGGGGAACAACTTTTAAAGCATATGTACATGCACCTAGAAGCTACACGGATACACATACATTCACTCCAACACGACACAACAAACCAACAATAAAATGAATTCAAAATTAACAAAAAAATGGCAATGATATGTCAAACACATGGCTAATACATAACAGCTCAGGTCCTGCCCTCAGGATAAAGTGTCTACTGTGCATAGCTTGTAGATTATGACGATGAGTCTTCAGAAAGACCTTGACTAAATAATTTAGAGAATTTAGAATCAAAAAAATATCAAGTCTCGCAAGAACATAGTACCTGAACACCTCCTTGTTGTAAAGGTGGCTTTGTAGATCTTCCAAAACTTTATAGAATAATACACCTCGCAACTTTGTTAGGTCCGATCGAACATCTTGAAGAGCACCAACCTTGTGGGGAAAGAAATAATAGAGAATATCAGGAAGAACTAATTTACTTCCACCATCATTATCCTAGAATTCATGGAAAAAGCATTGTGAACTAATAACTTAATGTAAGATGCAATATAGAAGTTTAGTTATCTGTATGATATTGTACGTTGTAATGTCAACAACAACAACAACAACAACAAAGCCTTTTCCCCAACTAGTTGGGGTCGGCTACATGAATCCTGGTTTTCCATTCTGCTCGGTTTAGTGCAATATCTTCTGTAAGGTCACAAGCTATCATATCTTTTTTCACCGTTTTCATCCAAGTTAGTTTAGGTCTTCCTCTACCCCTAACCCTACCTTCAATACTTATCAAATCACTCTTTCTAACGGGGGCACTACTAGGTCTACGTGTGACATGTCCAAACCACCTGAGACGATTCGCTCTTAACTTATCTTGGATTGGAGCTACCTTTAGCATGTCTCATATATGCTCGATTCTAATTCTATCCTTCCTTGTTTTACCGCACATCCATCTTAGCATCCTCATCTCCGCCACACTCATTTTTTGGACATGTTGTTTCTTTGTTGCCCAACACTCTGCTCCATACATCATTACCGGTCTAACAGTCGTCCTATAAAATTTTCCCTTCAACTTCAAAGGTATACGTTTATCATACAAAACACCACTGGCACTTCTCCACTTAAGCCATCCTGCTTGGATCCTATGTGTAACATCTTCACAAATCTCCCCATCTCTTTGTATAATCGAGCCTAAATATCGGAAACGGTCTCTCTTAGGTATCTCTTGACCATCAAGTTTCACTACTTCCTCAGTTGTGTTCCGAATATCACTAAAATTACATTCCATATACTCTGTTTTAGTTCTGCTTATTTTAAGCCTCTAGCTTCCAAAGTTTCTCTCCACAATTCTAATTTAGCATTTACTCCTGATCTAGTCTCGTCAACTAAGATGATGTCATCGGTAAAAAGCATACGCCAAGGCACCTCATCTTGTATTCCTCGCGTCAATTCATCCATGACCAAAGTAAAAAGGTAGGGGCTTAAAACGAATCTTAGTGTAAACCTACTGTAATAGAAAAATCGCTGGTCTCTCCTGTGGTAGTTCTAATTGTGGTTGTTGCCCTTTCATACATATCCTTAATTACCTCACTATACCAAATAGTTACTTTTTTATTATTTAGCACCCATCATACTATGTCTCTAGGGACTTTATCATATACTTTTTCTAGATCTATAAAAACCATGTGTAGATATTTCTTATTCTCCCTATATTTTTCCATAAGTCTCCTCAGTATATAAATTGCTTCCATTGTTGACCTCCCCAGCATAAACCAAACTGATTCTCAGACACTGTAGTTTCTAGTCTCAGTCTATGTTCGATCACCCTCTCCCAAATTTTCATCGTATGACTCATTAATTTAATTCCTCGGTAGTTTGAGCAACCTTGTATATCTCCTTTATTTTTATACATTGTAATGTCGTTGGTTATAAATAAATATGGTCGGTGCTAAAGAAAAATTAATGAGTTTCTTTATACAAATCTCTCCCAATTTCAATTTTATACATTAGAAAGGTATCGCATAAGTATAAAGCATGCACTCAACACAGGCATAGAAACACAGTAAGTTCTTAAGACATAGGGCAAGGGCAGAAGATGATGCCAGCAAATTATGACATAGGTGGATCTGGGTGGCCTAAGCGGACTCGGATCATAAAATAGAGCTTAACCCGATCTGACCCAATCCGGACCCGTTTAAAAATAATTTTCGGGTCTAGGAGTTAGAGACTTGGTTTATATTAGTAGTAGTAGTAGTAGTAATAGTTCTTAGGTGGTGTCTTTTACTTGTAGTAGTAGGTGTGGTCTGGTTGTTTGTTTTTATCATGAGGATTTAGCATTATTTTTCCGATATCAACTTATCAATGAAACGGGATGTCAACAATCTTCCCATATTGAAAAATATATGTACTTATATAGCTACTACATATTTAGACAATCATCAGATTAGGAAGAGATGGCTTCTTTATTTTTTCCCTAAAATTGTTTTCATAGAAGAATACACAACCCAACATTACAAATTGTAAGTTAGAGTTCACTGAAAACCACTAGTACAACACTGTATACCTCCAAGTTATCAAATCTACCAATGCTTTTGATTATGAGAAGATAAGTCAATCCATATTTCAAAAAAGACTACTAGAACTAGTATAATAGTTTAATTTTTCGATACATCTAACTAAGACATTAAAAATTATGATGGAAAGCAATACCTTATCCTGACAAATCATTGCTCTACCCAAATCTGTTACCAAAACCAACACCTTGATGCAAATGTGTCTTTTAGACTATCTAAAGCTCATCTTACAATAGCAAGGAGAAAAATTAAGAGTAAAAATGAGGAGCAATAAAGAGCACGATAATGCATAATGGAACAACAAAACAAAATCATAAGATAAATTGGGGGGAAAATAAACTAAAATAAAATAAATAAATAACGCCTAGCGCCTAGCTGCCTAGGCCTCGCTTACAAGGTCTAGGCGCTAGGCCCCCATCGGCCGCCCGACTACCGCCTAGCGACTTTTAGAACACTGCGGACAGATGCTTCATTAGTTTAGTATTTTATTCAATACTCATCTTTGTTTTATGGCAATTATAGCTGTATGTAGTAGTTTTACGATTTGCACCCTTTCTTTTATGCATTAGAATATTTTTGAGATTTGTATCAATATTTATTTTGAGCTTATATAGGCCTTGAGAATAATGAGAAGTTATGCTATTATTGATTAAAAAAAATATTATGATTGAGTTTTGCTCTTCAATCTCTTTTTGTGTGAGACAATTGAGATCCAATTTAGGGTTTGTGATAAACTCTCAAAATACCCCCAAATCCATAAAAAGCCCAAACCCTAATCTCCAAATTACTTATAACCCTGACTAATTACACCTCACCAACAGCCACCACTTATCCAACTTCAACTTCTTGCTTTGCATCCCGAAACCCTAGCCCCTTCGACGCCACCGTCACCCGACACCCGTCAGCCCCTCGTCGACCTCCACTTCCTTACCAATCACCACTGCCCTCCACCGTCGACCTCCTCCTTCACCCCGCCGTCGCCTCGACTCCAACCCACCACCACAGCATCACCCTCATCCCTCCCCCACGCGTCCGACCGTCTTCGCCGCCATTCCCTCACCACCCGACCAACCCAAACCTCCCTCCTTTCTGTCCCGACGCCGCCACCACGCCCCGCCGCCGCTAACGCCATCTCGGGCCAACGACGCATTCCCCCTGACATTGGCTATAATATCCGTTTATTATATAACATCAAATTATTCGTTTATATTTATCTTTTGAGTAACTATTTTGATTTTTATGATTATTATGTATAAAGATGCAATTTTATTTTTCCTTTATATTCTGGAGTTGCTTAGATATATGGTGGAGTGATTTTTATAGGAATTTATTGCAAATAATGAATTAGGAGGGCATTATAATAAATTTTGGTCTATGTGGGGTTTATACTTAATTTTCCATTTTATTTAATTACACATTATCCTTCTTCTTTCCCTTCATTTTCTTTTTCCCTTTTTCTTTTCCGTTGACCAAAACCCACGCCTTTCTCCTCTTCTCCTTTTCTTCTTTACGGATTTTCAAAACCATTAAATCCTTACCCTTTCAAAGAAATTTTTGAAGGGTTTTAGCTAATTTAAGGGTGCTCTTCAACGCTACGGTGTTGGTTTTTGATTCGTTTCTTGGATGGTGAGAATTTATCTCATTAAATTGTATAGGGTTGGATCTTTTCAATTTTTTGCAAAGAGAATTAGGGTAGTAGGGAGATTATGATATTATCTTTGTGTTAGAAGTGATTAGTTCTTTAATTGATAAGGGAGGAGTAAATTTCAAAAGAGTTAGGGTTTTGGGTTTGAAATTAAAAGAGCTTATGCCTCAAATTTAATAGGAATTGGCATTAGGCCTTGTTATAAATTATGAGAAACAATTTAGAATAATTTTTGGAGAAATTTATCGACTTAAAACTTCGTTAATAGAATTGTGAGTACGTGCATATATATATGTTACGGGAGATATATAAATATATTAATAAAGTTGTGTATTTTATTTGATATGTATGAAATTAAAGGCATGTATATTTATAGAGTTGTGCATTCATATGTATGATATTAATGGCTTATATATGCTTATGAAATTAATGGAGTTATATATATTAATGTTATAAGGAGAAATTATATTATAAAGGAGAAATTTATGTTGTAAAGGAGAAATTTTATAGTCAGGAGATATTAAAAAGAATATATATTTATACATGGAGATATAAAGGAAATATATATATGTGGAGATATAAAGGAGATAATCTAATATTGCAGTGCCGCACAATCTCCGAGGGGTTTGGGCTAGACCCCACAGGCCCGGGATACACCCGGGAACAGAAGTTATATTGCCCCAAATTTATATTTGGGGAACAGGAGTTATATATGCCCCAAATTTCATTTGGGGAACATGAGTTTTCCCTCATTAGTATAGGGCCAGGAGGAAGATGTAGCCATGGATGCGTAAGACCTATGTGGCAGCAATCTGCATATTATACTTGTTTTGACTAGCTTTCGGGTTTTAGTCTTGGTTGGACATGCGCGCAACCGTACCTTCAATCCAGCCCATAAATGATAGATGTGGGACACCTGAATCTGGGTGAAATTGTGGGTTTGCGGGATTGAAGTGTAAGGGAGGAGGCACGGAGATTCCTGTGTTGTACGAGGAGGTCAGTTGTGTGGGCACTCAAAGGAGTAAAATAAAGTAATTGTGTAATAAAGGAGTCTAAAGAATATATATATATATATATATATATATATATATATATATATATATGTAGTTATAGATGTAAGAAAAGAGTTCAGTATTTATATGATGTTTGTGAGAATATATATGTATATATATATATATATATATATATATATATATATATATGTGTGTGTGTGTGTGTGTGTGTGTGGAGTATTAATAAAGGAGTATAAAGAAAATATGTGTATGGAGTTATTGGTGAATATAAAGTAGATTATGTGATATTACTGGAGTTTTGCTTTTTATGATAATATGGAGTGTGTTTGTATATCATATGATGGGAGTTAAGTGTGAAAATATATTGTAATGGAGTTTGATATTTATCTGAATATTTAATGTGATTTTAAAAAATTAAAAAAAAGGGGGTTGTTATGTATATAAAGCGGTGATATCTGATATAAGAGGTAAAATTAAATTATAACAGGTGATAAAAGTCTTCGGTAGTGCTTAGGAACTATTGCTTCCATTTCTATGGAAATGAGGAGAACTACCTGTCTGGGCACGTGTCAAAGGCTTATGAATTGTACAAGAGTGATAGTTTTGTTAACGAAATAATTAATGCCTTAGTTATCTTCTTATTTGTTTCGTTTAAAATTATGGTTTATGTTCTTTTACTTTATTTAAAAAATATTTATCAATGTTTTTATTTTGTTTAAAATTTGAAATTTATACTCACACCGTATGGCTGACTCCTTGTTGTTTGGGGGTTAGTGGAGTCACACCCTAAGGGTGGATGCCAGTAGCCCCGTTTTGCAGGTTTGTATCTCAATCGACTAGGGGAGTAGTTAGATTTCCTTTTATGCTTTATGTATCTTTATTTTGGGTTTTAAGTAAAAAGTTGTAAATAAGTATTTTTGAACGGTATGTTAATTTTGTATCGGGTAACTGGAGTTCGGTTGTATCTATAGATCTATAACTATATTTGTAGTGATGGATATTATACCGGTACCCACTTGGTAGTGGCGTACAGGGTTCTGTGTGATGTTTTATATCGTTTTCCTTTGCAAATTTTGGTTTAAATTCGATATCTTGATATTTATGCATCTATTTATCCCCCAGAGCATATATTTATGATTGTTGTGATGAGTTCTATGAATTGGCCTGGGAGATTATAAATTTATTGCCTGTGTTGTGCTGTGAATTTTGAAATTCAGATTTCCGTAAGGATATGCTGCGAAATGGCTTATATTTCATGGGAGACTGCCGAAATTTTTACTGAAATCCGTAATAAGATAATAGAAAGAAAATAAGGGATTAAGTTTTTTTTTATTTTAAAAATGGGTGAAATTTTTGGGTCGTTACATCGGCCTCCTTCTCCTTCCTCCCGAGCGCATAGCTACCAGCCGATCAAATCAGATCTGATTTGACGTATTTTTCTTTTTTGATTGGATATCTTTGGTATTTGGTGTTTGGGGCAAGGGATTGGATCTCTGTGTGAGCAGCAGAACACGTGGTAACATATTCTTCGAACTCCCATTTATCTCTTTCCACTTTTCAATTATTTGTGATACTACTTCATCATCTCTAGAATATTATTTGATTCATCTGTCGTCCACAAATATTGAGAGTGTGTGCTTCTACTTGCTAATTAGGGTACGAATCTTTATTGAATATCTTACATGCTAAGAACGATAAGTATTATGCTTGATTGATAGGATTGAATCATTAATTGGGTTTGTTAAACTATTTCATATCTTGAAAATCCATCAACCAATTAATAGTTATAAGTTCTAACTTAATCTGCATTACGTGTTGGTAAACTTAATCTTTGAATATTCTTGAAAATTCTCTATTTAGGGTTAAGTTTACATCATATGCTTTTTCTACGCATAAGGGACCTGAAGTGGACATCCATCTCGTTTTCTGGCTGTAAAATATCGGCAATTGACCTGAAGAGGCATCTTAGATATATGTGGAAAAGTTACCCCTCATTATAACTTCAGAGTTTTCATAGTGATAGGAATTTAGACATGATAATGGATCAGGACTGGCCCTAGGCGGCCCTGATCCCAGCCCTTGAAAAAGCTCAACCGGGCCTGACCCAACAAAACAAAAGGGTAATGTAGGGTCTTCAAGCTTGACCTGTCCAACAATAATGTCGGGTTTGATTCTACTTGCAAGAGCCCGATCAGGTCCAGCATTGGGATCTGGCTCTATGTAGGTCTTAATTTAAGATACAATAACCTAATTAAGTCCATGTAAATTCAAATGACCTAAACTAATGGTACCTATAATATTTACAACTCTAACCCCACGTAACCAAATCCTAACATGTGGGACTCAATAGTATGAATTTAACAGACCAAATAACTATTGTGATGCATGACCAATTTGAACCAAGAAAAAGAAAAGAAGATACCCCCTTTCTCTATTAACTAGTACAAAATGGATTTTAGAAACGTACGATTATTGATTTCATGGTTCAAACTTGGAAGGCTGAGAGCTAAAGCAGGGTGACCAGAGCCTCTCTCATTGCATTCCCAAGATTTCTACAAGTAGGTTAGCAGTTTAGGGGCTTTAGGCATCTTGTTTAGCTTTTGTTTTAATCTTTGTTTCATAAGCTTTTTAGCTTCTCTAAAATACCTTCTTTTCATGAAGGCTAATGCATATATGCATTCTATATTCTTATTTCGGTTATATATATATACTAGATTTGCCCGTGGGCACGTGCCTACGGCACGTCGTCGGAACAATACAACATATGAAAGTCTTGGAAACAGTAAAACAACAATTATGTAGCTCAAGTTTGAATAGTAAAACAATAATTAGTTGTAAATAAAAGTAATGTTTCCATTAGTATATGTTGAAAAATAATTATAAATGGGGGTGTAAAATCCAACTTCTAAGAACTTTGGGTGTGGAAAATGATGAAATTTAACTGTTGATGAGATATTTGCTATTTTCAATGTAACATGAGCAATAAAAAAATGCATAATAAAATCTGAAAATTTACAAACCTGAAATCTGAAAATATAATTTCTGAGTAAATAGAGAGAGAATGAGAGAGAGAGAGAGAGAGAAATAAATAAATAAATAAATAAAGGAGTTGTTTTGGGGGAACTTGAATTTGAGTTTTGGGGGGACTTTTGGGCGGGAAAATATGTTTTGTGAGGTTAGATCGAGACCATTGATTTCAACCCTATTGAATGACAGCCACTTGATAGCTTTCTTTGTGTTTTATTATATAGATATATATATATATGGAAGGTCTTCAAGAGAAGTTGGACCTCTCCCTAAGGTGGGAGAGCTCGCCATGATGGGGGCATCATATGAACGATCTGAACCATTCATCTGGATCAAAATACTTAAGATAGTATAATCATGTGAGATCTAGTTATTTGAACTCTGTTTGCCCTTGCATCATATCATTGTAAAAAAGGAAAAATATACCAACCGTACAATTTTATAGCATTTTAGTTTTAGTCGCATGGGCAAACGGATTTCAAAATATGTAATTCTGCAATTGTAGACTAATTTAAGCATTTCTAACAAAATGAACGGTTTTTATCGGTCAAATGATGTCTCCGTACTGAAAGAGAGCAATTCCTAGTGAGAATTCCTTTGGTGAAAAATAAAAGGGGGTTCATACCATGAAGGGAATCAAAATAAGAGGTGAAAAATCCGAACAGTTCATCTTGTTTTACATGCCTAAGATAGTCTAAGGGTGTAAACTCATGTTATTAGACATTCATTTTCCCATCCATCATGTCTTTGGAAAAATAAAGAATTTTTAGCCATAAAATTGCCATGTTTTAAAAGAAAAATAAATGAACTTCAAATAACTTGATTTTACACTCTTAGGCTATCTATGGCATGTAAAACAAGATGAACGGTATGGATTTTTCATAGGGGGTTCATATCAATGGGATCACATATGAGGCATCAAAATAAGAGGTGAGGTAAAGCCTTAAAGAATCCACGCATATTCATCATATGGATGATTCGAGTTGTTCACATTGTTTAACCTGACTAAATTAGTCTAGAAATATAAAATCAAGTCATTTGAAATTCATTTGTTCATGCCACATGTCATTATAAAGAATATAAAAAATTAGCCATACAATTTGCAATACTTCAATGCATGGGCAAACGAATCTCAAACGACTTGATTTCTCATCCATAGACTAGTTTAGTCATGCAAATCAAAATTAATAGTTCGGATCTTTCAACTAAAGTCCCAAACAAAGTTCTCACGTGGTTCTCACCAAAGGAATTCTCACTAGATCATGGCCCTATGTGTGTGTCTGTGTGTGTATTATTGTTATTTAATTTACTAATTTATTTTTATTGGGAATGGAAGAGAGTTCCTTTTTAATTTTATAGTATCCCCATCGTATTGTAAATTTATTAGTTTGAGAGATAATTTTGTGTGCCCCAACAATGTTATCAAAATTTTTACTTTTTGGAACAAAGGTTGTACCCCCCCCCCCCTCCCTCCACCACCACCACCACCACCACAACCACACACACACACACACACACACACGGGATTAGTGCAAGGCGGATTGGCCCAAAAGCCTAGGGCCCAGCCCTAGTATCAGGTGGGTAGGGCTAGGACTTTGACATTGAAAGCCAGGGCAAGGCTGGGTCAGAATCGCTGGTAAACCTAATCAAACCCAGCCCATCACCATACCCAGTTATCTTTTACAGTATGGTGCCTCACCAAGAAGTTGGTAATTCTTCTCGGCAACTTCTAAATGATGGATAGAAATTGGGGAATCAGGGATCATCCAGACAACATCAAAAGGCCATTCATGGACGGCAAAGGATGGTCCAACAAGGAGGATGAGATATAAATTCTCCTCTTTCCAAGCTAACTCTATTCTACAAATCAAAAATCTGCCAAGACAAATCAAATATCAACTTTTCCCCAATCTTGCACTAGTCGTACTGAATGGATTTTCGCTCGTTTGCGCAAAAGTAAATGAAGATTGTAAAGTTTGTGTATGGACCTAAAGGAAAATGGAAACATGGATGTATGCATCAATATCAAAGGAGGAGCCTACATATAATGCCTCATAGTGCAAGAAGACTCTGGTTGAGTATATAGCAGCTTCCAAATTGAAGGGTTAAGTTTCAAAAACTCAGAAACAAAAGTGTCCCTTCGCAAAATTGTTCACAAGAAATTTAAAACGGGTATGTTCTCTTCAAGTTTGGATTTAAGTAAAGGATCACGGACATAATGTGGAACCATGATTCTTCGATGGTAAGCAGATCATATTGAAGAACTCATCAAAAAGAAAGGCTGTTATGTCCAACCCCAAATGTGGTGACATTTGAAGTTATGGTCAAAGATATGATACGGAAAAAGAGGAGATTAATATATCACACTTCATGTTATACATAAAACTATATACGATCAATTTTAATTTATTTTTATTTAAAAATAGACAATTTTATGCTTGACTATTAAGATGAATGATCATGGTAATTTTTTAATGATCAATTTAATATTATTTGAAAAACATAAATGCTTGACCATTGAGAAAAACATAAATTGATATTACTCAAAAAACATAAATTGATAGTTGAGATGAATGATCATGACAAGTAATACTCAAGCCTATTCACATAATGAACGTCAATCTTATGTAGATCATATGCTTCTAAGCAGCTTGTAATTGTCCAACGTGAAGAATAACTCAACATCGATGGGAATCTGGGAGATATAGCTTCATCACAAGGAAAAAAAAAGGATTCTTCCATGTTGATGTTGAAGAATTAAGTGCTGTGAAAATATAACAAGGTGACATAAAGTAGGTGGATTGGTCAAGTAATGGAACACTTGACAAGCAAAGCTCATACCAGTTTGGCAGAGGATAAAAGGGAAAGTTTGCTGAATACTAAATGAGAGACAAATATTAGGTTTACGGAAAGAAGGTTAAGGGAGGAAAAAAAAGATTGAGAGGGATAAAGAGGATAGAACACAACCAACAAATATTTTCTTATTTTATTAAACCCTTCAATTCAATTATTTCATTCTTTCAAATAAGACCCATGATGAAGACATCGGTTCTATTTTGTTTTATTTTGAGATTTAGCCATATGTAGTAGTTTTGCAATTTGGCCCCTTTATTTTCTGCATTAGAATATTTTGGAGATTTGTATTGAGATTTTGTTTTGAGCTATATATAGGCCTTGAGAAAAATGAGAAAGTATGTTATTCTTGATTTAAAAAAATTATTGTGTTGAGTTATTGCTCTACATTTTTTTCTTGTGCATGTGAGACCATAAGAAATTATTAGGGTTTGTGAGAAATCCTAAGAAAGTATTAGGATTTGTTAGAAGTTCTAATTTACACCCTAAATCCCCAATTAATCATAACCCTAATCTCCTCATCCCCACACCTGCCCTCTCTCCCCTTCTTCTTCTTCCTTTCTCCCCTTCTTCTTCTTCCTCTCTCCTTGTTCCCGATCGAAACCCTAGCTCCTCTCCCATCGCCAGCAACCCCGTCGACTCCCACGCCGTCGTCGAAACCCCCCCCCCCCCGCACCGCACCACCACAGCAGCCCCCTCACACCGCTGTCTCCCTCTCCTCGACGCCCACACAATCATCCCCGACCCTCATCGACTCCAGCGCCTCCTTTCCCCTATCACCTCCTCGATCCGTCGCCCACTGTCGACGGCCCCATCAACAGCTCCGCCATTACCCGCAAACGCCAGCCCCTCAACTTCGAATCCCTAATACCCAAATTCCATCAACTTCAAAACCCTAACTCCAAATCGACCAGCACCCCTCGACGCAGCCTGCCCTCTTCCTTTGATAGCCACCCAAGCCGCCTTGTCGCTACCACTTCCGAGCACCGCAACCCTGACTATCTCTTCCCCCGAGACTCACCCCGCCACCCTCCAGTAGCCGGCAGCTCCAACTCGAGACCCCCGACGTTTCTTCGAACCCGGTAACTTCTTTCCATTCTCCATTATTTGTGATATCGCTTATCGTCTCCATTATATAATTTGATTTATCTGTCGCTCACAAATATTGAGAGTGTGTGCTTCTACTTTGCCAATTAGAATACAAATCTTTATTGAATATGTTACTGGCTAAGAACACGTAAGTATAATTGTTGATTGTTAAGCTTGACTCTTGAATTGGGACTGTGAACATATTCAATTGCTTGAAAATCCATCAAACCAGTTAGTAGTTTTAATTTCTGACCACTGTATTACGTGTTGGTAAACTTAATCTTTTAAAATTCTTGGAAATTCTCTACTTAGGGTTAAGTTTACATCAACCCACTTCAATTAGGTATTACAAGATTGAATCTCTAAATCTGTCACCTTACTAATATGCTACAGAGACAAAAGTTAAATGTATTTAGATCCAAACCAATTTTTAAAATATTCTAATCAATTATCCTACTTAAAATTTTGATATAAACTTTAGCCCCAAAGCATAATTAACTATCAAATACAAGTAGACTCATATAACTTCTAACATAATTTTGAAGAAATAAAAAGGCAGTACTACAAAAATTTTAAATGTATGAAATATTTATAAGATCTGCTAACTTACAAAGAAACTTTTGCAAATATCCAAATTCGATCAACTATGGTCCACATCAATCCTATTGCAATTAACATGATGATACCGGAAGTTTTCTTATTCTATGCAAAAGATATGAAATGATTCTCCATAGACCAAACCACTTCTCTACTAGACACTATTCAGTTTGAGTTTATTCTATAATAAAAAAAAACTAATGCACTCTTAAACAAACAGGAGAAGCATACAGGAGTTTGTGCACATAAATTTGCATGGAAGCAGGTAAATTGGAAGAAGAAAAGTAAAGCATTAAAATGAGAGATGCCAAGGACATTTCTGAATTATTATGACGTGCAAGTGTGATAAAGATCTTAAATGAATTGAAATTTATTTTTCAACCATAAGATTAGATGTACTGGAGATGGAAAACCAACCACTTGAAGGCCTTCTCTCTCAAGCACCAATGATGACTGTGCATGCAACTGAACTGCTGCATATAACTGTCTGTCTTCAATAAGCTTCTCAATGCGTGCAGGAACCTGGAATGATTTTAATGTTTACAATAAATAAAATTAAAATATTCAAACATAAGATTTCGATGTTTACAATCAACAAAATCAAAAATATTCAAACATAAACAACTTTCTTCAGACATTATAATAAGAAATTGGACTAACTCAAAATGGTGGGATGCAAAAGACTGTAATTTATACAGGACTGTAGGTGATAACAAATGTTGTCAACATTTAATATCAATATAACTCGGTGTTTTAAATAACAGGAAAAAACCGGGATTAAACGCAAAACCGTCACCAAGCTGTTTTAAAAAACATTGGTTAAACAAAAATGCCATCCTACCCTTTCTACCTATTGTCGTTTTTTGCAAGCCTGGTGTAATTGAATATATAAGGGTGTCCTAATGTAATATCCCCAAAATTTAGTGGTTTTGTTTTGCCAATGGATTATGCATATTTTATTATTAAGCCCAACCCTTTTTGCTTTCAAACTAATAATATACTAGTATACATGAGTGTATGCAGATATATATATATACTAGATTTGCCCATGGGCACTTGCCTACGGCACGTCTTTGGAACGATACAGCATATGAAACTCTTGTAAACAGTAAAACAACAATTATGTTGTAATATCCCGCAAAATAGTATATGATTATTTTGCCTCGCAATCTGTGCGCAGTTGAGAATTGCACGCGATTGTGTATTTTCTGATAACAATTGATTTTTACTGAGAAATATTAGATTTATTGTCTACTTTATTTTATAATTTTGAAGGATTATTACGCGATAGTTTTAATGTATTTTGTATTGTTAAAGTAGAGATTTTGGGTTTATTTGAAATATATTTCAACTTGAGGGGCTCATATGAAATTTTCCCGTACCTTACTTATTTATTTTTCCTTTTATAAAACCCCCACCTTCTCCTTCCTTCTCCATACTTCTTTTCTCTCCCGTTTCCTTCCCAGCCAAAACCGAATGAAACCCATTCGGCTCCCCCTCTCCCCACCTCAAATCCCTTCCATTTCTCCACCGTTTCCAAATTAAATTTGGGGGTAGACTAATAGAAGGGTTCTCCACGTCGTGGCGGTGTTCGTTTTTCGAAAGGATTTCGGGAAGGAAATACTGGCGACTTCGGATGCGTGGTGGTGCTTCGAGTCTTCACGGGACAATTTGTGAGTATGATATCTTTTATTTTTACGCACATGGTGCGTTGTGAAATTTTTAATTTACGATTTGCTGTGTATTTCCGTTTTCGTATCTTAGTGTAGCACGAGTGTTTTGAGCTAAGAAATTGTGTGGACACTCTTGCATGTGTCCACACTATAGGTTAAATTTCATAAATTATCGAGGTTGGTTGATACCTCAAAATAAATTGTGGAGTGCAGCTGGTCTGAAAGGACAGAGCTGAAGCCGATTGCTTTTGGACTGAAGTCTAAAAGGTCATAACCAATTGTATATGTATGATCTTGCTATGTAATTGTTTTCTATGGGCCGGATAAGGACCGAGTGGGATCACTAATTGAGAAATTAAAATAGGATAATTGGTAAGGACAGGCACTAGTTGGGCGTTGTACTCTCCTGTCAAGGGGACACGTGCGGCGTGGTCTCGTCTGGGACACGTGCGGCGTGGTCTCGACTGTTAATTTCTGGAATTTAGTGATAAGAACGGGATGCAGACGTAAGTCACAATTCCTGTCGGAACTTAGGAGAGGGACTCTTAAGTTTCCGTCTATGTTCTGGGTTATCAATACGAACAAGGAGCAAGAGTGTGACTCTAAGTCTCTGGGCGGAGTAGGGGTGGCCCTATCGATTCGCCTTATGTTCATGATAACTTTGGTAGGGGCAGGAGTGGAGAAGGACCATGATTCCGGCAAAGCTGATGATCACCGGCCTGACCGGGAGTGGAGAAGGACCACGATCCTGTCGGAGTGGAGAAGGACCATGATCTGAACGAGCAGGGTGATCACTGCCGTTCAGAGTGGAGAAGGACCACGATCCGACTGCAGGAGCGGAAATGGACCGCAGGTACTGCAGACTCTACCAGTCACTAGATGAATGTCAGAAATAGGAAAGAGTACAAGAGTAGGATGCATGGCGAGGGATTGAACCCTATTAATTGGAGAATACGAACTCGATTTGGGGAGTATATAGTATGGGATGCATACGTTTTCAAATCAAGTTTGCATTAGATTAAGAGCATGGTGTGCATATGAGATGTGCATTAGAATCTAGATCATGACATACACGAACACTAGGAAATCAGGATACACATTTATTTTCCATTCAAGCTGATTTGTAAGTGTGATAGTTGAACTGTATAATGAATGTGAAAGTGACGTATTGCGAGACATGACGATGTCTGTTGTAAGAAATAAGTGAATACGATGTTATGTGATATGAGATTGGGAAAGATGATAAGTCGTGAGTTCGTTCTGTTCTGACTCGTAAGTTTAATTTATTTGCTTAGTTAATAAATTATACTCACACCAGAAATGGCTAACCCCCTAGTGTTTGGGGGTTAGGGAGTCTCTAGACTACCCTAGACCCCTACTGTTGCAGGTCCTCAGCAGTGCAGAGGTGAGGTGTGGATTCATGTTTCTGTGGTATGTATTATAAATTATTTTCTAGAAACCTTACATCGTCCTCAAAGAAATTTATGGTTTTATTTGATATTCGTAATTATTGATATATTAACTCTGATAGCAGTAAAAGTGTTTTAAATTTCCGTACTATTTACTGTGTTGAGATGCATTTGAAGGCAAAGATTCTGGTTGTGTCACGGATGTCCGATGACAGGAATCCGGGGCGCTACAAAGGCAGTAAAAGTGTTTTAAATTTCCGTACTATTTACTGTGTTGAGATGCATTTGAAGGTAAAGATTCTGGTTGTGTTACGGATGTCCGATGACGGGGATCCGGGGCGCTACAAAGTGGTATCAGAGCTGACTTCAAATTGCAGTCTAACACAGTAGGAAATTAAAATCTTAAGGTGCCAGGTTAGAGGCAAGATGGCGATCAGATAGTTCGAGCAATCGATATATATCTGTGATTCCTCTGTAACCAAGACTGAACTCGTTTGCATTTTGTAGAATAGCATTTGAAGATCTTCATCACTCATGTGTCAATGGCGGCAGATGAAGCAATGCCTACAAATGGATTGACGTCAGTGATAGACAAAATAATGGAATTCCACAACAGGCCAAGAATGGAAAAGGACTCACCCCTACCATCATCAAGACCAACTATGGAGCAACAGATTGCACCCCTGAAGGATGAGCAAAAGCAACTTCCATCATATGTGACACGCTTACAGGACCATTGGAAGGGACCCCATGAAGACTTTTCGGTATGCTACTTCCTGGATGAATAACCTTCTTTCTAATTAAAAGCTTAGTATCGGCAGATATGATGATCATAAATCATATGGTAACGCTTTACAACTTATGTTTATGATCTTCCCTATATCTGAACCAGTCTCAGTGTACTTCATTTTACTAATGAGCTTGGTGCAGTCGTGCTCAGTAGCGGCTAGTCTATAACCAGACATCGATGGAGGCAAACTTGCAACTGGATATCGGAAGGCAAATCTGCAACCGAATGTCCAGAAGGCAAATTTGCAACCAGATGTCGAAAAGCCAATTCGTAACCTGATGTGCAGGTACCAAGTCTGTAGTCAAACGACAAGTAAGGGCGAATGGTAACTAATGGTAGCACAAAAGTTGAGAAGGAATGATAAGGCCACACCGGCAAGCTCAATACCAAGACTAGAATTCGCGACATACCAAGGAAGGCACTGGTAGAAATTAGCATAAACGATATTGCAACTTCCATGAGTATATATATATAAATATATATACATTGCAACTTCCATGAGTGTATATATATATATATATATATATATATATATATATATATATATATGTGTGTGTGTGTGTGTATACATTTACTACCACTACTTCAGCCTACAGCCTACAATATTTGACTAAAAAGACTCCCAGCCTACAATTTTGACCAAAGAAAGCTTATGTGTACACTCTAAGGTATAGGGCCTAAATCTTAGAGTAGTGACTAAGCCTCTAGGGATTTCTCCACACTTCCACATCCCTCCACACTCATCTTAGGCAGGCCGGCCACTTCTCTCCCCTTTTTCTCTATTTATATGTTTGCTACTTCATCTGTTTACTACTACTACTGTTGCTGCTGTATGCTACTTTATCTTGCTATTGCTGCTGCTACTACTTCCTACTACTACTCTTACTACTATATAATGCTCTACTACTTCCTACTACTACTCTTACTGCTATACTACTACTACTACTATTACTTCCTCCTACTACTTTCACGGCTAGTACTACTTTCTACTACTACTGCTACTGTTAATACTACTACTATTGCTGCTACTGTTAATACTACTGCTGCTGCTGTTACTACTCTACTACTACTACTACTATACTACTATACTACTACTACTTTCTACTACTATTACTGCTACTGTTTACTACCAATGCTGGCTACTACTACTATTATATTACTTGTTCGGAGTAAAGAAGACCAGCAAAGCAAGGAGAAGGTGAGTCTTAGATCACACTTAGCTTCATATCTTCATTCGATGTGTCAATTCTAATTAATTTACTATCAATTTTCTAGAATTATTGGAGCTTGATATCAAAAGAAGATTATCAAAGAGGATAAAGCTAGGGGTTTAAGGTGGGTATTCTTCCTCCTTGTATGCTTCTTTAATTTTTTTTTTAATTGTTTGATTGCTAATAGATTGTTAGTAATTGATTGTTATTTTAATTTCAATAGTCATGTAGTCCACTAGTATTAGTAGCGGAATAAATTGTTGATAATAGATTGCGTAGGTTGTGTAGATTGATTAATAATTTGATGAATAAAAATTGAAATTTTGACCTGTTGATTGTTGTAGTAATTGTTAATGGTTTGTGTTGTAGTAGATTGAAAATTGTTGTAGATTAAAGTGTTAAGGATTTTGTTGTAGAAAATTTGTTGTGGTAATTGTTAATAGATTAAATACAAATGGTTATGTATACATGCTTGTGTGTATGTTTACAACTGCCAGCCTTAGGAAACAAAGGAAACGAAAAAGGAACAAAGTAGAAAGGATAGAAAAGATATGTTTGTATAGATAATTACACAATTCTGAAATTGAGTGAGTATTTGGTTGTTTCGTGAATATAAGTTCACACATGTACTTGTCTAAACAACATAATATAGAAAAGTAATTAAGAAATATGTATGAAAGATGTTCTTTGACATGCACAAAAGAGTGGTCATACTTTGCAAAAAGAGACATTGTAAAGACATATGGGTATGTTGTTACTATACATAGTAGTGTTGTGCATGTGGGACGTGCAAGTTAGTATTTTTGTCCGAGATAAATAATGGGTGAACATCTCGGAGGGTTGTCATATGACGGTTGCCATTTCAAAGAGACTTTAAATTACCTAGATTTTGAAATGGATAATATAAGAAGTAATCTAGGGAGATAATCTAGATACTAGAGTTGATAATAAATAAGTTAAGAAGTCGCGATAAATAAGTTATTAGAATAAAGTGGTAAATGACTTAAGTAATCAAGTTTCAGGTGTTCCTTAAGAACCTAGATTGTCCGAGGTTACCCATTAACTAATGCTATGCTTGTTTTAAAGGAACTAGTAGAAGATGTCTAAGTAAAGCAATTTAGATAGTTAGTGAATTAAGAAACCATTTTAGCGTAACTCAACCGCTAGTTCCGGAACTTTCTAGAAGAATGGCATAAATTGGTAAGGACAAGCACTAGTAGGGCGTGTTACTCACCTGTCAAGGGGACGCGTGCGGCATGGTCTCGTCTGGGACACGTGCGGCGTGGTCTCGTCTGTTAATTTCTGGAATTTAGTGATAAGGACTGTATGGTGGAAGTGAGGGAATGGACCCTCCAAATCTACCTAAGGTTCTATGTTGTTTAATGCGAACAGGGAGTAAGAGCAGGGCTCTAGGACTCTCGGTGGAGCAGGTAGGACCTGCAGGGTCACCCTTATGTTCGTAACAACTTTTGGGTAAGATCCGGAAGTGGTGTAGGACCACAGGGGCCGGGCGTAGTATGACCGGGGAGTGGCATAGGACCACAGGATCTCGGCATACATAATGACAACTAATAATTTCTAACTGCGGCTGCGGAACTAAACCGAGTGACTGCAACCTTACCAGTCACTAGATAAATGTCAGAAACAGGAAAGAGTACAAGAGTAGGATGCATGGTGAGGGATTGAACCCTATTATTTGGAGAATATGAACTTGATTTGGGGAATATGTAGTATGGGATGCATGTTTCCAAATTAAGTTTGCATTAGAATAGGAGCATCGTGTGCATTAGATTTAGGTCATGACACACTCTGACACTTTTGATTGCCTGTTTTTTACATTTCATGTTGTCATTTATATTAATCTTAAAATTGGTTGATTGTGAGTGTTGAGGAGTGAAGCTCACTGTTTTTATCAGTTTGGGTCAGTTGCATTCAACTGACGTGCCCACTTATCTTAGATTGCAGGACCACCGATTTTGGGCTTAAGCTGTGTTGGGCATTCATATTCAAGAAGAAAGGCATTAAGGTAAGAAAAGAAGTTTTTAATTTCCTGTGATTTTTCTGTGTTGTGTACTCGTCGAATGGTTGGTGTCACGAGTTTCCAGTATACGAAAATCGGGGCGCTACACCTAAGGAGTACATAATGGATGGTGGTTTTAGATTTTGCAATTGTAAATACTCTTATATTAGCAAAACAATTTTCTTGAAAGATAATAAACTTTTAATCTTCAATAAAATAGTTCATACAAATATGAGTGTGATTTCTATGTGGTTCTTGGGTTTGCTTTTAGACTTAGAGTTGAATGCAATTCTCTATAGGAAATTTATAATCCTTGACCTTCTTTCAAACTTTTTTTAATCTAGAAGGACGTTGGAGCATTGCTCAATATTCTGCAAGCTTAAACCACATTAACAATAAGGTAGGTCTTGCCTTCTAGGGTTAGCAAGGCCTTTTTTCCAGTACTTCCATGTTTAGACGATCAGGTAAACTAATGGTCGGTGGTAACATTTTATAAATCTTTTATAAGACCATGTGCAATTGGATAAGAAAAGGCATGATAAAAGTCACTAGGTGGATGAATAAATTAGAATACATAGACTGTAAGTTTACAGCGAGAGAAAGCTTAGACCACATAACATAAGAGTAATGATAAAACTACGTTTATTGTGAAGTGGAGAATGAAATGAAAACTAGCATGAACAAGATGTCAAAACTAGATGATGGAACTTTTAATAAGGTGATAGCTTTATACTTTTTGAATAAAATAATTAAAAATGTAGAAAAAAGAAGAGGAACATTGATGAACAGTAGGTACCTCTATTGAACAGCCAGCAGCAAATTGGTCAGAAAGCTATTATTTCATCGGATCATGAGTCAGTAGGCGAGCTTATCGGAGCGTTAGACGGTATCCGGGAGGATAATTGCGACTCAGAAACAGAAACAGACTTCGATGATAAAGGAGTCAGATGCAGTGTTGGTAGCTCCTCAAGTAAGAAGATTACAGAATATCAGAGGAAAGGTAAAAGACAGATGGTGAGTACAGCATCTAATGAGCAGGTAAAAGAGGGGGGCCCTCACGAGGGGAAGAAAGCTTCAGAGGCAGAAATTACAGATGCAGGTACCTCTATTGTTAATTTTTCAGTGCTTAATTCATTAACTGATGATTCCCTCATTTATTTCGCTACTCTGTACGGTCTAGCCATGGGTTCCTCTAGAGCTGAGCAACTACATAACTTAGCAATCATTAGAGATGACTATAGTCTAGCTGTTATCTAACCCCGGGGTCATAGGGAGAGGGGAGAGTCGTTAGGTGGTTATTAGTGTGTTAATGATTTACACTTTTTGGAACGTAAGAGGGATGCGGCAAAGGATAAAAAAAAGAGCTATAAGTGTTACCCTTACCAAAATACATCCTGACATCATCGGTATTCAAGAAACTAGAATTGAGAGTTCTACTGAGGAGGAATTCAATGCGTTGAGAGGTTTGGTTGACTTCAAATGGAGATTTATAGCTGCTAGGGGGTTCCCAGGAGGTATAGCAGTGGGGGTCAATTCTCTTATCTTCGAGATAATTGACGATCACATAGGCGAGTTCACGGTTTCCATTAGAATTAGACGTAGAAGCGACGATTTGATTCAGGCAATTTCTTCTGTTTACGGGCCGTACGACAGTAGACGTCGAAAGGACCTGTAGGCGGAACTTAGAATCATCAGGAATAAATGGAGCGGGCCTTGGATGTTAGGGGGAGACTTTAACATCACTAGATCCCGGAACGAGCATAAGGGCGTGGGTCACCACCGAACGGATCAAGACTCCTTCAACGAGATTATAGAGGAATTAGAATTATTAGAGCTAGAGATGACTGATAGAAAATTCACTTGGTCGAATATGCAGAGAAGTCCAACCCTGGCCAAGCTTGGTAGAGTGCTTGTGTCGAACGATTGGGAAGATGTTCATCCTTTAGCGAAGGTTAAATCTGCAATGCGCTACACATCAGATCACCTTCCGCTGGTCGTCGACTACAGGATACATGAAAGGAAGCACCACTTTAGTTTTAAATTCGAGAAAGCATGGACCATCTGCGAGGATACCAAGCAAGTCATCGCAGACTCTTGGAGAGCCGAAACTTCGCAATCCTCAGCTGTCGGAATTTGGATCAAAAAGACTAGGCGTCTTCGTACGAGATTAAAAGGGTGGGCTGGGCAAAAAAAGATCTCCATTACCCAGAGTTTGCTTGAAGTAGGTAGTAGAATCTCCGTTCTGGAAACCTGTCGAGAGGAGAGAGAGCTGCTGGAGGATGAGAAGGATGAGCTGGCCAGTAAAAGACTGGAGATACAACATAGCGTCAAGATGGAGGAGTTGTATTGGCAACAGAGATCAAGAATTCAATGGCTCCGCGAAGGGGACGCCAATACAAAATTTTTCCACAAGATGGCTAATGGAAGAAAAAGACAGAATCATATCACGGGATTATCAATTAACGGGATTTGGACTGAGAACGACTTGCGTACCAAAGAGCACCACGACTCTAAGTTTCATGATATTCTAGGGTCAAATTCAGCTGATAGATGTGCGCTAGCTCCTGACATGTGGAGTTCGCCCAGGATAGAGGGGAGCTCAGGTATCGAAGAAAGATTCACAGATTCAGAGGTGTTAGAAGCAATTAAGAAACTTGGGCAGGACAAGGCCCCGGGGCCAGGCGGACTGCCGATCTTCTTCTACAAAATCTACTGGGACGTCATCATAGAAGATCTCATGAACATCTTCCACGACTTGTATGAAGGATCTGCAAATCTGGATAGACTGAATTACGCTACAATCATATTGGTACCAAAGAAAAGTGAGGTTGAATCCTATGAAGACCTACGGCCTATCAGTCTAATTAACGGCTCGTTCAAAATAATCACAAAGGTCTTAGCTCAGAGACTAGCCCCGCACCTGAATGATGTTATCGCCCCCTCCTAATGCGGGTTCATTCGTGGAAGGGATATTATGGACAGCATTGCATCCGCCCACGAAATCGTTTTTAGTGGTAACAAGGCCAAAGCTGACGGGTTTCTACTAAAATTAGACTTCCAAAGGGCGTACGACTCCGTCCACTGGGATTGCTTGGACGAGGCGTTAGAACGCAAAGGGTTCGGCGCAAAGTGGAGGTTATGGATGCATAGGTGCATCCGATGAGGGAAATCGTTCATCCAAGTTAACGGTTGGCAAGGAAAAGAGATCAGATGCAAAAGAGGGCTCCGAAAAGGGGATCCGCTTGTAATATCCCTAGTATTGAATATATATTTTCTTTTTTCCTTACAAAAAAATATATATATAAATGTATACATTGATTGTATATATATAGATATATGTGTATATGTACCTTATTTATGTTAATATACACTATGTCTACTTTATCTAATAAGTTTCCAAAAAAAAAAAAAACAACAACAAAAGAGAAAGAAAGAAAAGAAGCCCAACCATTCCTTTCTTAAAGCCCAACCCAACAATGTTCCATAAAGAAATGTAAATTAGTAAAACCTAGGGGGGTAAAAGTAAAAAAAGAGGACACCTAAGCACCCTAGAAGCCTCCACACTCCTCCACATCTCTCTTTTCCCTTCTTTTCTGCTGGCCGACAGCAGCTGCAGCTGTTTTTCCCCCCTTCCTCTATATATATGAGTGCCCTTTTCTACTTCCACCTACTACTTTACTATTACCCACTATTGCTACACTATTTCTACCACTACTGCTGTCCAGAATAGTGCTGTAGTTGCTGTCCAGAATTAATACACCTCTCTACTACTCCTACCACTCTTACTATACCACCTACTACTCCTATATTACTCTACTACTACTCTACTACTACTATTAGGTTGAAAACCAGCAGTAAAGAAGCCTTTTTGAAGCAAGGAGGAAGCATAAGAAAGTGGGTATTTTTCCTTTTCCTCTTGATTTTTTTTTTTTAAATTTATTTTTGACTTAGAGAGATGCTTTTTGTGAAGTGTAGAAGCCATGTTTGTTGAAAGTAATAATGTTATGCTAGAAGATATGCTTTTTGAATTAGTTGCTCTCATTAATATATTATTTAGTATTAAATACTTCTGTTCATATAAAATAAGCATAACAAAAAAAAGGGGGGGAGAGATAGAATTGGTAATATTGAAAGCTTGCTTACTAATTATGATCTAGACTTAAACTAATTAATCAATTGTTTAAAGTTAAGCTTGAATTGGTTGAAGTACTATATTATGTATGTAATAGTTACAACTTGTGTCCTATCCTAGATGATTAACCAATTGTTTGTAAGGATATATATATATACATATGTAATAATAGTAAAGAATAGGATTGTTAGTATTGAAAACTTAATTAATGGTTAATATGGGTTAAATGGTTTATGACCTCTTATCATAATTAAATTAGAAATGACTACTTATAATAGTCACTTGTAGTAGTAGTGAACTTAAAGGGTTTAAGAAACATTAATAAAGAAGTGAGTAGGGTAACTCTTTGATAATTCACCTAGAACTACATCACATTTAAGTTATGGTCCTAATGAGTAGATGCACAACAATGGTATTAATGATTACCTATGTTAGGTTTTCTATAGGAATTTGTATGAGAATTTAATAGATTTAATTGTGATAACTAATGCCTAGATAATATGCTTAGTTAGCTTGTACGCAATCTATAGTAATTCAAGGTGATAGAAGACTACTTGATAGTTAGTAATACATGGTAGAGGTTGAAGAAATTCAAAGTAGAGTTAGACACTTAGTAGCCACTTAAAAAGTAAAGTAGATTGTAGTAAAGGAAAAGATTGTAGGCATTAAAGACTTTAGTAGTACAAATGGTGGTAGTATGCATAAGTGTATGCATATGGTAGTATTTGGTGCGTTAAGCGCACTAGTGTTGATATGCATATGGAGGTATTTAGTGCATTAAGTGCCCTTCGGTTATGCATATAGTGATAGTAAACACGTATTAAGTGAACTAGTTTTAGTATATGTCAAATAACAAAGTATCCAGCTAAAACGACTCTTAGCTTAAACTAAGAATTGCATGGAACCCATACTTGAGCTAGATAACTTGTTGTAAGATAAGATTAACCTTTGGATCTAGGATTAAATTATCTAGTAGTCACCCACCATTAAATAGGAAATAAAGGACAACAATGATAATAGGATCGCATGACCAATAAAATAAGGACAGGCACTAGTTGGAAGTGTACTCACCTGTCAAGGGGACACGTGCGGCGTCGTCTCGTCTGGGACACGTGCGGCGTGATCTCGACTGTTAATTCCTGAGATTTAGTGATAGAGATGTCGAAATCTAGGCGAATGGACCCTTATGAGTACGTTATGTTCTAAGTTATCCACATGAACAATGAGCTGGAGTATAACTCTTAGTCTCTGGCGGAGTAGGGAAAGGCCCTGCCGATTCGCCCTAGGTTCGGATAACTTATGGTAGAGTCCGGGTGTGGAGAAAGACCACCGATTCCGACAGGATTGCAGCGGAGCTGGATGATCACCAGCCTGTCGGGAGTGGAGAGAGACCACCGGCCGGGCAGAGTGGAGAGAGACCACCGATCTGATGCAGTAGACGGAATAGACCGTATTTACTGCAGCTCTACCAGTCACTAAATAAATGTCAGGAACAGGAAGGAGTACAAGAGTAGGATGCATGGCGAGGGATTGAACCCTATCATTTGGAGAATACGAACTCGAATTGGGAAATATGTAGTATGGGATGCATACGTTTTCCAAATCAAGTTTGCATTAGATTAAGAAGCATGATGTGCATATGGATTGTGCATTAGTAACTAGATCGTAACATACACCAATACTCCTATTACACGATTACCACGTTTCTTTCTTTCTACATTAAAGATTGTTTGTGAGGAATTAGGGGATTGCGGTTTTTCATCCGTTTTGCATCAGTTGTATTCAACTGACGTGCCCACAGTTGGTTTGTAGGAATTGATCGAGGGAACAAAAGAATATTGAGCTGTGAAGTAACCCAAGTGAAAAGTGAAACTTCTCTGAACAATGTAAGTTTTAAATTTCCTGTAATTTCTTTTCTGTGTTATGTACTCATTTGAAGTAATGATCTTGGGTTGTGTCACGAGTTCCTACATGTGGATCTCGGGGCGCTACAAAAGTGGTATCAGAGCATGCTTCATATGGTAGTACTAACATAGTAAGAAATTCGGACTTGGAACTCCCCTGAGTCGGGTTTAGTTTAGATTATGGAATAATCGTAAGTCATAGGGTTGCATTTTCCAACTTATGATTATGATTTTTTTCCTATATCTGAACTAATTCCCGTATTTTTACTCCACGCAGGATGACTAATAATAATGATGATATACCAATCCTCGATGGGTTCTTAGAAGAAGAAGGGGAACCAGAAGAAGAAGTAGAACCAGAAGAAGAGGAAGAATCGGAAGAAGAAGAACCAGAAGAAGTAGAACCAGAAGAAGAGGAAGAGCCGGAAGAAGAGGAGGAACCTATTGAGATCGAGACACCTCCCCTTACCCCACCGCCTATAGGTTCCCCGGATGATCCTATTAGTTTGGAACAATTGGTCTCCCGGGCTGTACCCCGCCGACGAAACTCACCAACAGTATCGCAGGGTAGGGTCCATAACAGAATCGCCGCATTGTGGCGGCACATGTACATGCATAAATAGAAGACTACTCAGCTCGAGGAGGAGGTTTATGGAATGAAGAAGCAACAACTTCTATTTAATAAAGAATTGAACCAGCTTAGAAAGTCAAGGATCAGGGCGTCCCAGAAATTACATCGACTAAAAATCAAATACCGCTATAAGATACTACGCCTTGAAGAAAAGCACGAAAAATTGCAGAATCAGGTGGCCCAGTTACAGGCGTTACTAGGGCAACGCCAGAGAGGAATAGATCCTGTTGAAAATGGACGATAGGGATAGAATCAAGAAAAATGTTTTGTGAAAATTTTGTGTTTTGAAAAAGCCAAAATGTTTTGTGTCTAGTAAATATTTTGGATGTTGTAAAAACCGACTTAAGGATATTATGAATATGAATGAAAAACCTAATGACATGTTTTGTCTTAATACTTGTATGATATATATATATATATATATATATATATATATATATATATATAGATTATTGCTCTGTCTCAATATACATTACTGAATATCCTTGGGTGTTGAATGTTAAGATATAGTACGCACATAGTTATTTTTGGAATCGTGTAGCAGATGTCGGGAAGAAATGAAGATGGCACCAACGGAAGGATCGAGGATGGAGGAAGAGTCTATCAAAGAAGGGGAGGCAACAGCAGGAGGACTGAAGGTGAAGGTAGTGGAGTCAATAATGTCAACGTCAATATCGAAGCAGAAATTGCGCAAGTATATCGCATAATGGGGAATTTTATGGAGGCCAGCAGAAATATTGCACCACAGCCAGGAGCTCAAGAAAGGAATGCAGGCGATGCCATTACTAACCACATCGAGATGGTGGAGTCTTTTAAGAGAATGAAACCACCAGTATTTGAAGGACAAGCAGATCCAACAGCAGCCGATGATTGGATTCGTCAGGTGGAGGTTGTGTTTGAAGTACTTAAGACCCCAGAAGAAAGTAAAGTTACATTGGCTACTATCCTTTTGGAAAAAGACGCAGGAGTGTGGTGGCAATCAGTCAAACGAGGCATGGGCGATGGACCAATTGCATGGGAGGACTTTTTAGAAGAATTCAGGCAACACTACTTCCCCCTGGATGTCCAAGAAGAAAAAGCTATGGAGTTCATCAATTTGAAGCAAGGCAGTATGACAGTTCGAGAATATGAAACAAAGTTTACACAATTATCTCGATATGCCCCGGAAATGGTTCAGGATGAAGTCAAGAAAGCTAAAAGGTTCGAGCAAGGCCTTCGACCCGGACTGAGGTCAAGGATGGTGCCATTAGGCATTCGACGATTTGACAAGCTAGTACGTCGAGCTGCAGTGACAGAGATAGATATGAACCAAAGCCAGCAACCACCAGGGAAAGCAAGGGCATGGAACCAGGGGAAGCGACCCATTTCTTCTACCAATTTTAAGAAGCAGGACACGAACCAAAAGTTTAAGAAGCAGAATACCGGTACGGGAACTTTCAAGACAGTGGAGTGTTATCTCTGTGGTGAGCGGGGACACTATAAGCATCAGTGTCCAAAAACTAAAGTTCAGCATGCCGGGAGCACTTGTTTTCATTGTGGGAAGACTGGGCACATCAAGCCAAACTGCCCGCAACTGCAAAAGAACAACAATGGACCGAGTCAGAGGAACAGTGACAACGGAAAGAAGCCTTTCCATCAGGGCCGTGTTTTTGCCTTGACCGAAGAAGATGCTGAAGAGGATGGAGTCATTACTGGTATGAAGGATTAAAAGATATTTTGTTATCTTGATGTAATGAAAGATAGTTATTAAAATATGTAATCTTTTGTGACAGGATGTTTGAATGTTAATGAAATGGAAGCCAGTGTTTTGTTTGACAGTGGATCTTCCCATACTTTGGTATCGAAGTCCTTTGCTACAAAGTTGAAATGTACTCATGAGGCAGTTCCCGATTTAGCTTTAAGGTAGCCACACCATCAGGAGCTACTCTAACTGCTAATGAATGCTATAAAGGCTGTAAATTGCAAATAGGTGGAGAAACTCTTAGCATAGATCTGTTGGAATTGGGATTTGTGGGGGCAGATATTATAATCGGGATGGACTGGATGACGAAACACAAGGCGACCATAGATTGCAAAGAAAAGAAAGTGACTATAGTGATACCCGAGAAAACAGAGGTCGTGTTTCAAGGAAAGAAGAAGCGCGGAGAAATCTTAACGGCCGTGACTAGGATAAAGGTACCAGAGGAAGTAAAGGAGATACCCATCATACGAGATTTTCCACTAGTATTTTTGGAGGAATTACCTGGATTACCCCCACGTAGAGATGTGAATTCGGTATCACAATTCAGCCAGGTAGTGCACCAATATCGAAGGCACCGTATCGAATGGCACCAGTTGAACAAAAAGAAGTCAAACAGCAAATTGAAGAGTTATTGCGGAAAGGATTTATTAGACCTAGTGCTTCGCCTTGGAGAGCACCAGTGTTGCTTGTCAAGAAGAAGGATGGATCGATGAGAATGTGTATCGACTATCGAGAATTAAATAAGGTCACAATCCAGAACAAATATCCACTTTCCAGGATCGATGACTTGTTTGATCAACTTCAGGGTGCGGCTGTGTTCTCAAAGATCGATTTGCGATCAGGCTACCATCAGGTCCGTGTGAAAGAAGAAGATATACCTAAGACAGCTTTTAGGACTCGATATGGTCATTACGAGTTCTTGGTAATGCCATTTGGAGTGACAAATGCCCCAGCTATTTTCATGGATATGATGAACCGAATTCTACGGCCCTACATCGACTCATTTGTTGTGGTCTTTATAGATGACATCTTGGTATACTCAAGAACGGAGGAAGATCATGCCAGGCACCTGACTGAAGTTTTGAATAAGCTACAAGAGCATGAATTGTATGCAAAATTATCCAAGTGCGAGTTCTGGAAGACCGAAGTTGCGTTCCTTGGTCACGTCCTTTCTAAGGAGGGAGTGGCTACTGATCCGCAGAAGATTGAAGCTGTGAAAGAATGGCCTCAACCAAAGGCAGTAAAGGAAGTCAGAAGCTTTTTGGGGCTAACAGGGTACTACAGGAGGTTCATCCAGGATTACGCCAAGATAGCAGTGCCGCTTACAGGATTAACCAAGAAGGGCAAAAAGTTTGAATGGACTGAGGCATGCGAAGGAAGTTTTCAAGAATTGAAGGGTCGATTGATTTCAGCACCAATATTGGTATTACCTCAAGCAGACAAGGACTACGTGATATACAGTGATGCGTCACACCAAGGTTTGGGATGTGTTTTGATGCAAGAAGGAAGAGTTATCGCCTATGGTTCAAGGCAACTCCGACCGCACGAGAAGAATTACCCCACACATGATTTGGAACTGGCTGCAGTAATTTTTGCTCTGAAAATCTGGCGACATTATGTTTATGGAGCAAAAGTGGAGATATACACTGATCATAAGAGCCTGAAATATATATATCATCAGAAGGACTTGAATCTTCGACAAAGGCGATGGCTGGAAGTATTAGAAGATATTAGACCCGAAATTAAGTATCATCCAGGAAAGGCCAACGTAGTGGCAGATGCACTCAGTAGAAAACGGAGTTTGGCTACATTAATTGCAACAAGAAAGGAATTGGAAGACGAGATGAAACGAGCCGGTATCGAGGTGGTTACCCAAGGCTTAGGTGCGATCTTAGCACGACTTGAACTACAGCCAAGTCTGAAGGAGCAGATTAAGAAGGGTCAAGGAAGAGATGCAGAGATTCTAGCACGTAAAGAACAAGTAAATGCAGGGAAACTTTCGGAGTTCAATATAAGGGAAGGATTGTTATGGTTTGGAGACAGATTGTGCGTACCAAAGGTAGATGATTTGAGGGAAGAAGTCATGAAAGAAGCGCACACTACATTACTTGCGGTTCACCCGGGAGGTACCAAAATGTATCGAGATATAAAGCATGTCTATTAGTGGGCAGGGATGAAGCGGGATATAGCCAAGTTTGTGGCTAGATGTCTCACCTGTCAAAAGATTAAAGCAGAAAACCAGAAGCCAGGAGGGTTGTTGCAGCCGTTACCCATTCCAGAATGGAAGTGGGAAAATATTAGTATGGATTTCATTACCGGGTTGCCCAGAAGTCCCAAAGGACATGATGCTATTTGGGTAGTGGTTGACCGACTGACAAAATCAGCTCATTTCCTACCTGTGAAAATTACTTGGTCATTGGAGAAATTAGCAGAAATATATATTGAAGGGATAGTGAAGCTGCATGGAGTACCAATATCCATAGTCTCCGACCGGGATGCAAGATTTACTTCGCGATTCTGGCAAAGTCTGCAGAAGGCATTGGGGACAAGAACAGATTTCAGCACAGCTTTCCACCCACAGACAGATGGACAAACAGAAAGAGTGAACCGAGTCTTAGAAGATATGCTAAGAGCATGCATTATGGATTTCGGAGGAAATTGGGAAAAATATTTAGCTTTGGTAGAATTCGCCTATAACAATAGCTATCAGGCTATTATTGGTATGGCTCCGTACGAAGCACTCTATGGAAGAAGATGTCGAACACCAGTATGTTGGTACGAAGTAGGGGAAAGGCAGATATTCGGACCAGAAATCGTGCAGCAGACTTCTGAGAAAATTGAACTAATCAGAAAAAGATTGGAAATAGCACAGAGCCGACAGAAAAGTTATGCTGACACTCGGCGAAGAGAATTAGAATTCGAAGAAGGGGACTCAGTATTTCTGAAAGTTTCACCAACCAAGGGCGTATTTAGATTTGGGAAGAGTGGTAAGTTGGCCCCAAGGTACATTGGACCATACAAAATCCTGGAGAAAATTGGGAAGACAGCATACAGATTGGACTTGCCAGCAGAACTAGCCCAAGTACACAATGTATTTCATGTTTCGATGCTGAGAAAATACGTACCCGACCCGAGTCACCAACTAGTAGAAGTTCCAGAAAATCTACAAGTGGATCTTACTTATGAGGAGCAGCCAATAAGTATAGTTGATCGCCAGGACAGGGTGTTGAGAAATAAAGTAGTTCCCATGGTTAAAGTGCTCTGGAAAAATCAATTTGTTGAAGAAGCCACGTGGGAGCGGGAAAGCCAGATGAAGAATATACATCCTGAGTTGTTTAATTAATATATGTTTTCTTTCTTTATCTCTCTTCCTACAAGTCTAGTTCTGAGGACAGAACTGTTCTAAGGAGGGAGTGATGTAATATCCCTAGTATTGAATATATATTTTCTTTTTTCCTTACAAAAAAATATATATATAAATGTATATGTTGATTGTATATATATAGATATATGTGTATATGTACCTTATTTATGTTAATATACACTATGTCTACTTTATCTAATAAGTTTCCAAAAAAAAAAAAAAAACAAAAGAGAAAGAAAGAAAAGTAGCCCAACCATTCCTTTCTTAAAGCCCAACCCAACAATGTTCCATAAAGAAATGTAAATTAGTAAAACCTAAGGGGGTAAAAGTAAAAAAAAGAGGACACCTAAGCACCCTAGAAGCCTCCACACTCCTCCACATCTCTCTTTTCCCTTCTTTTCTGCTGGCCGACAGCAGCTGCAGCAGCTGCAGCTGTTTTTCCCCCCTTCCTCTATATATATGAGTGCCCTTTTCTGCTTCCTCCTACTACTTTACTATTACCCACTATTGCTACACTATTTCTACTACTACTGCTGTCCAGAATAGTGCTGTAGTTGCTGTCCAGAATTAATACACCTCTCTACTACTCCTACCACTCTTACTATACCACCTACTACTCCTATATTACTCTACTACTACTATTAGGTTGAAAACCAGCAGTAAAGAAGCCTTTTTGAAGCAAGGAGGAAGCATAAGAAAGTGGGTATTTTTCCTTTTCCTCTTGATTTTTTTTTTTAAATTTATTTTTGACTTAGAGAGATGTTTTTGTGAAGTGTAGAAGCCATGTTTGTTGAAAGTAATAATGTTATGCTAGAAGATATGCTTTTTGAATTAGTTGCTCTCATTAATATATTATTTAGTATTAAATACTTCTGTTCATATAAAATAAGCATAACAAAAAAAAGGGGGGGGGGGAGAGATAGAATTGGTAATATTGAAAGCTTGCTTACTAATTATGATCTAGACTTAAACTAATTAATCAATTGTTTAAAGTTAAGCTTGAATTGGTTGAAGTACTATATTATGTATGTAATAGTTACAACTTGTGTCCTATCCTAGATGATTAACCAATTGTTTGTAAGAATATATATATATATACATATGTAATAATAGTAAAGAATAGGATTGTTAGTATTGAAAACTTAATTAATGGTTAATATGGGTTAAATGGTTTATGACCTCTTATCATAATTAAATTAGAAATGACTACTTATAATAGTCACTTGTAGTAGTAGTGAACTTAAAGGGTTTAAGAAACATTAATAAAGAAGTGAGTAGGGTAACTCTTTGATAATTCACCTAGAACCACATCACATTTAAGTTATGGTCCTAATGAGTAGATGCACAACAATGGTATTAATGATTACCTATGTTAGGTTTTCTATAGGAATTTGTATGAGAATTTAATAGATTTAATTGTGATAACTAATGCCTAGATAATATGCTTAGTTAGCTTGTACGCAATCTATAGTAATTCAAGGTGATAGAAGACTACTTGATAGTTAGTAATACATGGTAGAGGTTGAAGAAATTCAAAGTAGAGTTAGACACTTAGTAGCCACTTAAAAAGTAAAGTAGATTGTAGTAAAGGAAAAGATTGTAGGCATTAAAGACTTTAGTAGTACAAATGGTGGTAGTATGCATAAGTGTATGCATATGGTAGTATTTGGTGCGTTAAGCGCACTAGTATTGATATGCATATGGAGGTATTTAGTGCATTAAGTGCCCTTCGGTTATGCATATAGTGATAGTAAACACGTATTAAGTGAACTAGTTTTAGTATATGTCAAATAACAAAGTATCCAGCTAAAACGACTCTTAGCTTAAACTAAGAATTGCATGGAACCCATACTTGAGCTAGATAACTTGTTGTAAGATAAGATTAACCTTTGGATCTAGGATTAAATTATCTAGTAGTCACCCATCATTAAATAGGAAATAAAGGACAACAATGATAATAGGATCGCATGACCAATAAAATAAGGACAGGCACTAGTTGGAAGTGTACTCACCTGTCAAGGGGACACGTGCGGCGTCGTCTCGTCTGGGACACGTGCGGCGTGATCTCGACTGTTAATTCCTGAGATTTAGTGATAGAGATGTCGAAATCTAGGCGAATGGACCCTTATGAGTACGTTATGTTCTAAGTTATCCACATGAACAATGAGCTGGAGTATAACTCTTAGTCTCTGGCGGAGTAGGGAAAGGCCCTGCCGATTCGCCCTAGGTTCGGATAACTTATGGTAGAGTCCGGGTGTGGAGAAAGACCACCGATTCCGACAGGATTGCAGCGGAGCTGGATGATCACCAGCCTGTCGGGAGTGGAGAGAGACCACTGGCCGGGCAGAGTGGAAAGAGACCACCGATTCCGATAGACCGGAGTGATCACCGACTTTCGGGAATGGAGAGAGACCACCGATCTGATGCAGTAGACGGAATAGACCGTATTTACTGCAGCTCTACCAGTCACTAAATAAATATCAGGAACAGGAAGGAGTACAAGAGTAGGATGCATGGCGAGGGATTGAACCCTATCATTTGGAGAATACGAACTCGAATTGGGAAATATGTAGTATGGGATGCATACGTTTTCCAAATCAAGTTTGCATTAGATTAAGAAGCATGATGTGCATATGGATTGTGCATTAGTAACTAGATCGTAACATACACCAATACTCCTATTACACGATTACCACGTTTCTTTCTTTCTACATTAAAGATTGTTTGTGAGGAATTAGGAATTGCGGTTTTTCATCCGTTTTGCGTCAGTTGTATTCAACTGACGTGCCCACAGTTGGTTTGTAGGAATTGATCGAGGGAACAAAAGAATATTGAGCTGTGAAGTAACCCAAGTGAAAAGTGAAACTTCTCTGAACAATGTAAGTTTTAAATTTCCGGTAATTTCTTTTCTGTGTTATGTACTCATTTAAAGTAATGATCTTGGGTTGTGTCACGAGTTCCTACATGTGGATCTCGGGGCGCTACACCGCTATCCTCCCTTCTCTTTGCTATTGTGGCGGACGGTTTAGCTGAAATGATTACAAGGGCACAGGAAAACAATACTATTACAGGAATTGAGATTAAAGGTATAGCTCAGCCGATGTCGATTCTTCAATACACCGATGATACTCTTCTTTTCGGAAAAGCTACCATGCAAGAAGTGGTCGCCATCAAGGCAGTTCTGGGGTGCTTTCAAGGTTAGTCAGGGTTGAAGGTTAACTTTAATAAGACTAGCATAATTCCAGTTTCCGATCAGCTAACAATGTCGGCTAACGAGATTTCGGAGATCTTACGTTGTAAGTTGAGCGAATATCCAATTAAATATCTTGGTACGCCTATAAGACCGGGAGCACTATTGAAGGAGGATTGGAACCCCGTCATAGGCAAGATTGAAAAGAAACTTTTTGGATGGCAGAGTCGATTCCTTTCCCTAGGTGGAAGAATCATTTTGCTGAATTCTGTCCTCTCAGCAATTCCGTTGTACCTCATGTCGATTTACGAATTACCGAAATGGGTTATCCACAGGATTGATAAAATTAGAAGAAAATTCCTATGGAAAGGAATGGACGAGGGGAACAAAGGCTTCCCCCTTGTTAAATGGGGTAGAGTTTGTAAGAGTAGGGAAAATGGTGGCCTGGGAATCATGAACTTACATGACATGAATCAAGCGTTGCTTAGCAAGTGGTGGTGGAAGATTTCCACTAAGAAAAAGGGTTGGTGGAGCTATTCCTTCGCTCTGTTCCGCAAGAGAAAAAAATACAGATTCGGAGGCAGAAGCCCTTCAGCCAAGGTGTCCTTTCTCTGGAAAGGAATAGCTAAGCTTGGTGAGATTTTCCACACTAATACCAAATGCAGAGTGGGAAACGGTAAAAACACTAGATTCTGAAAAGATAAATGGTGTGGGGAAACAACCCTTCAAAACTGATTTCCTCATGCTGCAGCAGTAACGATAAACTTAGATCTAGCTGTGGCAGATGTGCAGAAGAATGGGAAACTTAATTTCTTAGTTTCTCCCAACTTTGACCAAAGAAGTCTGTCACAATTCGAAGAGCTCAATAAACTCATTACTGACAAAGGGGGTCATCTGAATGATTTAGAGGACGAAAGATTGTGGGATAGAGATGCGTCAAACGTTTTCACAGTAGCGGCAATGTATAGGTGGATCAACGACGGTGGTACGAGATGTAAAGATCAATCGGTGATTTGGGGAGCTTATGTCCCGTTCAAAGTCAAAGTCTTCTGCTGGTTAGTACACAAAGATACGATTCTGTCGAAAGTCAACCTAAGGAAAAGGAATATGCAAATCGACGTTAGGTGTGGGATATGTCTGCATCCAGAGGAGGATGCGACTCATATACTATTTCTATGTCCAAAAGCGCGGTTAACCTGGAAAGTTGTATGTAGGGGTTTTGGGGTAGATCGGGTACCTAATTCAATATCAGACATTTGGGGGACATTTAGAGACTGTCTCATTAGGTCAGGGGATAAAAAGTCTTGGGATATAGCAGTAGCAGCATCTATGTGGAACCTATGGCTAGAAAGAAATGATTTTATATTTGACAACATTTCATTATCATTTCAGAATTCCATGCGTAAAATCTTTGTGTTGATTCATGATTGAGCAGGGATTCAGGAGGCTTCAAAGAGGAGGAGGATCATCGATGGTGAATAGTCCAGATCATGAGCTTACGGGGGAAGGGTTGAGAGCTCGAGCTAGGAGGAGCCGCCAGATGTGGGTTAGACTCTTGTAGTTTGCTTTCCAACTCGGGTTGGTCCGAGCACTTTTGTTGTTGCGTGTAGTTCGTTACTCACGTGGCTGTTGTTCTATTGTTGTCATTTAACTTTGTACTTGAGTAAGTCCGAGTACTTCTGATGTTTCGTGTAGCCTGTTGCTCACGTGTTTTAATTTCTGTTGTAATGCTTTGTTTCGTTATTTCGTATTAATGGAACGATGACGTGAGTCATCTTTTATCAAAAAAAAACATTGATGAACAGCATACCTATTGGTAAAATAGCAAAAAAGACCCTGTGAGAATCAATCGGTAAATGAGTACCAAACTAAAGAGAGTAGGTGGTCCAAAAGATCACTAAGACATTTTATTAAAAAGAGAAACTGTGTAGGAAGTTTGAAATTTTAAGTTAGTAAAGAAGGATATAGCTAATAAAGCAGCTTCAATTAAAAATCCAAAGTTTACAGTATCTAATTTAAGTTAGTAATTATAAAAGATGAAAAAGCCTTACTACATACATCTACACTGAGATTTCTAAGGTGGGAGAAACGTGAAGTATAAACATGAGCAATGTCCAGTGCAGTAAGAGTGAAGACTGAAGCATTACAGTTAAAGAACAAGAAACTAAGTATAGGTAAGTGATTTCTTTTCAAGACTACAGGACTAGATGATCTCCTTAATTAAGCTTAGAAGAGTTAATGTTTAGTATAGATAACAAGTCTCAATAAAATCACAGAGAGAAAGAAAATGTGGAACCATTGTGTACAATATATATATATATATATATATATATATATAGAGAGAGAGAGAGAGAGAGAGAGAGAGAGAGAGAGAGAGTGCGTGCAATCGTGAAAGATATTATTAAGCAATTAGTTAGTCTAATTTCATAATTTCAGTACATCACTACGACCTGCAAATTTTACCGCCAGTTATTTCATGCAGCATATTATTTACCATAGAAAAAAAGAGTTAATGAGACAGAATTAAATAATTCACTAATTCCTCATCCAAGAACAATGTTGAATTGGCTGGACTAGGGATTACAAGATACAGACCTTGGCTACACTTTCAATTTGATCCAGCAGGGATATCACGTGTCGCAATGTCAGAGACCGATACCAAAGCGGACGCAACTGTTTATTACGAGAACCTAGAAGTTTCTTTGCCTCTGCCATATCAATCTTTAGAGTGGAAATACTTTCAGCGGATTCACTAAACAATCGGAGAATCTGGAAAGGGAAAGAACATAGAAAAATACTTATGGCATTAGAAACAGTTCATGAAGAGACACCGACAAGAAGCAATCTCAAGCAAATATAAATCATATAGAAGATAAAGATACTGATGAACAGAATTATCCAACAGCTAGTACTAACTTGGGAATAGTTTTGAATGGCTTTATTGAAACCATGATGATAGGCATGCACAACTTCATCCACGACATCCTCAACAAGATCACTCTGCTCCCTCAAGAAATGGACTTCACCATCCCGATCCTTTGATGTCAATATATGGACTACATGAGGCAAAGAATCAAACCGTGCAGCTGCCCAACTTTCATCTACTCTAGAGAGTCCTTCTCTCAGGTACTGCATGAACAAGAATGATATGATAAATAAGTGAGACAGGTATGAACAAGAATGATATGATAAATAAGTCAGACAGGAAAAACATACGAACCATGGACACTTCTATTTGGAGGATGTGCCATGCTAGACATATGTGTCCAACATGACACTACTATTTCAATGAGGTATTAGAATTTTGTCCTGTTTTGGTGTCGTGTCACATTACCTTAGATATAACTGATTAACATGATATTGAATTGTCAAGAAATTACCAATCTGATAACAAAACATTAGCGTATAATCAATTGAATTATATACAACCAAATTTAGGCTACTTAGCCTGCACACTGTCAAATAGTTAAAGAACTCGATCTCGAGAGAGAGAGAGAGAGAGAGAGAGAGAGAGAGAGAGAGAGAACTCCTTCATATAGTGTGCTTCTTAAAAACTCTTTGGTCTTCCTGAAGTAAAAATTGGCAGTAGTATATTCACAAGACAAACTGATATTGTGAGGTCTGACTCAGGTTGTAAGGGATGGGAGTTTGATGGAGGGTCCCGGATTGGTGTTTGGCAGCCTACAAGATAAGGGAATTCATCGGGTAGGCCATGAACCAAACCCGCCTGAACCCAACCTGAAAGTATAAGGTATGGAAAGCTAGAAAAAGCTGCCCGAATTCCAAGTGCACTAATTTTCTCAAGTTGGCCTAAATCCCACCCAACCCGGACTCGGAAAACCCAAAATTCACCTATATGTGTATTTAAAAAAAAATTAAAAAAAGAGAGATAATATCTCGAGTATTATAACATGGAGTTGTGTAGCCATACATAAGCTAATCTCAACCATACATTTTTACATCATAGTTATAAAAACCATCCAGGCCACTCAACTAATATCAACCACATTTAAGTTCAAGTTATGTGAACCATCCACACCACCTAATTAAATAAACTTAAATTTAAAGATTGAAATCATGTCCATTACGCGTTCTTCATAACTAGTATTAGTTATTTTAATTGTGGTGTGCATACATCATTGATATTATTATAAATAAATATAAACTAATCAAGTATACACACACTGTAGGCTACATTGATTTGCAAATAATGGTAATTATGTCATATATGTGGTTTAAATAAAGTAATAAGGTGTATGTCATTTCCCATCTTTGCTTATCTTGGATACTAGACGTTCATTTGTGTGAATATAGATAAACCATATACATCTTTTTTTTAGAATACACATAAATACATATTTGTACATATTATATGTATTATGTAAACCAGAAATACCCGCCTACAATTTTGGGTTATGTGACATGTCTGATGTCACCATCAAGGGGTTATCATTATAATATATGAGTCCTAAATGCAGTGTTAAATGGGCAAATGGTCTGTCAAGCATCCATGCAAATGAAGTATTCAACCTAGAACTCCAGTGATAAAAAAAAATTATCACAAACCTGGGGGCCCATCAAGATTTAATCCAAAGTGATTGAAATATGTTTTTACGTTGGCACTTGACTACCTAAGAGGCTAATACAAACCTCTTTACCCTGCCTTGGTATAAACATTCAAAAGTTTAGACATTAAGTTCACCATTATTGAGTTCCACAGCCGAAACCCCTATCAGATATACACATGCAATTTTACAAATGTACATGGAACTAAAGAGAAATTTGAGATGAGGGCTACTGTTTATATGGGTTAATAAATGGATATAACTAAAAAAGGATCAAGTTCAGTATAGGACGAGAAAGGAGATAATCCCCAAAGTAGAATGTCAGATTGTAACCCCCGTTTTTACCTATACATATTTTCCGTGTATTTTCTGGGTTTAGATTCTTTATAAAATTTTCCGCTTTCTTAAATTCATTTTTGTTTTAAATTTATTTTGGATCTCCTATTAAAATCCATTTCTGATTCATTAATTGTATTTGAAGTTATTTTCAAATAATTTCTATACAAATCATATTATTATTATTATTATTATTATTATTATTATTATTATTATTATTATTTCTTTGATTGTTCATTAATTTGTAAATGCTCACAGATTTTTTATCCATCTTTATTTATTGATGTGAAGACCATTAATTTAACCCAAAGTTTAATTTTAACCTACCTTACATATGATTTTGGATTTATTATCTTTCAAATGCAAACCCAAATTATACTTCATTTTATCTTATTACTAATTAGTATTTTGAGTTAATTCATAAAAATCCTATTCCATCCTATTATTTTATTTGTTGTCTGACTAGATTATTTTATTATTGAGTGGAGCCCAAACTTACTCCATTCTATATGTATTTCATTATTTGATTTTATATATATATATATATATATATATATTATAAACCCTATAATCCTAAACCCAATCCCGTTAACCCAATATTCCATTTCTATTTAACAATTTAAATTTTTAATCCAAACCTATCTTCTTATTGGATCCTAATCCATTAACCCGCTAACCCTATAACCCAACATCTTAATCCTCCTATATATTAATTAATCAACCCTAATTATTCTTAATCCCCATCCTAATCTCTCTCGCCGCTCTACTTCTTCCTCTGTTTTCTTTTCCCGAAACCCGTCCCCGCAAAGCGGCCATCAAGTCGCCTGCCCTCGCTGTCGTCCTCCACCATCCTGTCGACCTCGTCCCCTTCATCCTCTCCGCAATCGACTGCAACCCCCGCTCTCCTCCATCGCAGCTATTGCCACCGCAACTCTCGATCGTTCACGCCCCGCTTCCCAAAATACGGGAATACGAGCACGTAATGAAAGCCCAGCGAATGATTGTACATCATCCATAAGTTGTACCAGTCTAACTCAATAATATACAAGAGAATATAACCACACAGAAAAGAATAATCACATAAACAATGAATAAACTCCAAAATAATCATGAAATAAATTCACCAAATAATAATCCAACACCAGGGATAAAACAACCTTCGGGTCATAAAATCCCGGAATACAAAGTATGATAAAAAGCAATACAATAAGCAAATAACAAAAGCTAGTTATAGTAGTATAATAGTCCAGCTCCGATCTTCAGAGAGTCTGCTCACCAATTTCTTCTGGTATTGCTCCTTCAGTACCTGTAAATTCTTGATCTAAAAAAAGAGAATAGTGCCCTTAGAGCGAGTCGTGGACAACAAGTAGAGAAAAACAGAGGATAAAGGAAGCATGAATAGCAAAGAAAAAGGAACAGGATTAAAGTCAAAGAACAAAGCAAAGAGCAGACAATAATATCAAAGGTTTACAATTAATCACACATGTAATGAGTGATGTCAAGTTCAATACAGGATCAAGTATGCAGGTTATTAATCATTTTATTAGCCTATCTAGTGCACGTACTACTGCATCCCATACTACAGGTTCGGCGCAACACACAGCGAACGTTTTAGAGTGATGGTGAATTCACGAATCGCGTACTCGGCGTCGATAACGATAGTTTTACAATCAATAATTAACAATTAATAATTTGCAATCAATACTTCTCCTTCAATGACAATATTTCTCCTCCTTCTATAACAATATAATATAACGATAAGGCTTTGCCGAGTACATTTTCCGATCGTCCAATACCAAATCTACCCATAATACTCCGGCTTGTTATTAGTTTATTTTCATCCTATGTGAGCATGCAAGAAGGTGTCAATGTTGCATGATACTAAGTGTGACTAATTCTACTCGTTACAAACAAATCATGAAGCAAACACAATAAATTAGCACAATCACATAATCAGGACAGCATGACCTTGCTGTACTAAAACATAAATTACGGCTACTACAGAAAACCAAATTTGAATCCGTCAGAAGGTCTAGAAACTAGACTCTGCCGATTCCAGCGAATATATACACGACATATGAAAGCTACAGAAACTAGGATGAAACTTCTATTCTTTTCAGGTTTTATGTTCAGGCAGCATGTTGTAAATTGTATTCACCTATTTGTTTCAGGACAGAAAACTCATCAAATAAATCTATAAAAATTCTGGGGCATTCCTACACATGTCTAGGTTCAACTAGATTTATTTCAGATTTTTATTTTACTAGTTAACATAGTCAAATAAATTATAGAACAGCAGGATATGCATGCATTTGTGAATCTGAAAATTCTGATACAGCTGTACTAAAATGATGATATCTAACAGATTACACATCGGAATTCAAATCCGCAAAAAGGATAGTAAACTAGACATCTGAGGCTAAATTTCATGTTCAGAAAGTTATTTCAAAATATGACAGCAACATGGTCAAAAATCTGATTCGAAAAGAAACAACTAGCAGTCCAGAAATTATCTTGACATGAATAGGCAATAATTAATTCATACAACTATACATTTCATGCAAATTAATAATCAAAGTGTTCTTAGGTGTTTAACATGCATAATTTCAATTCTAAGATGTAATTTCACAGGCATAGTAATCAAATCATTCAACCACATTCAATCTAACATGTATACAATTCATCAAACAAGTCTACAATATGGATCTAGTCATTTTCATGGAATTGTGCATATGCATGAAACAATAGGGACAACATTTTAGATCAAAGAGAGCGGCACAATGTTAAGAGTATGTCGGGTTAGCTCGTGTAAACCCTCGATAAACTTAACGGAATTGTCAAATACAGCATGATACGAAAAAGGACGGGATCTACTTGCAGAGATCAAAGAAATCTTGAACAAAATAAAATACTAGTTCAAGAAGAGACTTGCCTATGAGACGGTTAATTCGAATAATATAGAATAACGGATTGGAATTTCGGGCGACGATCCACACGAACACGTGCGAGTTACGTGCGAACCACGTGCAAAGAAACCCAAGCAGCAAAGCAACAACAGCAACTCCAAGATCGGATCCAAGGCAAACACCAAAACTGGGTCCGCTACATGCCAAACACCAAATGGCAAAATCCACCACTCACCCTTCGTCTCCTTCTTCCCTTCGAGAGAGAGAGAGAGAGAGAAAGAGCAAGAGACTGGCAACGACTGGCGGCGAAGATGATGATGACGACGATGGCAGCGGCAAGGGCAATGGCGAAGTGAACTCTGTTTTCGCTCGAAAACAGGGGAAGATGATGACGGGGGGAACGGGGCTTGGACGACGACGACGACGACGACAGCGCTAGGGGATCTGCGGTGGTTGCGAGGGTGAGCGGTGAGGGTCGGCGAAGGCAATGGGGGCACGGAGTGGAGGAACAGTGACGGCGAAATGATGGCAACGGGTTTTGGTGAGACTTGGGCAAGGACGGGGAGATGGAGTGGGGATGATGAGGAGCGACGAGGAGATGTTGACGAGGGGTTGACGATGGAGAGGTGAATGGGTCGAAGATGGCGATCGGAATGGCTGGGCGATTGGGTAAACAGGGAGAGAGAGCTGGAGTTTGGTGGAAGAGGGAGGAACAGTAATGGGGGAATGCACAGTAGCGGGGGGGTGAAGGGTTAATGACGGCTAGGGTTAACTTGGATTAAGGTTTAAGATATAAGAGATTAGTATCTATAGGGGAAAAAGTAGGATATTGGGTTATTGGGTATTTGGGTATTTGACCCAATAAATAAAACAGATTGTATATGAACATATTAGATCAATATAAACCCAAAACCAAGAATAAGATATCTGATAAAATATGGTTTATAACAAAAATACAATTTGTATCACATTACATAAATTATTTGAAATAATTAAAAACACAAATATTAAATAAGAACAGATTTGTTTTAATAATCGACTGACGGAGAAAATAATAACAACAATAGGAATAATAAGTAATTCCAAAACAATAAGAATAATAATAATAACCATGTCAATGAACATAATAATACTAATAATATCAATTAATAATAAAAATAGCAATAAGAATAAAAATACTATCAATAATAGTAGTGACAACAATAATAACAAAATAATAATAATAATAATAACAATAGAAATTATCAGAGCAATATCATTATATAAAAATAGGGATTTGTTGAAATAGTCGAAACAGTAACAATATCTTTGAGGGTTAAAATGTGAATAGTCGATCAAGTAGAAATGGAAATAAAGTTTATTCGAAATAATTATAACTATTTGTCACGCCCTACTTCCCAAAAAGAATACGGAATACGGATACGCGACAAAAGCCCAGCGAATGATTTTCATCAATCATAAGAGGTTCAAGAATCTTTACAACATATCACAATATAATCAGAGTCGGAAGCCAGAAAAGTCAACCACATGCATATATGAACCAAAATACCAACAATAATACTTGAAATAAAATATATTAATCTCAAATAGTCATGATCTGAATAACACAAAATTTTGGGTCATACTACCCAAACACAAAGAATACAAGTAACCAATACAATGAGCGAAATGAGCAACAGGAAATAAATGAAGATAGCAGAAAGCTCCAGCCAACTAGAACTTTAGATCACATACTCCATCGGGCAGCTGATCACCAAAATCTGCAGTTCAACGAATGCAGGAAAAAGAAAAAGAGAAAACACAAGTACTCGTCAATTGCAAGTTACGGACTACTTATAATGTAGGATACAAGCACATGGGAAAACTAACTAGTAACATGGTATAAGCATGATGTCAAAATAAACAACTAGCATGGTAAAGTAAACAAGTGTAAATGGCATGAATCAAGTATCAAGTAATCAAGTAAACAGGTAAACATGTAACAGGTATCAGGTAACAGATATACAGGTAAATATGTAACATGTCTCAAGTATCAAATCTCATGTATCATGTAGTCAAGTAGCATGTTCAGGTCTCATGTGGCAAATCTTGTAGTTATTAATATCTAGGTAGCACTTCATGCGCCCCATATTATAACACATGATTGCTACAACAAATACTTTCGCTTTAGATTTTATAGTGGACCATAGAGGGCAGTATACTCGGGTACAAGTAATCCAAATCATATACCAAATTCCAAATTAACCAAATCATATACCAAATTCCAAATAATCCAAATCATATACCAAATTCCAAATAATCCAAATCATATACCAAATTCCAAATATGGAAAACACAGGCCCCCTTCTGAGTACAAATTTCTGAATTATCCACTACTAGATCTTTCCCATTAATCCCGGCTTGGTTATTTATTATCATAATCAGGTATGCATGTATGTGTCGCAAAACAAAGCAAGGATAACAGGGTATAAACATGTATCAGGTTCAGGGTGCAAGATAAACAAGTACAGATACAAGATAACACATAATAGGGTAAAACAGCTAGTTTTCTAATTCAGGACAGCAAGACAGTGTTGTACTAAAATAGTGATTCCCGCTACTACAAACATCCAAATCTGGATCCGTCAAAGGATCTAGAAAATAGACTTCCACATGAATCCAGTGATAATAAATAAGTCATATAGTAATTCACAACATCAAAACTCAAAACAGATTTGAATCCAGAAAACATGTACAGTCAGAAATCAGAAAAACGAATTCTCAGTCGAGAAAACCGCATCAAAATCTCTCAAATAAATTCAGAAAAAATCTGGGGTATTACCTTATATGTCTAGAATCAAAATATAAAGTTTCATAATATTCCAGTAAAATTTGTCTAGTCATCAAAAATAAGAAAACATCAACAAACGATACTTTGGCCAATCTGGAATCCCAGCACTGTTGTACGGAAACTGAAATATCTCGCAAGCCGTGAAACGAAATCCAAATCCACCAAAAAGAGGTGAAAATAGATAAAATATATTAACTTTCATATTTCACAAACATTTTTCATACGGAATCATAGTGAAAATAAGGTTCTTTATAGAACAGCGAGTAAAATACAGCAAGTATAGATTTCATAAACGAGCATGAAACATCACATAAAACTTATCAATAAAATTCACCAAAATTCTGGATAATCCCTAGATACGTATAAAAAAACTGACCAAAGTTTCAGATCAAAATAATATACGTAGCATAGTTCTTTAAAATAATTTATCATCAAAATTACCGAAAAACAAAATCTGGAAAAGGTCAACACCTCTGTACTAAAACAATCATAACTCAGTCATACGAAATCAAAATCAAGCAAGGTCAGAGGGATTTGAAAATAGACGAAATTCTCTAAAACTCATGTTTTATACTGAAATTAAGATACTGACTTTAAGACAGTTCAAAACAGCAAACAAAACAGATCAGCGACGAAAAACAAGATTTTTTCCTTAAAAACAAAATCGACATAGATTCAAGAAACTTGATCCAAACACACCCAAACATGAAATCGAGTCTACCAAGTGTCTAAACATCATAATTTAGGGTATCTAGCATGTCCACACCAAGAATTTCACATGGATCTGAACCCAAACACGAATTCCCACAAAAGTCTCACATACACGATCAAAAATCAAGAACGGGCAAATCCTAGGTTAATTCATGTCCATATTGTGTTGTGAGTCATCTATGGTCAAGTTTTCACAATAGAGATAAAACCCATCAAGAAAATCACAAACAAAAGTCGTCTCTAGACCCAACTACACTATAGGTGAACTTTTGGACTTATATCAAACAAATGATTTGGAGTACAAGTTACTTGCCTTAAATCGGGATAAAGAACGATGAACTCAAAAGTAGGAGCAAATCCCACGAATGAAAATTCAAGAACTCACGAACGATCTACACGCACACTCGAGCACACGCAAGAAAACCCCAAGAGCAAGAGAGCGCGAAACGGCGGAGGGAGAGAAAACGGGAGAGATGAAGCACGGAAATAGGGTGCAATGGTTAGGGAAAATAAAAGTATGCAGCATGCGGATTATAAACAATTATATAAGGGTATATATATATATATATATATATATATATATATATATATATATATATATATATATATATACACACACTAGGGTAAAAAGATAAGGAGGTGCACATCAGGCAGCTACAGGGAGAGGAAATGGGTCGGGTTGCCTTGGTGCAATCCGGGTCTGGGAGAAAAAAAACAGCTCACGGTTTTGATGCTAAGGTAAGGATTTGGTAGGTTTTAAATTAGGAAAGTATGGTATAAGGTTATATGGATCGGGGGGGAGGGGGGGTGGGGGGATTTAATTAGGTGGGTTTTGGATAGGTAGGATCTGAAGTGGGGGATTTAATTACGTGGGTTAATAGCTAAAAGTATGGTTTAGTGTAAACAGGGCTTTAGGTTGTATTGGTAGTTAGGATATAATGGATAAATGGGTTAATGGGGATTTATATAATGGGTTAAGTCATTAAGTGTAAAACAATAATACAATATAATGGGTTTAAATGGATATATATAAATCCAATAAGGAATTGGGTTTTAAAAATCCAACAGAAAAATAAATTAACCAATAAAAATATTGTTCATAATAAAAATGTAGTTAGCACAATATAATTTATTTCAAATACTGCAAATACAAATAACAAATAGACATGAATTTTTAATAAGAACTCAAACGTAATAATAATAATAGTAGTAACAGTAACAATACTAATAATGAAAATCAAAGTAATAATAACAACAATAAAATTTGTATAAAAATCTTAGAAAATAGTTACAAATAAATAAGATTATTTGTCGTAAATAGATTTTAAATAGAAGATCCAATAATACATTTTGACAAAATAGTTGAAAACCGAAAAAAAATAATTTGCAAAAATTTTAAATATAGAAAAATACACAAAAATACATTTTTAGGAAAACAGGGGTTACTCCATCGACCACCGACTGCCCCACCATAGCCAGCAACCACGGCAACACCCCCTGCCTTGCCCCATTGCTAACCGCCACCAGTGTCGCCGCCTGCATCCCGCTCGACCACCGCAACCCCGCAACTCCGCTATGTGCACCGCCACCCATCCACCTCTGCACCCGAGATCTTGTTGTTTGCTGTGTTGAGTATTTTTGCCGTTTGTTGTTGTGTTCATCCATTGTTAGCTCTGTTGGGGATTTTTGTTGTTTGCTGTTTTGTGCCTCGCACGTGCTCCGCCCGTTGTTTGCACGTGCATCGTATTGCCGTCGGGATCCTAATCCTGTTATTCTTATATTCGGATTAATCGTCTAAAAGGCAAGTTTCTCTTGAACTAGTTTTATTTTTCTTGTTCAAGAATTTTCTTTGATCTCCGCAAGTACCTCTTTCAATTATCTTATTTTATTTGTTTGATACCCTCAAAGAAAGTATTACGGATTCATCGGCGAAACCAAGTAGTAGTCCTCTTTTCGTGTCTTTCTCTTAATTCAAACCCAAGTCTGTATATAGTCACTTACATACACGACATGAATGCTTAGATTATAACATGTATATAGACATTGATGTTTGAATGCTTTTCGTTTGAATGTGATGATCATGCTATGTTAATAATAAATTGTCTCATCAATAGTAGAATTCCACCCTAAGGATTGACCGAGTTTCTGCAATTTTTGCTTCAAAATCATATGCATGCTTGGTCGTTCTGTTGTCTTCTAATAATAACCTACTTACTGGTCCGCTGTTTGCTCTGTGTTGATTTGAGTTTTCGACCCAGTTTCTGTCGTAATTTAATAAAACTTTGTAAACATCATCTGTAGCTTTTTGAATCTATTTTTCAGAACTTTTTACAGAACTAGTTTCCGATTTACGAACTGAAAGATATTATATTTTTAATACTGCTATGTTCTCAATGTCCAGATTTTTGTCCAGAAATACATCATCTTGATTTTCTATTAAAATAAAATACTAACAACATAATTAGAACTTAAAATTTTATATTTTGTTACTAGACATAACTGAGAATCACCTTATTATTTTTGTGATATTATTTGATAATTTTCCAGACCATTTATAAATGTGAAAACTTGACTCTAGGTTGCTGTAAGAACACTAGTTCATTTACGAACTCAATTTTTGACCTAACTACAGATAATATCAATTAGAACTCATTAAATAAGAATTATACTCCTGTGTGTCTGGAATCCAGATCATCTTACAGTTTTGCAATCAAACCTACCGATTGAAAGATATCCATATTTTCGTACAGTAACGTCTGAATTCCATAATACAGTTTAAATATGCATCACCCTATTTTATTAACTAAAATAGTAGATCAAATTTAAGAAATAAAATTCGAGATTAATTTTGTTGTTACTAAACATTGTTATGAATTAAAATATGATTTTTGCAAGAATTTTAAAGGATTTTACGGTCTATTTTTATACACAAGTATTTTGACTCTGATATGCTGCCTGAACCTGTAATCAGTAAAGAACAAACTTATAGACCTAGTTTCTGTATTCATATGTAGTGTAAATAGTCGCTGGGACCAGCAGAGAGTCTACTTTCCAGAATTTATGACGGAACCTGATTTGTTTTCCTGTAGCAACGGAAAAGTTGATTTTTGTACAGTAACGTCTTGCTGTCCAGAATGTATGCTATGTTTTGCTAATGTATACATGTTTAATTTTGCATTGTATCATGCATTGCACAACTTTGCCATCTCTTGACATCACTTCAAAACTTCTCTGCCCATTGCATGTCCATATTAAAGTATAATAAAATATTAACAAGCTGGGCTGAATAAGAGGTCGACTTGGTAGTGAACAATCGGAGACTGTACTCGGAAGGGCTCCTTGTTCTTGTTTAGTTATTTTCGTAGAAGGTGGAGTGTTGATCGTGGAAATCTCGCTTGTTTAATTCTCGTCATTGTGCCGAGTACACGATTTGTTGAGTTCACCATCATAGTCTAAAACGATCACTGTTTGCAAGCACCAAATCTGTTGTATGAGACGCAGTATAACGTGCATTAGATAGGATAATGAAATATTAATTAACCTAGGATTGACACTTGCATTCTTGTTCATGATTATTGTATTGACCTTGTATCATTGATTACAATCACTGTTTATTGCATCATGAATTCTAGACTTTGATTTTGTCATCAATTCTTATTATTGTCATTGATCTTTGATTTTGTTCTAGCCCATTATTCCTTGATATACTATATTTTTCTTGCTTCTTTGCTTTCGCTACTTGCTGTCCGTAACTTGCTCTAACGGACAATATTTTTCCCACCTCTGATCAATGAGTTTGCAGGTACACAAGGAAATATGACTCAAGGACTTGGTGAGCAAACTTTCTAAAGATCGAAGCTGGACTATTAGACTATTATAGTTATCTCATGTTATTTGTTTATTTTATTGCATTTATTATACTTTGTATTCCGGGCTTATATGATCCGAAATTTACTATTTTTCCCAGATGTTGGATATTATTTGGTGAATTTATTTCATGATTATTTTGGAGTTTATTCATTGTTTATGTGGTTATTCTTTTCTTGCGTGGTTGTATTCTCTTGTATATTGTTGAGTTAATCTGTTACAGCTAAGGATGATGTTTTTATCATTCGCTGGGCCTTCGTTACGTGCTCGTATTCCCGTATTTTGGAAAGCGGGGCGTGACACAGATGCCAAGATGGATCACTCACATACAAAATTTAAAGATGGACAAGGACAGAAAACCCCAAACCAGATAGAACTGATTAAGATAGAGCAAGTACTTAAACCAACAAGGACTTCTAACACAGACATAAATGAACATGAAAAAAGTCTTTAAAATGGTATAACAAACGATAGGCGAAGAAAAGAGAACATACTGAATCAAGACTGGAGAGAAAGACTAATGTCACAAAACAGAACCTTGATCATAAAGTAAACGATTGTTGTTGGATTTACTGATACACTCACATGTAAGTTTCTACACAAGTACTGCCAGGTAAGTAGTTCACTAGAATAAATTTATATTTCCATTTTCCATAAAAATAATCTAGGTTTGACATCTTGGATGTATCTGCCCATGTGCTTTTAATTTCACATAATCTAACTATAAGCAGATGTGAGCTACCGTATGGTGTTCATCCAGGTAACAACAACAACAACGCAAACAATGACAAGTGACCAAATCAAGTATAGAATGTTGATAGTGTCAATTCTTTTGGTTAAGATAATGTGTGGTTCGTAGTGACCTTCTTTAGAATGTTCCAGAAATGACCGGTTGGACCTGTCTGGAACAAAGTTATGAAGACCAAAGTAATGTTCTAAGTAGATGTAGACGTACCCTAAATTTGGCTATAATTCCTCTGCCTGCAACTTAAAACATAACTTCCCTTATATTTCAACTAAAAATGTTTGTTGGCACACCAAATAAAGAGAGAGATGTTGCCAAATATTTAAAATGAATAAAGTCTTGAGTGAAAAGTCCCCAAACAACTCAAAGCTACGAGACTCCAATTATCATAACTTTAAGACGACCATTAGTAGCTTAAATGAAAAATTGCGAATTGTCAACCAAATTCTCCATCACTACCGTGCTCGATTTCAGTGAGAAGAACACAGTAAGAGAAATTCGAGAAAGAAAATTTCGAAGAAACAAAGCTTGCCTCTTTATCTGCGGGAATTGGAAGGCCGTCGAAAATCCCCTTGCTCTGCTTGTAGCTCATCGTTCCAGCCCTAGCTGAAATCAACAACAAATTAAAACCCTATAATTCAGGGAAATCGGAATTATATATGTGTTGTTGAATCTCAGTTCAGATCATCGAGATAAAAAAAATGCGAGTGGAAGAAATAATGGGAGGATTGGGATAAAATTTACCTTCAGATCTAGGAGAGGGGTGGCGAGCTCAACGTCGATCTGGGGATTTTGGGAGTATGAGAATTTTGAAGAGATCGTTGATATGATGATGATGATGATCTTGGTAAATTTTAAAGAGGGGTCATTATATCATTACAGTGAATGATGATGGATAACAATTTTCTTTTCTTTTTTTTAACATTTATTTTCCTTGTGGACCTGGACAGGCTTTGAATAGCTGATGAAAGTGGGAGGAAGGAGAGTGTATGTTACTAACTAACCCACTTTCAAAATTTATTTGTCAAACTAATCCACTTTCCTAAACAATTATCTAATTAACGTATTTCAAGAAAATATTGAAGGATTTGCTGTACTGACCCACTTTTTAAAAATATTTAAAGGTCTGATCTATTTTCGAAAACAATTAGCAATCTGATCCAATTTTGAACACGTCAACATAAGCCGTTATTGGAAATAACGGCATATATACCGTTATTTCCAATAACGGCATCATTTTACCTTTTTTTGCATGCCGTTATTTGAAGTAACAGCATCAGTATATTTCTCATACGAGCATGAATATTCTGACTTGGAAAAAATTCTAAGTGTTGAAACAAATTATAAATAATGCCGTTATCCTCAAGAACGGCATTCGAATTACTGATTCCATTATTGAAAATAACGGCATTCTATAATAAAATGAACTGTTGCATTTGTTTGAAACAGCGGCAACAGTTCATTTTATTATAACTGATGCCGTTATTTCCAATCACGACATCAGTAATTCGAATGTCGTTCTTGAGGATAACGACATTATTTATAAGTTGTTTCAACACTTAGAATTTTTTCCAAGTCAAAATATTCACGCTCGTATAAGAAATATACTGATGTCGTTACTCCAAATAACAGCATACAAAAAAAATGTAAAATGATGTCGTTACTGGAAATAACGGCATATAAATAACCTATGTCGTTATTTCCAATAACGGCTTATGCTGATGTGTCCAAAACTGAGTCAGATCGCTAATTGTTTTCGAAAGTGGATCAGACCCCCAAATATTTTCAAAAAGTGGGTCAGTATGACAAAAAATTCGAAAATATTATCCCAACCGATCCGGTTCAATATAAAAACTTAAAAACAAAATTTTCTATATAACCCTATTTTAAAATTTATAATCTATAATATCCCTTAACCTTATAACTAGATAAGATATTAAAATTAAAAATAAAATAAAATTTTAAATTATATACATTGATAGAAGATTAATAGAAATAAAGTGTATAACTGATAAGGAAACATCAGAATATTTGCTAATAGCAAGTAGAGTAACTGAGCAACTATCTAAAGAAATACAAAAGGAGATGTTATACAAATATTACATTATAGGAATGAAGAAGCAGGCTGTATTACCAACAACTATTATCATACAAGATCTTAAACTATAGGAATTAAGTTAGGATGGATAATGATATGGCTAAAATTGGGTTAAATCGGAACCATTCAAAGCGAGCACGAATCTCAAAGTCCTAGGGGCAAGATGGTAATCTTGCCTACAGACGGGTCCAAATTGGGAGCCGGGTCCCTCCTCCCGGACCCGCTAACCCCTGAACGGATCTGACCAGTTGAGAACGGATCTCAACCCGTTAGGGGCCAGTTCAACGGGATTGGAGGAAATCCTGTCTCCCCCTGATTTGGAGGAGGTGGTTATAACCACCCTTATCCTCCCACACCGGGAAGTAGGGATCTACTCTCATCCTGAAAAGGATCCCCATGGCGACTATAAAACCCCCCTGACCTCCTACTGTTAAAGGTGATCACACTTTGCACACGAGCTTTTTTCCTTGTCTTTTTTTGTGTATTGACTTGATCGTCGGAGGGTTCGTCGCGGGGGTCCATCCCGGTGTCTCGAACATTGGTGTAGGTTTTGAGGGAGCACCAAGGAGCCAACAAATTAGCAAGGAAGAAGAAGGGGTCGATCTTTGTGAGTTCCTCACGAACCTACAAATCTCACCTATTGCCCCCGCACCCGAATTCAGCAGCAACAGATTTGCACCGTCTGTGGAAAATCTCACTCGACAAGCAATCTCGTCTTCCTCCTTCAACCCACGTAACTCCCAGTCATGCCCCCCAAGAAGAGACCCGCAAACTCCGACCGAAAGACAACCTCCTCTCACCCTCCTCCTCCTCCTGCGCAGGGGGATCTCCCTCCTCCCAACTAACCAACCCAGCAACTCGATCCTCGGCCTCCGCAGTCCGTCCAGCAGCTTTCGGGACCCCAAGCTGCAGTGGGGGAACCCTCTCGACGGAGTCTCCACAAGCAACCTGTCCATTAGGTTCGAGTCTCCATTCACAATGCCGACACCGATTCAATGGCCTCCTACACTCCCCCCACTCCAAAAGATCTGTGGAACGTGATCAATAATCAGTAGACCGAGCACGGACCCAATCTCCATACCCATCTGGAGGAGAGGCGGGCCCAAGGGTCGAACCCTCGCCGCGAGCAGGTCAGGGACAGTTCACCACCCCGATCAAACCGAGGGGGGTCCAACTCTCCCCGAAGACGAAGAGAGTTACCCCAACATCACCCAAGACGGAACCATTCCCCGGCAGGTCGCCATGCACATCGGGACCATCATAAGCAGGAGGCCCCCGTTACAAGGACGGAATTCTAACAATTTCAGGAGGCGGTCCTCCGAGCTCTCAACGCTGCCCCCAACAATGGCCGTAGGGCTCCCAGTCCTCGACCGGCTCCTCACCATCCTCACCGACCCCGTAGTCCTCGACCGGCCCCTCACCATCCTCGCCGATCTACAGTCCTCGACCGGCTCCTCACCATCCTCGCCGATCCCGTAGTCCTCGACCGGCTCCTCACAATCCTCGCTGCTCCCGAAGTCCTGGGCAAGCTGCGAGGCATCGCCGTCCCTCTCCCGATCACCACCGTCGCTTTCGCAGTCCACGCCCTACCCCAAGCCACCCTTCGTCTCTCAGTCAGTCCACCTCCTACTCTGAGCCATCACCGGTGCATCCCCAGTCCTCCTCGACATGAGAACGAGTCCCAGGGTTCGACCTGACAGAACCAAAGGAAGGACTCGGTCTACCGCCGTCTCCACGAGATGGAGAGGCGCCTCGGCCAGCTCGACCAAGACGATGGGAGACTTGCAGGAGACCTTCGTCCGAGCAGGCCCCCATTCTCCAGTTCTCGACAACTTCAAGCCTCCACATTTCGAGACCTATACCGGGGAATCAGACTCCGCAGATCACATTGAGAGTTTCAAAACTCACATGATGATCCACCATGCATCCGTCTCCCTCCTTTGCAAGACCTTCCCGGCCACACTCAAGGGGTCGGCCCGGGAATGGTACTCTCGGCTTGCACCAGCTTCTATCTTCTCCTTCGACCAGTTCGAAGGGCTTTTCCTCATGCATTTCGTGAGCAGTCGGCGCGCCGAGAAGACGAGCGACACCCTATTGTTCCTCAGCCAAAATAAGGGCGAACGACTAAGGGATTATGTCAAGCGCTTCACTGCCGAGGTTAGGTCCATTGCTTCTATGGAACCCTCGGTCGCCACCATCGTCTTCCAGTCCAACGTCCTCAATGCTGACCTCAGGGCGTCCCTCGCCAAGAAGCCCCCTCGAAACTTCTCAGAGTTCCTACTTCAGAGCGAGAAGTACATCCGAGCGAAAGAAGCCGTCCGCCGCCCCACCTTCGAGGCCTCATCTTCCGGGAACAAGCAGAAGGGTGCAGAAGAAGAAGGAGCTAAGAAGCTCCAAAAGGACAATAGGGGTCAGCGGTGTCCCCCTCCTCGGTTCGAGAAATTCACTCTGCTTAACGCGAGTGTATCTGCCATCCACATGGAGATAGGGAACGATGGCCTCTTACTGCCTCCCCCAAGGATGAACACCCCGATAAAGAAGAAGGACCGGAGTAAGTGGTGCCATTTCCATCGGGACCACGGGCACGATACAGATGAATTTCGGGCCTTGAAGGATGAAATCGAGGCCCTCATTCAGCGAGGGCAACTCAACCGGTTAGTAAAAAGGGACCGAGCCGATCCACCCCCACCACCTCGGGGGGCTAACAGGCGAAACGAGCAACACACGGATACTCCAGAGGCCGAAGTAGAGGGCATCTTGCACCTGATACATGGGGGCCCAATGGGGGGAGATTCCAACTCCTCCCGAAAAGCCTTCGTAAGGAAGGTTAACTCCGTGCAGAGCCATCCTCCCCCAAAGGGCCTCAGAGTCCCGATGACGTTCTCCGATAGGGACCTGGAGGGTGCCCGCACGCCCCACTGCGATGCCCTCGTCATCAATCTCTGCATGGCAAACTTTGAAGTTCGTCGCGTCTTAGTAGATAACGACAGCTCCGTCAACATCCTTTTCTTGGAAGCCTTCAAAGGCCTCCTGCTGTCCAGGGACCGGCTCAAGCCCGTGGGCTACACCCTCCACGGGTTTACAGGGGTTTCGATTACGGTCGAGGGAATTATAACCCTCGACGTAACGGCTGGAAAGGCCCCGACAACTTCTACGGAGCAAATGGACTTCATGGTGGTCGACGTCAAGGCCGCCTATAATGAGATCCTGGGTAGACCAGGTTTGGCCGCGCTTCAAGCCATCCCTTCAGCCTACCATATGAAGATGAAGTTCCCCACCCCCTCAGGAGTGGGAGAAGTGAGAGGAAGCTAAGAAGCGGCTCGGAAGTGCTATATGACCTCGATGGGGGGTCTGGTTCTCTCTTTGGAAGCGCTCGAACTTCCTCAGGAAGGAGGCCAAACTATCTCCGAACCCGTTGAAGAGTTGGAAGAAGTGGCCTTCTCCGAAGAAGACACCACTAAGACGTTCCACGTCAGCAAAGCTCTCTCCCCCTCCATAAAGCAAGATATTTCCTGGTGTATACGGAAGAATTGTGACCTCTTCGCATGGACTGCAGCAGACATGCCCGGGATCTTAGAAGAACTCTCAATGCACCATCTGAGCGTCACCCCTGGGGTCAAGCCTATCCAGCAGAAGAGGTGAAAGTTTGCCCCCGAGAGGCAACAGGAGTTCAAGGAGGAGGTTGAGAAACTCCTCAACGCCCGCTTTATTCAGGAGCTGAACTACCCTGAGTGGCTCTCCAACATGGTAATGGTCAAGAAGAACAATGGAAGTTGGAGGATATGCATTGACTTCACTGATCTCAACAAGGCATACCCGAAGGACCCCTTCCCTCTTCCCAGCATCGATGCCCTCATCGATGCGACTCCGGGCATGAGCTCCTCAGTTTTATGGATGCCTTTTCAGGATACAACCAAATCAGGATGTTCCCTCCGGACATTCCGAAGACCTCATTCGTGACGGACCAAGGCCTCTACTACTACCGTGTTATGCCCTTTAGATTGAAAAATGCGGGGGCTACCTATCAGTGCCTGGTGAACAAGGTCTTCCGAGACCAGATTGGTCGAAACATAGAAGTCTACGTCGACGACATGTTGGTCAAGAGCACTCGAGGGTAGGAGCACACCCTCGACCTTCAAGAAGCTTTCGAGGGTGCTCAGGAGGCACAATATGAGACTAAACCTGAACAAGTGTGCGTTCGGTATCTCATCGAGCAAATTTCTGGGGTTTATGGTCAGCCAGAAGGGCATAGAGGCCAACCTCGAAAAAATCCCAAGCTATTCTCAAAATGGCTCCCCCCTCCAACGTCAAAGAGGTGTTGAGGCTCACGGGATGCCTCGCCGCAATCGGGCGATTCCTCTCCAAGTCCGGAGAAAAGTGCCTACCCTTCTTCAAAGCCCTCAGGGGGGCTGTTACCGCTGATTCTGGTGTGGGGGTAAACAGATGAGATTTGTGGATTTGTGGAAAAACCTGAATAGTGGATCCAAGCCTGCTGATTCCTGCCACTAACCTGCAAGGAAGTGCGATACACCGAGGTTGATTCCGGCGACGCACCCTCCGACGCTCTTGTCAGTAACCAGCGGTGATTAAGAGCTTAAGCTGGAAAAAGAGTGATTACCTGGTCACAGTGGTAGGTAGGAGGTATTTATAGTCGCCATGGGAGTGATTAGGGACCTGATTTCCTGTGTAACTGTCAGGAGTAAAATCCTCACAATTTGTTTAGGAAACTGACCCCTGATTCCCGGTGAGAGGATAACTGCAAATCAGGCCCGTTGATTTAGTCAAATCAGAGACCCTGATTTCCTCTTGCTGGTCTGGGTCTGTATCGGGTCGGGACTCGTACCCAGTTGGAGTGGATCCGTTCATGGGTTATTGGATCTGTGAGAAGGAGATCCAGTACCCGTTTCGGACCCATTTGTATGTGAAATTACCGTTTTACCCCTGAGCATCAAGATTCGTGCCCAATCTGGACGGTTCCGATTTAACCCCATTTTTAGCCATATCACGAGCCCCCCACTCCTAAAGACTGAGTGTGACCAGCCTTTGAGGAGTAGTTTAACTGTTTTAGTGGATAGTGGAGTTGTATCGGAGTCCGAATGGAGGGTTTTGAATCTTGATAGGGATAGTGAGGTGATTTTTGAAGTCATGAGCTGTTCTGAAGCCCTGTTGAGTATTTGACGGTTTTTATCTATTTTTTCGGATTATTTATTTAATTTTGCGATGTGTTAACTAATCGTTCGGGAGCCTTAACAGTACATTCTAGGCAATAATTGTTCGTTCAGGAGCTCAAAAATATTCCCCCGAATTTTTAATTATTTTCTAGAATTTTTGGTTAAATTTTCCAATTTTTTAGTAATTTTTTCGCAATTTTTAAATAAATAAAACGATTTAAATAAATAAAAACTGGTTTTTAATACCTATTTATGGCGTGGCCTGATTCGGACCGTTGATCTTGGGCGAGCGCGAATTTTCGAGAGATCTGACAGTTGTAGTCGCTCAGCAGTCATTTTCTCGCTTTTGATGCTCGGATGGGCACTTGCTCGGTTGGCCGACCGGAGGTGTAAGGGTTCGGTCGTCCGAGCGACGTGGTGCAATCTGAGCCGTTGGATGGTGGCGCGAATCTCAAGACGGGCGCTTTTCCCAAGAGAACGCTATCTTGTCGTTTTGCGCACGTGGCAAGATCTGGGCCGTTCATCATCAGAAGCACGAATTTCTGGACGATCCAACGGTCGTGATCGTTCGGCTGCTTTTTTTCTCCGTTTTGACGCTCGGATGGGCACTTGCTCGGTTGTCCGACCGGGGATCTGAGAGTTCGGTTGGTCGAGCGACGTTCTGGGCCGCCGGATGGGCACTTGCTCGGTTGGCCGACCGGAGGTCTGAGGGCTCGGTTGTCCGAGCGACGTGGCGCAATCTGAGCCGTCGAATGGTGGCGCGAATCACGAGACGGGCTCCATTCCCAAGAAATCGCTATCTTGTCGTTTAGCGCACGTGGCAAGATCTGGACTGTTCATCATCAGAAGCACGAATTTCTGGAAGATCTGACGGTCGTGATCGTCCGGCTGCTTTTTTTCTCCATTTTGACGCTCGGATGGGCACTTGCTCGGTTGGCCGACCGGGGATCTGAGAGTTCGGTTGGTCGAGCGACGTTCTGGGCCGCCGGATGGGCACTTGCTCGGTTGGCCGACCGGAGGTCTGAGGGCTCGGTTGTCTGAGCGACGTGGCGCAATCGGAGCCGTCGGATGGTGGCGCGAATCTCGAGATGGGCTCCGTTCCCAAGAAAACGCTATATTGTCATTTAGCGTTGCTGGCAAGATCTGGGCCGTCTGATCGAGATCTTACACGAAAGTTGAGGAGAAAGTGAGTTTTCTCCGTTTTGACACTCGGATGGGCACTTGCTCGGTTAGCTGACCGGATGTCTAAGGGTTTGGCAATCCTAGCGTGGTAGCGTGATCCGGGCCGTTGAATGGCGGGACGAATCTCGAGACGGTTCAGTTCCCAAGAGCATTAATGGCGCCCCAGGATTTGTGTGACGTTCCAACTTCCCGAGGTCATTAAGAATGGCGCCCTCCAATTAATGCGTGGCGTTTCAGCTCCCGAGGGTCATAATGGCTGGTTCTTGGAGGGGAGGTTATAAATATCCCACTCCCCTTGTAGTTTCAGTCACAACAATGTTGAGTTTTAGCCATCGGAGGTGTCTGCCTTGGGTGGTTGCTCTTCGGCCATGGTCTCCTCCTGATTCTGACGGCCCCGATGCGGATGTCAGGGTCGGGAGAGATCAGAGCAGAAGAGGTGACGACCGGAGTCAAGGCGGATGCTTGTCTTCTTTTGAAAAATCCTAACCCTGAGGTCGTCGGACGGGTGGTCACTCTTCCGCCGTGAACTTCTCCCGATTCTGACGGTCCCGATGCGGATGTCAGTGTCGGAGGAGATCAGGGCAGAAGGGGTGATGACCGGAGTCCGGACCCGGGGTACAAGGTGCTTCGGAAGGATGGGTGGTCATCCTTCTACCGTTATCTTCTCCTGATTTTGACGGCCCCATGTAGGTGTCAGGGTCAGGGGAGATAAGGGCAGAAGAGTTAACGACCGAAGTCTGGACACGGGGGACAAATTGCTTCGGAAGAATGGGTGGTCATTCTTCCGCCATGATCATCTCCTGACTCTGACGGCCCCGGCATGGGTGTCTGGGTCAGAGGAGATCAGGGCAGAAGTGGTGACGACCGAAGGCAGGATCCGGGGGACAAGTTGCTTCGGAAGGATGGGTCTCCTCTGATCTCTGTCTTCCTTCCGAGCTGACGGCTTTTGATGGTTGTCAGCCTGAAGGAGTTAGAGATGGGAGGTGTGCCGATCCGCTTTCTAATCGGGCCCCTCGCGACGGTGGTTTTTCTCCAACCCCTGAACGATTCGTGGTTTCGGCTCCGAGGCCGTAAGCCTCGAGTCGCTCATGGGTGAGAGGGGAACCGACCGAGACCTGGGGCCCGGGGTGCTTGCCGAGGGCGGTGCCTTAAAACTTTAAATCCAAATTTTCTCTTGCTTCCGGGGACGAATGCGTGGTGTTCGGGTCCGAAGCGCTTTATCCGGGCGACGTGGCGCGATCTGACCCGTTGGATGGTGGTGCGAATCTCGAGACTGGCCCAGTTCCCAAGAAAACGTTATCTTGTCGTTTAGCGGCGCTGGCAAGATCTGGGCCGTCTGATCGAGATCTTACACGAATGTTGAGGGGAAAGTGATTTTTCCCCGTTTTGACGCTCAGATGGGCACTTGTTCGGCTAGCCGACCGGGCCTTTTGAAGTTGGGGTCGGGTCTCGCATCGCTCGGATTTTGATCCCGTGTTTGCCGAGCTACCCGACTTGTGTCGAAAAGTCTTGTCTTCTCACCAACGATTGCGGCTCGGTCATAAAGTCGTTTGGGCTTTCGTAACGTTTCAGGAGCAAGCCCAAAAGTCGCGCCCTTACGTTAGGAAGCCCAAGAGACTTTTTCTTTTACTATAAATCTTCACTCCCCCACCCCAGATCTCATTATTCACTTTCACTTTCTCTCTCAAGTTTTTACTTTTCACCATCGAAGTTTTTAGCTCCTAGGTGGTGCTGCTAGCTGTCGCGGCAGGCGTTTCTTTGCTCCGGTGAACTTTTCCGACCGTAACAGTCACTTCAAGGTCAGTCTCTCTCCTTTCTCTTTAGAAAAAATGGTTAAGATTACTTCTTCGGATGAGACCCCTGCCTCGGACCAAGTCGTCGGCCGAGCGGGTAGAGGAAAGGAGGTGGTAGAGCCGACCGAGCAGACCGTTGTTCGGCCGAGCAAGAGTGGTGAAGTCGCCGAGCCACTCCAGGAGGTTGTGGCGAAGTCCCAGAAGGGTAAAGGAGTGGTCACGATCATTGAGCAGCCGAAGTCGGCAGGGGAGTTCGGTCGGCAGCCTATCGTTCTCTCGAGCGTGGGGGGTGTTCGGAGCTACTCCGAAGAGATGCTGGAGAAGGTTACCCAGGGCACTGCCAAGTCGGTGGAGGAGAACAAGCCGAGAGAGTTGTCCGAGGTGGACCACACCATTTCGTCTCTCACAGAGGTTGATCTGCATCGGATCCAGACCGGATTCCAGATCCCTGCCGAGTACGGGCTACTCCTCCCCGGACCGGGATTCCGAGCCTGCACGTCGTCCTCGGCTGACACGTGCGTATTTCCACTCGACTCCTTGGCCGCCGGGCTCTGTTTTCTGCTTCATCCATTCATCGTCGAGGTTCTTAATTGGTACGGTTTGTGCCCCGCCCAACTGATGCCGAACACTTGGAGGCACGTCTTGGCGTTTGTTCTTCGATGTCAAGAGATCGGCGCTGAGCCAAACATGTTTCTCCTTCGGAGCCTCTACCGCCCTTGCCAGCCGAACAGGAACGAGCAGAGGTTCTACCTCTCGCCGCGGACAGGCGTGAAGTTGATCGAGAACCCGAACTCGATCAAGTATTGGAAGGAGAAGTATTTCATTGTCCGAGCTCCCGCACCCTGGGCAATTCCGATAGCTTGGTCGAGGGAGGGCCTGCCCAAACGAGCGAAGAAGGAGCCGGTGCTGAGTAACGAGGAGGCGGAAGTCCTCAAGAAACTCCTCGGCCTGCCGGCTTTAAGTTGGAAAGACATTACCGAGGAGGCTTTGTTCCGAGGAGGTCTCAGTCCGATCGACCCCAGTACGCTTCTGGTATTTTTACTTTTTGCTTGAAGTTCTTGAAAAATTTTCTAAGTTTTTTCATTCGGTTTGTGCAGAGTCTTCTAAGATGTACTATAGGGCGTTGATGGCAAAGGCCAAGGCTAGGGAGCAGGAGACGAGAAAGAAGAGACCCTCGACAGGGCCTTAGGGCGGTCGAGCGCCGAAGATACCTTTGGTCCCGAAGACCACTGACCTGCAGGTGGTCGTTGCTCCGGACGCCGGTCCCGAGCAGGAGAAGGTCGCGGCCTCCGATCCTCCTGTCTCGGATGCGCCGACTCCAACGGCGAAGGCAGATGCTCCCGGCTCGTCGAGCGGCGCGTTCGATGTGAACAAGGTGTTATCCCTCCAAGTTCCGCCCCTTACTGCTGATGCAGAGAAGATTCTGACCGAGGGGCACAAGCAGATCTTCGTCCCTGATTGGCAAGTGATGAAGGTCGACGGTTTTTTGGGCAACGGCAACATTTGCATGCAGGCAGTGAAGCACCTGCCGACCCCAAAGGACCGAGCGGCCCTTAAATCCAGGGAGGTCGGGGACGCCACAATGCAGATTGCTCGGAACACGATGTCGGTAAGTGGACCGAACACTTTTCTTCTTGAAGCATTTTTCCGAAATTTTCTAAGTTTCTAGGTTCGGACCTTAACGGTTTGTTCTCTTTTCAGACCCTCTGCCACTTCAACTTCTTGCTCGAGGAGTTCGCGAGCAAAGAACAAGAGCTGACAGCGCAGTACAATCGGGAGAGGTCGGAGCGCGCAAAAGCAGTGAAGCTGCTCGATGCTGAGCTACTCCTCTCGGCAAAATGCGGAGCCGAAGTGGCAGGGTTGGAGGCGCAGCTGGCCGACGCCGTTCAGCGGTCGAAGGACGCGGCAGCCAAGCTCGAGGCCTCGGAGAAGGAGAATGCCGAGCTGAAGGAGGAGCTGGCCAGGGTTCGGTCTGAGGCGGAGAAAGCTCGGAAGAAAACCGAGAAGATCATGGCCAAGCACCGGTCGAAGGTGGCGAAGGCGAAGAAGGCTGTCCAGGACGAGGCCGAGCAGCACATGTTCAAGAACATGGAGGACGCATATGGCCGAGCCCTGCTTCATATCGCCGCTCGGAACCCGGGGTTCGACACATCTTCCTACCATTTCTATGACCCCGTGGAGGAGAAAGAGGAGCTTCCCCCGGCAATGCTCAGCCCCGAGGGACAGGCCGACGGTGTCGAAGGCACGGCCGAGACGGAGGCCGAGGATGAGGGGGAGGATGACTCCGAGGAGGAGAGCGAAGGCGAGGACGAGGACGAGGTCGAGGGCGAGGACAAGGCCGAGGGGTCGACAGACCCGAGCGACAAAAAGGTCGACCCCTGACTTGGTTGCGTCTTTCAGTCTTTTGCCCCCCCCTTTTTTTTGTAAGCCTAACTGCGGACTGGCCACCGCTCTTTGTAACGCTTTTTTTTTAGTTTTGAATGAAAACACTTTTTGTTTGGCCAAAAATTTCTCCAAGTGTTAGTCTCCGGCTTTTGTGTTTGATGAGTCGTTTAATTTCTCCAAGTGTTGGGCGTCGGATTTATCTCTGCTTTTCAGGTGAGGTTTGGTCCGATCACGGAGGTTTCGTACCTTCGTAAGGAGCTGACCAAAACGAAGCGAGAGCTTTCCCATAGCCGAGAGAGGCGGTTTTATATGTTCTTGAAGCTGGAGGAGATAAAGGTAGCTGCGAGGGGGTATTGTCGCGAGTTGAAGCAACTGCGGAAGCAACCCCAAGCTCCTTGTCCCGAAGGTGAGACTGAGCGGCTTCGTAGGGAGCTTTCCGTCGTCGAGCAGAAGAATAATGAGCTCTTGGCCGAGATCCGACACTTGGAGTTAGCGGAGAAAGAACGTTCGGCGGAAGAAGAGAAGCTAACTTCTGAGTTGGAGAGGGTGTCGGCCAAGCGCCAAAAGTTGTTAGCCGAGGTCGACAAGCTTAGGAGGATTACGATAGACAGGGGGATCGAGGTCACCCATTATCGACGACTCGCAACCGATAGCGCCAATGTCTCGGGCTCGTCAAGACCTCTTCGTTTGAAGATGTCGGTGAAGGATGACGCTCTGAGGGATAGGATTATCGAGTTAGAGGAAGAGGTCGCGTCGCTCAAGCCTCTGCCTGAGAGGGCCAAGGTTCGTATTACTTCGTGTACTCGCGAAGAGAGCGAGAGAGGAATTACCTTCTACGAACTTGCGACTCGTTTGCCTGCGGCTAGGCGGAGTCCTGCTGACGCTCAGAGTAGTGTAGCTGTCTCGTCTAGCGGTGCCTCGGTCGGTGCCACAGTTGGAGTTAGTGGCGAAGGGGGATCTCGCTTCACTGGTTTGGAATCGAGCTCGGAGGTTAGGCGTCGCCGCCCCCGCGTTTCCTTGAACCGAAGCGTACCCCTTCCGAAGAGGCACTAAACAAGTTGTCTTATATTCCTTCTGGCTATTGTAAAACTCTGTTGTAGCATCGGTCTTGTTGTATGTAGAGTTACTATATTTGAATAATAGTCTGAAAGTTTGTTTTGAAAATTCTTCAAGTGTTGGACTTCGGCAATGTTTGAAATTTTGTTGTTCGTCTCTTCCTCTTTTCAGCTCGTGGTGGTAGCTCAAGACACCGACCCCAATCGCTCGGATAACAACGCTTGAACCGAGGCTAGCTCGGGGGTGACGAGGTCGTGCTCGGCGGGGTGCCGAGAGCGGCTCTATGAAGTCGAGCTGGGATTGCGCTGAGCCGAAAGTGAGCGGGGCCACCTTCAGCTCACCCTAGGTCAGCGAGATGCCGAGATCCGACATTTGGAGAGCAGGATCGCCGAGATGGCCCCTACAGGAGAGGACGAAGGTTCGCCGACCGCCTTTAGCAACGCCCTTCGGGTCCAGTGCGTTCGGCACAATTTATCGAAAATAATAGCCGAGAGGGACGATCTGCTCTCCGAGATCCGTCACTTGTAGACTGTAGAGGCGGAGCTTCGGAAGGAGGAAGAGGAACTGGTGGCCGAGGCTGCCAAAATGACGACCGAACGGGACGGTGATGATTTTTCATTTAAAAACCAAGTGTAGCGGGTCGGCATTGTAACTTTTGTTCTTTAAGGCTTTGTGGCCTCGTTGTATGGAAGAGTTGTTTTGTACTGTGTCCCAATTATTAATAATATTTCTTTACCGAACTAGCACGTCCTTAGTAGCTCTGTGTAGTTGTTTCGTTTGTGACTGTGTTCATTGCGCCGGGGTCTCCGAGCCGGCCCCCCTCTCGTTCGCTATTCGGCGCCGTAGCACGATCTGAGCCGTTGGAATTAGGCACGAATCTCGAGACGGCTCAGTTCCCAAGAGAACGGTATCTTGTCGTTTAGCGTCGCTGGCAAGATCTGGGCCGTCTGATCGAGATCTTACACGAAGGTCGAGGGAAAAGCAACTTTTCTCCGTTTTTTGGCTCGGATGGGCACTTGCTCGGTTTGCGGCCCGGAGGCACGCTCCGAGCCTACGTCTTGATTGTTTGCGGTTCGACGACAAGAGCGTTCGGCCAGTGGTGCCGAGCAGCGAAGTTGAGAGATGAGTCGAGCCTTACCCCATGGTGGGCTCGCCGGTCATCGTGAGAGTTCAATGGTCGTGGGAGCAATTCCGAATGGCGATCCACTCCTAGCTCGCTGAGAAGCGAGCTTGTGGAGTAGAGTCGAACCAAGTGTTGGACTCCGGGACCATCGTTAGAGTTCAACGGTTGTGGGAGCAATTCCGAATGGCAACCCACTCCTAGCTCGCTGAGAAGCGAGCTTGCGGAGTAGAATCGAACCAAGTGTTGGACTCCGGAACCATCATTAGAGTTCAACGGTTGTGGGAGCAATTCCGAATGGCGACCCACTCCTAGCTCGCTGAGAAGCGAGCTTGCGGAGTAGAATCGAACCAAGTGTTGGACTCCGGAACCATCGTTAGAGTTCAACGATTGTGGGAGCAATTCCGAGCGGCGAGCTACTTCTGGCTCGCTTAAGAGCGAGCATGCGAAGTAGAGTCGAGCCGGGTATTGGACTCCGAACCATTGATTGAATTAAAGAATAAAGGTGGAGAAACACGAGCAACTTTATAAATATGAAAAAGCATTCTTTATTGATAATTAACGGCGAGCCGTTTTTACATAAAACAATATGACAACTTAAGAGAGGAATTACAAGTTAGAGGAGAGGAATGGTTCGACACCCTGTGATACTCAGAGAGGCGCCGGGGTGCTTTCTTGGTATTTTAAAAGGTGGTCGGCATTCCAGGTCCTCGGAATCTCCCTGCCCTCTAGGTCTTCCAGACGGTAGGCTCCGGGGCGAACTACCCTTGTGATCTTGTAGGGTCTTTCCCAATTCGGAGCTAGTTTGCTCTTCTGATTGGGGAAGGAGATGGCCAGCTTTCTGAGGACCAAGTCCCCCTCCTTGAGATCGGTGGGTCGGACTTTCTTGTTGTACGCCAACTCGACCCTCCTCCGGTAGTTCTGTTGTCGTATTGATGCCCTTTCCCTCAGCTCGTCCACCAGGTCTAAGTTCGCTCGGAGGTCTCTGGCGTTCTGTTCCTCGTTGTAGGCCGCGAGGCGAGGAGAAGGTATTCCGACTTCAAGAGGTATCACCGCCTTGGACCCATAGGTGAGGTTGAACGGGGACTCTCCTGTGGGGGTTCGCTTGTTGGTGTGGTAGTTCCACAGCACGTTGGGGAGTTGGTCGACCCACAAGCCTTTGGAACATTTGTCCAACCTCTTCTTGATACCAGAGAGGATCTGCCTGTTAGCGTTCTCCGCCTGGCCATTCGACTGTGGGTGGGAGACGGAGGAGAAGCGCTGTTGGATGGCAAGGTCTTCACACAGAGCTCGGAACGTGGCCCCAGTAAACTGAGTTCCATTGTCTGTTACGAGGACACAGGGAACGCCGAACCGGCAAATGACGCTCTTCCAGAAGAATTGAAGCACTTTGTTCTCGGTGATAGTGGTAAGGGGCTCGGCCTTAATCCACTTCGAGAAGTAGTCGATGGCTACGACCAAGAACTTGAACTGGCCCGGAGCTGGAGGGAAAGGCCCTAGTAAATCCATCCCCCACATTGTGAAGGGGATAGGACTTGATAGGGAGGCGAGGTTGGCTTGGGGGAGGCGACGAATGTTAGAATGTCTCTGACAAGAGCCACATTGCCGAACGTGTCGCTCGGCGTCTTGGAGGAGAGTCGGCCAGAAGTATCTGTAATTCAGGGCTTTCCGAGCCAAAGACCTAGACCCTGAATGTGCTCCGCCGATGCCTTCGTGGAGCTCCTGTAAGGCATAGTCGGCCTGTTCCGGGGAAAGGCACCTCAGGTACGGTCGGCCATCAATCTGCGAGAAGGAGCGCTTGTACAAGATTCCTTCGATCATGACGTACCGCTCGGCCCTGGTTCTTACTCGGCGTGCTTCCTTGGGGTCCTCGGGGAGGAGTCCGTCCCTTAAGAATTCCACTAACGGCTTCATCCAATTATTTTGCAGTAGGACCGGCAATGACTCCACTGAGCCGGGGGTCTCGTCTTCTATGCTCAGCTTTGAGAGGACCTCGATCAAAACGGTCTGCTCGAGACCTTGGAGGGAGGATGAGGCCAACTTGGAGAGGGCGTCAGCCTGTGAATTCTCTTCTCGAGGGACTCGTTGGATGAGTGCCTCTTCGAACCGGGCCATGAGGGTTCGGACTTTGGCGAGGTACTTCGCCATCCGTTTGTCCCGTGCCTCGTAATCGCCCAAAACTTGGTTCACAACCAGCTGAGAATCACTATGGATTCGGAGGCGCTGCGCCCCAGCACTTCGGGCAAGTCCGAGGCCCGCGATTAGTGCCTCATACTCAGCTTCGTTGTTTGAGGCCTTGAAATTCATGCAGAGGGCATACTGGAGGACGAAGTCATCTGGACCTGTCAGGATGATACCGGCGCCGCTTCCCTCGTTGCAAGAGGAACCATCCACAAAAACCGTCCAAATAGGGGGTCCGTTCGAGACATGGCTGACCTCGGGAATGGTGGTCTCGACGATGATGTCCACGAGGGCTTGAGCTTTGATCACAGTCCGCGGCTGGTAGGAAATGTCGTGTTGACTCAGCTCGATGGACCATTTCATAAGCCGGCCTGAGGTCTCCGGCTTGTGGAGGACCTGCTTCAGCGGTTGGTCGGTGAGGACCACAACCGAGTGGGACTGAAAGTATGGGCAGAGCTTCCTTGCCGCCATAACCAGGGCGTAGGCCATCTTTTCTACCTTCGGGTAGCGGAGCTCGACGTCCCGAAGCACCTTGCTCACATAGTAAATGGGCCTCTGAGCCACGTCCTCTTCCCTCACCAAGACGGCACTTAAAGTCTGCTCAGAAGCTGCCAAGTAGATGAAGAGGGTTTCCCCCGGAACGAGCTTGCTGAGCAGGGGAGGATTGACCAAGTAGGCTTTCAGCTGTTTGAACGACTCCTACTGCAGTTCGCCCCACTCGAAACCCTTGGCTCCCCTGAGAGCCTTGAAGAAGGGGAGGCACTTTTCCCCAGACTTCAAAAGGAATCGCCCAATAGCGGTGAGGCGACCCGTAAGTCTTTGCACTTCCTTGACGTTCCGGGGCAGGGCCATGTCCAGTATGGCCTTGATCTTTTCAGGATTTGCTTCAATTCTTCGCTGGCTGACCATGAAGCCGAGGAACTTTCCTGATGAGACCCCGAACGCACACTTGTTCGGATTAAGCTTCATGTTGTGCCTTCTCAATATGCCGAACGCCTCCTGTAGGTCGGCCACGTGGTCGGTACCTCGGACGCTCTTCACGAGCATGTCGTCGACGTATACCTTCATGTTGCGACCTATCTGACTTTGGAAGACCTTATTGACGAGGCGCGGGTAGGTGGCTCCAGCATTCTTTAATCCGAACGGCATAACTCTATAACAGTAGAGGCCCTGGTCGGTAATGAAGGAGGTCTTCGGAATGTCTGGGGGGAACATTCGGATCTGGTTATAGCCGGAGAAGGCGTCCATGAAGCTGAGGAGCTCATGGCCCGAGGTGGCATCGATGAGGGTGTCGATATTCGGGAGAGGGAACGGATCCTTCGGACACGCGTTATTCAAGTCTGTGAAGTCGATGCATATCCTCTAGGAACCATTGGACTTCTTAACCATGACGACATTGGAGAGCCACTCGGGGTAGTTCACCTCCTGTATGAACCGAGCTTTTAGGTTCTTGTCCACCTCCTCCTTGATGGCCTGTTGTCGCTCGGGAGCGAATTCACGCCTCTTCTGCTGAACCGGTCTGCACCCCGGTTCGACGCTGAGGCGGTGCACTAGAAGTTCCTCAGAAATCCCGAGCATGTCCGCGGCGGACCAAGCAAATAGGTCGCGGTTCTCCCGGATGCACTGCACCAAGTCGGAACATAGGGCAGTCGACAGGGACTTGCTGATGAGGAACTTTTTACTCGGGTCCCCGTCCGAGAAGAGCACTTCTTCCAATTCATCTGCCGGCTCGGACGTGGGTCGGACGTTCGGCTCGGGGATCTCTAAAGTCTCGAGGGAGAGCACCGGACCCCCTGTGGAAGTCATATAGCACTTCCGAGCCGTCTCTTGGCTGCCCCTGACTTCTCCCACTCCCGCCCGGGTAGGGAACTTCATCTTGAGGTGGTACGCCGAAGGAACGGCTTCTAGGGCAGCTAGGCCAGGTCGGCCCAAGATGACATTGTACGCAGTCAGGGACATCGACGACCATAAAGTCCATCGGCTCTGTCCGGGTAGTAGGGGTCTTCCTAGCAGTTACGTCCAGGGTGATAACCCCTTCAACCGTTACTGGTAACCCCGTGAACCCGTGGAGCGTGTAGCCGGCCGGTTTGAGGCGATCCCGGGATAGTTGCAGCCCTCGGAAGGCCGAGAGGAAGAGGATGTTCACAGAGCTCCCGTTGTCTACCAAGACTCTCTGCACTTTGAAGTTCGCCATGCGAAGGTCGATAACAAGTGCGTCGCAGTGGGGAGTTCGGACCCCCTCGAGGTCTTCATCAGAGAAGGTCACTGGGACGCCGAGGCCTTTGGGGGGAGGGGCGCTGTGAACTGAGTTGACCTCTCGGACGAAGGCCTTCCGAGTGGAGTTGGAAGAGCCCCCCATGGGGCCTCCGTGGATAAGGTGCAGAACCCGTTCTTCCTCGAACTCAGGGGTTTCATCGCGTCGCTCGGAGCGCTTGTTAGCCCCCCGAGGTGGAGGAGTGGTGCGATCCCCTCGATCGTTTGCCTTTACAAATTTGGCCAACTGCCCCCTCTGGATGAGGGCCTCTATCTCATTTTTCAACGCCCAGCAGTCGTTGGTGTCGGGGCCGTGGTCCCGGTGGTAACGGCACCATTTCTCCTTGTTCTTCCTCTTGGCCGGGGTGTTCATCCTCGGAGCGGGAGGTATAACCCCTTCCTTCTCTACTTCAATCAGGATGGTGGAGACATTGGTGGTGAGAGGAGTGAACTTCTCGAACCTGGGGGGAGGACGACGCTGACCGCTATTGTCCTTCTGTAGCTTCTTGGACCCTTCCTCCTCTGTCGTCTTCCTCTTCGATCCGGAGGCGGATCCTCCGAAACTCGGGAGGCACTCGGCCTCCTCCGCCCGAATATATTTCTCGCATCTAAGGAGAAGATCGGCGAAGTTGTGCGGGGGCTTTTTGGCGAGGGACGACCGAAGGTTAGAGTTCAGGACGTTGGACTGGAACGCGACGGTCGCCACTGACTGGTCGAGGGAGGCGATGGACCTGACCTCCGCAGTAAATCTCCTAACATAGTCCCTCAACTTTTCTCCCCTCTCCTGTCGGAGGTGGAGTAGAGAGAGGCTGGTCTTCTCTGTTCGTCTGCTACTCACGAAGTGAGTTATGAAGAGCGTTTCGAACTGCTCGAACAAGAAGATAGAAGAGGGAGCGAGCCGGGAGTACCATTCCCGCACCGAACCCTTGAGAGTGGTGGGGAAGGTCTTGCAAAGCATGGCGTCGAAAGCTTGGTGGATCAGCATTAAGGTCTTGAAGCTTTCGACATGATCAACAGGGTCCGACTCCCCTGAGTACGTTTCAAACTGCGGAGGCTTGAAACCCCTCGGGATGGGAGCCTCCATGATAGTCCGAGAGAAGGGCAGTCTGCTGGGGCGGATGGTCGTTCCTCTTGACTCCTCCTCCTTGTCCATACGGCCGATGCGCCTCTCCATCTCGTGGAGATGACGGTAGAGGGCATCGTCCCTCCGGTGATAGTCGATCGAGCCCCTGGACTCGTCTTCATAGGAAGGGGAGCGGGGGCTACGGCGTCTGTAGTCCTGGGATCGGCGAGGACTATGATGGTGCTGCTGGTGACTAGGAGCCGGGGGAGGACTTATGGATCGGTGGTGAGGACTTGGAACCTGTGGGGGTGTTGGAACCCTCTGGGCATTATGGTTGTTGGGGCGAAGGTTGAGGGCCTGCAACACAGTTGCCTAGAATTGTAGGAACTCGGCACGAGTGATAGGTGCCTCATCGTTCCTCGGATGATGTCGATCAGCAGGGGAACGTGGCCTCAACCTACGATGCTCGGGAGATTCCCCCCGTCTCTTCTGTCCAGGAGACCTTCTGCCATCTTGACGATGAGGAGATCATTCACCTCGAAGTTGGTGGGAGGCTCCCTCTCGGGCCCGCTTCTCATCTAGGCGGTTGCGAAGATCCTCATCCTTTTGGCAATTCAGAACGGTGTTGCGGAGGTCGGAGGCTCGGGGGTTATGGGAAGCCATCGAATCTAATGAGGCATTGTGAACCGAGACATGGTCTGGGTGGAGAGGTTGTTTCTGCCTCCGCTGGTTCGGACCAGTAGGTCCATTGGGGGGTTGTTGATTCAGAAGAGGGTCTTGGATCGAGGGAGGAAGTTGCTCGGGCTGCGGAGCAGGATGCACGGGGGCTTCCTCTTGCTGATCGGCGGGGTTGGGCCCACGGTTGGACCCCCTTGACCTGACCTTTCTGGGAGGCATGGTTGGAGAAGAGCTAGTCGACGGGAAGGACTGGGTTGCTATTCGTATGGTTTCCTATAGACGGCGCCAATCTGTTACCGCTGATTCTGGTGTGGGGGTAAACAGATGAGATTTGTGGATTCGTGGAAAAACCTGAATAGCAGATCCAAGCCTGCTGATTCCTGCCGCTAATCTGCAAAGAAGTGCGATACACCGGGGTTGATTCCGGCGACGCACCCTCCGACGCTCTTGTCTGTAACCAGTGGTGATTAAGAAAGAGCTTAAGCTGGAAAAAGAGTGATTACCTGGTCACAGTGGTAGGTAGGAGGTATTTATAGTCGCCATGGGAGTGATTAGGGACCTAATTTCCTATGTAACTGTCAGGAGTAAAATCCTCACAATTTGTTTAGGAAACTGACCCCTGATTCCCGATGCGAGGATAACTGCAAATCAGGCCCGTTGATTTAGTCAAATCAGAGACCCTGATTTCCTCTTGCTGGTCTGGGTCTGTATCGGGTCGGGACCCGTACCCAGTTGGAGTGGATCCGTTCGTGGGTTATTGGATCTGTGAGAAGGAGATCCAGTACCCGTTTCGGACCCATTTGTATGTGAAATTACCGTTTTACCCCTGAGCATCAAGATTCGTTCCCAATCTGGACGGTTCCGATTTAACCCCATTTTTAGCCATATCAGGGGCTAAAGGCTTCAAGTGGAGGCCGCAGCAACAGGAGTCCTTTGACAAGCTCGAAGAGTATTTATCCAACCCCCCTCTCCTGAGTAAGCTGGCACCTGGAGAGGTCCTCTACCTCTACCTCGTAGCTTTGGAGCAAATGCTCAGCGCGGTCCTCGTGAGGGAAGAGGATAAGATGCAAAAGCCCATCTATTACGTGAGTAAGGTGCTCCGTGATGCTGAACTCCGTTATCCGAAACTGGAAAAGATGGCACTTGCCTTGGTCATGGCGGCCCGTAAACTTTGCCCTACTTCCAATCTCACTCGGTGGTCGTCCTTACCGACCAACCGCCGAAACAGGTTCTCCACAAGCCGGAGATGTCCGGACGGCTCATGAAGTGGTCCATCGAGCTGAGTCAGCACGATATCAGCTACCAGCCCAGAACGGCGATAAAAGCCCAAGCTCTGGCCGAGTTCATCGTGGAGAACACTATCCCCGACTCATGTGAGTCGCCAGCCGACCCCTCCATCTGGACCGTCTATGTGGATGGGTCCTCCTGTGCCGATGGAAGCGGGGCCTACATCATCTTAACTGGCCCCGACGCCTTCGTCCTCCAGTATTCCCTCCGCCTCAACTTCCCGGCATCAATGAGGCAGAATATGAAGCCCTAATTACGGGGCTCTTCCTGGCTCACAAGGCGGGTGCCGAACAAGTAAGGGTCTTCAGAGACTCTCAATTAGTGGTCAATCAAGTGTCCAGGGAAGTATGAGGCAAGAGATGACCGAATGGCTAGGCACTTGGCAAAAGTGAGGGAGCTTCTTGCTCTATTAAGAGATGTTCAACTCCAGCGGGTTCTCTGAGAGGAAAACGCGCAAGCGAATGCCCTCTCTAAGCTTGCCTCCTCGTCCCTCCAAGGTCTACAACGAATTGTCCTAATAGAAGTCCTTCTCAAACCTAGCATCGACGAAGATGGCTCGGAGCCAATGGAAGCCTACCCCCTAATACTTGGGGAAAACTGGATCAAGCCCCTCCTCGAGTATCTCCGAGATGGAGTCCTCCCCGAAGATCCGAAAGAAGAAAGGAGAATCAGGACACGAGCAGAGTGGTACACACTCCTAGACGGGGTCATGTACAAACGCTCATACACCCAGGTCGATGGTCGGCCCTATCTGAGATGCCTCTCCCCAAAAGAGGCGCTCTACGCCCTAAGGGAAGCCCATGATGGTCTATGTGGTGCACACTTGGGAGCAAGATCCCTTGCCCAGAAGCTTTTGAACTACGGGTACTTTTGGCCTACACTATTGAGTGACTCCGAGGAGTACGTCCGCCAGTGCGACTCCTGCCAGAAGTTTGCCCCAATCCGTCGCCTGCCCCAAGCGCAACTTGCCTCCCTGGCAAGTCCAATCCCTTTTGCAATTTGGAGGATGGATTTGCTCGAACCTTTCCCTCCGGCACCAGGCCAGCTGAAGTTTTTGGTGGTAGCAATAGACTACTTCTCCAAATGGACAGAAGTCGAACCTCTCTCAACGATTACCGAGAACAGGGTGCAGAAGTTCTTTTGGAAGAATATTGTCTGTCGATTCGGGGTACCTCGCATTCTCGTAACCGAAAACGGGACCCAATTCACAGGAGCTGCCTTCCACGACTTCTACACCGATCTCGGGAATTCAACAGCGATTCTCTTCAGTAGTGCACCCCCAGTCCAATGGCCAAGCAGAGAACGCGAACCAACAAATCCTCTCAGGTTTGAAGAAGATGATCGGCAAATCCACCAAAGGGCTATGGGCCGAACAACTTCCTAATGTGCTTTGGTGCTATCGCACCACCAAAAGAACTCCGACAGGTGAATCCCCTTTCAACCTCACATATGGATTAGAAGCTCTTATCCCTTTGGAGGTGGGTCTGCCTTCACCTCGACTAATAGCTTACATTGAGGTGCAGAACGCAAACCAGCTTCGCAACTGCCTAGACCTCATTAACGAGATCCGCGAGAGGGTCGTAATCCGCCAGGAGACCTACCATCGTAGGATCACTCAAGCTTACAACAAGAGGGTACGACCGACCAACCTAAAGGAAGGGGACTTAGTGCTGAGAAACTTATCAATTTCGGATCCAAGCAAAAGAGGCAAGCTGACACCCAATTGGGAAGGACCATATAAGGTCTCCAGAGTTATACGCCCGGGCGCGTATCAACTCGAAGACCCGGGGGCAGGAAGATGCCAAGAACTTGGAATGTCGAGCACCTGATGAAGTACTGAGATGGTGTCTAAGACTACAAGGAGATTTTTTGCAAACTTCATGTGGGTGATGTCTTAAACTCTAAAACTTGGTATTTATTTTGTTTTTTTGGGTGTGAAATGGATGTGTAGTAGTATTAGCTATGAATTTGTTACCATGTATGAGCATGTGAAGTGCTAGGAAAAGATAGTTGTATGGTAAGAACAACTTTTCTTAAGCTTTGTTAAGAAGAATGATTGTGAGGGTAAGTTTGAGAATTTCTTGCTCTCAAACGGTTTAGATTTTGGGACTCAAATTTTGGAAACTTGTTCTTGTATGTATCTAGTGCATCCATGATTTTTTTCATATTATTTGGTGTCCGTTTGATAACCCAAACAACAGCCCAATTTTCAGACAGTAAGCAGCCAAGGGAGCTGTTGTTGTGTGAAATTTGTGGTGTCTTTCCAATTTTGTAACTCAAAATTGGCTAGGTATTTTGAGCGAAATTTTTTTTTGGACACTCTTGTTTGTGTCTACAACTATAGTCTTTAATTTCATAATTTTCCGATGTCATTTGATACCTCAAAGAAATTGTTGAATGCGACTGATCTGGTTAACAGAACAGAGCTGACTGTTTTTTTAAAATGAAGTTCACATGGTCATAACTCCTTGTGTGTTCATGATATTGCTATGAAATTTTGGGAGTAGCTTTTGGTATGAGTCTATTTGATGATTCTCAAATTTTAGAATTTTTAGAGATCGTTTGATGAGGTTTCAAAATTATTTTAGTAAGGGGTAGTAAATACCCTACTGAAAGAGCAGCTGAAATTGTATGCTACCTTTGAGGAGTCATAACTCATTGTGTGATATGAAACTGAACGTGAATTTTGGGAACAATGGAATGGTATATGTTTGGATTAAGAACCCCAAATTCATGAGCATGGGACTTAAGGATGATTTATTATTGAATTTTAAAGTGGACTATGTTCAGCCTAGTACAAGTTGACTAGTCTGTGAAGATGAGACATTTTGGAACTATTTGTTAAGAATTTGGGAAATTGACCAACTAGAGAGTTGTAGTGGGGAGTCATAGCTTTCTAACCCAACTAGAATTTTGCAATTCTAGTTAGTAGGTTGGAAGTTATGATTTTCCAAAGTTGGGATAGATTCAACCTTGTCAAGGCAGTGTTTGCTAGAGGGATCAATTTTTTCCCTGTTTGTACACCTGATGGAATTTGGTATTTTTGAGGAATTTAATAATTTAATCTGAAGAGGTGTTCAACTAGTAAGTTGTAGTAGACACACCCACCTTTGCATAGGACCCGGAATCAAGAAATTCCGATGAGTGAGCAAACTTTTATGATGTCGGAAAGATGCAGCAAGTGCATGAAGGAGCATACAAGCTGAGAGTGTATGAGGTTTTATGGTGTCAAAATGATTGAAATTGAGGAAATGGTTAACTGGAGAGTTGTATACTAGGGTCTTAGCTTTCCAGAATGGATGGTATCAAGCAATTCCGAATTGTGTGCTGGAGGTTATGGTCGTTGCAAGTTTAGCAACCTGTTGTTTAGTTTGACTTCGAGCTTAAGTTAGCTTGGGGACTTGTGTTCCTTAAAGAATTTGAGGGAATCGTTCACTAGGGGATTGCAGTGGAACTCCCTATCCCTCTACAAATTTTGAGTGTGTTGGATTCCGATGAGCATAGCTTGGGTCACAACTAATGCTATTTCTTGAACTATTTCATCGGACAATTGATAAGGAACCCTCTGCATACCGCAGTGTGGTAATCATGAGCTATCGGATTTTTAATGATGTTTTTAGCATTTTATTTAGAACTTAGACAAGTTCATGTGCTTAGTACTCATGATGGACATGAGTGAGTTGGGATATAGCTCTGGTCGGTTTGTGTTTGGTGTCACGATGCCTGAGTCTGTCAATGGTCAGGAGTTGATGATTGTGTGTGTGCTTACCTTTATTTGAATTATAATGCATCCTTGGGGTGCCGTTAGACTACTCACTAAGGATCACGGGCTCGGATTATTTGGTCGCTGACCTGTGAAGGTATTGGGAATTAGTGGATTTGATTGCTGTGATGGTTGTTATTCTGACAGACCAGTCAGGCTCGACATTAATTGTTCGACACCATGTATGATTTGAGTGACAACTTGTTTTCAGTAAATTACATTGATTAGGTTTCCTTTATTGTTTCGCTTGAAGACCGAATCGGTGTTAGGGGTGATTCTCCATAATCCGACTTGTTCTGAGAGTTGGCACTAGGAGGTGATAACTTTGGGGGCTCTCTTCCTGTCATTAGGGATACGTGCTGATGTGCGTATCTTGCACTATTGATTCCTGAAGTACCATGGTAAGAACGGGATGTCGATTCCCTGGCGGATAGGGGATTTTAGACCTTCGAGACCGTCATGTTCTATGTTGTGGACACGAACGGATCATAATGGATCTTCTGCGCAATGGATATGCTGCTGTACATCTATAAGTTCGTCACAACTTTTGAGGGTGGTCCGATGTAGCAATGGTTGATGGCAACGAGATAGCGTCCCGAATTTTTTCTTTTTATTTATACATCCTCAACCATGTCATACTATCAGGAACAGGAAGTGGACCGAATTAGAATGTATTGCACAGTGAGGGTTCAAATCCCTGAAACTGGAGAAACAGCTTGATCTGGGGCACATGTAGTATGGGATGCATGTGTGTCCAGAGTCTTGCTAACATTAGATTAAGTGCATCTTTTCTGAACTCTGTGTTTTGTATTAGACTTCAGGTCGTGGCATGCACAAACACTAGAAAATCATGATACACGTTTTTTTTTTCCATTCAAGAAGAATTGCGGGTGTGATAGTTGGAGATCGATGTTTTCTTTTCAGCATTGCATCAGTAGAATTACTGACGTGCCCACTTAATTAGGTACTGGATACCGGGTCAAGAGGGCAGGAGAGCCATACCAGCAGGGCATCCAAATGGGGCGGTAGTGTACGTGCCTACCATTCGAGTGGGTGCAGAAATATCAGAGTCGCGCAGAAGAAGGCTCAAGCTGAGGGACAAGTCCCAGGGAGGCAGATAGACCACTCAGCGGAGTTTCAGTAGTGACCAATGGATTGCCGATCTGGAAGACAGCTGATAGCTTCACAAGAAGAGTTTGAATATTCTTGTAATCAATTGTAATAAGTTATGTAATTTGTATTCCTTGATCAAGGACAAATTGATATTTGTAATTATTGATGTAATAACTCTGATGGCAATAAAAGTGTTTAAATTTCCGTGTTATTTACCGTGTTGAGATGTATTTGAAGGCAAAGATTCTAGTTGTGTCACGGATGTCAGGTGACAGGGATCCGGGGCGCTACATCGAGGGTCAAATCCCCCTATCCGACAGGAGTTTCTCTCCCTGTTCCTTACCCCGGATCTTTGGGAATTAACAGATCGAGATACGAGACCCATGAACACAAAACCTAAGAGTCAAATCTATATCCCTACGACAGGAATAGTACAGCACCCGACGAAGGCTTACTAGCACTAATTCAATTTTCATACCCCTAATACATCACTCTAATCATTCAGGTAACATAAAGGGCTCCTCCCACAATCCTGCCTATCGACTCGCGGCCCCGGCAAAACAATATCATGCTCGCCACCAATTCGGACGTCCAATGCCTCGGCAGAAGTTTCAATCTTAAGGTCGATAGACGTAGGGTATCACCCTACCTTTGTGACTAACTCGAGTCACAACATCCTCAACAGGATTCAAACACAAACAAGACCAGTAAAATAACACCAATCATCCCAAATAACAAGTTATCAACTCTTATTTGCAAGAGGGGAAAGGTTCATCCAACACTTAGTCAAAAACCATGACTAAACAAACTATGGTGTTTCTGCCTGAAACTTAAAAGAGTCATAACTCCCATAATACAACTCAGATTTGGGTGTTCAAGCCCAATCTGGAAAGGTAAAAACCTAGAATACAACTCTCTAGTTGATCATCACCCCAGATTCAGTCATCTAAATCTTCAAAATAGCCTCACAAACCTCAGCCTGTGTACTTCCTGTACACTGGATGTACCTTACCGATGGCATAAAACTCTACCTGCTAATCGGAATGATACAAATCTAGGTTTTGTGGAAAGGTGTGAATGTCCTCTAAAACTTTCTAGTTGGTCACCAATCCCAATTATTTCATTTGATTACCCTAAAATAATCATCTCCCTCGGGTATACAGAACCATACATAAGCATTACTCAAACAGAGCCTTCAACTCAAAATCTAGTTTCTATCTCAACTTGCAAAAATCATATCTATCTTTCTACTCACAGAATTTCTTGAAATAGGGCTTTTTGGAAAGCTCATGATGTCTACTACAATTTCCTAGTTGTATAATTTCTCAATTCTGTTCATACAGAGTCATAAAGGTACCAGCTTATCAGGATGTCAAAACTGACTGAGTTCTGCACAGTACATGCTAAAATATTCATCATAAATCACATGCTTATCAAATGGTCATCAAATTTACATTTCCAGAAACTAGACATCATCATGTGTAACATGCAAAAAGGTTCACATCTAAATTCCAAGTATTCAATGAGTTTTACCTGTTATAAACATGCATAAAAGTTCTGCTGTTCTTCAGTTATTTCTTGACTACTCTTGATTAATTAATTTTGAACATGCATAAATTTTCGTCCAAATAATTTCATGACTTTTTTTGTACAGTCCAGATGTATGCAAGATAACATGGTCAAAATTTCAGAAGTAGATCATGAGTCAATTAATTCTAAGAATTCCCACAAGTTCAGTTGTTACAATAAACAGACCCAGTCTCTGCCTTACGACTTAGTCCTCAAAATTAATTTTATTGAAATATCAAAATTCATCAGAAAAATTCGAACTAAATCATGTAGCTTCTAGACATCCATGAGATCATTCTGTATAAATTTCATGATCAAATTCCAATTATTTTGTTCTCTAGAAATTCGGAAAAATAACATGCAGATCATGTTTTTTGTTTCCATTTTAAGATTCTAACAATCTACTCCTAAGCTACTCCTAATCAGCCATTCTCATAGCTATTAATACTTGAATCATACAAGAAAATCAAACAAATCAAACAAGACTAAACTTCAGGGAACTCCCAACCCTTGGTTGGCTTGAGAAGATGAGATTTTCCTTGGGCTTCCTCCTTCAAATCCTTCTCCAAGAGCTTTCGAACACTCCTTTAATTGACTTCTTTCACTCTCTCCTTCCCCTTCTTTTTTTTCCTGAAGTTCCAGAGCTCAAGAAGGTGAGAAAGAGGGGTTTTTAACCAAGAGAGAAGGAGTGAAGGGGTGTGTGTGTGTGTGTGGGGGGGGGGGGGTATGGGGGGTTGGTGGCAAGTGTTTTTTTCCAAAAAAACAATGGTTTCTAGCCCATTGTTTGGAGATGAATGCATGGCTAAATTTTTTGATCTTGATCAAGCTTTAAATGAGAGATGAGAGGTTAGATTTGAGTGCATATAAGGAATATCCATTGTGGTACCATACAATTGCATATTTGCATATGCATCACACTCAAAACTAGTGTATGTACTAGTATCGGTCCTTCTCATTCTCGCGCACCACCATGAACACAACCATCCACGCGAACAATCCAGCAAATTTAATCGCACTTCAACATTCATTAATATATATGCATACATTATATATACAACAGTATTATATTATCCGGGGTATTATAGACTCATTTGAGTACGGCTATACATTTTGCAGTCTCACTCAATCAAGGGGCTCGAAGATATCGCTCATGTTATGTAAGAGGGACAAATCATATCTAAGTAACTCACATCCCTCCGCATGATTCATAGTATGTCCAATAGCCGACTTTATAATCACCTTATCACAGGTGACGTGACGGTATTAAAACATATAACTTCTCATGTAAGGAATCGTAGTGTCTTCAAGTAAAAGGACCAAATACACCATGGTTACTGTGAGAATAGCTCATGACACTCACGTAACGATCTATTCAGCATTCTCATGGTGGGTCAGTCCAGTACATTATTACTCTAATACGTACACATGTGAAGATTTGATATCTTATAACCATGACCCGTGAGATATTGTCATCATTCTACACACATACTAATCTATATGTATTGTCATAATTCACAATAATACTTGACTAGGGGCATTTAAGAATAATGCTCTAATTACAACCAACAGGATCTCACAATCAAGTCATGTACTTGAAGTCCCATGGTATTGAACCTGCTATTCTAATAACTTTGTTATGTTCATTTAATCACAATAAACTACACAATAAATAAAATGCCTCATATATAAAATAAATGTCATAATACAATGTAAACTAGCAAGGGCAGTATAAGGTTGGCCTATATGGCATACACCAACAGAAAGAGGCACCGATGAACTTTAATGCACGAATCATGAAGCAAATGGACGGCCATGATTGGTCAAAAGAGCCAAGCTCCTTGAACGACGAAGTGGCTCCGAGGGGCTTTAATGTACGAATCACGAGGAAAATGGATGGCTAGAAATATCTCGACTCTTCGCTTCTACCGTTAGGTTAACGCGAGACTTGGACGGCCAGGATAGTGCCACGTCATCACCTTTGGGTTGCTAGGATCGTGCCGCGTTGATCAATATGGTTTTTAAGGGGCAATTACTTCACTTCTTCTATAAATTCATTATTTTCCCCCAAATTGACCTACTTTTCGAAACTATTTCTCAAGATGACTAACTTTCCAAACTAAATCCTAGGGTGGACCACTGCTCAGTTCCCAACTGCTGCATCTATTATACTAAGGCTGCAGTTGCCAACTGCGGCCTCAGTTATATCCCTCACTTAAAGAGTTGAGCCTCAACTCTCTCCCTTTCACTTCATCTCTAGCTACTCTCTCCCCTCCAACTTCAAACCCAAATATGAAAAACCTAAATCCTAAATCACTCTCCTCCAACTTCGTAAAATCTCTTAACCTTTGTCCCTTTATGTATAGGTATGGATTACAAACCTCATATATGGTTCTATTATGGGGAATAAATTATTTGAGACCCAAAGTTAGGAGCTTGTTAAAGTGATGTCAAACTGGAAGTAGTTTGACCTCCTCATAATATTACGAAGCAAGAATTAGTAGATAGATGTATGAAAATTAGTAACTATGATAGAAGTGAATAAAGTGTTAAAATTCAAGCTCGATATGCAGCTGTAAAAGAAGAAGCACAATATTTCACGGCGGTGGCTGCAGTCAATGATGACGCGCTTATTTCCATGATTGCAAGAACTCTTGATCCATATTCTAGTTGGCCTACTTTGGATTTATATATTGAGAAAATCAAGATTCTTAATGGCCAGCCACATGTTATTCATATTTCAAGCCCCGTACGTGAAGTACCGACCCATGAGACGAGTCCTAATCCGACTCCTGAATCACATGTAAGATTGCTGCCTCCACAAAAAGACATGTTCATAATCCCAACACGACCAAATCCCCCGGCACATGAGTTGCCACCTCCTTCGAGCTTGATATGTGATCTTGTTGATAACAAAAATATTATTGAATCCTTCAATCAAGCTACGATTAACAACGAGTTATTAGAAGATGAAGAAAATGAAGATGACGTGGAAGATGTAGAAGACGAGGAAGATGAAGAATATGGGCATCCATATGTTAACGCATATGATGTTGAGGACTTAAAACACGATGTCCAACATGCGGTCCCTTTGACTTAATTCATGAGTAAAACTGTACTTAAATTTGAATCGGTAGACTGTGTTAACAATGCCCATGTACATTAATTTCCACAAGATTCACGTTGCTCATCTGACGCAGGTGAATTGTACATTGAGCAAAAAATTTCAACCAAAGATAATATCCAACATGCGGTGAAGATGTTCTCCATTAAGGAACATCGAGAATTTGTTACAATGAAATCGAACAAAAGTCTATATGTCGTGAAACGTATTTTTACAAAAGTGGAGATGGCACAACATCCTGAAGTCGTAGGCTGAGCCAGGTTGTTCGTGGAGATTACAATCAATTGTTCCAAAAGGGCAGATGTACTTTATTGTGAAGAAATTCGAAGGGGTGCATACTTGTACAAATCTCGCTTCAACTCAGGACCATGGCAAAGTTGATCAGAAGCTTGTTTCAAATATAATTTTGAACGTTGTGAAGGCAGAGTTAGGAACAACACCGAGGGCCATAATTGAGATAGTCTTGCTTTAATACAATTATAAGATTCCGTACAAGAAAGCTTTGGATTGCAAAACATAGAGCTACAGAGAAGTTGTTCGAAGGGTGTGAGGAAGCATATACGAAGTTGCCTGCTCTTTTATCAACACTACAAGTATCAAATCCAGAAACTTATGTCCATAGATAAGATTGCGTTCGATCCCAGCGAGGAAACATTTAAGGTAGTATTTTGTGCATTTAGGGCTTCGATTGAAATGTTTAAGTCATGCAGATATGTTATTAGTATTGATGAAAACCATTTATATGGAAAATATAAGGGTTGTTTATTGATAGCTGTTGCACTCGGCCTAAATAACATGTTATTTCCATTTGTTTTTGCAATAATAGATGGAGAGATTATAGAAAGTAGGGGTTGGTTCATGAGTTGTATTCGGTATTTTGTCACTGGTCGCCAAGGGTTATGTGTTATTTTTTATTGTCGTGTGGGTATCTTGTCTACCATGAATACACTCAATGGATGATAGAATGAGCCACATGCATGTCATTGTTATTATATGCAATATTTTGCTACAAATTTCTTTACCAAATTCAGTAACAAGGCTTTGATGAATATGGTTAATGTGGTTGCATGTCAAAATCGGTCGAAAAAAATTGCGAATAAAATTGCAGAGATTGAAAATGTTAAAATCGAGGCTGTCAATTAGCTTAAGAAGAAACCAATTGAGAAGTGAGCACTTGTTTGCAGATGGAGGGCATCGATATGGCCTGATGACTATGAATTCATCAAAAAAAATTTAATTCTATTTTGAAAAATGTTCATAGATTGCCCATGATGGTAACTATGGAGATAATATTTTATCATCTCAATTCTTAATCTACCGAACGTTGTCAAGCCGCACAGAATCTTATAAGTGAAGAGCAGATTTGGGCTATAAGAGTTCAAGAACTAATCGATATATGGCGTGAGAAAGATAATATGCATGAGTCTATAATGTTTAATCATAATCCTAACGTATTTCAAGTAAAAACAAATATTCAAGTTGGGTGGGTACCGAAAGGATGGAAAATTCCATACTTTTAACTTGGGAGCATGCACGTGTACTTGTCAGAAATTCCAACGTTACCACCTTCCAAGTTCACATGTCTTGCCGGCTTGTGCAGCTCGAGCTCTCTATTACAGGCCGTATGTTGATCAAGTATATTCTATGACATCTTTAGGACGCCCACCTTTCATCTTGTGCAAGACCAATCGTATTGACCTATCCAAATTGGTCCGAAACTAATAGATTATACGGGACTTAGAAGATGTAGGAAGGGGTGTCCGAGAACTGCGCGCATTCGCAATGACATGGATGTCAGAGTAGGCTCCCGCACGGGGCTAACTTATTCAAAATGTGGTCTAACAGGACACAATAGGAACCGTTGTCAGAGTGATATTCCCTTGGGTAATACTAGTGGGCACGGGTAAGTTGTATAAATTTGGATATTTAAATATTTTATTTATTTTCTTGCATTTACAAAAAAAATTGCACAGTGAGAAGAATGCAACTTCTGTTACAGGTGGCCGAGGATGTAGACTGCCAACGCACTATGTACGACCCCCGAGAAGATCCAACGGGCCTTCTATAAGTTGTCATGGAGGATGCTGACAAACAACTGATTAATTCAAAAGTCTACATTGTGAAACTTAACATGGATACTTATAATATTTTGTGATATATAGCTAAATTTATGTGTGAAATATGTAGTCTAAGTTGTTGGCGAATGTGTTATGTACGTGTTTGTGCAAATATCCATGCTTTTATTTTTGAAGAATATGTGAGGGGAAATGAATATGCGATGTATATGATTGTTTTAACAAAGAAACACTTATATTTGAAATGTTTAGAATGAGGTTGTAGCATAAATGAGGCCACAGTTGCGACGAAATGCGACCTCTATATGAGCAATTTTGTTTCTCAATCCTTTTGTTTCCCAGTCTAGTGGGTTTCCTCGCCACCTTTGTTTGTCTGCCTATTTGGTGTGTCGGAGCAGTCAACAGAGCATCTAGTCGGGCTCCTTCACCAACCTATCCGAGCTGCGACCTGCACGGTTTAAGAATGCCTCGTGCGAAATTCTTCATTGCATCGGCCACATTACTCGACAAGGCACGAGCGCGCTGCCTTGCAATATCCCAAGTGTAGGATCCCGTATTTTCAAATATTATTTTTATATTTGAAAATGAAATTAAATTTATTTTTGGAGATTTAATGAACATTTTCAGAAAAATTTATCTTTTGTACACATGCAAAACACGTGCAAATGCTTTTATGAGAAGTGTGAAAATTTAGTTTTCTTTATGAAAAATCTTTATTTAATATTTGAGATTTAATTAGTATTTTTCCAGATTTTTCTGAAATTTATTGGAACTATTTGCAATTTTTGAGGAAAGAATGACCTTTTTGCAAATTTGACATTTTTAAAGGTTAAAGTGCAAAATACAATTTCTGGACGTTTTGAACAGTATGAATTGAAATTTAGAATGTATATTTTCTTTTAAATCCAAATTTAAATGAGTTTTGATGGAATTTCCAAAGAATGATCTATATATGTAAACTGTATTTTGGAAATGGTTGTTTTGCAAAGTTGCGGGTAAAACCCTAATTATCCATCCGGCATATTTAAGTGATTTTCTTTCCCCAGCCGTCATTGCTGATAAAATATTGTATTTTGGAGATTTATTTTTTGGTGGAGCAAGGAACTTTTTGGACCTAGCAAAATGGGAGATTTTTGTGGACTATTCTCAAAATCTAAGGTGAGAGATATGAAAATTTGTTTTCTTTTGTGGTTTGATTTATGTGAGATATATGTAAATTGGTTTGTTGTTTGATGTATGTTTTGTTGTTTGATTTGATGTATGCATGGAATAAATTTGTCTTGTGGTTGATCCATGTGTGCAAGTATCATTGATAAATTGATTTGATGTTGGGAACAATTTAGATCTCGTAATGTGGTATGAATCATGTGGAATTGGCGGATGAAATAGTAGATCCTTACTATTAAAATTGTTTGCTAAAAGCATGTTGAGACTTGTGTATGAACAACTGGACCTTAGGATTATAAATCAGTTCTTATTGGTTTTGTGAAAGAAATTTAGATTTTGTAAAACCCTAACAAAGGATTTGTGATTTAGAATATGAGAATTTAGATCTTGACACATTAATGTTTTGAGTGAAATATACATATACCTGATGAGATTCGTTGAGAATCATTATTTTTCCCTGAATAAGAACTATTTACATAATCATTATTTCATTAGAAGCTTCAGAATTGATTTAGTAATCAGCCCTAATTTTTAAAGTCTGTAGGCCGACAGTCGACTGGCCTACTGTGCAGTCGACTGGTACGAGCCTGATGCTTAATTTTAGAATGGTTGAAAACATTGTTCTGGACAGTCGACCTAGCTTATAGGCAGTCGACTGGTCCACTGAAGATATTATTTTTGGGTGAAAATAAATGGTCCTTCTGGACAGTCGACTTATAGTCCTTTTAAGTCAACTTATTTACTTAGAATATTTTAAAGAAGATTATTGGAATTACCTCGGGTAAGTCGACTGATCCCTTTCTTAAGTCGACTGCTAAATGACTTAGTTTATTTTTTGTAAAACCTTGAATTTGGTCCTCTGGACAGTCGACTTATCATCAGTATGAGTCGACTGATACTGAAGGACATTTGTGAACCTTAGTGCTATTTCGTATGATTGGCTCTTCTGATAATTCAGTTAAGTATTAAGTTTGAGACTTTTAGTTGAGCCACTTTGTTTAGTGGGACTTTGGTTTGGACCCTTTTGAGTTTGAGTCTCTAGAGGTGTGACCCTAGTATACCGGTGTTGAGTTATTTGTTGAGGCCCATTAAGGCATTTCAGTTATTTAAATTTGAATTTAGGCCGGTAGGGTATACCACTCTAGGAGATTCGTTAAGTAATCAATTAACCAAAATAATAAGGACAGGCACTAGTGGTGATATGATGAACGGGAACATGAGTCAAGAACCTCGGTATGGCTTTCGGTGTGGGACAATCTCGGAATTATCACAGTAGATTATTAGTGGTGTGGGATATATCTTCGGAATTATCACAGTCATGTGGTGTGGGACAATCTCCGGAATTATCACGGTAACTACTTGTGGTGTGGGATTGATCTCCGGAATTATCGGAGTCGAGGTGAAGCACATGTGGTATATTGTGGTGACGTGTCAATGTTTCGGTGTGGGATGATCTCCGGAATTATTCAAGTGAAATATCTTGGGTGTGGGATCCATCTCCGGAATTATCGGGCATGAGATACTATCCATGGTTTATCCTTATCTCGTAGTAGTCATCGTGTTAGGATTAGTTCATAACGCGGTGATTGAACCCTATGAAGTGAAGACGTTAAGGGCTTGCACCGAACCTATGTAGAATGAGATGCATAGACTTCGACAAGTACGCATTAGAGAGTCTGCATATAGAACTTGTATTTTCTTGGCTTGGTTCTATGCATGTGGTTTTCGTGTTTTCCACACATGACACTTAGTTTAGCTCCACTTGATGTTTTATGTACTGTCATTTCGTATTTCCCATATTCTTATTTAGTACTTGTTGTTTAAGAATTCATGAGATATGAACTTTTATGTGGTTTGTTTATTTTTATATTTCTCACACCATTTATGGCTGACCCCTTTAGTTTGGGGGTTAGGGATCATCTTTAGCCTCACATGTTGCAGGTAGTTGCTTAGTGATGGACATTTGGATGCTAGAGGCTTATTTGAGATAAATTGATTCTTAAGTGCTTTGTGTAAAATTGTAACATCAGTTGAGTTAAATTTGGGTTGTAAATAAAGATATTATTGAGTTGAGTTTGTTTTGAATTCCGCTGTGATTTGTAAAAGATTTGTTGTAATAAATGTTGAAAATTTTAGTGGTGTTGGTTATGTTTAATATTGTATTGAAGTGGATCACTGGGAATGTGCCACGTATTTTCTATGTTATTAATCTAGAAATTCGGGGCGCTACACCATGCCTCTTCCATCTGCATCATATTATAATGTATTATATGCTACAAAATGATATAATAAATTTAAAGAAAGATATATGAAATGATTAGCCAAGTATTATGTCTTACGATGGATCAGTGAGTCGATGCCATCGGTTGATACATGGAATGCAACATTGAATACCAGGACGCTAGTTTCGTCTCTCTCCTCAGAACCGATATTTGGACTCCTGTTGGACTAGATCGGGGAGGAGAAATATACAACCGTTTCATCCTCTGCTACCAAATCAAATACGGATGGTGTAAATCTGGGTCATATGGAGGCGACGACTCTACCACCTCTTCGAACCGGTGCTCATTCCAATGGTTGACATGCTCTTGGTGATGTACTGCTCAGTTGTGATTAGGTAGCCGACCCATTCCTTTGACATTATGCAATTTGGTGTCATATGTTCGTTCGGCCGGGATGCATTGTTGAAGACAAAACTGTTGATACACTAGGTCAATGAAATAGAACTCCACAACCCCAAAGTTGACGAGTGGTCATCTTTTCAACCAAAGCTGTAGGGTCGCCCTGCAGGTAAATAGTAATCTATTAACTATGTCACGTCCTGCTTCCCATTATACTGGAACAGGGCACACAACTGAGGCCCAGCGAATGATATAAGTATGCCAACTCATATCATCCATAAGCTGTATAATGCCAGTAAGCTCAACAAAACAATGATAATCTCATAAACAAGAACATAATTCAATAACCAAATATGGGATACAAGAATTTTCCAAATAGCCAGAGAATATGCAATGCAGTAACAGTCTGCTAAGATTCTTTAGCATCCCATCACTGTAACTGTACAAAATTAACTCAAAAGAAAGATAGATGGTACCCGTTAGAGCAAGTTATGGCCCGCAAGTAGTACAAGCAAAACAGGAACAAGAACAAGGATATAATAGGGAACAAGGAATCATGTAACCGAAAATACAACATGTAAACGAGGATCCAATGCACGCGACAACATATAACGACTTCAATGTATAATCAACCGGTAACAAGGAATCATGTAATAGGAAAAGTGCCGTATAAACAGGGATCTCGTAACTTATAAATATGTAACATGTAACTTGTAAACTGGAATCATATAACTTGTAAACAAGAATCATGTAAACTCGTAACAGGTAACCCGTAGCTGGAATCATGAATCATGCATGTGTTTAGTGTTAATCTCAAGTCTGACAATCTTTTATAAATCCTAACTAAAGCACGCAATCTTGCGTCTCATATCACAGGTTCGGATGCATACAAGCATGTTAACGTTTAGACTCCAGTGGCGAATTATATAGGGTCAAGTACTCGGGAATCATGTACTCATGTAATGGAGTTTATAGGTGGTCCCCGTAGAGGCTAGCGGTGGTCCTCGTCACTCATGACGTGACACTTAGTTCTATGTGGCTCTTAGTTCCATACGACGTGTAATCATGTATTTATGTAATGGAGTCTAGAGGTGGCCCCCATCACCTATGATGTGACACTTAGTTCCATATAACTTGCAATCTTGTATCATCATCGTGGGAAACACGGACTGTAACGCCCCGAATTCCAAAATACACTGAATTCGAGATTTCACAGGATATTTACACTTCATTTAGTACAATTTTACAAGGAATTTAAAACTTTTTACTTTACATCAGAGTTACAAGTAATCTTTACACTTTACATTTTACAGCGGAAGCAAATTTACAATATTTACATAAAAGTACATCAACATTCGAATAATCTCTAAGAATCTGTTTTCTTTAATCTTTATCATGTCATTTACCCTGCATATAAAACTGTGGGTACGTCAGTTTATTCAACCGACGAACATTATACATGGCCATCCTCTCTATGCCGGAAACAGTATAACTGATTTTCCATATTTAACAAATACAAACTTATCACATATCAAACTAAAGGGAATACTCTATTGATGTCGTGTTGTGATTGTGCACTTAGTCCTTAATGCAATCATTTACATTACATGACACTAATGCACACGTGTTCGGATTCTATGCATCCCATACTACATAGGTCCGAGGGCAAGCCTCTTAATCGTTCTTCATCTTGTAGGGTTCAATCCCTCGACATGACTTAATCTACTACTGTAACTACAGTAAGTATCCTAGATGATCTATGAGTACAAACTCATGTACAGAAAAACTGGAGGGGAATCCTACGTCATGTCACGACGCATCGTGAAGACTATCTATGGACAATTCAACCTCCTTCATGGCACACGATCCTCTTGCAGTCACCAAACATCCCACAAGCGTCGCCACCGAGACGATAATTCCGGAGTAGTGCCCACGCCATGTCCTGACGCGTCAAGCATGCATTCTGTGGCTCATTCTCACACCGCCAATCCGATGGCCCTCATACTCGTGTTTTTCTCATACTTTCATCACCTCTTCACTATGTACTAAATTCTTAATTTAATGAAATTATGAACAAAATTAATCTCTTAGAGTTAGACCTCTCACTACTACCGGTCTTATTTCTTCAATTTCACATGACCAACCTTGGTCTTTTCAATATCAATAATCTTACTTCATCACTTTTCACTTGCCGGTGTGAGTTTTGGCTACACCCTAATTTTCAATTTTGATTCACAAATTCACATGTTTGATTTGTCATACTCAATAACATTTCTCTTTTCCAATCACATGATTTTTAAATTATTCATGAGTCAAAATAACCATTCAAGGAGTTCAATTATACATCGTGTATTTCACAACATTTATTTCTACATTAAAATCATATCACCAAATATATAGCCAAAATGAATATTTACAACCTCATTAGTGTCACCCTATTCTTTAATAAGAATAATCCATACCAACTTCACAATATATACTTTCTTTCTTTGTTATTTTTCTTTTCTAGCATTTATCTCAAGTCCTTTGCAAAAACGCATTTTTCACAAAATATACAAGTATAAAACTATAGTTCCAACCACATTTTTATTCCCAAATATACTTTATTTTATCCCAATAACTCCCAACTTATTTTTCATAAGTCACACATGTTTTTAAAATAATAATAGTAATTTTTTTCCCATAATTTTTACACATCAAGAAACCACAGAAGTCATTTTTTCCAAAAAGATATTATTCTGGCCGAGGCCAGGATTCGAACCAGCAACCCACAGGAAGCAAGCCGCACGCTCTGGCCATGTGGCCAATCGTGTCGTTCGATATAAAAGGGGATTGAGAGTATTAAATTTTCTCGGGTTGGAAATTCATTAAATTTTTACAAACGCACATAAAAATTTGGGTTTCTCAAGTATCGAACCAGCGATCCAAGGGAACAAGCCGCACACACTGTAGCATTAGAGAGTCTCCCGACCAATTGAGCTATAGGCTCAAGTTGTCTTGAATACAACTCGCATTTTAATTAAATCCATCCTATGTTCAATTAGAACATTTCGATGTTCAAAAGCTCTCATTTGAGTTTTGCTTTTTACTAAATTTCTTGTAAATCTCCAGAATGTCTAATTAAACATAGTTTAACACTCCGGTAATTTAAAAATAATTTTTCCATTAATTAAACACATATTTTTCATACAATTAACTTAAATTGTATACTACTACTACCATATCTCATTTCGATATTTCTTATACAACTTAACATTAATATTTCCTATATCAATTCCCTGTTTATTTTTCTTTTACAAACCCAAAAATATATTTTAGGTTACTCATGCTAAACATTATCACAAAAGTCCATCTAAGCACATAAAGCAACAATTTCATCTACTAGCATTTGAATTTAGTTTTGATACTAACAACAAATTTTAATTCAAGCATTCCATAGCTACAAACAATTCACATACAACTTAAGATTCATGATGGAATAACATGCAATCTATTTAGCATCAATTCAATCAACTAACAAGCCTTTTTCCAATTAAATGTGCTCTTATTAGTTTCTTTCATGCATTATCAATTTAATCAATCTTAGCATGATATCTAATTAGAAACATGAAAAATAACCCATCTTATTTGGAGAGAATAAATATTGCAACACCTCCTAAACAAAAGAGTCCTTCGCGAGCTTGCCAAAAGAGCGTTCCTCCTCCTCCTTGATGTGCAAAACCGGCCTTCAAAGTGCAATCCCGGGCCCTCCTTGATGCCGGCCTTCCTTTGGTGCAAGCACAACCCACAACTCTCAATCTTTTTTTTATCTCACTTACTACACTACTAACAATTGTATTTTCTACTATAGGTATTGGAGAAATGAAAAGTACAAGAATAACTAGGCTAGGGGGGGGGGGGTATTTATACTAAAAATTGGAGCAAATGAAGGGCTAGGATCAATCTAGGAGTTAAAAATAAAAGGTTAGGATTGAAGGGGAAGTTGTAGTAACCAACCATGATTCAAACAACTACCACCCATAACTCCACTTTTTTTTCCCCCTCCATACCAAAACCGGCCCACTATGTGTGCTACTTGCACGTGTACGTGCAATGCACGTGCATTCATTTGTTCTCCATTTAAAAAGTTGTACATTATATTTTTTATAAAAATAATCTTATAAAAATATTCTACATTACAAGTTGTAATAAAAGAAGAAATAGCTCATGGGCTTCATTTAATGGGCCAAATAATGGTTTACAAAAAAATAAATTAGATTTGAGCTAAAAAGAAGGCTTATGTTTATTTGAAGAAAAATGGGCCTATTATAAAAATAATTAGAGAACACATGTACATATATATATATATATATATATATATATATATATATATATATATATATATATATATATATATATATATATATATATATATATATATATATATCCACATTATCCATATTGAAAGTAATTATAAGGTTTTATACTGCAAAAATTGCACGTGCACAAAACGTACAAAAAAAATAAATAATTTTTATAAATGAAAATCGGGGTATTACACGGACCTCCTGCCGAGTACAATCTCCTATATCGTCCACTACTAGGTCTTTCCCACAATACCCCGGCTTGTGATTCATTTATAATAATTAAACATGGTGCAACAATGGGAACAGTATCAGAACATGATCAGGAGACATCAAAGGCTATACAATGCGTGTAATGTGTTTCAAGTCGTAAAAGTAAAGAACAATATATTTATGTATGAACAAACACAAGTCGCAAGTCTGGGCAGTCAGATGTCACTGCACAAAGGTCAACTTTCTCGCTGCCACATAAAAGTAAATCTGGTTCCGTCAAGGTTTCTTTACTGATTCCAGCGCATATTTACACGATACAATACGAATAAATTAGATGGGTTAACCAGACAGTTTTTTACTGATCTGCTGTTCAGGCAGCAGACCAAGGTCCAATTCTTATATATATAAAGTGACTGTAACTTCATTCAAAAATCTTATAAAAATTATAAACTGATTCATAGTCATGTCTACTAGTATGCTGATAAATATCAAGTCATAATTCATTATTAACATGACATTTTAAATTGTAAAACATGATGATGTACTAAGTGACAATCTGGAAAGTGGAGACCCAACCGTACAAAAAACACGATATCGCAATGTTCATAACTCTGAATCTAAATCCGTCAAATGTTCTCGAAACTAGATTCACAGAGCTACGACATTCATTTACAAAGTTCTAATCGATTTAAACTGCAACTAGGCCAAAACCTGGCCACAAGTTACAGCAGACAGCAGGACAGCAACTTGTCAGGTCCAGTTTAAAACGATTCTTACTTATAAACATATAGTTTCAAATTCATGTTTGTGCAATGAATGAGAGGAAGATAAAACCATGCTTTTGACGGCGCCGAATCATAGAGGCAAAAGGAATGGATTCGAAGAAACTAGATATCAAATATCACGAAGCATGAATGTTACAAAAATGACGGATTTCAACATGATGATCAAATTACTACATGCAGGGATTCAAATGAAATGCATGTACGAAACGATAAATATGTACAAGGTACTTGCCTTAATATGATGATCACGATCCCGATAATAATGAGAATAATGAGACGAGCATCCCGACGGCAATACGTGCAAAGCACATGCACTGTAACACATGCAATACACGTACAGCAGCAGCAACAGTAAGATCGACAACAACAACAGCAAGAATGACAGCAGCGGTCAACACAAGTGCGACAGCAGCTAATGGCATGAGCAACAGCAAAGGATTCGGATGGCTGCGATGGTGGTGCAACGACAGCGGAGAGGCTCGGCAGGGTGCAGCTGTCAGTGGTGAGGGAAGGAGATGGAGGAGTAGTGAGTGGGTGCAGCAACTTCGGTTGTCGAGGTGGAGGGAGCCGTGATGAGGAGCGGGTGGTGATGATGATGAGGAGCTTCGGCGATCGAAGACGAGGGGGAGCTCGTGAAGATGGGGAGATGGAGAAGAAAAAAGTGGGGGCAATAGTGAGGTTGAGAGGGGCTGCGAGTGCTCGGGGAGAGCAACGGGGAATGACGACTAGGAGGGCGACGAGGATGAGAGCGGAGGAGGAAGACAATGGTGGTGTGCAGCAATGGCGGGGACTAGGAGGAGGAGCGACGAGAGGCGGTGGTTGCGGTGTTGACGAGTTGGAGGGGGGTGCGTCGAGGGTCTGTCGATGGCTGCGGAGGTGGGTTCTCGAGGTGGAGCAGGGTAGCGCTCGGGTTGTGAGGTTGCGAGGAGGAGCTCGACGGATGAGAGGGGTTTTGTTGGGTTTTTGGGAAAACAAGAAAGGGAGAGGGGGGGGGGGGGGGGGAGAGTTTTAATAAATTACGATAAAGGTAGTTAAGGAGAGTGAGGGATTAATGGGTAGTTAAGAATTTGTAGGGGAGCGTGAGAGATATTTAAGGGGGAACGTGAGAGAGAGTTTGATACGGTCAATAGGCAGGTAATAGGGGAATTGGGTTTGGGTTGATGGGTTTGGGTTAGAGAGTTATGAGTTTGGGCTTCACAAAAGAATCAAATTAATTTATAGATGAGCTAAAATTGGGCTTTTAGAATAATAATAATAATAATAATAATAATAATAATAATAATAATAATAATAATAATATAATCAAACTGGTTTGGGCTTCCAATATAATGAAGAAATAAACAATTAAACTGGTTTGGGCTTCTAATATAATGAAGAAATAAACAATTATAGGGTGGGCTTTAGGTTCACAAAATAAATAGGATTGGACTTGGATGTTTGCAAAATAAATCAAATAATCAATTAATAATATCATAGAATGGATTAGGATTTGAGTTCAAACCAAACAATCGAATATCCGAGATACAAAACAATTTGGCTCCAGGAGAAAAGGAAGATTTATCTGGAAAATTGAGTTTCAATAATATGAAGAAGAAAAAAGTACAAATCCGTATAAACGGGAACAGAGGTTACAAACTATCTTGGCTTTATAAGGCTCCCAATGGATGAACTTCTCTCGCAAGTGATTGACCTCGTTTGTATAATATGTCAACACACCAAGTGAGTTATCCTTCCACGTGTGTGACTCAGCCCAATATATACCAATGGGAGCCAGCATCACGTTATTCTCTAGTAATTTTTCCATGTTTTCCTGGATTTCCCTAAAATTATAGAATTTTTCTGGATTTTCACTATTTTTTACAAATTTTTTATTTCTTTTATTTTGATAAATTTTTTTGGTTTTTTAAAATAATTATTCTAATTTTCTATTTTTTAACTTTATTTTCATATTTTCCAAATTTATAATTATCTTTTAGATTTTTAAAATGAATTAATCCAAATTTTAATTATTTTTTGGAACTCTAATTAATTAATCTGAATTAAAAATTAATAAAAAGAATTAAAAACAATAAATCATACTTTGAAGAGATCTGGATCATTGATCATAGGTGCGTGCTTTTTTGGGAGATCCAGCAATCCTGATCGGTGGGCATTTTGGTCCGAAAAAAATCACGTGCGATGCACGTGACAAAAAACTGTGCATCACACGTGGAGATTACTAGTATATGAAGAAGCAACACCATAAACTAAGCTTTTGGAAGTGGTTGCATCTTCGTAGAAGTTTTAGGAAAATTTCCAGTTTTTTCTACATTTTTCCTATTTTTTTCTTCCTGTTTTAATCATTTTTTCAAAAATTATAAATCAAATTTCCCTATTTTTATAGTTAATTTTATAAAAAAAATTAAAATTTCCATTTTTCTTGATTTTTCTGATTTTTTTTCTTTCTATTTTAAATATTTTTTCAAAATTTTAAATCAAATTTCCCACTTTTTATAATTAAATTTTGGTTTTTTTAAATAGTTATTCTTAATTTCTAATTATTTTTTGGAATATTTCATATTTTCTGAATTTATAATTATTTCTTAGTTTTTTTAATTAATTAATCCAAATGCTAATTATTTTTGGAAAATTTAATTAATTAATCTGAATTAAAATTAATAAAATGATTTAAAAACAGTAAATCATACTTTGAAAGAGATCTGGACTGTTGAGCATAGGTTTGATCTTTTCTGGGAGATCTAGCGATCATGATTGATGGGCATTTTCGTCCAATAAAAAGTCATGTGCAATGCACCTGACAGAAACCCTAATGGAAGTAAACTTCGTCGCTATGAGTTTTTTGAAAACGTAATTGAGTGCGTTTTTTTATTAAAAAACTTTAGTAGGGGTTTTTTTTAACTGACCAATACTTCAGTGATGTTTTTTTAAATTGAGTTCTTGTAACCCCTGTTTCCCATTTTATGTATTTCTAGATGTATTTTTCTTTTTGGGTATTTGTATTCTCTTTTGGAAAGCCGGGCGTGACAAGGTTTTTAGTGATATCAGAGCCCAGGTTTGGCTAATATATTAGTTTGACTTATATATTAGACAAGCTTGGCTCGATCTGGGATTGGCTCAACACTTCACAAACCATGCATACATAAATGATTTATAATCAATTTTGATCTGGATGCTAATTGTTTTTGGTTTTGTGCAGACTATGGCACATAGCGATTCTACTTCTCTTCCCCAGGGAGATCAGTCTGGGATTGAGGCTGTTACTACCGTGTTGGAGCCGCTGATCAATATGCAGCAGAACCACAGTGACTTGGTGATGGCTGCTTTGGAAGCTGCTCGGGTTCTGCCTCTCGTTGTGCCTATGTAGGCTGCTCTTCCTCCCTGTCCGAGTACAGTCACGGACTTCATGAGGCTGCCTCCCGACAGGTTTTCAGGCACTGCGATACCTTTAGAGGCTGAACAGTGGTTGATCCGGACTGAGCAGCTGCTTTTGGCACCTAGAGTTGTAGATGCTGATAGAGTGGATGTGGTAGCCATCCAGTTGGTGGACCTAGCTCATATTTGGTGAAGGTCTGAGTCCGAAAGGCTCGAGCGACCGATCAATTGGGCCACTTTCACTAGGGGCTTTTTGGAGAAGTTCTTCCTTAGCAGCACTAGAGTTGAGATGGAGCAACAGTTCTTGGCCCTAAAATAGGTTGGTCGTTATTTCTATTATTGGAATTTTGTTACATATTGTCCAAGCAATGTTGTAACATGAAACTTTCTTGAAACAGGACTCCAGGTCTGTAGATGAGTACGCAGCTAAATTTACAAGATTTAGCCACTTCGCAGCCATTCTTGTGGCGAACGAAGAGGACAAGGCTCGTAGATTCATATTGGGACTTAAGAACGGCTTGTCTCACTTCGCTTGCGTACTTAAGAACGGCGTGAACAAAGAGAGATTCGGGTGCAGCTTATCTTACTTCGCTTGCGTACTTATGCTGAGGCTCTCGAGGCAGCTCGAGCTCAGGAGCAGGCTTGTGGTAGGTTGGTTCCTTCCAAGCGGATTGTTCCGCACTCTGTTGCTAGGCTTTCTAGTGGGCTTGTTCGGAGGCCTGTTCTTGCCCGTCCTGTCAGGGCGACTCCCTACTCTTCTGCTTGTTCCCAGAGGGTTGGTTTTTGTGACTTCTGTCAGTTGGCTGGGCATGATTGCAGGGAATGTAGGCGCGCCAATCGCCGATGCTTCAGATGTGGCGCTACTGACCATTCAGTGCGAGATTGTCCTCAGCCGCAACAGCAGATGGCTCTTCCAACCAGGGGTCCAATTCAGCAGGTTGCCCCAGCTCGTGGTCCAGCCAGGCCACCCCTTCCTCCTCAACACCGGATTGTCGGTTAGAGGACCACTACCCCCAGAAGATGTCAGGATTTCAACCTGACTGCTGCTGATGCTGAGTCAGCAGAGGGTGTTGTTGCAGGTATAATTTACTTTATTGTTTTGTTGTCTTGTTGTTTCTCTTCTGCTCTTTTCATTTGCCTTGCTTTATCCTTTCATATTTTCTTTCTGCATTGTGTTTTCCACACCCCTGTCAACCATTATTTTCCCCTTGTCTTTTGATTCTATCCTAGGTGTTGTCCTTGTTTGCTCTTTTCCTACTCATGTTCTTTTTTATTTCGAGGCAACCCATTCCTTCGTCGCTTCTCGGTTCATGGCTCGCCATCAGTTGGAGTGCAGTATTATGTGAGGCTTGGAACATTGTGATGGGTGGTGGTATTTTCATTTGTTTCCGGGAGTGCAGGCAGTGTCCCGTAATGATTGGTAGCGCAGATTTCAAGGCCAACCTGATTGTAATTAGAAATTTAGGATTCGATGTTATTCTCGGTATGTAGGGCTGTTCAACGGTGCTAAACCGAACCGAACCGAACCGAAAATAACCGAACCGAACCGAAATTTTCGGTTTGGTATATTTGGAACCGAAATCCGAACCGAAACTGATAAAATTTGGTTTGAACTGAACCGAATTTTATCGGTTCGGTTCGGTTAATAACCGAAATTTTTAGTACATACTAATTTTCTACTATGGCTCAGAAGAGTGGCAGATGAGTCAGAAATATTCATGCTTTTCGCTCTCATCCCTTAGACTATCTCAGAATGAAAATGGTGCTGGTCCTCCATTTGAGAAGTTGAAGATTGAACCACCGTCCTATTAGGCTACACATCAGCGTGGCTCACATGGTAATAATCTATTCTTCACTCAAAATAATTCACCCTAAATCAGGATTCACATTTCACACACATAGCCTTGGTAGTATTTTGATTTCATTTTGATTTCACACACATAATCAACTATGCTACTATTAGCTGGAAGTGCACTTGCATAGCAGCTTAGTTTGAGATGGATCCTAGGGGTATAATTTATTTTGGTCCAAAAAAAGTTCGGTTTTTTGTTCGGTTCGGTTAATTTAGAAGCCAACCAAAAACCGAACCGAACTCTCTAAAAAAACTTCGGTTTGGATCAAAACCGAACCGAAAACCGAAAAACCAAACCAAATTGGCAAATTTCGGTTCGGTTCGGTTCGGTAATCGGTTTTAACCAAAGTATGAACAGCCCTATCGGTATGGATTGGTTGGGTGAATCCCATGCCATTATTGATTGTCGTGCCAAGAAAGTTTTGTTTCGGATTCCAGATCATGAGAGTTTGAGTTCCATGCAGGGGAGATCCAAGCTGAAACTGCAGTTGACTAGGATGTTTGTGCGATGGAATTACATTCAGGCTGTGAGGTTGCGTCTCTAGTAGTGCGGGATTTCCTAAATATTTTTCCAGAGGAGTTGCCTGGCTTACCCCCAGATAGGGATGTAGAGTTCAGTATTGAAGTTCAGCTGGGTACGACGCCTATATCGAAGAGTCCCTAGAGGATAGCACCAGTTGAGTTAGCAGAGCTTAAGGTGCAGATTCATGAGTTGCTTGATTTGGGATTCATCAAACCCAGTGTTTCACCTTGGGGTGCTCCGGTCCTTTTTTTCAACAAGAAGGATGGTAGTCGTCGACTGTGCGTGGATTATCGGGAACTGAACAGTGTTACTGTGAAGAACCGGTACCCATTGCCCAGGATCGATGATTTGTTTGATCGGTTGAGTGGAGCTGCTGTTTTCTCGAAGTTGGATCTTCGTTCCAGATATCATCAGGTCAAAGTGAAGGCAGTGATGTACAGAAGACTGCTTTAAGGTCCAGATATGGGCACTATGAGTATCTTGTGATGCCGTTCGGGGTCACGAACCCGCCTACTGTATTCATGAGTCTTATGAACAGGGCATTTTCCGAGTTCCTGGATAGATTTGTGGTGGTCTTCATTGAAGTCATTTTGGTGTATTCTCAGAATCGGGAAGATCATGCTGAGCATCTTAGGTTGGTTCTGCAGACTTTGAGAGAGCATCAGCTCTACGGGAAACTCAGCAAGTGAGTTTTGGCTTGAAAGGGTCACTTTCTTGGAGCACATTATTTCGGGCGATGGTATTTCTGTGGACCCGACCAAGGTTGAGGCTGTGAGGGATTGGCTAGTTCCCAAGTCAGTTTCAGAGGTGATGGGTTTTCTTGGTCTAGCTGGTTATTATTGAAAATTCGTCTAAGAATTTTCAAAGATAGCAGGACCATTGACTATGCTAACTGGGAAGCATCAGAAGTTCTGTTGGTTTGAGGCTTGCAGTGAGGCTTTTGCTGAGTTGAAGAACAGGTTGACGTCAGTGCCAGTGTTGACTATTCCAAATGGTTCAGGCAGATTTGTAGTTTACTGTGATGCTTCAGGTAAGGGTCTTGAAGCAGTTCTGATGAAGAAGGGCCGAGTCGTTGCTTATGCATCGAGGCAGTTGAGGCCGCATAATAAGAACTATCCGACTGATGACTTGGAGTTAGCGGCAGTGATCCTTGCTTTGAAGCTGTGGAGACATTATTTACTTGTGGACCGAGTGGATATCTTCACATACCACAAAAGTCTCAAGTAAGTCATCACCCAGAAGGAGTTGAACATGAGGCAAAGGTGTTGGTTGGAACTTATGGCCGATTATGACATCAGTTTACAATACCATCCTGTTAAAGTAAACTGGTGCCAGATGGTTTAGGCAGAAGACCGGCAGCTATGTTCCCTACCCAGCAGAAGGATTTGATTGAGCAGAAGCAGAGGTTGGAGTTGGATGTGTTGTTGCCGAGTTCTGATCGGAGTTGTTTGGTGCTCCAGCTTCAGTCGTCTCTTGTTGATCAGATCAAAGAGGCGCAGGCTGGTGATGTGCAGTTGCAAGGTTTTCGAGCTGAGGTTGAGTCTGGTACCAGAACGGACATGGTTATTCATGCTGATGGATCGCTTCATTTTGGGTCCAGGTTGTGTGTCCCGAAGGATGAAGTTCGTTAGAGGTTGCTTGAGGAAGCCCACCAGTCATCGTATTCTATCCATCCTGGCAGGTACTAAGATGTATCGGATTTGAAGCTTCATTTTTGGTGGCATGTTATGAAGAAGGCTGTGGCTCGGTTTGTTTCTCAGTATTTGATTTTCCAGTAGGTTAAGGCAGAGCATCAGAGGACCACCGGACTTCTTCAACCACTTCCCATTCCGGAGTGGAAGTGGGAACATATCACTATGGATTTTGTGACCGCCTTGCCAAGGAGTCCTAAGGGTCATAATTCCATTTGGGTGATTGTCGACCGATTAACGAAGAGTGCTCACTTCATTTCCTTTCGTGTCGGGCAGTCTACTGAGAGCCTAGATGAAAAGTACATGCAAGAGATTGTAAGACTTCATGGGATTCTAGTTAGTATTGTATCCGACAGGGATACGGGATTCAGATCTCAGTTTTGGGAGAGTCTTCAGAGCAGTTTGGGGAGTAAATTGAAGTACAGTACAACTTTTCATCCCCAGACTGATGGACAGGCAGAGAGGACCATCCAGATTCTTGAGGACATGTTGCGGTCATGTATGCTGCAGTTCGGTGGATCATGGGAGGACCATTTGCATCTTATAGAGTTCTCGTGCAATAACAACTTTCAAGCCAGTCTTAAAGTTGCACCGTTCGAGGCACTTTATGGACGGAAGTGCGGATCACTAGTGTGCTGGGATGACATTGGTGAGAGGAAGTTGTTAGGTCCAGAGTTGATCACCAGGACAGTTGATGCGGTGGTTTAGATCAGGAAGCATTTGCAGGTAGCTCAGGATAGGCAGAGGCGATGGGCCGATGTCCATCGGAGAGCTTTGGAGTTTGAGGTTGGTGACCATGTTTTCCTAAAGGTATCGCCTTGGCGCGGTGTCATTCGGTTCGGTGGTGGGGGCAAGCTCAGCCCTAGGTTTATTGGACCGTTTGACATTATGGAGCGAGTAAGCAAGGTGGCCTATCGTCTTATATTGCCGCCAACTTTATCAGGAGTGCACAATGTTTTCCATGTCTCACAACTCAGGAGATATATCCGAGACGAGAGCCATGTGATCGACTATTCTGAGTTGACCATTCAGTCGGATTTGACTTGTGAGATTCCACCAGTTGCTATTGTGGATCGGCAGGAGAAAGTGCTGAAGAACAAGGTCATCAAGTTGGTTCGTATTTCTTGGAATCCTCACTCGCCGGGTGAGTCGACTTGGGAGCTGGAGGAGGAGATTCCGTAGAAGTTTCCTCATTTGTTTAAGTAGCCTTTTGTTTTGTTCTTTCTTTTCTTTTCGGGGTTACCCTATGTATCTTCTTGTTGAATTTCGATGACGAAATTCTTCTTGTTAGGTGGGTAGGATTTGCAACCTCAGTTTCCCATTTTGTGTATTTCTGGATGTATTTTTCTTTTTGGGTATTTGTATTCTCTTTTGGAAAGTGTGGCGTGACAGTTCTTCTATGATACAAACTCTAAACTACTTTAACTACTTTTAGACAGCCCCACCAATAGTGGAGTTAATTTTTAATTTCGTTTAAGATAGGGTTAGTTTCGGTATTTTTTTAAAATGGACCAAAAAATAAGGGCCACTACTTTTTTTTCTTTTTTCTTCTTTGTTATTAAAAAAATCTCTTTCATCTTCTCTCTCCTCCTACACAGTCATCCATGCCTTCTTCTTCTTCACCTACAACTTATCCTCGGCTGCGCCGAGCGCCGAACACCCCTCGCCCCATGCCACTTTCTTCTTCTCCGATGCATTCAAGGCCCACCGCGCCCCCTCCGCCCCCACACCTTCAAGCTTCTATTTTGAGTAAAATTTTTAACATATTAGACCCTCAAAAGGACTTTTGGGTGACTTGTTAGGGACTAATATGTTGAAGTGGCTGTTTATAACATTTTGCATCTTAATTTTATCCATCACTAACCTTTTAGGTCTGCGTAGATCCGACATTCACTTCTCTCTCGTCAATGGAGTTGTAGTTGTTCGGTATCTCTTATTGCCTTTGATAGGCATAGTTATTGTGATGGCAGCAATTCGATTGGGGCAAGTGCAAGCTAATCCTCTGTATCAGTTCGTTCTTTTGTTGCAATATTGTCTCCCACCGGCGATGAACATGGGTATGATTCAATTTTTTTGTCTGTGTGAGGGTATTTTTCCTTTATCAGTTTAAAATTTTAAGTTTGAACTTGGGTTTATATAGGTGCATATTTTAGGCACTCTGTATAGTATTGGAAATAACCTTGATATATGTCAGTTATTGCATATGTAACAATTGATTATGCTCCATTCATCAACCTTTTGTGAGTGCTAATACAACTAATTTACTAAATCTGACAGGTGATATAACACAATATTTTGGCGGAGAAAGTGAATGCTTGGTCATTTTCCTATGGACGTATCCCTTGGCTTCGGTTGCAGTTACTCTTTGGTCCACTGTCTTCATGTGGCTTGTATCGAGATATTCTTAGTATGGACATCTCAAGATTAGCTAGCATAATTTACAATTCATCTAGTTAGCACATGAAGTGAACTGCACCTTTGGCACCAATTTCTGCAACTCATTTCTCTGGCAAAGAAGAATAAAGAGTTATCATTCCGTGAAAGTCACAACATGCACACATAAAGTAATTGTATAATTTCAGATGGTGCCAGGTGTCAAAGGGTGATTGAAGAGTCTAGTGCAGCGATTTCTGAGTCTTTGCAGGCTTCTATGCAATCTTCCTTTGGGCAATTTTTAAGAGGTGATGTGATTTTTTTATCTAGAGATCAATGGAGTCTTGGGCCAGTTTACTAAGAGCTTATTCTCATGGACCTTCCAAGTCCATTCAAGCGCATATTTCTAATAATGAAGTCAATTTGCGAGAACTAGAGAAGGTCAAATCTTCTTCAGGGTATGTTCATCAGGGGCTGATTTTAGCCAATGAAGCCCTAAATACCACTTTATCACATCCTGCTCGAAAGGCAAATCTTGGAGAGTTTGTGTTTTTTGGGTCTAGAAAAAGAATTTACGAGAGCGATGAGGACAGAGAGGAGGTGGAATCAAGTCAAGAGTCTAAGAGAAATTTGGCGAAAGTCAATTATGACTCTCCTAATGATGACGATCTCATTGATGCATTGAAAAATACTGAAGAGGATTCTCCTCTTATTACTGCGGTACATATTTGGGAGATTGAGGGAGAAGAAAGAGTTGAAGACTCCCCCCCACTCAGATGTCTTAACATAGGCAGAGGGAAAGGGAAGGAGCAGGTTATAGAGGATCGCAGGCGTAGTTCTAGGCAAAGGGAGAAGCATGGGGATCGCCCAATTTCCAAAGATGAGCTCATCGCTTTAGCTGACAAAAACAAAGTTCCCGTTTCAGCCTTGGCAGGCGAGTCTATTTATAATTCTACAATTATAGATTTTGTTCCTGATTCTTTGTTAATTAATTTAGCCAAGTTATATTGAGTCAATTTGAGTTGTGAGGGTTCTTCGCAATTAGAATGTGCTAAGAGATTTCGAGAGTGGGTCAAGAGTCCCAATAGTCTTTGACATACTTTATTCTTTAGAGATTTGAATTGTAGTATCAAGCGTAGGAGAGTGAAGGAAACATTATCCGATCATCACTTGACAGTGATAGAACTTTGCGAAACTAAGTTAGAGAATCCATCTTCTGATTTGCTTGACAAAGTGGTTCCAAGTGGGAACTGGGAATGGTGTTCCAAACCATCTTTAGGTCAGTCTAGAGGAATCAATGTTGGCTTCAATACTGAGCACTTCCAATGCATGGATGTCATGATTGGAGACTTTTGGGTGTCGGTGAGTCTTAGATGTAAGAGTGATGATTTCTGTCAAATCTATTCTATGGTCTATGGACCTAACAATGCGTCTATTCGGTCTCAATTTTGGGATGAACTTATTGATATTAAAAATAAGTGAGAGACGCTTGGATTATTGGAGGAGATTTCAATATTACACGGTTCTCTGATGAACACCTAGGCAGGGGCTGCAATCAGACTGAGAGTTTAACTTTAACCAGGTTATCAATTTATTAGAGTTACGGGAAATTCAGTTTTCCGACCAAAAATTCACTTGGTCTAATATGCAAGACTGCCCCATTCTTGTTAAATTAGACTAAAATTTTGTTTCTGAGGATTGGGAATTACACTTCCCTCTTGCTTCTGTTAGATCGGTTGTTCAGAATACATCATATCACGTTCCATTGATTCTCTCATCGAGCAGAGAGCCTCGTAGAAGAGCAAGATCTTTTTTATTTGAAAAGGCCTAGTTACGGAACGTTTCCTTACGTCCTTTAGTTATCACTTCTTGGGAAACACTTGTAGAGAAGAGGGAAGGAAACCATTGGGATGCTGTTTCTACATGGAATTCTAAAATTCGTAGACTCATAGGAGTTCTGAGACGATAGGGCAGGGGAGGAGAGAAGACGTGTTAAAGTTGTGAAGGAGCGTAATGTGGAGCACATTCACATGTTGGAGCTTCTGGAAGAGGATAGAGATCTTGACGGGGATGAACTATCCGAGCTCCATAAGGCTGGAGCCGATCTAGACTCTATCTTCCAGAACGAAGATGATTATTAGTAGCAAAGTTCACGTGTCCATTGGCTACTAGACAGGGATGCTAACACAACATACTTGCATAGGATAGCTAATGGTTGGAGAAGAACCAATTGTATTTCTGGCCTCAACATTGGGGATAGGTGGGTTTCGGATCAGGTCACTGTTCGTACCCACATTGAGAATCATTTTAGAAGACTTTTAGGTAATTTGGGAGACCAGTTTTGTTCTCTCAATGAGACAATCTGGTCTCGCCCTCCTATGTAGGGTTTAGAAGTCCTTAAGGAACCTTTTCAGATGAGCGAGATCTATTGTGTCGTTAAAGAACTCGGTCAGGACAAAGCTCCTGGACCTGATGGGTTCCCTATCTTTTTCTATACGGCTTTTTGGGATACTATTAAGTTGGATTTGTTTCGCATCTTTGAGGAGATGTTTGAGAACTATGCTCAGATTGAGCGACTCAACTATGTATCTATTGTTCTAATTACCAAAACTGAGGAAGTTAAAGAGGTCGGTAATCTCAGACCCATTAGCCTTTTGTACCCCTCCTTCAAAATCATTACTAAATATTTGGCTAATCGATTGAACCTGTGGCTTCACTACATCATTCACCCTGCCCAAAGTGGATTTATTAATAAGAGTGACATCTTGGATAGTATCATAACAGCCCATGAGACCATCTTTCAGTGCGATAAAGATATAGAAGAGGGTTTCTTTCTTAAACTTGATTTTGAAAAAAACATACTACATTGTTTAATGGGCTAGTGGTAACCCCGTTCCCGAGTATATGGATTCTCTTTCCTTTTCCGTATTCTTGTATTTCAATTTCTTCTATAAATTTTTCTATTCTTTTGAAACCAATAAAGCCATTGTATCATATTATTACTATTGATTATTTTGTTTTATATGAAGCCCAATCTTATATTTTTATTTATTAGTATTGGAAGCCCAAACCCAACCCAATAATATTGTCCTTGTTTATTAATGTGAGCCCAACTATTAAACCCAAAACCCGCATTGGTGTACCCAAACCAGTTTGATTTTATTATCATTGTTATCATTTTTCTAAAAGCCAAATTTTAGCCTACATTTAAATCAATTTGGTTATTTATTTTGAAGCCCAATTCTTAAGCCCATCTGTAACACCCCGAATTCCAAAACACACTGAATTCAAAGTTCCGCAAGATCTTTACACTTCTTTCGTACAATTTTATAAGGAAATAAAAACTTCTGTTACATCAGAGTTTACACTTAAATTACACATTTACAGCGAAAGCAATGTACAATAAATTACATGAATTGAAAATATACAACACTTGAATCAATCTTTGATTAGCATGCATTCTTTAGTCTTGTTAATCACTTTACCCTGCATAAAAATTGTGGGCGTGTCAGTCACAATACACGGCTATCCTCTCTATGCCGAAACAGTATAACGATTCTCAAATACTTAAACAAACTACAAACTTGATCACAAACAAAACTACAAGGGACTATCCTATAGATTTCGTGTTGTGCGGTGCAGTTAGTCCTTAATGCAGTTGTTTATTTTAGATGACACTAATGCGCACTTGTTCAGATCTATGCATCCCATACTACATAGGTCTGAGGGCAAGCCCTTAACCGTTCTTCATCTTGTAGGGTTCAATCCCTCGCCATGACTTAAACTACTACTGTAACTATGATAAGTATCCTAGATGAGCTCATGTCTAGACAGCCTGGAGGAAAATCCCACGTCATGTCATGACGCTTCGTGAAGAACCTATGGACAATTTAGCCTCCGTCATGGGACATGACACCACCCGCAGTCACCAAACACCCCACGAGCGTCGCCTACGGTACAGACTCCTGGAGACATATCCACGTCATGTCACGACGCATCATGAAGACAGCCTGTGAATATTCTCACACTGTAGCTTCGAAGCCCTCATACTCGCATTTTTTTCTTATTTTCATCACGTCTTCACTATGTATCTAGTCCTTAGTTATTTGAATCATGAACAAAATCAATTCTCTAGAGTTAGCCATTCCACTATACCGGTCTTAACCATTTATATCACATGACCCAAATCTTGATCGTTTCATTTCAAATCTCATTTCAACATATTTCTTTTTGATGCCGGTATGAGGCTTAGCCACACTCTAGTTCTCAATTTCAATTCATAATCACAAAAATTGAGTTCTCATACTCATATAGTCTTTTCATAGTTCAAATAAATATCCATCTCCTTTCCATAATTCAATGTTCGATTTCAATTTATAACATTCTCATTCAAACAAATAAGTCTCAATAATTCCACTTAGTTTCCGTACTATTATTTCTTTTCCTCCAAAAATTAAAATCATATTTCTCATTTAACTTTCAATGCATACATTACCCAAAATAATAACAAAATCCATAATGAACACACTTCAAGTTCTTTTTATACAAAATCCCCTCTTATAAATCTAGTATAACTCAAAAAATCACTTTTGTTCTTATACTTATGCAAAATATCGATTTTACAAGGTTCTCCTCAATTTTTACTCTCACACTATTTAATTTAAGTCGAAATAGTGTACAAATATTTTTCATGAAGTCTATATATTTTTATAACAATTATCGGATTTTTCTTGAATTTTTAAAGTCACAAAAATCACAAAACATTAAAAAATCCAAAAGTTTTTAATTTGCTGAGTTCAGGAATCGAACCAGCGACCACAGATAAAGCCAGCGCACGCCCTAACCAAAGGGACAGAGCGCAACCACGTCACAGGGATGGCTCGAATTCATATGGGTCAATTTTTCCGAGTTCGAATTTCTCCAAAAAAATAAAAACAAAAGTCTCTTGTTCGGTTTCAAACCCGAGACCAAGGCCAGACCCACGCTACAGTACGCGCGCCCAAACACACCCACTAACCAATTAGGCTAAGTGGCTAAATTGATATGAGTTGGGTTTTTAGGGGGTTTAATCCTAGTTTTAGTTCATTCGAGTTTTTATGAAAATAACTAATTTTAATTTCGTTTCTTCTCCACTTTCATTCAAAATTTCTAGAATACAACTTTTATACATTTCTAACATATCACTAAATTAAATCTTGATTTTTGACATAAAAACGTCACTTTCCTCTTTGAATACAATTTTGTCTACAATTTCAAAAATATACAAACAAATGTCGTTTCTTTTGTAAATTTGCATTCAAACTTTTCATATTTCTTTCTTATTATGAATATTATTATTGCTTAATCATTTCACCTCTTTTCTCATTCTTAACATTGAGATAGCAAATTCATTACTAAGCATGATTATCATTTCGATCCAATTAAGCATACAATCATGTCTCCTTAGTATAGCACAACTCATCAATTAAAGCATGGCAGCATGGTCAATATTAAACTAACTATCAAAATTTGCAACTAATTATCATTCTTTTCACACACAATCAAGCATTCTAATTTGTCTCGTTCTTATAACATATGGCTAGAATAACTATGTTTCTTTTCAAATGCATCAACCATACTCTAACATGAACCTAATTAGAAGTGTAAGAGAATCACCCACCTTTGATGGAGAGAAAAACAAACAAACTCCTAATGATCTCCTACAACGATCGAGCGAAGCCTTCTCCTCCTAGATCAAGCCACCAAATTTGCTTCTCCTCCTAGTGATGCAAGCAACCCGAGCCTCCCTCTTCTTGATCCTTGAAAATGATGGCCTCCTCCTTGGATACAGAACACAATAGCACACAATCTCACAACTCCTCAATCTTTTTGCCTCATTAAAATTACTTCTCTTTTTCTTTCTATTTTTTTCTTTCAAAAATTCTAAGTGTGAGAATGAAGAGTATAGGGTGGGGTATTTATACAAAATTTTAGGGTGAATTTAGGGCTAGGATGTGATCAAATGGTTAGAGATCAATGGTCTAGATGAACTAAGGAGTTATGAAAACTACCCTTGATGAACAACCACCTCTCCACCACTTCCATCACTCACACTCCTCCATCTACAATCCGGCCTATGGGGGAAAGTGTGCAATGCACACCCTAGTGCTTGCACGTGCCAACTAGAACCCCCCCTTACAAGTGTACATATGAATAAAAATTTAATTGTTTATGAAAAGAGTCTACACTACAAGTTGGATTGTTTTAAAAGAGAAATAATTTAAATGGGCTCACTAATGGGCCAATTTAACCATGGGTTTAAATCATTAAATTAATTAATTAATATAGTGGGCTTAAAAGATAATTTGGGCTTAGATTTTAATTAGGCTTTAAAAGAAAATAATTTTTTGGAAAAATAAAGAGGAACATATACTATATAAGAAATATATTTTATACGAGAAATTATACAAATGAAATTATACGTGCAAAACACATAAAATCACAAAATTTCATAAATCAAATCTAGGGTGTTACACCATCTCCAAGCCCACACCCTATTGTCTACCCAAACCCGAATTCTAATCTAACCCGTTAACCAAAATACAACACAAATCCAAACAACCATAACTGCACAATCCCCCACAATCTCCACTACCTCATAACTACCCTACGTTTTCACCTCATTATTTTAATATCATTATAAACCCAGTCTCCCCCCCCCTTACTCTCTCTCCCTCCTCTGTTCTAAAACAAAACAGAGCGCACCCCCTTCTTCTTCCATGCTTATTTCCGAAACTTACTGCCATCGACTACCTCCTCAGCCTCCGCAACCATCCCGTACCCCATCCTCCGCTCGAACCTCCCGAGCGCCATCCATCGCTCGCCCCGCTATCGCTCGCGAATCCCCTGCATCGCCATCACCACCTCCGAAGAACCCATCGTCTTCCCTGCCCTGTCTCCTTTGTCTGCTCGTCGTCGTCGTCATCAACCCTACCGCTGCTCCCTGTCTCCACCATAGCAGCCTTCACAGCCTTGCCCCATCGCCGCCTTCATCAATGTCGATCCTCGCGACTCCACAGCTCGAGCCACCTCCAGTCGATCCTCTGCTGCACCCGAGCACTGCCCCCTCAAGCCCCAAACATAGTGCCATTCTCTCACCCCCGTCCTCCATCATCGACTGCGCCTCTCCCCATTGTCAAAGTCGACCTCACGCCACCACTAGTACCTTCGACCCCAGCATGACCTCGACCCCATCCACTCAGTCCACCACCGTGACATCCTCCAGCCGACAATCGCCTGCTAGAGACCACCCTGCTGTCCCCCCTCTGCTCCCAGTGCAACCGCCTCATTGCCAGCACTCACTGCCACCCTCGACTTCGCCGCCCTGCAACAGCATCCCCTGCCTCCGTCAGCCACCGCCCTGTCTCCAATAGCCCCACCTCGCCACTCTAGAACGCATTGTCATACCCGCCGAGCTATCCACTCCTCCTCTGTGGCGCCTTGAATTTCACTACAAAAGATACTCGATTTACCGGCGAATATTCCCCGGTGTTTTACTAGTAGCACCGGGGTAGGGAGCGAATAGGAATGGGGCGCCAGATGGGAAGGTTATACACCGGCGGTCGCTTTAAACCGCCGGGCAATCTTCGTATTCACCGGCGTTTTATTTAAAAACGCCGGTGAAGTGTATTATTCACCGGCGTTTTAATAATAAACGCCGGTGAATATACCGACACATTCACTGGCGTGTCTAATTGAAACGCCGATGAATAAGCTGCGATAAATCCTGCGAACCCTAATCTTTCGCACGCCATTTTCCCAAACCCTAAAAAAAAGGGGCACTTCGTTTTCCCTCCTTCCTCGCTCTACTTCCCGCGCGTTTGCCTCCGCCGCTTCGTCCTCTTCGACAGCCTTCGACCTTTCGTCATCGTCCCTTCTTCCCTTCGTCATTTTCGATTTCCCTCCTCCCTCTCTCTATTTGGAGGTGAATCGGCGATCGGAAACCACCGTGTCGCCCCGCTCTCTCTCTATCTCCTACGCCCCCGCGCTCGTCGCCCCGCTCTCTCTCTCTCTCTTCGGTATCATTTCTTGATTTCCCTTATTTTTCAAAAAAAACATGTTTTTTCAGATTATGCATCTTGATTTCCTTAACATGAATGGTTTAGTTGGGATGAAGAATGAATAGAAAAATATATGCTTAGATACTGGAAATTTTCATCTTCTTTTACTGTTCATGAAGCTTATTTCATGCATCTGATTGTCATCTTGGCATGTTTTTTTGACCAAAATGGGTTCACTGTGAACTGAGGATGGTATAGCTGTATGCCAAAATCCTCCGGATATGTACAACAATTGGGTTTTAGATTTAATTGGGCTAAAGAATTAGTAGAGCAACATATATGCTCAGATAATGGAAATTTTCATATTCAGATACTATTAGAAAACCTGATTGCCATCTTAGGCATGATTTTTTACCTTAAAATGGGTTCACTTCCAAACTAAGTATGCTGCTAGCATCCTCATCTTCTTTTACTGTTCATGAAGCTTATTTCATGCATCTGATTGTCATCTTGGCATGTTTTTTTGACCAAAATGGGTTCACTGTGAACTGAGGATGCTATAGGTACGTATGCCAGAATCCTCCGGATATGTACAACAATTGGGTTTTAGATTTAATTGGGCTAAAGAATTAGTAGAGCAACATATATGCTCAGATAATGGATATTTTCATTTTCAGATACTGTTAGAGAAGCTGATTGCCATCTTAGGCATGATTTTTTAACATAAAATGGGTTCACTTCCAAACTAAGTATGCTGCTAGCATCCTCATCTTCTTTTACTGTTAATGAAGCTTATTTCATGCATCTGATTGTCATCTTGGCAAGTTTTTTTTAACCAAAATGGGTTCACTGTGAACTGAGGATGGTATAGCTGTATGCCAAAATCCTCCGGATATGTATAGCAATTGGGTTTTAGATTTAGTTGGGCTAAAGAATTAGTAGAGCAACATATATGCTCAGATAATGGATATTTTCATTTTCAGATACTGTTAGAGAACCTGATTGCCATCTTAGGCATGATTTTTTAACATAAAATGGGTTCACTTCCAAACTAAGTATGCTGCTAGCATCCTCATTTTCTTTTACTGTTAATGAAGCTTATCTCATGGATCTGATTGTCATCTTGGCATGTTTTTTTGACCAAAATGGGTTCACTGTGAACTGAGGATGCTATAGCTGTATGCCAAAATCCTCCGGATATGTACAACAATTGGGTTTTAGATTTAGTTGGGCTAAAGAATTAGTAGAGCAACATATATGCTCAGATAATGGAAATTTTCATTTTCAGATACTGTTAGAGAAGCTGATTGCCATCTTTGGCATGATTTTTTAACAAAAAAATGGGTACACTTCCAAACTAAGTATGCTGCTAGCACCTTAATTTTCTTTTACTATTAATAAAGCTTATTTCATGCATCTGATTGTCAGCTTGGCATGTTTTTTTGACCAAAATGGGTTCACTGTGAACTGAGGATGGTATAACTGTATGCCAAAATCCTCTGGATATGCACAACAATTGGGTTTTAGATTTAGTTGGGCTACTGAATTAGTAAAGCAACATATATGCTCAGATAATGGAAATTTTCATTTTCAGATACTGTTAATGAAGCTGATTGCCATCTTTGGCATGATTTTTTAACAAAAAATGGGTTCACTTCCAAACTAAGTATGCTACTAGCATCCTCATCTTCTTTTACTGTTAATGAAGCTGATTTCATGCATCTGATTGTCAGCTTGGCATGTTTTTTTAACCAAAATGGGTTCACTGTGAACTGAGGATGCTATAGCTGTATGCCAAAATCCTCCGGATATGCACAACAATTGGGTTTTAGATTTAGTTGGGCTACTGAATTAGTAAAGCAACATATATGCTCAGATAATGGATATTTTCATTTTCAGATACTGTTAATGAAGCCGATTGCCATCTTTGGCAAATTTTGATTGGGCTGTGATTGGATTGTTTAGTGGCTGTTGTCTATGTTCTTAATTGGGCTGTGATTAGAAAGAGAGGGCTCAAGTGGAGATCTGGAAACCCATATAGAGACATCTTGTTCATAATAATTTATTATTATTGTTGTTCTTGTCGCTCTTGCTGTTGTTGCTGATATCTCTTTGTGTTCGTGTGCTGAAGGGAAACAAGGGATGAGAGAGAGATGAGGAAAATACCGCTATGTTAGCCTGGTGTATCCAAAGTCTCTACCATTCTTCTTTCTGTTTCCATTTCTGGCTTCTATATTTGGTTTCCTTCCACGATGACAGTTCCCTAAAAATACACTTGATATGAGCCCTATCTTATTTTTCTTATTTTTCTTATATTTGGTTTCCTTCCACGATGACAGTTTCATGGATTGTCTGAACAATCCATGAAAGACATGCTTATATACTGAATTTTCATTTGTTTTACTATTTTAGATAGTGGATATTCCCAATCAGAGGAGAATATTAAGGTTTCAAGATAGATACTGAATTTTCATTTGTTTTGTTGTTTTAGATATATTTAAAACCAAAATTAAGTACTAGATTTTTAGCATTGCAATGTAATTATTTTACCTCTCTATATATCATTAACAATTCCATTTGCAATTGGCACTTTGATCTTATAATTTAAGATACAGGTAGATCTTTTTGCAAGTTCAAAAAATATGTATATTCTGTATTGTGGTCTACTGTTGAATTAAACTATTGTTTTTTTTTCACACAGCGGTCGCCCAGATGAAGGAAATTTTGATGATCAGAACTGAAGCTACTCGAGGGGTATGAATCTGCGGTCCTCCTTGCTGTTCTTATGTCCTCCTTGCTGTATGGTTGTTGTTCTTATGTCCTCCTTGCTGTTGTTATGTCAGACTGTTTTTTTTATGAGAGTTATTTCAGACTGTTAATTTGGGATATTTGGGATATTTGTGAGACTGGTTTGTTTGGATATTTGGGATGTTCGTCACTATATTAATTTGTTAATTATGACACTGTTAATTTTGCGGTGAATTTGGACGTTGATATGACACGTGTGAAACTTTATTATCTTTAATTATTCATGTGTTTGGTTGTGATTTGCGCAGTAATATGCAACGAAATTGGTTGAATTAGTTGTGAATTAGTTTACAGGTTTTGTAAATGAAACTGTGAATTGAAATCGAACGGAAAACCGGAGCATGAAAAACAAACAGGCATAGCTAGACCGGCGTTTTGTAAAACGCCGGTCTATCTAATGAATTAGTTGCAGTGTGCGATATACCGGCGTTCCCACACACGCCGGTGTATGTCGCTAGCTGTAACGGCACCAAGAAACACCGGCGTTTTATAAAACGCCGGTGAACGTAACTACACCGGTATTTTTTGGTCACGCCGGTGCTTGTAAGTAGGAAAAACCGGGCACTCATAAACGCACATACACCGGTGGTCTATGACCGCCGGTATACTTTCGTTCTACACCGGCGTTTATAGAAACGCTGGTGAATGGATAAATACCGGCGGTTGATGGCCGCCGGTGAATGTATATTGGGGGTAAAAGAACGGCACTCAGGGACCCCCATACACCGGCGTTTTCTGACCACCGGTGTAGTTGTAATATTTACCGGCGTCTAGTAAAACCGCCGGTGTAGACCCTTTCCTTTCCGCGACGGTCGCTTCGGCGGCATTTGGACCGGCACTATTATAAATTCCGGTGAAGGTTTCACCGGCGTAAAAAAAACGCCGGCAAAGACGCAAAAAAATGCCGACAAATCGAGTATGTTTTGTAGTGTTTCCAATATGATATCTTAGAAATACGTGGCACAATTCCCAGCATCAACTTCAAATGTAATATTAAACACAACCCAAAATACCAGTAAAATTTTCTCAAACTTTTATTACAATAATATTTACATAGCACAGCGGAATACATACACATTGAATTACAAACTTTCTTTCTTTACAACACTTTCTTTTACAAATTCACGCAATCCATTACATCACTTTAATTCAAGCATCCAAATCCTAAGCTATAAGTAATCACCTGTAAAATATGAGGCTAGAGATAACTCTAACCCCCAAAACTAAAGGGGACAGCCATAAAGGTGTGAGTGACATAAAACAAGCAACATAAGTAAAGCATGGATTCATCAACAACAGGAAATAAACAGGAGTAAGTGAATAAAGGAAAATCACGAAACGCGAAAACACAACAAGTGAAGCTAGACTAAGTGTCAAGTGTAAAAAACCGAAACACATCATAATACTAAGTCACGAAAGCATCAATGCTACATGCTGACTCTCTAATGCATACTAGTCAGAGTATATGCATCCCACTCTACATAGGTCCGGTGTAAGCCCTTAACGTCTCCACTTAATAGGGTTTAATCCCCCGCCATGCAACTAATCCTACTACGATGACTACTACGAGATAAAGATAAACTGTGAATATTAGCCCATGCCTCGATAATTTCGGAGGTCAAACTCTATCCACAGATAATTCTGGAGACTATTTCACTCACACCTAGAAATCTTTGAGAATACCCCACACCGCAAGCAATGACACCTCATCACACGAATACCACATGTGCATCGCCTCGACCCCGATAATTCCGGAGATCAATCCCACACCACAGGTAATTTCGGAGACTATTTCACTCACACCTGGATAATTCCGAAGATTATCACACACCGCAAGCCATACTGAGGTCTATAACCCATGTTCTCGTTCATCATATCACCACTAGTACCTGTCATTATTATTTAGGTTATTTAATTACTTTACGAATCTCCTAGAGTTAGTGTACCCCATCGGACTTAACTCAACAACTGCTCAACTAAAATGTCTCAACAGGCCCAAACATAAATATCTCAACTGCCGATATACTAGGGTATCACACACCCTCTAGAGACTCACACTCAAATATCCAAACCAATCTTCCAACATAAATTGCTCAGATAAAACAACACGAAAAACATTTGTTCAGTAGAAGATAAGGTATGGAATAGTAGTTATAGATTAAAGCATTTAGAGAGTAAATCATTTAAAGAACATTAAAATATGTATAGATATATCAGTATCAGTCGACTACAAAAGCCATCGGTCGACTGTCCAGAGAGAAAAATCCAATAATCTTGGGAAATAATTCTAAGTATTATAAGTTGACTATAAAAAACTATTGGTCGACTGTCCAGAGCGAAAATCCAATAACTTTCAGAAAATGATTCTAAGTAATATCAGTTGACTGTAAAAAGTCATCAGTCGACTGTCCAGAATGAAATTTTCAAGAAAACTAGAGAACACAGTAGACAGGTCGCGACGGTCGACTGTGAAATCACACCGATCGACTATCGACCTGCAGAGTACAGATTTTGGTTGTGCACATTTCAACCGATACGTAGTTTTCCTTTATGAAAATGATTTCTACAAAAAGCGTATTTCTTATTTGATCAAATACAACTTATAGGATATATAATAATCCATAAAACTAAATCAAAACTACTTAAATTTATAAAAATAGTGATTTGTTGATTTCTTTCAATTAAAACATGAATTGTACATATAATCTAAATGGAGTTTCTAAAAAAAAATTAATTATTCATTGAAATAGCTTCGTATTCATATCCAAACCATATCAATACCCAAAATCTCAAAGGAAAACCCCAATTTGGATATATTTCCTCAAACTCAACTCGATCCCAAATTTCGATTTCTCAAGACATGATCTCTTGATTCATAAACTCTTCCTCCAATTTCTCAAAACTGATTCACCATTATAACTCACAATCATAATCAATTTATAACATTACCATATCAAGTTTCATTCAACCAACACTTATGAGTGATAAAAATCTCATCTTTATTAAATTTATGCATGAAATCCACCATATTCAATCAATCCAATATTAATCCACATACGCATTTTATTCATAAACAACTAGGGTTTCACAAGATTCAATTTTTTTTCATCAATCCATCATACATATTCATACCCAAATCCTAGCATGCTTTCTAGGAGATGAAACACCACATACAACATTCAAAGAGAAAACAAAATAATTTACATTACTCACATACAACATACACAAAACAAACTGAAACAACAAGTCACTCACCTTGTTGAAGAGATCGAATGAAAAGGAAATAGAAGTTAAGAAAGCTCCCTACTTCGCAAGAATCCAAGGTCTCCTCCTTAGAACTCCAAAATAATAATAAATAAGAGATCTCCTGTGTTGTACAGGAAAAGACCGCTGCACAAAACCCTATATAGTCCGAGATTTAAGTTTCTAGGGTTTTAGAAAATATTTTGCGAAATAGTCCTTTTACAACATACCTTTACATAAATAGATCTCTTTATTAGAATACTAGTTAAAACCAATTTAATCAATTCAAAAATAAAAAGAACCCCTCCAGCATCAGTCGGCACTGTAGGAAAAATCCAGGAAAATAGTTTTGCACTTTCACCCCTTAAAATAGCAATTTTGCGAAAATATCCTATTTTATCAAAACTTGTAAAATAATTCGAATATGTAGAAAAAAAAGGTAAACTCTTTATACCTGAACTGACTAGGCATTGTACCCAGCCTAAAAATATGAAAATCTAGAGTTTTCACCCCCATTTGGTAATTTTGCACAAAAGTCATTCTTTTTGAAATATTTGCAAATAAGTCCAATAATTATCAGAAAAATCTAGAAAAATCATGGATAATCTCAAATAATAAATAATGAGTTTTCCTAAAATAATTTGTGGTTTTAAGTTTTCCAAGACAACATTCGCACGTGTTTTGCACGTGTAAAGGATATGTTTCTAAATGAACATTTATTAAATCATCAAAAAAATCATTTCAGTTCATTTTCTAATCTCAAAATAGTATTTAAAAATACGAGGTACTACATCCTCAACGCCCCATCGTCCTCGCAACCAGCAACCCCGATCACCAACATCGGAGCTTCATCTTGATCTTTGATCTTTGATCATCTTGATCTTTGATCTCGGTCATTGATTGCTTGATCTTGCACTTGATCATCGATTGCTGATCGTCATCAAAATCTGTGCCCGATCGTGATCATCACATCAAGATTTGTTTTGTTCGTGATCGTTACCGTGGCCGCTAGGATTCTCATCCCGTTATTCTCTTGTTCACATTCGGAATCGTCTAATCAGGCAAGTTTTTCCTTGTACCAAATTTATTGTTCTCGTACAAGCCAGTAATTGAAAATATGCAAGTATAATTCATTGTTAAGTCCTATTCCTGTTTTGTATCGATAGTCCGATTCATAGACATGTCTGTTCCACTTGAATCTTTGTTTATCCGGTATTCGTAATAACGAAAATTCGTATTAATTCATGCATCACACGAACACGAATATAATTAGATGATTATACATATATGAATATACATGAATCATGTGTGATTGTATTGTGTGATTGATTTCGTGGTAATAATACTGATCTCGCTCTTTAATTTAGAGAGAATATACTAAATTATGATTTTATAAATGTTCGTCTAATTTCGGTATAGATTATAATACTTGTTCGAATTAAACTGTATTTGTTTCAAGTTACTAAAAACTCAGAAATATTGTTGTCCTGAGATTGTAGTGCTAATTCGACCTAGATACTTAGAAATGTGTAAACAGAAAAGAAAGATAGTCCCTTGAATCTAATTTCCAGAACTTTCGATGGATCCAAAATCCGATCTTTTATGTACGAGTTATGATATATTTACTACGGACTTGTTTACATTCCAGATTCCTAATTTTAAGTGTACTGATTTAATTCTTAATTTATAAAGCCATGTATTAATAGAATTTTTTCATGAAAATTTTCAGTATGCCACTTGTCCCTGTTAGGGTTTAGAATATAATTTTTATAGATTTTAAAAATGAAATTCCAATATTTTAATAAAAATGAAGACTTTATTAACAATTTTCTGCTAGAATAGTAAGCCCGTAAACGACTGTATTTTTGACTTAATTACTGTTAGTGTAATATATCATGTGTATATGCATTGGAATCGATAAGGAATCTAATTTCTAGAACTCCCGACGGATTCTGATTTGATTTCCTATAGCAGTGGGAAATCAGTTTTTGTGCAACATTGTCTTGCTGTCCCGAACAGTTGTCCTGTGGTTTTTAAGGATTTACATGTTTGTTCTTGAATTTCATGAATTAGAATACATTCCCTGCATTGTTTAAGTTCTTGATTCATCCTTGACTCTGTCCTGACATCGTTCTCGCATTCATGATCATTTAAATAAAAGTAACAAGCTGGGGTATAAGGGAAAAAGATTTAGTAGTGGGCAATATTGAAGAACATACTCGGACGAGAAATCGTGGTTTCTTGATGCAAGTTGCAAGTTACAAGTTGCAAGTTTGCAAGTTACAGGTTACATGTTTCACATTACATGTTTACACTCTACACATTACAAGTTTGCATGTATCTCGATACAAGTTATAAGTTTATATGTTTTTCCAAGTACGCGACCTATAGAATCCACCACTAAGTCTAAATGTTCACTTGATTATATGCATCAAACATGTGGAATGGGATGCATGATTGCTGCATTAGGTATGCCTGATACAACCTGATAGACTTAAGTTTAACACTGTACACGTGCATGTTCCTGTTACTTGATCCTTGTTTACAAGTTACATGATACATGTTTATCTGACGTCTCGATTTCCTGTTTATATATCATGATCCTGTTTATATGTTGCATTTCTTCTGTTACGTGATATATTCTTGTACACTTGATTCCTTGCCCCTTTCTCTGTTTTCTTGTTTTGTTTTGTACTTGTCTCCCTAGCTTGTACTACTTGCGGCCCGTGACTTGCATTAACAGGCATCTTCTTGTTTCTCCTTTTGTGATAATGTACTTTTAGGCATGGAATGAGAGTTATCCGAAGGTATTGTTGATCAAGTGTTTTAGTCATGTTTAATTATCATGGTTCCTTAGTTCATGTTTTATTCATGCTACTCTTTTCCGGGCGTGTTTGACTCGTAACTATATTTCTTTCCAGTTGTTAGTTATAAACTGTTTCTTAATGTATTATTATCCTGTCTGTGATTATACATGCTTGCGTGGTTGTTATTGTATTGTTGTTGAGTTATGTATATAGTTTATGGATGATGTGTTTGCATCATTCGCTAGGCCTCGATTATGTGCCGTATTCTCGTATAACGGGAAGCGAGGCGTGAAACTAGTGTTATAGAGGTACTTCAATTTGGTGGGTTCGAAACCATATGGATAGGTTGGATAAATTTGTGCATTAGCCATTAGGGGTGGTAAATCTTCGGTTTTGATCAATGGGTCCCCTAGTAATCTCATCATGTGCAAAGGAGGCCTCAGGCAAAGCAATCCGTTATCCCTCTCTTATTCACTTTGGTGGCTGATGTGATGACAGAAATGGTTTAGCATTGTTCCAATCAGCATCTCCTTCGCAGTCTCGGTTGTTTAGACAGTATTCATGGTATCCCCATTCTGCAATACGCCGACGATATGCTTCTTTTTTGGGAAAAACAAGACTAATGAGGTCCTCATCTACAAAGGCATTGTATTGTTCTACAAGGCTTGGTGTGGATTGAGAGTTAATTTTGAGAATAGCCATATCATCAGCCTTCGTAGATGTTACGAAATTTCACCAGCTCTTTTGGCTAACGTTTTGGACTGCAAAGTTGGACAGTTCCCTATCAAATATTTGGGAGTCCCCTTGCGCCCAGGAAAACTCCTACATAGTGATCGGAATCTTTTCATTGAGAGAATTGAGAATCGTCTTCTCGGATGGAAAAAAAACATCTTCCGTTGGGAGGGAGAATCACCTTCATTAACGTAGTCCTCTCTAATTTTCCTATTTATTGGATGTCCATCTATGAATTCCCATCCTGGGTTATCAACAAGGTTGATAAAATTCGTAGAGATTTCTTACAGAAGGGGAATAGAGATGATGGTAGAGGTCTTCTATTAGTTAAATGGAGCCTGGTTTGTAGAAGAAAAAAGTTTGGTGGTTTGGGGATTCTCAACTTACGTGAGATGAATATAGCCTTATTATGCAAATGGTGGTTGTTGCCGCTGAATTTGGTGTGGGGGCAAACAGATAGTATTTGTGGATTCGTAGGAAAACTGAATAACAACCTGTATACCTGTTCCGTCGGAGTTTGACGCTGACTCCCGCCGTATACCTGCAAAAAGTGCGACACACCGGGGTTGTTCCCGGCGATGCACCCTCCGACGCTCAAGTCAGTAATCAGGGATGATTAAGAAAGAGCGCAAAAACTGGAGAAAGATTGATTACCTCTTAATGGAGATGGATGGGGGGTATTTATAGTCGCCGTTGGGATCAGATTAGGAATGTAATCCCTGTGATTAGATAAGGAATGTAATCCCTAATCCCCAGTGAAGGGATAGATATGAATCAGGGTCGTTGATTAGGATTTAATCAGAAACCCTAATTCTATCCCTTCTGGACCGGATTTGTTGCGGGTTAAAAGCCGCACCCGGTTGAGGTGGATCCGTTTGCGGGTAAGTGGGTCTTCGGGGAAGATAACCAGTACCCGCTTCAGACCCGTTGGTAGGTAAAATTACCGTTTTACCCCTGAGCTTAAGATTCGTGCCCAATTTGGACGGTTCCAATTTAACCCCATTTTTAGCCATATCACGAGCCCCTACTCCTAAAAACTGAGTTTAATTACCCTTTGAGGAGTAGTTTAGCTGTTTTAATGGCTAGTGGAGTTGTATCGGAGTCCAAATGGAGGGTTTTGAATCTCGAAGGGGGTAGTGAGGTGATTTTTTGAGCTGTAAGCTGTTCTTAAGCTTCTCTGGATATCCGGCGGTTTTTATCTATTTTTTCGGATTATTTATTTAATTTTGCGATGTGTTAACCAGCGTTCGGGGGCCTTAACAACACATTCTAGGCAATAATTATTCGTTCAGGGGTTCAAAAATATTTCCCAGAATTGATAATTATCTTCTAGAATTTCTAGTTAATTTTCCCGAGTTTTTAGTAATTTTTTTCGCAAATTTTAAATAAATACAACGATTAAAATAAATAAAAACTAATTTTTAATACCGATTTATGGCGTGGCGCAATCTGGGCCTTTGATCAGCGCCGAGCGCGATTTTCTGGGTGATCAGACGATCTGCGATCCTCGGCAGATAGTTTCTTCATATACGAGGGGCGGTTCCTCGTCCCCTTGGCTCGGCTGCTCGGTGCCTAGCTCGGAATCAGCCGAACTACGTGGCGTGATCCTGAGCGTCCATCTCAACGCGGATCCCCAAAAAATGCTATCTTGTCGTTTAGTGGACGTGGCAAGATCTGAGCCGTCCATCATGACGAGCGCGCTTTTTGACAAGATCTAACTGCTGAGGAGGGTCGGCAGATTTTTTCTCCATATACGAGGGTCGGTTCCTCGTCCCCTCGGCTCGGCAGGTTGACGCCTAGTTCGGAATCAGCCGAGTTACTTGGCGTGATCCTGAGCGTCCATCTCAGCGCGGATCCCTAAAAATTGCTATCTTGTCGTTTAGTGGACGTGGCAAGATCTGAGCCGTCCATCATGATGAGCGCGCTTTTTGACAAGATCCAACGGCTGAGGAGGGTCGGCAGATTTTTTCTCCATATACGAGGGTCGGTTCCTCGTCCCCTCGGCTCGGTAGATCGATGCCGTTAGCCGAGGTATGGAGTGAGATGTTTTGAAGAGTCTTGGCTTTGAAGCGTCGCCACCCTCTGGCTCAGTAGCTCGGCTGCTTAGCCAAGCTGTTCGGTAGCTCGGCTAGGCAGATCGGTGGCAGGCAGCTCGGAAGGTACACGTGGTCAGATCTGGAGCGTCCATCATTGCGTGAATCACGAGGGCTGGGTTCAGATCACGAGAAAACGTTATTTTGTCGTTTTGTGAGTGTGGCACAATCTGAACCGTCCATCGTGTCTTGACACGAATTTCGGAGAGATCCGACGGTGATTTGTCCTCGGAAGGATTTTTCTCCACATACGAGGGTCGGTTCCTCGTCCCCTCGGTTCGGAAGCTCGGTGCCTTTAGCCGAGGTATGGAGTTGGACATTTTGAAGCATCCTGGATTTGAAGCGTCGTCGCCCTTCGGCTCGGCAGCTCGGCTGCTTAGCCAGGCTGTTCAGTAGCTCGGCTAGGCGAACCGGTGTCACGCAACTCGGAAGGTACACGTAGTCAGATCTGGGGCATCCATCATTGCGTGAATCATGAGGGTTAGGTTCAGATCACGAGAAAACGTTATTTTGTCTTTTTGTGAGCGTGGCGCGATCTGAACCGTCCATCATGTCTTGACACGAATTTTGGAGAGATCCGACGGTGATTTCGCCTCGGAAGAATTTTTCTCCATATACGAGGGTCGGTTCCTCGTCCCCTCGGTTCGGAAGCTCGGTGCCTTTAGCCGAGGTATGGAGTTGGACATTTTGAAGCATCCTGGATTTGAAGCGTCGTCGCCCTTCGGCTCGGCAGCTCGGCTGCTTAGCCAGGCTGTTCAGTAGCTCGGCTAAGCGAACCGATGTCACGCAGTTCGGAAGGTACACGTGGTCAGATATAGGGCATCCATCATTGCGTGAATCGCGAGGGTTGGGTTCAGATCACGAGAAAACGTTATTTTGTCGTTTTGTGAGCGTGGCGCGATCTGAACCGTCCATCGTGTCTTGACACAAATTTTGGAGAGATCGGACGGTGATTTTGCCTCGGAAGAATTTTTCTCCATATACGAGGGTCGGTTCCTCGTCCCCTCGGTTCGGAAGCTCGATGCCTTTAGCCGAGGTATGGAGTTGGACGTTTTGAAGCATCCTGGATTTGAAGCGTCGTCGCCCTTCGGCTCGGCAGCTCGGCTGCTTAGCCAGGCTGTTCATAGCTCGGCTAGGCGAACCGGTGTCACGCAGCTCGGAAGGTACACGTAGTCAGATCTGGGGCGTCCATCATTGCGTGAATCACGAGGGTTGGGTTCAGATCACGAGAAAACATTATTTTGTCGTTTTGTGAGCGTGGCGCAATCTGAACCGTCCATCGTGTCTTAACACGAATTTTGGAGAGATCTGACGGTGATTTGTCATCGGAAGGATTTTTCTCCATATACGAGGGTCGGTTCCTCGTCCCCTCGGCTCGGAACCTCGGTGCTGAAGCGGACTCAGTAGCTCGATCTCTTAACCAGACTGTTCTGTAGGTCGGCTAGGCGAACCGGTGGCCGAGTCGTGGACTTGAGCGCTTTGTGGAGTCTTTGTTGTGAAACCGAAACGTCGCAACTCTTGGCTTTGGCGCTTTGGCTTCTTAGTGGGCTTTTTAGATTCCCAAGGAGGCCCAACATCATACTGGGGTTATAAGCTCTCACTCCCCCACCCCCAAGTTCATTTCACTTTTTACTCCAAACTTTTACTTTCACTCTCTGCGCTCTCTGCTAGCGGCGATTTTTGCTCCAAGGCGGTGACGTTAGCTGTCGCGTGGGCCAGGCAATTTCCGGCGAGCTTATTCCGACCGTGAACGTCACTTCAAGGGCACGTCACTTCAAGGTCAGTCAACTTGCCTTAGCTTTTTTATAGAGATGTCAAGGGTGAACTCGGGGAGTGAGGCCTCGTCCTCGGGCGATAGTGGTGCCGAGGAAAGGAGGCAGACGGAGATCCGAAGGAAGGGGATGCAAGTTGCCGAGCCATCTGTGGCCGAGGTGAGGAAGGAGAAGAAGAAGAGGAGGGTAGTGGCCCAATCTCCTGTGGTCGAGGTGATTGTGGAGAATCCGAGGCAAGCCCCTGAGACGGGCCGATACCCTTGTGTACTGTCCGGGCACGCTGGGGTTAGGTAGTACGAGGGCGACCTCATGAAGAAGGCGATCATCGGCCAGTCGGAAGTTTACGAAGAGAACAACCCGGTTCTGACTACCGAGGCGGATGAAATTGGATCGGTGCTATCCGAGAGGGACCTGCTCCGGATCAGAAAGGGGTTCGCCATCCCTCCGGAGTACAAGCTAATTCTCCCCGGCCCTGGGATGCGAGCGAACTCCAAGCTGTCGTCGTCGGATATGTGCATGTTTGACTACAACTCTCTGAACGCCGGACTGCGGTTCCCCCTGCACCCCTTCATTCGTCTGGTCCTCGGGTGGTACTGCCTTGCGCCGACCCAATTCATGCCGAACACATGGCGTCATGTGAATGCCTTCCTGCTCCAGTGCCGCAACGCCGAGGTCGAGCCGGACCTGACGGTCTTCCGAAGCATGTATCGGATAAACCGGATGCACAAGACCGAGCATCGATACTACCTGGCGCCGAGGAAGGGTGTTTGGATTATAGAAAACCCGGACTCGATCAAAGGCTGGAAGGAAAGTTCTTCATATTGAGGGAGCCATCGATGCTGCAAGTTCCGAGCCGATGGAAAGTAGAGGTGCCCAAGTGGCCGAGGAGGAAGTGGCGAGGAAGATCGTAGCCCTCCCGATGTTGAGTTGGAGGGAGATGACCGAGGAGGTACTGTACGAGTCAGGCCTTAGTCCGATCGACCCGAGTACGCTCCTGACATCTCGTATTTTTTTTCCTAAGTCTTTAGCTCGTCTCACTAACTCTTAATTTGCTTGCTGTCCGATGCAGAGGCGCCGAAGATGGATTTTTTGGCCATGATGAACGAGAGGGGTAAGGTCTCCAATGGGAGGAAGAGGAAGAGGCCGAGCACAACTGCTTCGTCAGGCCGGCCCACCAAGGTTGCTTCGACCACCACTCCGCCTCCCCCGGTCGCTGAGGCGCCCTCGTCGACGGTGGTTGTTGCCGAAGGGCCCTCGGCTCCTGTCGCCTCTACCCCGGTCGGTGAGGCCTTCAACATCTCGGCGGCATTGTCACTTGAGGCTCCGTCGCTGACTGCTCCGACCGAGGTGATCTTGACCGAGCAGCACAAGTTGCTGTTCGTTCCGAACTGGCGAGTTAAGAATCATGATGGATTCCTCGGAAACTCGCAGATGTCGATGCAGGCCGTCAAACACTTGGCGACCCCGAAGGATTGAGCCGCGCTGCAGGTGGGGACGGTCGGCGACGACACTTATGAGGTCGCCCGGTCGCTTGTATCGGTAAGTCTCGTGTACCTTTTCTATAGAATTTCTTTAAGTCTGCCGTTCGGCTCTTACCTTGTTCTCACCATCGTTTTGTTTTGGCAGGCCACTTCAACCATCTCCTCGAAGCGTTCGCCGAACAGGAGAAGGAGTTGAAGGCCGCCAGTGATAAGGACAGGGCAGACAAGGTGAAGGCGGTTCGGCAGCTCGAAGCAGAGCAGAGGCGAGCCGAGGGCTTGGAGGTCCAGGTGGCCGATCTTGTGGCCGACCTGGAGCGAGTCAAGGGTCGGCTCACTGAGGAGGCTGCCAAAGCCGCCAAGGCTGCCGAGGAGCTGGCGGCGTCAGCGAAGGCTCTGGCCGAGGTGAAGGCGGAGAAAGAGGCCTTGGAAACGAAGATCAAGGCCGAGGTCGAGGCCGAGGCGAAGAAGCACATGGCCTCGAACATGGAGAAGTCCTACCAGAGGGCGCTCGACCATGTTCAGGACCGCGTCCCCGGCTTCGAGCGGGTCGGCTACAGACTGTGGCCCGGATCTCCATCAGACGGCGAGGAGGAGGGAGGCGAGGGTGATGAGGGAGAAGGCGACGACGACGAGGAGGTGGTCGCCGATGTAGTGGCGACAGACTCCCAGGCCGGGGCGAGAAATGAGGGGCCATCTGGCGAAGCGCCTGTGGTTGAACCGGCGATGCAGGTGGACCCCTGATCTTCTCGTCTTTTTGTAATCTTTATTTTCTTTTCAAAAATGCAACGCCTTTTTACGGACTGGCCACCGCTCCTTTTCATGAATGAAAATTTTACTTCAAATTTGTCCAAGTGTTTGGGTCGGTGTATAGTTTTCCAATTGCGATGTTCTTGTATTTCAGATCCTCGAACATGCCCCAAATACTGCAGCAGCTCGGCGTCGTGCCGAGCTGTTTAAGCAGTCTCGCGAGGCTCGCCTCGTGGGTGAAATCGAGCTCACCAGGAGGTTGATGTTCAATGTGAAGAAGAAGAACAGCGAGCTTCTGGCCGAGGTGCACCATCTCCAGATAGTCGAGGAGGAGCTATCAGCGAAAGAGGCAGAGCTGGCCTCGGTGCTGGCCGAGCGGGATGAGCTCGAGAAAAAGGTCAAACAGCTGCAGAAGGTCACGGTCGACAAGAGCATCGAGGTGACCAACTTACGTCGCATTATATCTGACAGCGCTGAGTACCCCGATTCGGCAAAACTCCCTCGATTTAAGATAATGGTTAAGGATGACACTCTGAAGGATAGGATCGTTGAGCTCGAGGAGGAGGTGGCTCGACTGAAGCCTCAGCCTGTGAGGGCTAATGTCCGCAGCACTTCCTGCACTCGCGAAGAGAGAGAACGGGGGATCACCTTCTACGAGCTAGCGACTCGTGGCCAAGTTATTGGTCGGACAGCAACCGACGCACAAAGCGGAGTAGCTGTTAGCTCGAGTGGAGCCTCGGTCGGAGCCACCGTTAGGATTAGTGGCGAGGCGGTGTCGCAGTTCGTTGGCCTAGAGACAAGCTCGGAGATAAAAAGACGGAAACCCGATTGTCTCTTAATCGAAACATTCCTGTCCCGAGGAGGCACTGAACGAGTTGCGTCGAGCCTTTTACTTCTTGCATTGTCTCTGTTGTTGTAATAACATGCCTTGTAAATTTATTTAGTTGCTTCCCCGCTGTAACTATCTGCCTTGTAAATTTACCAAGTGTTTTAATAAAATCGAAGTTGTTTTGTTCATCGTTGTGCCGTGGTCGCCTTATTCTTTACGCCGAACCATAAGGACCCATAGTTGTCTTCTTTGAAGGTTTTAGTCGTAGAACTTTAGTTTTTCTTGCTCGGGGTATACCGGGGCGATTTTGCGCTTCCGAGGTGTGACAGCTCGGACTTCGGACTCAGTCCACGTGGCACAATTTAGACGGTCGATCATGATCGTGGAACGCATCACGAGGTGGGAGGCACGAATTCCCAAAAAACACTATCTTGTCGTTTTGTGGAAACGTGGCACGATCTGATCCGTCCATCACGTTCTAGCACGCATTTTGAGATGATCTAACGGCGAAATTGGTTCGGCAGAATTTTTCTCCATATACGAGGGTCGGTTCCTAGTCTGCTCGGCTCGAGGTGTTGAGTGAGCGCAGTCGAGCCGAACGCTGGACTCCGAACCACCGGTAGAGTTGTTCAACGGTTGTGGGAGCAGTTCTGAACGGCGACCTACTTCTAGCTCGCTTCCGAGCGAACTTGCGAAGTAGGATCGAGCCGAGTGTTGGACTCCGAACCATCGGTAGAGTTGTTCAACGGTTGTGGGAGCAGTTCCGAACGGCGACCTACTTCTAGCTCGCTTCCGAGCGAACTTGCGAAGTAGGATCGAGCCGAGTGTTGGACTCCGAACCATCGGTAGAGTTGTTCAACGGTTGTGGGAGCAATTCCGAACGGCGACCTACTTCTAGCTCGCTCACGAGCGAACTTTGCGAAGTAGGATCGAGCCGAGTGTTGGACTCCGAACCATCGGTAGAGTTGTTCAACGGTTGTGGGAGCAGTTCCGAATGGCGACCTACTTCTAGCTCGCTTCCGAGCGAACTTGCGAAGTAGGATCGAGCCGAGTGTTGGACTCCGAACCATCAGTAGAGTTGTTCAACGGTTGTGGGAGCAGTTCCGAACGGCGACCTACTTCTAGCTCGCTCACGAGCGAACTTTGCGAAGTAGGATCGAGCCGAGTGTTGGACTCTGAACCATCGGTAGAGTTGTTCAACGGTTGTGGGAGCAATTCCGAACTGCGACCTACTTCTAGCTCGCTTCCGAGCGAACTTGCGAAGTAGGATCGAGCCGAGTGTTGGACTCCGAACCATCAGTTGAGTGAAGAGTAGAGGCAGAGAGATGTACGCAATTTTTACAAGTAAAATATGAAAAAAACTTTCTTTATTGATGACTAAGCCTGCTGCTTCTAAAGTTGCGAGCCGTTATTACAAGAGAAAAATAAAAGAAAATTATTACAAGTAATAGGAGAGGAACGGTTCGACATCTCAAAGTGTTTAGAGAGGCGTTGGTGCTCTCTCTTGGTACTTTAAGAGATGGTCGGCATTCCATGTCCTAGGGATCTCCCTGCCTTCGAGGTCTTTTAGTCTGTATGTGCCGGGGCGAACTACTTTGGCAATCTTGTAAGGTCCCTCCCAATTTGGTTGCTCTTCTGTCCTGGGAATGAGATGACCAACTTTCTGAGGACCATGTCCCCTTCTTTGAGGTCCGTGGGGCGGACTCTCTTGTTGTATGCCAACTCGATCCTTCTTCGGTAGCTTTGTTGACGAATGGCAGCTCTTTCTTGGATCTCATCTATCAGGTCTAGACTTGCTCAGAGATCTCTGGCGTTTTGCTCTTCTTCATAAGCTATTAGACGAGGAGAGGGTATTCCGACTTCTAGGGGGATGATGGCCTCGGACCCATAGGTAAGATTAAATGGGCTCTCTCTTGTGGGGGTCCGTTTGGTGGTGCGGTAGTTCCACAGCACGTTGGGAAGTTGATCGACCCATAAGTCTTTGGAACACTTATCTAACCTATTCTTAATGCCGGAGAGGATCTGTCGGTTAGCATTTTTGGCTTGGCCATTCGACTGGGGATGAGAAACGGAAGAGAATCGGTGTTGGATGGCAAGGTCTTCGCATAGGGCTCGGAAGGCAGCCCCAGTGAATTGTGTTTCGTTGTCTGTTATCAGGACCCTAGGGATGCTGAATCGGCAGATCACGCTCTTCCAAAAGAACTGAACAACCTTGCTCTCGGTGATCGTGGCCAGGGGCTCGGCCTCTATCCATTTCGAGAAGTAGTCGATTGCCACGACTAAGAATTTGAACTGTCCGGGAGCTGGCGGAAATGGCCCTAGTAAATCCATCCCCCTACATTGCAAAGGGGATCGGACTTGATAGGGAAGTGAGTGGAGCTTGTGGGAGGCATCGGATGTCGGAGTACTTCTGACAGGAGCTGCATTGCCGAACGTGCCGTTCGGCGTCTCGTAGGAGAGTGGGCCAGAAGTATCCGTAATTCAACACTTTGCGGGCCAAGGATCTGGATCCCGAATGTGCCCCACCGATGCCCTCGTGAAGCTCTTGTAGGGCGTAGTCTGCCTGCTCGGGGGAGAGGCATCTCAGGTAAGGCCGGCCGTCTACCTGTGTGAAGGAGCGTTTGTATAAGATACCTCCGATCAGTGTGTAACGCTCGGCTCGGGTTCTCACTCTTCGAGCTTCCTTGGGATCCTCGGGGAGGAGTCCATCCCTTAAGAATTCGACGAGGGGTTTCATCCAGTTGTCTTCGAGCAGGACAGGCAGCGACTCCATAGAGTCGGAAGTTTCGTCCTCAATACTCGGCTTCAGAAGGACCTCTATCAAGACGGTCTGCTCGAGACCTTGAAGGGAGGAAGAGGCTAGTTTGGAGAGGGCGTCAGCTTGAGCATTTTCTTCCCGGGGTATGCGTTGGATGAAGGCTTCTTCAAATAGTGCCATGAGGCTCTTGACCTTGGCTAAGTATTTAACCATCTTGTCATCACGTGCTTCATACTCGCCGATGACCTAATTTACGACTAGCTGAGAGTCGCTAAAAATCCGGAGGCGTTGGGCCCCTGCATTTTGAGCCATTCCAAGACCGGCTATGAGTGCCTCATATTCTGCTTCGTTGTTCGAGGCCTTGAAGTTGATACGGAGGGAGTATTGGAGGATGAAGTCATCTGGGCCTGCCAGAATGACCCCTGCCCCGCTTCCCTCATTGTAGGAGGATCCGTCCACATAGACCGACCAGACGGGTGGTCCCTTCACTGTAATACCCCGCAAAAATAGCATATGGCTATTTTGCATTGTAATCCGTGCGCAATTGAGAATTGCACGCGTTTGCGTGTTTTTCTAATAACAATGGATTGTTATTTAAAAATATCAGATATATGGTTTACCTTATTTTATGCTATTGGAGGGTTATTATGAGACAATTTTATGTAATTTATATTGTTAGATTTATAAAGTGTAAGAGTGGGGGCTTATTTGAAGTATTTTTGAAATTGGGGGGCTTATATGTAATACTCCTCTTTATTTATTTATTTATTTATTTTAATAAACCCCACCCCACCCCACCTTTTCCTTCTCCATTTTCCTTCTTTCCTCTCCCGTTTCCTTCCCAGCCGACACCCAAGCCAACCCATCGGCTCCCCCTCTCCCCACCTCAAATCCACTCCATTTCTCCACCGTTTCCAAACTAAATTTGGGGGTAGACTAATAGATGGGTTCTCTACGTCGTGACGGTGTCCGTTTTTCGAAAGGATTTCGAAAAGGTAAACTCTAGATTTTATTTTTGTATAAAATTTAGTGTGGTAACTTTATTTTGAGTAATAGTATTATGGTAGGGAGATTAGAAGATGTTGAGAATGGTAGAGACGAGAAATTAGCAATTTCTTAGAGATTTTACAAGTTGCTAATAAATTAGGGTTTTGGGTTTGGAAATGAGAATTTTATATATATAAATTATCTTCCGCATGGTAGTAGAAATTGTAGTTTAGACATTAGAATAAATTGGGAATGGTTCTAGTAATTGTTTGGGGAATAAAAATCCCTTAGACATTAGATTATTACGTGCATCGCACGTGTATCTCGGACGTTTTATAAAACGTCTGTGTGATATTAAGATAATTAGTATTATTGTTTTTCCGTGACTGGTTTGAATGATTTGAGCCTTAATTGCGTTGAAATTTGATAATAGGACATGTTGGCGGCTTTGGAGGCGTGGTGGCGCTTCGAGTCTTCGCGGGACAATTTGTGAGTATGATATCTTTTATTTTACGCACATGGTGCGTTATGAAGATTTTAAATTTTGATTTGCTGTGTATTTCTGTTTTCGTATCTTAGGGTAGCATGGGTGTTTTGAACTAAGAAATTGTGTGGACACTCCTGTATGTGTCCACCACTATAGTTTAAATTTCATCAATTATCGAGGTCGGTCGATACCTCAGAACTTACAGAGTTCAGCTGGTCTGAAAAGGGCAGAGCTGAAGACGATTGCTTTTGGACTGAAGTCCAAAGGGTCATGACCATTTGTGTAGGTATGATCTTGCTATAAACCTTGAGCGTTGCTTTTGGTATGGGTTTATTTGATGACTCTCAAGTTTTAGAAATTCTAGAGTTCGTTGGTCAAGGGTAGTAAACGCTCTGCTGAAGGAGTGGCTGAATTTGTGTGCTATGTTGGAAGTTGTGGTTGTTGTAAGGTTGGCCCCCTGTTGTTGAGATTGACTTAAAGATTAAGTTAGCTTGGGGACTTGAGCTCTTAAATAGCTGAGAGTCGCCCACTAAGGGATTGCTGGGGATCTCCCCACCCTGCTAGAAGTCTGATAGTGTTGAATTCCGATGAGCGTAGCTTAGGTCACAGCTACCGCTATTTCTTGAGTTATTTCATCGGACAATTGATGAGGAGCCCTCTGCATACCGCAGTATGGTGATCATAAGCTATCGGGTTTTAGTGATGTTTTAGCATTTCATTTGGGACTTAGATAAGTTCCTGTGCTTAGTACTCATCGTGGACACGAACGGGTCGTACGGACTGCGGTCCGATAAAATACGATGCTATAGGTATACTGGGTACATCTTTAAGTTCGTCACGACTGTTAAATAGGATCCAGGTATATGCTAGTGGATACGAACGGGTCGTACGGACTGCGGTCCGGTGAAATACGATGCTATAGGTATACTGCGGTATATCTTTAAGTTCGTTACGGCTGTTAAATAGGATCCAGGTATATGCTAGTGGACACGAACGGGTCGTACGGACTGCGGTCCGGTGAAATACGATGCTATAGGTATACTGCGGTATATCTTTAAGTTCGTCACAGCTATTGAATGGGATCCAGGTATATGCTAGTGGACACGAATGGGTCGTACGGACTGCGGTCCGGTGAAATACGATGCTATAGGTATACTGCGGTATATCTCTAAGTTCGTCACGGCTGTTGAATGGGATCCAGGTATATGCTAGTGGACACGAACGGGTCGTACGGACTGCGGTCCGGTAAAATACGATGCTATAGGTATGCTGCGGTATATCTTTAAGTTCGTCACAGCTGTTGAATGGGATCCAGGTATATGCTAGTGGACACGAACGGGTCGTACGGACTGCAGTCCGGTGAAATACGATGCTATAGGTATACTGCGGTATATCTCTAAGTTCGTCACGGCTGTTGAATGGGATCCAGGTATATGCTAGTGGATACGAACGGGTCGTACGGACTGCGGTCCGGTAAAATACGATGCTATAGATATGCTGCGGTATATCTTTAAGTTCGTCACAGCTGTTGAATGGGATCCAGGTATATGCTAGTGGACACGAACGGGTCGTACGAACTGCGGTCCGGTGAAATACGATGCTATAGGTATGCTGCGGTATATCTTTAAGTTCGTCACAGCTGTTGAATGGGATCCAGGTATATGCTAGTGGACACGAACGGGTCGTATGGACTGCGATCCGGTAAAATACGATGCTATAGGTATGCTACGATATATCTTTAAGTTCGTCACAGCTGTTGAATGGGACCCAGGTATATGCTAGTGGACACGAACGGGTCGTACGGACTGCGGTCCGGTGAAACACGATGCTATAGGTATACTGCAGTATATCTTTAAGTTCGTCACAGCTTTGAACCCGACCATGTCATACTATCAGGAACAGGAAGTAGATCAAATTAGAATGCATTGCATAGTGAGGGTTCGAATCCCTAACTTAGAAACAACGACTTGATTTGGAAAGTATGTAGTATGGGATGCATACATTTCTAAAGTCTCGCTTGCATTGGACTAAGTATGTTGGCTTGACCTGGGTCACATGTAGTATGGGATGCATGTGCATCCAGAATCTTGCTGACATTAGATTAAGTGCATCTGTTCTATATTCTGTATTGTTGCATTAGACTCAGGTCATGGCATACACAAACACTAGGAAATTAGGATACACGTTTATTTCCCATTTAAGATGAATTATGAGTGTGAAAGTGATGTATTGCGAGACGTGATGATATGTGTTGTAAGAATGAATGAATGCGATGTTATGTGATATGAAATTGGAAAGGAATATTTGCATAAGGCGTAAAGTGATGGGCCTTAAGCAATTAATTTGGAAATGATTTTCCAAATTAAAGTTAAGTATGTTTGTGAGCAGGTATGGATATGCATACAGGAAGTGATGCAGCGAGTATGAAATTCCATTTATGATATTTACATGCTCAGGTTTATCTTGGTATTCGTAAGTTCATTCTGTTTTACTTATAAGTTTAATTGAGTTGCTTATTAATAAATTATACTCACACCAGAAATGGCTAACCCCTTAGTATTTGGGGGGTTAGGGAGTCTCTGGACTACCTAGGCCCCTACTGTTACAGGTCCTCAGCAGTGCAGAGGTGAGGTGTAGACTCTGTGGACGGAGCTTCATTTTACCATGGTCGCTTAAGGTTTAATTGTGTGAATAGTGCATTTTATGATTTAAATTGTATTCTTGCTGTATAAGTATGTGGATGATGATGATGAGTATAGTGTGGGGTGGCATGCTATGTTGTTGACCCGTACCCATCTCGTTGTGGAGTACCGGGTCCTGTGGTATGTTTTATGAATTATTTTCTAAAAACCTTACTATGTTTTCAAAGGAATTTATGGTTTTTATTTGATATCCGATATTCTATTATGAGTTTGGCCCCCAGAGTATATATATATTGCCTGTGTGATTCTGCTCATTTTGGCCTGGGGAGTCCGTGATATAATTGCCTGTGATGTGAGCTACGGAATTTAGAGCAAAATTTCGTAAGCTTTTTGTGTTTCGGGGCAGAAATTTCAGGGGAGACTCTGCCCGATTTTTCTTTGAAATACAGCTATCTTAGTCTATGATTAAAGTGATATAGAAATTGAAGGAATTGAGTTTGGAGTCAAAATGGGGGCGTTACGGCTTGATACGAATAATTGATGTTCGTAACTATTGATGTATTAACTCTGATGGCAATAAAAGTGTTTTAAATTTCCGTACTATTACTGTGTTGAGATGCATTTGAAGGCAAAGATTCTGGTTGTGTCACGGATGTCCGATGACGGGGATCCGGGGCGTTACATTCACTGTTTGGCTGGACTCGGGGATGGTACTCTCAACTATGAATTCTGCTAAGGCCTGAGCCTTGATCGCGGTCCGAGGCTGATAAGTTATATCATGCTGGCTCAGCTCGATAGACCATTTCATAAGGCGACCCGAGGTTTCTGGCTTGTGGAGGACCTGCTTCAGCGGTTGGTCGGTTAGAACGACTACCGAATGAGACTGAAAGTACGGGCAAAGTTTTCTCGCGACCATCACCAGGGCGTAAGCCATCTTTTCTATTTTCGGATAGCGGAGCTCGGCATCCCGAAGTACCTTGCTCACGTAGTAAATGGGCTTTTGAGCCCGGTCTTCTTCCCTTACCAAAACTGCACTGAGGGTCTGCTCGGAGGCTGCCAGGTAGAGGTAGAGGGGTTCACCAGGAATTGGTTTGCTGAGGAGAGGGGGATTGACGAGGTAAGCCTTGAGCAGGTCGAAGGACTCCTGTTGCTGTTGCCCCCATTCAAAACCTTTAGCCCCTCTGAGGGCTTTGAAGAAGGGGAGGCATTTCTCCCCGGACTTCGAAAGAAAGCGCCCTATGGCGGCTAGGCAGCCTGTTAACCTCTGAACTTCTTTAACATTCTTGGGAGGGGCCATGTCTAGTATGGCCTTGATTTTCTCAGGGTTTGCTTCAATTCCTCGTTGGCTAACCATGAAGCCGAGGAACTTTCCTGACGAGACTCCGAACGCACATTTGTTCGGATTGAATCTCATGTTGTGCTTTCTCAGAACATCAAACGCCTCTTGGAGGTCGGTTACATGATCAGGACCTCGGATGCTTTTCACAAGCATGTCTTCAACATATACTTCCATGTTTCGGCCGATTTGAGCTTGGAAGACCTTGTTGACGAGGCGTTGATACGTTGCACCCGCATTCTTCAGACCGAAGGGCATAACCCTATAGCAATAGAGGCCCTGGTCGGTCACGAATAATGTCTTCGGGATATCCGGAGGGAACATCCGGATCTGGTTGTAGCCTGAGAAGGCATCCATGAAGCTGAAGAGCTCATGTCCCGAGGTGGCATCAATCAGAGTGTCAATACTTGGAAGAGGGAAGGGATCCTTGGGGCAAGCCTTGTTGAGGTCGGTAAATCAATACAAATCCTCCAAGTCCCATTGGACTTCTTCACCATTACTACATTCGACAACCACTCGGGATAGTTCACTTCTCGTATGAACCGGGCCTTCAAGATCTTGTCCACCTCCTCTTTTATGGCTAGCTGTCGTTCGGGGGCGAACTTGCGCCTCTTCTGTTGAACCGGTTTGGACCCCGGAACAACGCTGAGGTCGTGGACGAAGAGCTCTTCGGAAATTCCAGGCATGTCTGCAGCTGACCAAGCGAAGAGGTCCCGGTTCCTTCGGATGCACTGTACAATGTCCGAGCATAGGGCGGACGGGAGGGTCTTGCTAACAAAGAACTTGCGAGTTGGATCCTGCTCAGAGAAGAGCACTTCCTCCAATTCATCCACCGGCTCGGACGTCGGTCGGGCAACATCTTGGGGGATTTCTAGAGTTTCTAAGGAGAGGACTGGTCCGAGGGTAGAGGTCATGTAGCACTTACAGGCCGTTTCCTGATTGCCCCTTACTTCCCCTACTCCAGCCCGGGTGGGGAATTTCATCTTAAGATGGTACGCTGAAGGAACGGCTTCTAGAGCTACTAGGCCGGGTCGGCCTAGGATGACATTGTAGGCTGCAGGGACATCCACGACCATGAAGTCCATCGACTCCGTTCGGGTAGTAGGAGTTTTGCCAGCGGTTACGTCGAGGGTGATCACCCCTTCAATAGTCACTGGCACTCCTGTGAACCCATGGAGCGTGTAGTCGGCGGGCTTGAGTCTGTCTCAGGAGAGCTTTAGGCCTTTAAAAGCGGCGAGGAAGAGGATGTTAACGGAGTTGCCGTTGTCCACTAGGATCCTCTCCACTTTGAAGTTCGCCATGTGGAGGCTGATGACGAGTGCGTCATAATGAGGGGTGCAGACACCTTCAAGATCTTCGTCTGAGAATGTGATGGGCACTCCGAGGCCTTTGGGAGGAGGGGTGGCGCGAACCGAATTGACTTCTCTTATAAATGCCTTTCGAGAGGAGTTTGAGGAGCCCCCCATTGGGCCCCCATGAATGAGGTGCAGGACACACTCCTCCTCGAAGTCGGGCATTTCATCGCATTCCGGACGCTTATTAGCCCCCCGAGGCGGGGGAGGAAGTTCGGCTCGGTCCTTTCTGACGAACCTTGTCAGCTGCCCCCTCTGGATGAGGGCTTCTATCTCATTCTTCAGGGTCCGACAATCGTTGGTGTCGTGGCCGTGGTCCCGATGATAACGGCACCACTTCTCTTTATCCCTTTTCTTGGCAGGGGTGTTCATCCTCGGAGCAGGAGGTATGATCCCTTCTTTCTCAACTTCCATCAGAATGGTAGAGACATTAGTGGTAAGGGGAGTGAACTTCTCGAATCTGGGGGGAGGTCGACGCTGGCCGGCATTATCCTTCTGGAGCTTCTTGGCTCCTTCCTCTTCTGTTTCCTTTCTCTTAAACCCGGAGGAAGACCCCTCCAAGTTGGGGCGGTTCTCGGCTTCTTCGGCCCGAATGTACTTTTCACTTCGGAGGAGGAGGTCAGAGAAGTTCTGTGGGGGCTTCTTGGCGAGGGAGGAACGGAGGTTGGAGTTGAGAACATTGGACTGAAATGCTGCTGCAGCGACCGACTGGTCGAGGGATGCTATAGACCTGGCTTCAGCTGTGAACCTCTTCACATAGTCTCTCAACTTCTCACCCTTCTTCTAGTGGAGGTACAGTAGCGAGATGCTGGTCTTCTCAGTTCTACGGCTACTTACAAAATGGGTGACAAAGAGGGTCTCGAATTGCTCGAAGGAGAATATTGAGGATGGGGCGAGGCGAGAGTACCATTCTCGAGCCGGACCTTTGAGAGTTACGGGAAAGGTCTTACAGAGCAGTGCATCAGAAGCTTGATGGATGAGCATTAGGGTCTTGAAGCTTTTGATGTGATCGACGAGGTCAGTTTCCTCGGAGTAGGTCTCAAATTGAGGAGGCTTGAAGCCGATTGGTACAGGTGCATCCATTATGGTTCGGGAAAAAGGAGGTCTACTAGGACGAAGGGTCCTTCTTCTAAGTTCTTCTTCTCGGTCTAACTGACCCAAGCGCCTCTCCATCTCATGGAGACGGCGGTACACAGCGTCGTCCCTTCGACGGTAATCAGCCGAGCCTCTAGACTCGTCTTCGTACGAGGGAGAGCGGGGGCTACGATGACGGTAGCTCCTGGAGCGGCGAGGACTTTGCACATGCCGGGAGTTGCTGGGAGCTGGAGGAGGAGATGGTGACCGTCAGCGAGGACTTCGAACCAGAGGAGGAGAGGGGATCTTGGGTGCATTGGTGTTGGGAAGGAGATTGAGAGCTTGTAGGACGGTCGCTTGGAACTGCTGGAACTCGGCACGGGTGATGGGTGCCTCATCGTTCCTAGGCTGTTGCCGACCTGTAGGGGAGTGTGGCCTTCTTCTGTAATGCTCGGGGGAGTCTCTCCGCCTCCTTCGGGTAGGGGATCTTCTGTATTCTCGGCGGTGAGGAGACCGCTCATCCGGACGGTGTTGGCGGGAGGTTCCCTCTCGGGCCCGCTTTTCATCCAGATGGCGGCGAAGGTCCTCATCCTTCTGCCGATTGAGTACGGTGTGGTGGTGATCGGAAGCTCTGGGATGGTGAGAGGCCATAGAGTCCGAAGAGGCGTTATGGATGGAGACGTGGTCCGGATGGAGAGGCTGTTTCTGCGGATTGGGACCTTTGGGAGGCTGTTCGTTCTGAGGAGCAGGCGGGCCCTGTTGGAGTGGGTCCTCCACCTGAGGAAGAAGTTGTCCCTACTGTTGAGCAGGTTGAGGGGAAACTTCTTGTTGCTGATCGGGGTTGGGTCCTCGGTTGGACCCTCTGGATCTGACTTTCCTAGGAGGCATGGCTGGAGAGATCTGTCCAACGGGAAGAGCGGAGGTTGCTATTCGTTAGTTTCCTACAGTTGCCGCTGAATTTGGTGTGGGGGCAAACAGATAATATTTGTGGATTCTTAGGAAAACTTAATAACAACATGTATACCTGTTCCGTCGGAGTTTGACGCTGACTCCCGCCGTATACCTGCAAAAAGTGAGACACACCGGGGTTGTTCCCGGCGACGCACCCTCCGACGCTCAAGTCAATAATCAGGGATGATTAAGAAAGAGCGCAAAAACTGGAGAAAGAATGATTACCTCTTAATGGAGATGGATGGGGGGTATTTATAGTCACCGTTGGGATCAGATTAGGAATGTAATCCCTGTGATCAGATAAGGAATGTAATCCCTAATCCCCAGTGAAGGGATAGATATGAATCAGGGTCGTTGATTAGGATTTAATCAGAAACCCTAATTCTATCCCTTCTGGACCAGATTTGTTGCGGGTTAAAACCCGCACCCGGTTGAGGTGGATCCGTTTGCGGGTAAGTGGGTCTTCGGGGAAGATAACCAGTATCCGCTTCAGACCCATTGGTAGGTAAAATTACCGTTTTACCCCTGAACTTCAAGATTCGTGCCCAATTTGGACGGTTCCGATTTAACCCCATTTTTAGCCATATCAGTGGTGGAAAATTCATTCTCGTTTTAATACCGTCCAAGGTTTCGTTTGGGCTCGTTATCGTTCTTATAGACGGTTCAGGGTTTTTTTTTCGCGGGGGGGGTGGGGGGGGGGCAACATCGACATGGTATTTCTCCGGTTTGGAAAGGGATTGAAAAGTCCATTCCCACTCAACTTGCAGGGTGGGGAACAAAGTTAATACTAGATTCTGTTTAGATGCTTGGGTTGGCCCCAATACTTTGGCTTCGCTCTTGCCCGACATTTTTTGAGTTTGCCTTCAATAAGAATGCCTCGGTTGCTGATTATTGGGTCAGTTCTTCTTAGCTCAACAGAATGTCTCCTCCTAGCGAGGCTTATCACCAGATTAGTTGCGCCCCTCTTTATACATTCTTAGAGGGAAGAACGAGAGTATAATTGAATTCTCTGGATGAGAGGGGTTGGCAACTTGCCTCTAATAGGCAATTCTCGGTCAACTCCTTGTACATTTCAGGGGGAATGAGATGTACGGAGAATTTAGTAATTTGGAATTCTAATGTTCCGCATAAGGTTCAGGCTTTCTTATGGCTAGTTCTGAGCGAAGCAATTTTAACTAGGGAGAATCTTTTTAAGAAAGGATTGGTATCGATAGTTTCATGCCCTGGATGTGGATTCAGAGTTGAATCTATTAGCCACCTTTTTCTGGAGTACGTTCATAGTAAATGTATCTGGGACTTCCTTCTTCTAGGTTTTGGCATTAATAGTTTTCACCCAACGAGTTCCTCTTCTATGGGGAGAGTTTAGAGTCAGTGAGGTTGTTCCGGTGAGATGGAGGGAGTGAGATTGTGTTGTTGCAGCATCTTTATGAGTCATTTGGCTTGATAGAAATGATCTTTGTTTTAGAAATCATTCTTCTAACTTTGTGCAACTGATTTATATATTTTTATCTCTCACTTCTTCTTGGATCTCCATACCAAGTGTTAGGAAGAAAGCACGTATGGGACCTCTGTTCACTTCAAATTGTGGGGCTTCTAGCAATGACAACTTCCGACCGTACTTGGTCTTTGCAGTCGAAGGGTTTGTGTATCTTTGAGGATGTCGGTTGGTTATGTTTAGTTGCCAATTTTGGGTTCTTTTTGTTTCTTCCCGAATCCTATTGTATTTTGAGAATATGTGTTGTTTCAGTTATTTAATTTTTGTTGATCTTAGATGTAACTTTTGGAGGATTTATATATGAGCTCGATGGCACTTCTCGTGCCATCTTTTATTTAAAAAAAAAAGTAATTGTATAATCAATATTTTTACTTAGGAAAGTGTATAATGAATTTAAGTTATTCATTATTATTTGATTTGCATAGGAAAAATTCGAATGCAATGAAAGAAAATATTGACATGTTATTGAAATGCTTTCTTCATATTTGTTATCAAATTCATCAATCTCTTTAGTTGTTCCATCTCTCCATGATGTTTTCAGACTGAAAGTTGATCGCTATCATTACCTTGCTTACATATGAGCTACAGTCAATAGTCTAAGAATGATACTTAATTCTTTGATTGCCTGTATGTACATGTTTTTTGACATTTGAGTTTGTTTCATATTACTCGAGCTTGTCTTGAGTATGGAACCACTCTGTAATTGAAAGTCGATCGCTATCGCTACCTTGCTACAGCCATAGTCTAAGAATGATACTTCTTTGATTACCTACATCTACAGTTTTCAGTTTCTATCTGAAAAAAAGAAGTACGCTGATTTTTGGTTAATTTGAAAACTCATATATAATAGTATTTCTACTGCTACTGCTATAGCGCAATCGCAATTAAGCTGATCTTATTCAACATTGTTAGGATATAAGTTTGGCATTGGCTGAATCAATACCTCTGCAATATATATTGATTTATATTACAAATTGACTTAACTGTAAATTATATTCATCAATCTATCAACATTGAAGTGAAAATCATTTTTGCCCAACGTGAAATTGAATTGCACTCACAGGCTAACATTCATTCATCGAAGCATGTACACAGATAATAAAATAATTGCAGAATTTTAGCTAATCTCTTAAATACGCAAACTTGATGATATTATGAATAAAGTTATTATAGTTTACATCTCTAGCTAAACCATCCAACAAAACATGCAAGAACAATTAATTGCACATTATCAATCTCAGTCACATCATAAACTAACCACAAAACACTGCATCCATCATAATAACTGTTGAAATATAGCAATTGTATATTCTGTTTCCTAATATATAGGAAACAGATTCCCCAAATCTCTCATCTCCCCAATCTTCTCTCAATCTCTTTTCTTCTTCTCCAAGAATGTAATTCTATATATATAGATGTATACAGCAAAGAAATAAAATGAGAAAATAAGATTTATCCCCAATTCTGATTTCAATATGGTATCAGAGCCTAACCAGATCTAGGCTAACTGAAGCAGAAGAAGAGAAGGAGGTGATCAGACCTGACATCTCCATCTTCATCCGATTCCGACCAAACTCCGGCAACTCCCTGCTGACGCGCGCCGTCAGCACCCGTCACGACCACCGCAACCGGCCATTGATCCTCCACTGATCGACCCTTGCACCACCGTCACCTTCATCCCCCTCGCTGTCGAACCCACTGCACACAACCTTGACGCCAAGCCCCGACGCTCCTCTTCTGCAACTTGCCAACCTCGTGCCACCTGAGCACCAACCTCGCAACACCGATCGTTGCCTCGACCCCGAACGCCAGCCGTCGCGACCCTTTCCTTATCGCCGCACCTCCCTCGTCGACCTGCCCCCTCCCTGGAGCACCGCCCGAAGTCCACCTCTTCTTCCTCCTCAGATCTAAATCACACCCATCTCAGCTTCACACCCGAAGTCCACCTCTTCTTCCTCCTCATCTCTAAATCCCCCACACACAAATCAGATCTAGATCAGATCTAGATCCCGATTTCAGTCCACCATCCCGAAGCCTGATCAGATCTAGATCCGTTGTTGTTTGATCCAGATCCAGCATTTACTTGTACTGCTAATATGGGTAGTACACCGATTATTGTGCAATTCGAGAATTTCGGCTTTAATGCGGAGATAATTCTTGATGAAACAAATTATGATGTTTGGACTCAGTTGATGGAGATGCATATTGCTGGACGTGAAAAGATCCAGTACATTCAAGGTGATAGTAAAATTCCTGCTGAAAGTGATGGTTCCTATGCCAAATGGTATGCTGATAATCAGAAAGTGAAAGGCTGGCTGTTGATGTCCATGAAACCCGAGATCATGAAGAGATACATTCGATTAAAAACTGCCCGTGATATTTGGGATGCTCTTGCAAAGCATTCTATGATGGAACCGACGAAGTTCAGGTGTTTGCTCTAAACCAGAAAGCTTTTTCGGCAAGGCAAAATGGCAGGCCACTTTCTATTTATTATGGAGAATTGACTGAAATTTTTCAAGAACTGGATCATCGAGATAAGGTGATCATGAAGAATCCTGACGATGTCCAAACATATAAGAAATCAATCGAACGCTTGCGGGTTCATATTTTTTGGCTGGATTAGATGCTGAGTTTGAGCAGGTTCGAGGAGAAATTTTGCGAAAAGATCCTGCACTTGATCTTGAGGCATCCTACGCATATGTTCGGCGGGAGGCTCGTCAACAAAGCACCATGAACTGCTCTTCTGAATCTTCTGATGTAGCTGCAATGGTGGCTCAGCCACATCCATTAAAAAGTCTCACAGGTCAGTCTGGATCATTTGCACGCACTTCTAAGGGCTTCAATCAATCTACTTATGAGTCAAGGAAGTGTGCCCAATGTGGCAAAATTGGGCACACAAAAGCTCGTTGCTATCAGATTATCGGCTACCCGCATGACTAGGATCACAGCAGAGATTCTCGGAAGAAGATATCCACTGTAGCCGTCGGAATTGCTGAAGGAGCTGGGAAGAGCATTGAACAAACCTCCGCACTGGTTACAGCTTCAGGTAACGATGGTAAGGCTTTTAATATTTCTGCATCTGTTATGAATAATACATGGATAATTGATTCTGGTGCTACCGATCATATGACTTTTGATTCTAGACAAGTTAAGACTTTACACCCATCCACCAAATCCACAGTATCCACTGCCAATGGTAATCCTGCCCCTGTCACTGGCGAAGGTTCCATATCCCTCACAAAAGATCTACATTAGACACAGTACTAGTAGTCCCATCCTTAAATTTTAATCTATTACCTGTTACCCAAATTACTAATACCTTGCATTGTATTGTTGTTTTTTGGCCTTCTTTTGTGTCTTTAAGGATATTCGGACTCGCAAGACGATTGGTTATGGGGTTAGACGTGGAAAACTTTATTATCTAGATTTGGTTTCTGAGAATTCAAACAGGTTGAATCAAGCTCTTTCCGTTAATAATTTCGAGGGGGAGAAGCAATCAGAAATTTGGCTGTGGCACCGACGTTTAGGACATGCATCGTTTGGCTATTTGCTTAAATTATTTCCCAGTTTATTTTCGAAGTTGGATATTTCTAGTTTTCGTTGTAATGTATGTGAACTAGCAAAAAGTCACAGTGTTTCTTTTCATTGCAATCTGAATAAAAGCACGATTCCATTTATGATTATTCACTCTGATGTTTGGGGTCCATCCAGAAATACCACTATTGGAGGAGCTAAATGGTTTGTTACATTTATTGATGACTGCACTCGTATGACTTGGATTTGTTTGATGAAATCCAAATGAGAAGTTAGTAGTTTATTTCAAAAATTCCATAAGCAGGTTATGACTCAGTATAAAGCACACATTCAAGTTCTCAGAAGTGACAATGGTGGCGAGTACCTAAATACAGATCTACAACAATATTTGGTGGAACATGGAATTGTTCACCAGACTACATGTTCATATACTCCTCAACAAAATGGCGTGGCCGAAAGGAAGAACAGACACTTACTTGAAGTAGTCCGTGCTTCACTTATTTATGGCAATCTCCCACTCATGTATTGGGGGGAAGCCCTTACCTCTGCAGCATACCTAATCAACCGAGTCCCTTCTCGTATCCTGAACTTCAGCACACCATTTCAAGCACTAACTAATGCTGTGGATGCGCCAACTGTTGTCAACTTACCACCTCGTGTCTTTGGGTGTGTCGCATTTGTTCATCTACATCAACACGAGCGGAGTAAGTTAACTCCCCGAGCAGTAAAATGTGTTTTTGTAGGATATGCAATGAATCAGAAAGGGTATCGTTTCTATCACCCACCAACTCAACAGATGTTTGTGACTATGGATATGGTGTTCCATGAACATGAGATGTATTTTTCTTCCTCTACCACTGAACTTCAGGGGGAGTACCGAAGTGAAGTTCAGACTCTTGGGTATGATGAAGTAATTGTCAGGCAGAACGAACAACTGGATACAAATAATAGCGAACACTTGAATGAAGGTATAGCAAGGGAGGAAGATCCTCATGAAGAATTGCAAGAAGACCCTCTTGAAAAATTGAAACCAGTACCGAATTTCAGTGAGAGTGAACCATCAGAACCCCAAAACCAATCGTCATCGTTGTCCGAACATCCTAGAAGAGAACTCCCGTACCGTACTAATAGAGGTATTCCAAAACCCACTTATGAACCTAATCCCACTAGTAATGTCAAATATCCCATGAGTAATTATGTATCCACTCACCGCTTGTCGGAATCAAATAAGTCATTTGTAAATCAATTATCTACTGTATCTATTCCTAACAGTGTGCAGGAAGCCCTTACTGATCCAAGGTGGAAAGCAGCTATGGATGAGGAGATGAAATCCTTGAAAAAGAACGAGACTTGGGAGATAGTCGAGCTGCCAGCAGAGAAGAAACTAGTAGGATGCAGATGGATTTATACAGTGAAATATAAATCAGATGGTTCGATAGAGCGGTACAAGGCAAGGCTGGTTGCCAAAGGGTACACTCAAACTTATGGAATTGATTATGACGAAACATTTGCACCTGTGGCAAAGTTCAACACTATTCGAGTTCTACTGTCACTTGCTGCAAATCTTGACTGGCCGTTGGAGCAATTTGATGTGAAGAATGCATTTTTGCATGGGGAATTGACAGAAGAAGTCTATATGGATCTTCCACCAGGGTCGAACAGACCAGTCCAACACAGCAACAAAGTATGTCATCGGAAGAAAGCATTGTATGGATTGAAGCAGTCTCCAAGAGCCTGGTTTGGGAGATTTACAAAATCAATGAGGACATTCGGATACGATCAGAGTAATTCTGATCATACTCTATTCCTAAAAAGGAAAGAAGGTAAAATTACTGCTCTCATTATTTATGTTGATGATATGATAGTAACTGGAGATGATCCTGAGGAGATGAAGGCATTAAAGAACTACTTGTCACAAGAGTTTGAAATGAAAGATCTTGGTCCTTTGAGATACTTCCTTGGTATTAAAGTTTCTCGCTCAAGAAAGGGGATATTTCTTTCTCAAAGAAAATATGCTCTCGATTTATTGAAGGAAACTGGAATGTCCGCTTGTCAACCGATTAGTACACCATTGGAAGAAGGACTAAAACTATGCAACGAAGCTGATCAAGTGCCTTGTGATAAGAAAAGATATCAGAGATTGGTTGGACAACCAATGTATCTTGCACATACATGGCCAGATTTGTCATATGCTTTAAATGTGGTAAGTCAGTTTATGCATGCACCTCGGGAACAACATATGGACACAGTAATGAGAATTATGAGATACATTAAGTCAGTCCCAGGAAAAGGAGTCTTATTTGCGAAACATGGTCACTTGAAGGTTGAGGCATATACTGATGCTAATTGGGCAGGATCTACAACCGATAGGCGCTCCACTTCAGGATATTTCACCTTTGTTGGAGAAAATTTAGTTACATGGAGGAGCAAGAAGCAAAATGTTGTTGCACGCTCTAGTGCAGAGGCTGAGTATCGCGGAGTAGCTTTGAGTATAACAGAAGCTTTATGGCTGAAACTTCTATTGCAGGACTTAGGCTATGGTCCAAAGGAACCTATGAAGGTGTATTGTGACAGTCAAGCGGCATGTGATATTGCGGCTACTCCAGTTCAGCATGATAGGACGAAACATGTAGAGGTGGACAGATTTTTCATCAAAAAAAAATTAGATGAGAAAGTTATTGAGATATCCAAAGTGAAGTCAGAAGATCAACTCGCAGATATCCTAACCAAGGCTGTTTCGACTCGGCTATTCTTGAAATTTGTTGACAAGTTGGGCATGTTCGATATCTACGCACCAACTTGAGGGGGAGTGTTGAAATATAGCAATTGTATATTCTGTTTCCTAATATATAGGAAACAGATTCCCCAAATCTCTCATCTCCCCAATCTTCTCTCAATCTCTTTTCTTCTTCTCCAGGAATGTAATTCTATATATATAGATGTATACGACAAAGAAATAAAATGAGAAAATAAGATTTTTCCCCAATTCTGATTTCAATAATAATGTGAATTCAACAAACTAAAAACACACTGGAAACCAAATGTAAAAAATAAATTTTTTTTGCAACAACAGTTACACAGATTTCTCCCTTCCCCTCGACCATCCCAATTGCTTGAGAAAAGCAAGAAATGGGCATGGAGGGCCTTGAAGGCGTAGGAGAAGAAGAAATGGGCGTGGGGCGAGGGGCGTTCGGCGCAACGGAGGAGAAGTTATAGACGGAGGAGGAGGAGAAGAATGAGGCATGGATGACTGTGTAGGAGGAGAGATAGAGAGTGAAGATGGAAGATATTTTTTTAATAGAGTCCTTCGACGATGCAAACTCTAAATTACATTAACTACCTTTAGACAACCCACTAAAAGTGGAGTTAATTTTTAATTTCTTTTAAGTTAGGGTTAGTTTTGATATTTCTATTTTAAATTTATTAAAAAATAAGGACCACTACTTTTTAGTTTTTCTTCCCTTTGTTACTTAAAAAAAAATATCTTTATATAATATACTTCTTGAATATAGGTTGCGCTTCTTCCTGCCCAGGTTTGTCAAAAATTTCAACCACCAACTACAGAAACCAAACATGAAAAAATAACTTTAAAATACATATTGAGCATCTGACTTGGACGGAAACAATAACTAAATTTGAAATCCATAGCCAGATTAGAAAGTTTACCACAGTAAATCCTTTTGTACTCTTGCCAATGCTAGTAATAGATTTCAACAACCCCTCAAAGAGAGAAACACCAAAGAGGTCAGCATATATGGATGAAGCCTGACATGCTCATTGAGGGAGAAACTTTTTTGGATGAAATAATCTCTCAGGAGTAAAATCTACCAAAATATGTTGTGTTCAAATAGTGGGAAAGGATAAAAACTGAAGTTTTAACCTTATGAAGCATGTTAAAATATTTTAAAAAAGATTCTCTTGTCGACATAAATTTAACCTGATCATCTATATCTCTGGAAGGAACCATTTACAATAGTCTCTAAAATAAAATTTACCTGTTAACCCTGGAAATATTAGCACATCTTAGACCAAAATCTTTTATAACATTCTCAAGTTCAGAGTTATTCATGTATCCATGAGCCTGAGCCTCACTGTAATAATTGAAACTTTTAAATATCATAAGACCATGTTCTTCTAATTATATTAAGATACAGAGACATGACAAAAGATATGAGATCCAGTTTAATTCAATTATACATACAATATGTGTAGTTTTCCATCCTCGAATAAACCATGAGTGACTAACCTGCTATTTTCATCCAATAAACCTGCCAACATCAATACAAGGTCTTGAAATGACAAAAATGATGCACGATCAAAGTTTATTTATGTGATCCAAAAAATGTCATCCTTACAATTCATGAAAGTGCATCTCTTGTGTTGAGATTGAAGAAAATAATTTTGGAAAAAATAATTCTTATTCTTCTTATTCTTTATTCTTTACCGTATACATCTATATATAAGGATTACATTCTTGGAGAAGAAGAAAAGAGATTGAGAGAAGATTGGGAAGATGAGAGATTTGGGGAATCTGTTTCCTATATTAGGAAACAGAATATGCTATTACTATATTTCAACACTCCCCCTCAAGTTGGTGCATAGATATCGAGCATGCCCAACTTGTCAACAAATTTCAAGAAGAGCCGAGTCGAAACGGCCTTGGTTAGGATATCTGCGAGTTGATCTTCTGACTTCACTTTGGATATCTCAATAACTTTCTCATCTATTTTTTCTTTGATGAAGAATCTGTCCACCTCTACATGTTTCGTCCTATCATGCTGAACTGGATTAGCCGCAATATCACACGCCACTTGACTGTCACAATACACCTTCATAGGTTCCTTTGGACCATAACCTAAGTCCTGCAACAGGAGTTGAGTTTTAGCCATAAAGCTTCTGTTATACTTAAAGCTACCCCGCGATACTCAACCTCTGCACTAGAGCGTGCAACAACATTTTGCTTCTTGCTCCTCCAAGTAACTAAATTTTCTCCAACAAAGGTGAAATATCCTGAAGTGGAGCGCCTATCGATTGTAGATCCTGCCCAATCAGCATCAGTATATGCCTCAACCTTCAAGTGACCATGTTTCGCAAATAAGACTCATTTTCCTGGAACTGACTTAATGTATCTCATAATTCTCATTACCGTGTCCATATGTTGTTCCCGAGGTGCATGCATAAACTGACTTACCACACTTAAAGCATATGACAAATCTGGCCGTGTATGTGCAAGATACATTAATCGTCCAACCAACCTCTGATATCTTTCCTTATCACAAGGCACTTGATCAGCTTCGTTGCATAGTTTCAGTCCTTCTTCCAATGGTGTACTAATCGGTTGACAAGCGGACATTCCAGTTTCCTTCAATAAATCCAGAGCATATTTTCTTTGAGAAAGAAATATTCCCTTTCTTGAACGAGAAACTTCAATACCAAGGAAGTATCTCAAAGGTCCAAGATCTTTCATTTTGAACTCTTGTGACAAGTAGTTCCTTAATGCCTCAATCTCCTCAGGATCATCTCCAGTTACTATCATATCATCAACATAAATAATAAGAGCAGTAATTTTACCTTCTTTCCTTTTTAGGAATAGAGTATGATCAGAATTACTCTGATCGTATCCGAATATCCTCATTGACTTTGTAAATCTCCCAAACCATGCTCTTGGCGATTGCTTCAGTCCATACAATGCTTTCTTCAGACGACATACTTTGTTGCTGTGTTGGACTGGTCTATTCGACCCTGTGGAAGATCCATATAGACTTTTTCTGTCAATTCCCCATGCAAAAATGCATTCTTCACATCAAATTGCTTCAACGGCCAGTCAAGATTTGCAGCAAGTGACAGTAGAACTCGAATAGTGTTAAACTTTGCCACAGGTGCAAATGTTTCGTCATAATCAATTCCATAAGTTTGAGTGTACCCTTTGGCAACCAGCCTTGCCTTGTACCGCTCTATCGAACCATCTGATTTATATTTCACTGTATAAATCCATCTGCATCCTACTGGCTTCTTCCCTACTGGCAGCTCGACTATCTCCCAAGTCTCATTCTTCTTCAAGGACTTCATCTCCTCATCCGTAGCTGCTTTCCACCTTGGATCGGCTAAGGCTTCCTGCACACTGTTAGGATTAGATACAGCAGATAATTGATTCACAAATGACTTATTTGATTCAGACAATCGGTGAGTGGACACATAATGACTCATGGGATACTTGACTTTACTAGTGGGATTAGGCTCGTAAGTGGATTTTGGGATACCTCTAGTAGTACGGTTTGGGAGTTCTCTTCTTGGAGCTTCGGACAACGATGACGATTGGTTTTGGGGTTCTGCTGGGAGTAGAGATAGATCTGATGGTACTGGTGGTGGAGATGGTTCAGATGGTGCTGGTGGTGGAGATGGCTCATCTTCATGGAGGTTCGGCACTGACTGCAGATCTTTGTGAAAATTTTTTTCCTCAACCAAGTCTTCATTCGAGTGATCGTCATTACTTACATCCTGATTTTCTCCCCTTATATCTGATTGTTCAGTTTGAATAGTAACCACTTCATCATAGGCAAGAGTTTGAACTTCACCTCGATACTCCCCCTGAAGTTCAACCTCAGAGGAAAAATACATCTCATCTTCATGGAACACAACATCCATAGTCACAAACATCTTTTGAGTTGGTGGGTGATAGCACCGATACCCTTTCTTATTCTGTGCATATCCCACGAAAACACAATGGATAGTTCGAAGAGTTAACTTATTGCGTTCATGTTGATGAAGATGAACAAATGCAACACACCCAAACACACGAGGCGGCAAGTTGACGACTTTTGGTGCATTCACAGCTTCAGTTAATACTTGAAATGGTGTGAGGAAGTTTAGGATATTAGAGGGAACTCGGTTGATTAAGTATGCAGCAGAAGCAAGGGCTTCTCCCCAATAAATGAGTGGCATATTTCCATGGATGAGAGAAGTACGGACCACTTCGAGCAAGTGTCTATTTTTTCTTTCTGCAACCCCATTCTGTAGAGGTGTATACGAGCATGTAGTCTGATGAACAATTCCGTGTTCCACCAAATATTGTTGCAGATTTGAACTCAGGTATTCTCCACCATTATCACTCCTAAGAACTTGAATCTGTGATTTATACTGAATCATAACATGCTTGTGAAATTTCTGAAACAAATCACTCACTTCACTTTTCGACTTCATCAAACAAATCCAGGTCATACGGGTACAGGCATCAATAAAGGTCACAAACCATTTGGCTCCTCCAAATGTAGTGGTTTTGGATGGACCCCAAATATCAGAATGAATAATCTTAAAAGGTAGGGAGCTTTTACTTGGACTTGGAGGAAAAGAGACACGATGACCTTTTGCGAGTTCACACACATCACACCGAAAGGCAGATATATCCAACTTCAAAAATAAACTTGGAAATAATTTCTTCAAATAACCAAAAGAAGCATGCCCTAGACGTCGATGCCATAGCCAAATGTCTGATTTCTTCTTCTCATCTTCGAATCCTTCCACACTTAGAGCTTGAGTCAACTTGCTCGAACATTCAGATTCTAAATCCAAGTAATAGAGTTTCCCGTGCCTAACCCCATAACCAATCATCTTGCGAGTCCGAATATCCTTAAACACGCAATGGGAAGGCCAAAAGACTACAATACAATGTAAGGCAATAGTTATTTGAGCAACAGATAATAGGTTGAAATTCAAGGATGGCACAACTAGGGCAGTATCTAAGGTTAGGTTGTTTGTGAGATGTATGGTACCCTCGCTAGTAATAGTGGCAGGATCACCAGTGGCAGTGGACACAGTCGATTTAGTGGATGGTTGAAAATTTTGAACTTGTCTAAAATCAAAAGTCATATGGTCGGTAGCACCCGAATCAATTATCCATGCACTATTCATAACAGAAGCAGAAATATTAAATACCTTACCATCATTACCTGCAGCTGTGACTAATGTAGAGGCGAGTCCAATACTCTTTTCAGCTCTATCAGTTTGTCCCATGGTAGCGGCACAAGAAAAACAACGGATCTGATCGACACAACTTGGCCAAGAACAGCAACTAACAACACAACAAACAGCACCAACAGTAACACAGCAAGCACCAACACCGACAAACACCAATCAGGGATCGGGAGCTCGGGAGGATGACAGGGAGGACCAGGATCGAGATCTTCTTCTTCCTCAAATCTGATTTGATCAATCAGCAACGCAGCAAACAACTCACTTAATAAACAGCAAGAGAGAGAGAAACAGCAGCAACAGTGAAGAGTCGACGGCCGGCCAAGGGGCGGCGGTGCTGGCGACCAGGGGCGAGGTCGACGTCGCCGGAGCAACCCAGACCGAAGGAGGCTGGTGATTCAGAAGGGCTGACGGCAGTTGGAGGGTGAAGACCAGCAGCGGCAGCGGGAGCTTGGGTCGAATCTGGGCATGGATTGCGTCGGGTCTAAAGTCAGATCGGATTTGGATCCGGGTTCCGATTTCGATACGGGAGGAGCGAACGGAGGGGGGGCTGGAGGTGATGAAGGTTTGTTATTGTTGGGTTTTGCTGTCGATCGAACGGAAGAGGAGAAGGGGGGTTCGGAGCTTGTGCTGGCAGCGACGATGGTGGTCGCCGGAGGGAGAAGAGGTGATGATGGGGGTCGCCGGATGGGGACCAAGGTGACGGGGGTGGTCGGGAACTCGTCAGAGAAGGTGATCGGAAATTGGGTTTGGGGAAGATGAAGGTGAACGGGATCTGGAGATCTGTAGTCGACGAGGATGATAATCGATGACCGGGTTAGCAACGGGATCAGTAACGGGATGATAATCGGTGACGGGATCAGCAGCGGGATCTTTGGATGATGAGGAGGCAGATCTGATCACCTCTTCTTCTTCAATTGGCCTAGATCTGGTTAGGCTCTGATACCATGAAGAAAATAATTTTGGAAAAAATAATTCTTATTCTTCTTATTCTTTATTCTTTACTGTATACATCTATATATAAGGATTACATTCTTGGAGAAGAAGAAAAGAGATTGAGAGAAGATTGGGAAGATGAGAGATTTGGGGAATCTGTTTCCTATATTAGGAAACAGAATATACAATTACTATATTTCAACAGAGATCCATCAATAATATGGTTTAAAATGTCACCCTACTTATCGAAAAATCTAGGCCCGATCTGCAAGAGGAGAGAGAGAAGATGAAGTGACTTTTTTTAATAACAAAGAAAAGAAAGGCTAAAAAGTAGTGACCAATGTTTTTAGAAAAAGTGATATAAAATTACCAAAATATTATTTTCAGACATTATATGACCTAAATTTAATTTTATTTACAAGATGAACCAATCGATTTGATAAACAAATAACTGTAGATCCTACGGCTTGGAGCAATTGTAGGACGGTTATAAAATTTGTGGAAAATTATGTTAGTTACTAGTTTGTATTCTAAAATTTTTCTTTTAATAACAAAGAGAAGAAAAAAGGGCAGAAGCCCCTTTTTTTCACGAAAAGTAATTTAAAATTACCAAAATATTATTTTCAAACATTATAAGACCTTAAATTTCACTTTATTTACAAGATGAACCAATATGTTTGATGAACCATTATGTGAATTTAGAGTTGAATCTATTAAAACAATCGTAGGAATGGTTATAAAATTTGTGAGAAGTTAACTCCGTTAGTCGTTACTGGTTTATATTCCAAAATTTTCCTTTTAAATTAAGCCTTACCCCAATTATCATAACTTAACTGCATTCCAATTTCCCATACACACCCTAAATCTAGATGCATTTGCATGTCATACGCATACCATCAAAGAACAAAACCTTCGAGTTGATACCAAAGCAGAAATAATGGAGACCGCGAACACCAAGGAAAAAAAGCCACCAAGCTTCGTTCCTCTTGCTGTTGCCATTACCTAAAAAGAAAAAAAAAAAAAAAAACTTTGGCTCAAAGTTGTTCTACACTTGAAGCAGCAACGTTCCCAAACTGCAACTAATATAGCACTACAGCAACAAGAGGTTAGTCGTCAATCACCTGCATGTTTTGTTTTCAATGAAATCTCGACGAATATGCTTTGAGATCTGTGCCTTATCTGTCAGTAGTGCTGTGATGTAGATTTTCAATAGGTGTGACAAAAATGGGCTGCTTGCTTTCCATGTTTAGTCAATTTGGAATCAGAGGGTAGACCCGAAAGAAGTGGAACTGTTTAGTGTCCACCAATCGTTTGATAAATTGCTTTAAGGAGGCAAGTATTGAAAATTAACCCTCTCTCTGTGTTTCAGATAGCTGAACTCAGCTATATATATATATTTTTATTTTTTATTTTTTATTTTTTCAGTTTTTTTCTTCTCTTTTCTTTTTCAATTTATATGTTTTCATTTAGTTAGATAACTTCTTTTTCCGCTGCATATTTTTTATTGACATCCTAGTTCATGAACGTGAACCAGTGATAAGAGCGAGTCAGTGCATATATTTGCTTTCATATATTCAGTAGGCCATTTGTTCATGCGAACATTGTTCATGTTCATTTTTGTTCAAATTCTTTGACTCTTAATCAAGTGTTAGAGTTTAGATTTAACGGCCATACTACATTTATCTTTAGGTGTCGGTTGAAACTGATATGTTGATAGTGGTATGCAATAATACTTGTCAATTCTGGCCTCTGTTAAACCCATCAAATTCTCTCACTTATTAGTATCAGTACCTGTTTCGAATGATAACATAAAGAATGAGAAGTTGATATGTGGGGTTATAAAAACACTAGGACCTGGATTCGGATGGCGGCCGCCTAGGGGGAGGCGGTGGGTAGAACTCCTCGCCTATAGGGTAGGTAGTCAATTTAAGTGGGTAGTCCACTTAGGCAATCGCCTGGGCAGTTCAGTCAGTGCCTAGGCCTAGGCCTAGGCATTTAATGTATTGCTTAGGCTGTCGGTCTAGGTGCTCATGGTCTTTTTCTTTCTTTTTTTTCTTTTCTTTTCTTTGTTTAAAATCCTATTGAGGTATGGATAAATATTACGTTCTGTCTATTCTATTTTGTGCACCTTTTAGTGATTTGGTGACTTGGTTGATTTCTTTTCTAATCTGGTTGTGATGACATTGTGACTATGTCGTGACAACTTAATTTAGTTTCTTCCTTTAGAACTCTTATGTTGATATTTTGCTTTTGTGCTACTGTGATTCAATGCTTGATAAATTTATTCGTAGTTTCTTATTAAATTTGAAGTACTTCCCTTGATATAGAATCATGGTTGATTACCTGGCCAGCTAAATGTTTACATATGTGAATTGTGATTGACTTGTGTTAATAGTAGTGTTGCCATGCCATAGATATCAATACTCAATAGTAGTCATTTTACCATCATTATTTGTCTCTTCCTAAAACATATTGACAAGATAATGGGGGGACTGGCAGCGGAGTAAAATAAGGTAGGGGAGGAAGATCAAGATAACAGTAGTGTTTGTGAAATCACTCCTCAATCCTCCGACACACTGATTTTCAATCTCAAGGCATCCAACACATGGAATACTTGTTTATCAATATTCATTATTCAGTCAACATATCATACTCTATTTTATTCAGTAAACATTAAACCTTTAAATAGGCCATTACAAGATAGACAAAAATTCAAATTACTAATTCATAAATAAAAGATAAGGTAAAGTATTATCCAAATAGTTAACTAAAATAATAACAAACAAGCAAATAAGTCAACCATTCTTATCTTTTAGATACCTCAAATAAATCCTGGTCAAACTAATTAATTAATTTTAAAAAATAGTTAGATGAAAGTTAAGTTTTCACGGCGCTATAGCAATCCAAAAATACTGTAGCTATATTATTTTTGTCCTACATCAACTCTCCTGTTTTTGGAAAACGCTCAATCTTGAGTTTTTGAAGTGGATAAGGATGACTACCCCAATTTTCTGAATGTCAGAATCAACAGCAAACCAAATGCTACGAAATAAAAATTGTGATGTTGTAAGGGTGATGAATATGAAGGCATAACAAAATCAATGTGTGTGATCTTAGAATTCACTATAAAGGTAGCATCATCTATGATTAACTTGCACGGTGACTTGCATACAAGCCTTGGCTAGGGCTCCATTTGTAGCTTGGGCTAAGGTTTAGTGCACAAGCTTCGAATTAAGTTTCAACTCATTGCATTCAACTCTCTGTGACAGTCAAGGAAGAATTTCAATTTTAATAGGGGGCATTTTGGAGGAATTACTTGTGGTGGTTGTGGCTTTGCTCTGTTGAAATTGGAGATGGCGAGTAAGCAACTGATGAAGATGATGGTTGAGACAATGATTTAGGCCTTGGGTTTGACAAAATTGCCCAAAATTGGCTATGAGTAATAACGAGAAGGGAGATACATGAAGCCAAGACGAACTTTCGTGTGAGACAATATGCGACAACTCTAGCAAAGCTTCGTCCACCATAGACGGGATTCACCAACTAGTTTATGTTGAGCAGACAAACATTTCTTTTCATTTTCTGAAATCGAAATTAGAAAAGAAATCAAATAGATGGAACTCCCAATCTTCATATCGATTATCAAATCCTCAAAACACTGGTAGATCTTTATACATATCAGTTTCATGCAATAATCCTTCATAGTATTCGATGTAGTTGGCCATTGATTTCTTGTTGTTGCAAGAACAAGCTTGATGCAACCAAATGATAGGAAATATGGATCTATCAAATGAAAGGACACTTGATGTAGCCGAAGCTCTGATACCAAATAATAGGGGATGATGCCGACCCACGCCAAAGCCGTAGCCGCTGCTGAAGAAAATACAACCTGGATGGTAATTAGTAGTAGTAGTATTTATAGAGATGTTCAGTTCAGTTCCGTTCAGCCAGCTATTAGGTGACAGCAAGAATCAGGACTAAAGTTATGTTTCGGCTGTTTTCGTGATGACCAGCAGAGTAAAACAAGGATAAGGAGGACGATCAAGATAAGAGTAGTGTTCGTGGAATCATTCCATGAGAATCACTCCTCAATCTCTGACACACGAATTCACAAACTCCAACACATGGAATACTTGTTTTTTAGTATTCATTATTCGTTCAACATATCATAGTTTACTTTATTCAATAAAACATTAACCTTTAAATAGGCCCTTACAGGGTAAACTGTAAGAGAAATTCAAATAACTAATTCCCCCATAAGGATCCTTATCCAGGATTTAACTAAAATAAGAAAAAAAACAAGAAAATAAATCAACCATTCCTATCTTTTCTGGAAAATTATTTGCACAACCAAAATTAGATCCTCATTTATTTTTAAACTCAATAGGTTCCATAAATATTAAAAAGTTCAACCCTCAAAACTAACTTTTTTTAGACGCATTTCTTCCATTTAATTAATATACGTATTCCAATGATTTATACACTATTTTCATGTATTTACTATATACCCTTGTCTCAAAAGTCTTGTAGACTGAAATAACAATTAATTGCAAGTGTCAGTGTGGTCTATTGGTAAACCTCTTCGCTAGTCAGTAAGAGGTCGGGAATTCGAGTTCGAATCCCGCTTGCACAAAAAATCCTCAATTAATATATATTCGGGGTAAAGTGTAGGTGTGTGTGGCTACAACCTTATTCCAAAAAAACACATAACAAATAATTTTGGATTTTAGTGAAGCAAGAAGGAGATGAGATCTACTTACATTTTGCTTGATTTGAAAAAAACATAATAAAAGAAGAAATAAATTTCTTAAGATCAGAATATATGTTCTCTTTTGAAGGAAGAGTTATGAGATTTGTAGTAGATTCAATGGCTACTTATGTTTGGTGGAAAATGAAGCTGGTAGATTATGTTTAGAGGAGGGATTTGAGGTTGTAGCAAAATCCATGTGGAAGCATTGGAGGTGGGAAAAGAGGTTACTTTATTCTTTGAGGAACATGATTTTGGGATGGATTGAGTGGGTTGAGTTTAATCTTTGACTGTCTTTAGATTTCTGGTGGGTCTTTCATGATTCAGAATCGTGACTTGATCATGAGTAAAAGCAGAGATGATAATGGGGGATTTTTCCATAGCTCCAAAATTATATTTTCTTTAACTCGATCATTTTTTCTTTAACTTAAATTTTGAACCCCAATTTCATATTTGCTATTGCAAATATTTTTGGGGAGAAAACGTTGAAATAAGAAATACAATAAAAATTATGAAGAAAATGTAGCACCCCGAATTTCCATATACCGGAAGCTCGAGACACAAACCAGCATCTTTCCTTCAAACGAGTACATAACACAGACATATCACAAAAAATTAAAACTCTTTTTTTTGCCACAAGATTAATTTCATGTCCAAATGACTACAACAGAGTCATAAATAATTACCTCAATAACCATAGTTTACGTAGTATCCTGATCCATGCACTGGTCAACAATCTCTCCTTGATCACTCGATTCACTTCGCTCAGCTCGGGTCCTCTGCTCCACGAATGACGCTCTCATGATCGGGCACTCCTACACACTATCCAAATGTGGGCACGTCAGTTAAATGTAACCGACGCAATACGGATGAAACTCGCGATCTTCCAATCTAACAAACAATATTTTATGCAACAAGAAAAATGTGAAGCCAAAATCACAAGTATCAGTGTATGCCATGCCCTAGAGTCTAATGCACCACTCCAAATACACACAATGCACTTATTCTAATGTAATTCATTTGAAAACGTATGTATCCCATACTACATACTTTCCCAAAGGCAACTTCATTGGAAACGTCTGCATCCCATACTACATACTTCACAATGAGTTCGTGTTCTTCAGATGATAGGGCTCGATCCCTCATCATGCATTCTACTCTTGTACTCTTTCATATTTCTGATATTTATCTAGTACTGATGAGGTTGCAGTTGTTCGTTCTACTCCGCCACTACAGTCGGTATTGTCATGCCGGGATCCTGTGGTCTCTCTCCACTTTTGTATACTCATAATGGTGCTAGCCCTGCAGTCTTTCTCTACTCCCCGGTCTTACATACATCACTCCGCCCGGACCCTATGGTCTCTCTCCACTTTCGAACCTTATTAAAAGCTGTTACGATATCGAGGTAACCCTATAGGCTCCCTATTCGTAATGATATCCTAGAGCATAGACGGAAACTTAAGGGTCCATCCCCTAAGTTCTGACAGGACTTGCGAGTTATGTCCGCCTCCCATTCTCATACTTAAATTCCAGAAATTAACAGTCGAGATGCCGCCGCACGTGTCCCAGAGGAGACGCCGCCGAACGTGTCCCCTTGACAGGTGAGTACACGCCCAACTAGTGCCTGTCCTTACCAACACATACTAGACCAACCTATAACAATCCAGCTTCCTACGGAGCATTAATGATAAATTCCCGAATTCCTTATCTTCTAGTTCCATCAATGTTCTCCGATATCTTCCATCTTCGTTCCGGTTGCATCATCCATTCATATTCAACTAATTTGCCCATGGTCATCGACTTAACAAGTCGCAGTTCGACTTAACTGGATTCCAACTTATCATCCAATTCGTACCCATCCAAATTATACCCAAAGTCCAGCCAACTCGACCCAAGTCCGGGCCAAAATAACAACAATGAGTTCACACTCTGGAACGATAATACCATCCCACATAGCTAAAATACTATTATCAATTCTTAAACCCGTTCCAAGTGTTATTCGAATTCAAACAAGTACTAAGTAGTACACCATGATCCATCACCTTTAGGCATGAATTGGAAGTGATACTAATATCGACCATTGCCTACACCACAAGTGATGTAAACTTAACCCAGAATTTCCAAGAATTTTAAATGATTAAATTTACCAATATGTAATGCAGGTTAAGTTAGAAATTATAACTATTAATTGGTTTGTTGGATTTTCAAGATGTGAAATAGTTTAACAAGCCCAATTCAAAGTTCAATCCTATCAATCAACAATAATACTTAATCGTTCTTAGCATGTAAGATATTCAATAAAGATTTGTACACTAATAGGCAAGTAGAACACACACTCTCAATATTTGTGGACGATAGACAAATCAAATAATATTATAGAGATGATAGATGGTATTACAAATAAACGAAAAGTGGAAAGAATTTACCGGGGTCGAAGAAAGTTGTGCCAGGGCTGTGTCGAAGCACTGCAATCCACCACAGTGGGGAGGTCGATTATTGGTGGTGACTGACGATCGCCGGCGAGTTGCGACGGGGAGAGGAGAGCAGTGGTGGCCGGGTGTGGAGATGCGGAGGGAAGGCTTCAGTGTGCCATGGTCGACGGTGGTTTTTTAGGCTGACGGGAGGTGGGGCAGCACTGGGGGGGTTCGACGACGGCGAGGAAACCAACGGGGCTGCCGGTGATGGTTGACGGGGACAGCTAGGGTTACGGTGGGTTTCGGAGAAGACATAGAAGACGATGAGGAGGGGAAGAAGGCGAGGGCGATGTGAGACCAGGATGGGGGTGCGAGCGGGATGGGGACGACAGGGACGTCGGGGGTAGGGGTTGGGTTTCGGGATTCAGTCTAGAGGGAGAAGAAGAGAATAAGGGTGGCGGCTGAGTTAGGGTTTGGGAATTTGGAAGTAGTTTTAGTGTTTATTAGGGGTGGACAACTATTATCCGAACCGAGCAATCTGAACCAATCCAAACCGAACCGACCGGTTTTTAACCGAACCAATTGGGGGTTTGGGTTGGTCCGGTTCATTATCTTCAATAACCAACTGGACCGGTTCGGTTGTTGGATGGGGCTTTCAAATAACCGATAAAACCGAACCGACCGTACCTCTATGCATAAGTCCATAAAAAAATCTCCTTTAATTTCTTGAATAAACAAATAGTCATTTCTCATTTTCTTGGAGATATAAATAGTCTTCTTTAATTTCTTTAATATAAACCGAGCAGTTGTTCTACCTATGTTTTGATTCTCCATAATCATGTGTGTTATGTTGTTAAGAAATGCTTGATTTACAGTGTGGCCCAGCTTAATAGAATTATGAAGTTGATGTAACATTTGGTAGTTACTTTAATCAAGTCAAGCAGAAATTATTTTCTAATTTTTTTTTATTGTACCTAAAATTCAATTAGCTATTGTTATTGATGTTTCTTTTATGATAATGAACTAAGATTACAGAAGTATGCAAGTGAAAAACCAATTTATCTCACCCATTTAAACATCATCATCTCAAACAATCAGACAATTAGTGCAAAATTCATTAACAACTTGTGGTTTTATGAATCTTCATTTTAAATTCATTTCTAAATAACAAATAGCATGTTGTTTCTTAAGTTTGATTGAAGTTGATCTTCTAAATTTCAACAAAATTATGAATGATGTTGAAGGTGAAAAGTAGCACACCAAACCGACCATCCAATCCAATCCAAACCGAGTTTAATCGGCTTGGGTGGAAACCGATCCGATTAAGGTTCAGATTGATTGCGGATGAGAAAATTAAAAAACCGATCTTCTTTGGATCGGTGGTGGATGGTCTATATTAGGTCGGATACCGACCGATGCCCACCCCTAGTGTTTATCACAAATCCTAAAATTGTATCTTAATTGTCTCACACAAAAAAAGGATGAAGAGCAAAAAACTCAACACAATATTTTTTTAAATCAAGAATAGCATGACTTTTCATTAATCTCAAGACCTATATATAGGCTCAAAACAAATCTTAATACAAATATCAAAATATTCTAAAATCTCAAAAATATTCTAATGCATAAAAGAAAGGGTGCAAATCGTAAAACTACTACATACGGCTATAATTGTCAAAAATAAATATGAATTCTGAATAAAATACTAAACTAATGAAGCAGCTGTCCTAGACGATGCCTGCGCTGATAAAACGCCCGAATCGTCTTGAACCGATGTCCTCATCATTCTTCCCGGGTGAGAGAGTCATCCTGTCATAGTGCTCTAAAAAGTCTGGATCCAAGCGCTGGAGCTCTTCACGATCTATCCAAGTATTCTCTGACTCCGGCTTATTTTTTCATCTTACCAAATACCCTGAATACCACAATCTCTAGTAGAGATTATCTGATCATCTAAAATATTATCCAATTTTTCTGTCAGTGGGTAAGTAGTATTAGGTAGTGGGGATAATGAGGGAATCTCACCAGTAGGCTGCAGGGTAGGCTCATCTATTAGAGGATTTCTAGGGTTAAATTCCGGGCCTTCATAGGGTACTATATCCTCAATATTAAAAGTTACGTATGCCAAAATCTTCAGGAAGGTCAACGACATAGGCATTATCATTAATTTTATGAAGAATTTTAAATGGGCCTGCAGCACGTGCATTCAACTTCTTAACGGATCCAACTGAAAACTGTTTCGGACGAATACGAATCATCACTTCGTCACCCACATTAAAAGTTTTAAATTTCTTTCTAATATCTGCTCTTAGCTTGTAGTTAAAATTATTCTCATTAATTTTCTTGGAAATTTTTCTATGTAAGTCATGAATGCGAGATGCAGATGCAGACTCTAAGACTCGGTGATGTTCTAACACGGGGACGATATCTATGGGCTGCCTAGGACGATAACCATATACAACTTCATGTGGACTCATGCCAGTGGTTCTATTTTTAGATGTGTTATAAGCAAATTTAGCAACCATTAATTTTAAGTCCCACGTTTCCAAGTTCTCTCTCACAAGAGTACGCAAGAGATTGCCAAGACTCCGATTGACAACCTCAGTCTGTCCATCAGTATGTGGGTGGAAGGCTAAAGAGAACTTCAATTTCGTACCCATTTTGTGCCATAGGGTCTTTCAAAAATAACTCATGAATTTCACATCCCTATCAGACACAATGGTTTTTTGGCAACCCATGTAGCTTCACAATGTTATCAAAGAAGATCTGAGCTGCACAAGAAGTATTGAAAGTTTTCGAGCATGGAAGGAAGTGGGCCATTTTAGAAAAACGGTCAACGACGACAAGGATGGAATCGTGTTTCTTTTGTGTTTTCGGTAAGCCTAACACGAAATCCATACTCACGTCTTCCCGAGAGAGACTGGGAACAGGTAACGGAGTATACAGGCTTGTGTTTTGTTTTTGTTGCTTGGCAAGTTAACAAGTATGACATCTGTTAACAAATTTCGTAACGTTTCTCTTTAGTTTAGGCCAGTAAAACCTATGTTCCACGGTATCATTGGTCTTGCTATGCCCAAAGTGTCCAGCAAGGCCACCAGCGTGCAATTCCCAAATAAGATACTCTCGTAATGATGTACTAGGAATGCACAGTTTGGAGCGATAGAAGAGATAATCACTTTTCAAGAAATAATCATCTATCACTGTAGTGATGCCATCCTTCAAAGAGGTGTAATCTCGTAAAAATCTGGGCAGGAGGCATACTCATCTTTTAATCTTTCAAAACCAATAATTTCGGTGCGTAATGTAGATAAGATCATGTGACACCAACTTAGCACATCCGCGACCTTATTATCAATCCCTTTTATGTGCCTAATGGTATATGAATATTCTTGTAGGATCTCTACCCATCGAGCATGTCTCAGGTTTAACTTTTGTTGAGAATTAAGGAATCTTAAGGCCTCATGGTATGTGAAAATGATGAATTCTTGCGGCAGGAGGTAATGTCGCCAATAGCGAAGTGACTGAATTGTCGCATAGAAATCCTTGTCATAAGTTGAGTATTTTTGTTTTGCTTCATTCAGCTTTTCGCTGAAATAAGCAACATGATGACTCTCTTGACTGAGGACTCTACCTATACCAATACCAGAAGTATCGCATGTTACTTCAAAGACTTTAGTGAAATCAGGCAACCTCATGATAGGTGTCTGAGTTATTTTTTTCTTGATATCTTCGAAGGCTTTCGTGGCTTTTTTCGACCAGATGAATTCACCTTTGGTTATCAGAGCCATGATTGTACTAAATCCTTGCACAAACTGACGATAGAAGGTGACAAGACCATGAAAACTATGCACATCATGAATATTGTGGGGCTGAGGCCACTCAGTAATAGCTCGTATCTTTTCTAGGTCAGCGGATACTCCTCGGGCAGAAACAATAAATCCCAGAAAGATAGTCTGATCGGAGAGAAAGTTACATTTGGTAGGATTAGCATAAAGCTGTTCCTTCCTCAAAATACCGCAGACATGTCTCAAATGGTCAAGATGTTGTCCAACGGATCGGCTGTAAATGGGAATATCATCAAAGTACACCACAAGGAACTTGCCCATAAAGGGACAGAGTACTTGCATCATGATTCTCATAAATGTGCTTGGGGCATTCATCATTCCAAACAGCATGACCATCCACTTGTACAGGTCATCCTTCGTCTTGAAGGCGGTCTTCCATTCATCACCAGGACGAACACGTATATGGTGGTAGCCACTTTTAAGATCAATCTTGGAAAAAATTGTGGCACCAGACATCTTGTCTAACATGTCATCCAAACGGGAAATGGGAAAACGGTACTTTACTGTGATCTTGTTTATGGCACGGTTGTCCGCACACATACGCCAGGTTCCATCTTTCTTTGGTGTCAATAGAGTAGGAACAATGCATGGACTTAAGCTTTCTTTGATAAAGCCCTTTGCCAATAACTCATCAACTTGCCTTTTCAACTCAGCATGTTCTGTCGGATTCATCCGATAATGTGGCAAGTTAGAAAGACTCACTCCCGAAACCAGATCATTAGCGTGTTGGATGTCACGCAGTGGGGGCAACTGGTTGGGGAGGTTAGCAGGAAATACATCTGCAAATTCCTGTAGGACAGGAGTAACTTGAGGCGGGATGAGTGACTTAGGATCTTTAGGGACTTCTCTCGCTGTGAATAGAAGAATTGTAGCCCCTTTGTCAATTTCTTTCGTGAGTTCATTTTCACCCATATACGTTACTTCCTTGCCCTTTCTCGAGGGAGCTGGTGTTCTTTCAGCCGGAACAGTTCGTGGTCTCACGGGTATGAGCTTTATTTTTAATCCGTCGTGCTGGAACACACATTGGTTGGATCAACCATATATAGTCACATCGTGGTCGTATAACCAAAGTCTCCCTAAAATGACTTGACCCACATTCATTTTGAGCACATCACACCAAATTTGCTCTTTGTAAGCTTTGAAGTCCACAGGGACCAAACATCGATGTGTTACTTGGAGGGCTATCGCATCAATCCAAAAAACTTTGTATGGGCGTGGATGAGGTTCTGCCTTAAATCCGGTCTTAGCTAACACCGTAGAAGAGAGCATTGACGTAGCTCCCACTGTCAACAATCACCTTACAGTTTTTGCCACCTATAGTCGTAAAGGTGTGAAATATATCAGTGTGCTTCCAATCATCTTCTTCTTTTGGCTGAGACAAAGCACATCTGACGACATTCAAGTGAGGTAATTGGATTAACCGAATACAGTGGAGATACTGGTCGTCCTCTTCTACGCCGAAGTCATTGCTTTCAATAAGCTCATAAGAAAACTCATTGTCGGAATCATCAGCGATAACAGCGGTACCCTCTACTATATTGATCCTACTAGATTGGAACAGTTGCCAGCAACATGGTCGAATCCCTTATATTTATAGCACTTAGTGAGAGGATCAACCTTAGAGTAGTCTTTTTCGGTGTTCTTACCCTTATTGTTATTTCTAGGTGGATAGAATTATGCTTGTTGGGGTAAGATTTATTGGAGTACTGACAAGTGGAGGGCTTAGGCTTAGACGGGTCAGTGGAGGTCATTCTAGAGGAATGATCCCTCGAATCGCTGGATTTATAATGAGAACTTGCTTTAAGGAAATTCATATCGAGGACAAGGGCATAAGCTGCCGCTAATGAGTCCACATTTCTATGAAATAGCTCGTTCCTCAGATCGGCTCGTAGTCTAGCTCTGAACCTAGAGAGAGTTTGTTCTTTGCTCTCTTTTCCTAAGACATTGCACCAAATAAAGAAGTCATCAAACTTATCAACATACTCTTTGTTGGATTTGCTTCCTTGATAGAGTTGGTTCCACGAATCTAGCAATTGAGTGTAGAACGATAACGACACATATCTCTCAGTTAGTTTCTTTTTCATGGCTTCCCAAGTGGCTATGGGTGCCAGGCCTCGGCCTTTACGGGCATGTTCAAGATTGGACCAATATTGTTGAGCTTTACCAGTCAATTTCATAGTGGCAAATTTAACCTTCTGGGCTTCGCTCATGTCAAACCACACAAAGTAGTGGTCTATGACACGGATCCAATCGAGATAAGCTTGGGGTTCCATATGGCCTTCAAAGTGGGGAACATCAGCCTTAACGTTCTTTTTGTATTGTTCGTCTGGGTACAATCTTGATGTCGATCGTCACGATCATTTCTTTGAGAGATCTGACGATTAACATGAAGCTCAGGGGCAACAGTTTGATTTAATCCCACTTTCTCAAGCCTCTGATTGATTCTTGAATGGCAGCTAGGGTAGTGGAATTATCAGGGTTGTCCATCTTAGTTCGAGGAGGGGCTCGCGGAAGTCTAGGGTTCCTAATTGAGTGGTTTGGGAGGGACAAGAAAGGCTCTTCAGGAGCTGTGTTGGTGCTGCGAAGACGCATTCACCAACGGTGGAAAACTAGGGGTCGTGTGTTTGCTCAAATTTGGGAAAACGTGTCCTAAATGCACCTAAGTTTTTTTTTAATAATCTAAAATGGTCTAAAAAAAGAAAAATGAAAGACACTAAAACGATCCTAAATGAAAGCAAAAATTATGCCTAAATGATGCAAGAACTAGGGTTTTAAGAACCTTTGCTCTGATACCAAAATGATAAAACTTTACCATAAATAGAAAATTTCCAAGAAATTTTAAGGATTAAATTTACCAACACGTAATGCAGATTAAGTTAGAAATTATAATTATTAATTGGTTTGATGGATTTTCAAGATGTGAAATAGTTTAACAAGCCCAATTAAAAGTTCAATCCTATCCATTAACAATAATACTTAATCGTTCTTAGCATGTAAAATATTCAATAAAGATTTATACACTAATAGGCAAGTAGAACACACACTCAATATTTGTGGACGACAAATAAATTAAATAATATTATAGAGATGATAGATGGTATCACAAAAAATGAGAAGAAAGTTGCGCCAGGGCTGAGTCGAAGCACTGCGATCCACCACAGTGGGGAAGTCGATTAGTGGTGGTGACTGACGATCGCCGGCGAGTTGCGACGGGGAGAGGAGAGCAGTGGTGGTCGGGTGTGAGGATGCGGAGGGAAGGCTTCGGTGTGCCGTGGTTGACGGTGGTGGTTGCGGACTGACGGGAGGTTGGGCAGCGTTGGGGGGTTTCGACGACAGTGAGGGAACCGACGGGGCTGCCGGTGATGGTCGACGAGGACAACTAGGGTTTCGGTGGGTTTCAAAGAAGACTGAGAAGACAGTGAGGGGAAGAAGGTGAGGGCGATGTGAGGCCGGGACGGGGGTGCGAGCGGGATGAGGTGGACAGGGCAGCTGGGGGTAGGGGTTGGGTTTCGGGATTCAGTCTAGAGGGAGAAGAAGAAGAAAATAAGGGTGGCGGCTGAGTTAGGGTTTGGGGATTTGGAGGTAGTTTAAGAGTTTATCACAAACCCTATAATTGTATCTCAATTGTCTCACACAAAAAGAGGATGAAGAGCAAAAAACTCAACACAATAATTTTTTTAATAAAAAATAACATGACTTCTCATTAATCTTAAGGCCTATATATAGGCTCAAAATAAATCTTAAGACAAATATCAAAATATTCTAAAATCTCAAAAATATTCTAATGCATAAAAGAAAGGACGCAAATCGTAAAACTACTACATGTGGCTATAATTGCCAAAAACAAATATGAACACTGAATAAAATACTAAACTAATGGAGCAGCTGTCCTAGACGATGCCTGCGCTGATAGAAACGTCCGAATCGTCTTGAACCGATGTCCTCATCAACAAGTAACTCACTCGTCACCACCATACATCTCCATATATGTCATTCTTTAACTTTGTAACATTCATCTATATCCCAATCTTGGTAACTACTATCAATTTAGACTACTACTAAGTTACTTTCAACTTCCGATCTATTACTTTTCATTTACGAAGTCATGTACAACTTCATTACTAACAATGTATATTATCAACTTGCATGTACTAGTATTTCCTTCTACTCACAAGTTTCTTCAATCAACTACTCACCAATTATCTTCACATTTACATCATATTTTGTACTTATGGTTAAACTACTAATAATTAACCACTAGCATATGTGATCATTCTACAATATTTCAACACTTAATGCTATTAACAAGAGGAATTACTCCACTCAAGCCACTAACATAACTTCCATTTATTTCAACCATAACTTCCATTCTACTGGATTGTAAACTACTATTAAGTGGTACTTCACAGCTTAATCCATTACTCCACTTGCTACTTAACATAATTTCCCAATGCCTTCATCTCTTAACAAGTTGATTAAGATACTCACACCCTACCACCAATTTCTACTACAAACCAGCTTGCACTTCTACTAAGAATTATGCTATTACTACTTCAACAAAATCCCCAACAATACTAAAATTCATACCTCCATCTCTTAGCAAGTAATTTCTCAAGCATTCCTCTCAAATAAGTAAGCTACTAATAATGGTAACAATTGAAGCTACTAACAATTCTACTTCTTCGTCAATCTAGTAGTAACCATACTACACAACCTACATCCATAAGCCAACTTGATTCTTAGTTAACATACAACCTATATTAATATACAATCCTTACTACTCGATTCTACTTACATTTTCATTTACACTTCAATTCTAATTCTACTTCCTAAACCAACATGAACTTAGCAAGTCTACTTGAAGATATACATAAACAATTTAAGCATGATTACTAAGAACCCCAAACATTAACATTCATTCATTCATTGCTACTACATGAACTTCATCAAGGATCCCATTTAAGCTACTACAAACATCAAACTTAATTTCCAACACAAATCTCCTAGCAAAATAATCTACTAACAATTCATACTAATGAGATAGTTTGCTAACAAAATCATACTACACTATATTAACAATTCCTCACTTCATAATTACAAACGTAAACTTTCACTTACAACCACATCAAACATCCAAATTAATCTACAAGAAAACTTAAATAATCTACATCAACATACCATTTTTTTTATAACAAAAGGAACATGGCCTTAAGATACAACACTTCAAATATTTATTAACATGATCATAATCAACTACCAATGCTTTATTTACTTACTACCATCATCAATTCCCTACCTTCCAGTTGACTAGTGTGAACCATTTCAATATTCAAGCTTACTACTTTAAGGTTATTTTATTCTGCTACCAATATAGTTCAATATAAGTCCACTGATGTACTAACAATAATCATCTAAGTAGAGAGTAAAACAAGTTACACTAAACTAACTTAATACAACACAATTTTAAGCATACTACCACTACCAATAAACTTAAACAAATCATAAGCATATTTCCTAGGACATAAACATTGCTTTAAAGTCTATTCTTCAACTTCCATTTAACTATAACCATACATGAACTACTTTTGAAGCAAGATGCCTAAAATTAATAACATTCCATACAACCATAACCAATCTTTTCACAAGTATTCAATTCAAAACTTAGTCAAAATAAAACAATCACATAAGGTTGAAGAACACGCACCAATTACTTGAAGAATTAACATCTAAACTTCTCCTTATGCCAAACTCCAAATAATACTTTTGCTTCCAAAAAGCTTAGTTGGAATTGGGTGTAGGCTAGGCTTCTTCTTGTTGTGATCTTTTTTTTTGTGGAGATGAAAGGTAGGATTTTTAGCATAAAAGAAGACAAATAATTGTTAGGAATTTTAGGAATGAAGAGTAGGAAACATTCAGGATTGAAAAGAAGCATGAAGAGTTTAGGAATTTGAAGTGGGAATTGTTTTAGAGAATTTTGTTGGGTTTCTTTTCTTCTTCTTTTGGTTTATGGAAATTTCCAAGAGAGAGAAAGAGAGAATGAGTGAGAATGAGAGAATGAAAGTGAGAATGAGAGTGTGAGGGTTTTCTTTCTCTTGGTTTCTTTGGTTTCGGATTGGGGGGAGAGAGAGATTAGAATGAATGAGTGTGTGATGTGGCCAAAGGTGAGCCAAGAAAATGAATGGATGGAAGTAAGGTAATGTGTCATCATATGCATCACAACCCCAAGCTTCAATCCTAACCCTTTATAATAACCCTAGGGTTAGATTATAACCCTAGTGCACACATACTTGTCATATTATATAATTATATGAACAATTAAATAATATAAGTATGAAGATATACAAACTAGAATACAATTATACTATTTTTTTTATAATATTAATGCATGATTATTATAACTATAAAATTAATATAACCAAACAAGTATAATATTTGCTAACACTCAAATATTGTTGGCAAATACAATTTATATCTCAAGTATAAAAAATATGATTTTTATACAAAAAGTAGACAACATAATATTATAAATAAAATAATTTTCTACAAATAATTATTAATTATTTTGGGGATCTTACAGAAAACTCTGAATAATACTATATAAAATTAAAATTGGATTTTAAAAAAATCAAATATGGAGCATTTTGCTTATTGGTATCTTAAAGGGTTGTTGGGTCTAAAACTAAATTATAATCAAGCTAATTAATTTTATAAATAAATAAATAAATCAAAGTTATTGTCATGGCTCTGCAGCAGCAATCTGAAAATATTGTAGCAATGTTATTGGAGCAATTTTTTTTGTCTTACATTATAGGTCTAATAATTTAAGAGACTCGAATGAGGTAATCTTTCTATTCATTGCTTATAAATTTATTAATTTGTGCACAGTTTCAAATGGTAGTCTAGTAGTATCTTTATATTCTAAATTTCTTGATGTTAGTTTCAATTTTCTTTGAATTATAGGAACTAAATATGAAATTCAATATATATACTTTCTAAGAAAAGAGCCAGCTACTTAGGCGGCGCCTGCCTAGGCATTAAGGCGGTATGCGGTGCCTAGACCGCCCCACCTCACCTAATGCCCACAAGAATACTGCATGCGAGTAAAGAAATTTGATCCGGACCTTTCTGGGTCTGAGTTCAGGTTGGGTTATCCTTCGGTCTGTCAGGGTTTGTGTGCTGAGTACAATATGCATGTATCCAGACCCGTCCATTACATTTGAGCACATGTCAGTTACGGGCGTACAGGTATGGTTTTAAGTCCTACATAATAAACAAATTACTAAATTTATAGAATAATGTTATATCGTTGTGGGGTATCTCAAATATTAAGTTCTTTTTGGAGCTTTCTAAATATTAAATGAAAATAAACTCAAAGGATTCTCTTGATATCTCATGCCCTTGTTCTTTACTAATCTATATAATAAAATACAAAGAAAGCTATCAAGTGGCTCTCATTCAATCCCCCCAAAATCAATGGTTTAGATCTAACCTCACAAAACACATTTTCCCCCCCAAAAGTTTTCCCCCAAAACTCAAATTCAAATCTCTACACTCCTTTATTTATTTAATTATCTCTCTCTCTCTCTCATGTTTACAAGGCTTTTCATATGCTGTATTATTCTGAAGAGGCACGTGCCCACAAGCAAATCTAGTCCTAGAATATATGTATATGTGTGTGCATATATAAATAAAACCTTGTAATAGCATCACGTATCACTATGTCGAAGATATCAACATGAAAATTATACTTAAATGTATCATTGTTTTAGCTGTGTTCTTTATTCTTGAAAGTTAAAACTTAGCTGAAATGTTTTTTGTTCAACCCCTACAGAAATTGTAAATTTGATATTGTGATTAGTAGATACTTTCTATGGAAACCACTTCGGATTTTTTTGGTAGTTTACATACAAGATAGAAAAATAATAGAAGCTCGACATATATGTAAGTCTGTTTAAAAGCTATGTATGTCTGTTTGAAAGCACAAAGAATGATCCAATTTGCGTTCTTATGAAAATACACTTACGGGAACTCATGCCCTATCGAGCATCTTTTCCCATTTTAAAATTGGTGTTTTCTGCATGACAAATGCTAGTCAGAATGTGGGTTTCAGGGTTTGAACAGAGTTCGATGACTTCAATCATTTATTAGTGTTAAAGTACTCTTAGTTTAGTCCCACATTTGAAATAAATCTAGATTACTCTTTGTACTCTCCTATATGTAGGAGGCAGTGTATTCAATTATTTGCATTCAATAAAGTATTCTTTTCAGTCCTATACTTTAACATGGTATCAGAGCTGGAAAAATAATTACACAAATTTTCTACAAAAATTAGGGTTTCCTCTTTCTCTCTCTGAAAAAAATATTGTTCGTCTTCTCCTCCCTTCTTCATCCGAAAACCCTAACCCTAATCTTTCAAAACCCTCAACTCCTCTCCCTCCTGCTACCACCAAAAGGTCCCCCCCCCTACGATGCCGCTGCCCTTTCTTCCTCCTGCTGTCGCTGCTTGCTACCGCAATCTTCTCCATCTCCTCCCATTCTAGCCGCTGACTGCTAATGCTACTGCTACTCCCGCCGCCCCTTGTCCCCGTCATCTTCCTCCATCTTCCTCCTCCGACTCCTCATCCCCATCTCCTTCCGATCCCGTGTTGCCTTACTGTTCCCTCCTGCCAACCATTCCCAACGACACCCACAGCCGCCAGTGATGCTATCCACTCTCTCTCTGCCACCATAGTTTTAAGTTCGTAAGTTTTTCAGATCTATAAAAAAAGTTGAAAAAGGAAAAACAAGTCGAAAAAGTCAAAAAAAAGGATGAAGTCTCATGATGTGCACTGTTTGGTAGTGCGTGCCAGTTCTTGATACCCTCTTTAATCCTTATATATCCTTCTCATCCGTTTTCTCCTTCAGATCTAATCTAGATCTGCTCTTATGGTGACCTCCACTACTACTATGGAGACCTCTCATCTTCCTCCAATGGTGTAACGCTCCGAATCCCAAATCATTGAATTGGAGATGTTCTTCAGGATCTTTTCATTTTCTTTGAGTACAATTTTACAAGGAAATTCAAACTTTTCTTTTTACATCAGAGTTACAACATCTTACATTTAAATTTACACAGCGGAAGCAAAATGTACAATATTTACATAAATGAACAACAACATAATGAGATCTTTATGCATCCATTTCTCTTTACATGTAATTTATCCTGCATACAAAACTGTGGGTACGTCAGTTTATTCAACCGACGATAATTATACATGGCCATCCTCTCTATGCCAGAAACAGTATAATGAATCTCATTTCTTGACAAAATCACAACTTGTTCATAATAAGCATGTAAATCAAAGGGAACTTTTAAAGATATCGTGTCGTGATTGTGCACTTAATCCTTAATGCAATTTATTTAATTAACATGACACTAATGCGCACTTGTTCGAATTCTATGCATCCCATACTACATAGGTTCGAGGGCAAGCCTCTTAATCGTTCTTCATTTTTGTAGGGTTCAATCCCCCGCCATGACTTACTCTACTTCTGTAATTTCAGTGAGTATCCTAGATGATTCTATGAGTACAAGCATGTATCCTGGCCCCTGGAGTAGAATTTCGCGCCATGTCTTGACTCGTCAAGCATGCATTCTGCGACAATTCAGCCTCCTCCCTGAACACAATCCTCTTGCAGTCACCAAAACATCCCATAAGCGTGACTAAAGTCCGATCATTACTGAGTTGTGCCCGCGCCATGTCTTGACTCATCAAGCATGCATTCTGCGGCTCACACACCCGCACCGTACCCTAGCTCTCATACTCATGTTTTTCTCTCACCTTCATCACCTCCACACTATGTATTAAATTGATTAGAATCATGAATGAAAATCAAGCTCTAGAGTTAGCCTCTCCATCAAACCGGACTTATCATTTCATTTCACATGACCAACCTTGGTCTATTTCTCAATTTCATTTCATTTCACTGCCGGGGAGACTTAGCTACTCTTTCGTTCAATTTCAAATTCACAATATCCAATTGAGCATCATCAGCTCATCATTCATTTTAGAGTCTCGCAGACTTTCTTATCATGATTTCACATTTCATATTTTCAATTAATTCTCAATTCTCATCTACGATTCATTTCACATAATTCATACAGCCATAAACAGAGTCCATCGACTTAAATCATAAAGTTCACCATTACCAACAGTAAATAACATGAATTCAAATATATCAAAGTCCACTCTGTACAGTCGACTTGGAAGAACACCAGTCGACTTATACAGTCACATACAGGATCATCATAATGCTCGGGATAGTCGACTGTTGCACACAACCAGTCGCCTGTCCCGCAATTTTTCAGGTTCACAATATTGTCCTCATGACAGTCGACTGTTCATCCATCAGTCGTCTGTCCTGGAGATTTCAACAGCACAATTCTATGTCCAGATCAGTCGACTTGCTACACGCATTCGGTCGACTGGACAGATCCATTTTCAATTTAAAAGATTATTTACAGTTCTTACGTGCACTTGCATCATGATGTCAATTAACAGTATACATAAATTCATGTTTCATAGACAGAGTCTCTTATCGTTCAATAACATTACAACATGAATTTTCAAGTTATGAATACGCTCTTTTCTTTAGAGAAAATACTTTAAACATGCGTTCACATTGCTCATACTTTCTTACGACAATGAAGATATGAATCTCAAGTCATCATACTAGGTCTACATAATGGAATATCTTAATTTATGGAACTTCCAAATAGTCACAGTCAGATTGAAGTACCAGTCGACTTAACGCAACATCAGTCGACTGCTCCGACAATTCTAAGTTATTAATCACCATTAGTTCTTTTCATTCATTTACCTTCCCTCCATCATATGTGTCATAGGGAGAAATATACATATAATAATCACACCATCATGTCTAATTGCACACATGTTTATCAGCACATTATGAAAAATAGTGTCTCGTACCAGTAGGCTGGCTCACATGGCAGTCGACTGTACCGACAGTCTCGTTCTCATTATTAATAGCATGTTCAAGCAATTTCTACTGCATTCAATTCACTTTTTGTAACATGGTATCAATCATAACAATTATAGTATCATTCCGACATTAGAAGTCCTGAGAAATACCCACCTTATATGAAGAAACATCAAAATCCCGCAAAACTCTTCAATACGGTACTGCACTCCTTGCTCCTTTGTTCCACACCGAGCTCCTTAGAAGTGCTGCTCGTCTCCACAGAAAAGCTCCCACACACAAACTCACAAATAACTCTCTTAAAATAATCTTAGAAAATCTTAGTGTAAAAGAGATAGGGAAATAGAAGGGGTATTTATACTAGAAAATAGATAGAATAGATGGCTAAGATTAATAGGGGAGTTGCAGATCAAGGGATAGGATGCAATCGGGAGTTTGAGAAACTACCCACACTCACACACAACCGCCCATGATGGATGCCACTACTCTACCCACAATCCGGCCAAAAGAAAAGGTGCTCAATGCACGTGTATGCGAAATGCACGTGCATGCACACCCACACTAATAAAATTGTACAAAAATATAATGTATAAAAAGTGTTACACAAAATGGGCTTAAATTCATTTGGGCCAAAAATAAATATTTTAAAAAGAGAAAATGAACAAATCAACATTGGGCTTCAAGAAGAATGCTCTATAGAAAATAATACACTTTATTCATCATGTAGAGAAAATAATAGACAACAAGCTACACAAGCACACCATATGAAAATAAATAAATAATCTTTAAGTATTAAGAAAAATCGGGGTATTACATCACTCCCTCCTTAGAATAGTTCCGTCCCCGGAACTACAGCCAAGAGCGAGAAACAGAAAACACCACAACAACAAGAGATACAAAGATACAAAGAATACAAAAATACAATCAAGCAAAAAGCTCAGGATAGTCCTTTAACATCTTCTCCTCAGATTCCCAAGTAGCCTCTTCAACCAAGTGGTTTCTCCAGACTACCTTGACCATCGGTATCGTCTTATTCCTCAAGACTTTCTCCCTACGGTCAACAATCTCAACAGGAGTCTCGATGTAATTCAGGTCTAACTGCAAACCTTCCGGCACTTCAGGCAAATGATGACTCGGATCTGGAATATAACCTCTCAGCATAGACACATGAAAGACATTGTGCACCTGAGACAACTCTTCCGGTAATTCAAGCCGGTAAGCAGTTTTCCCGATCCTTTTCAATATCTTGTATGGGCCTATAAACCTCGGGGTTAACTTCCCGCCTTTGCCAAAACGAACCACACCTTTACTGGGTGATACCTTCAGAAAGACGAAGTCACCAACCTCAAACTCAAGGTCCCTTCTCCGGTTGTCTGCATAGCTTTTCTGCCTGCTCTGAGCTTCCACCAACCTTTTCCTGATCAGATCAATCTTCTCAGAAGTCAGCTGTACAAGCTCAGGACCAAACAACTAACGCTCCCCAACCTCATACCAACAAACAGGAGTCCTGCACTTCCTGCCATACAAAGCTTCATACGGCGCCATCCCAATGCTAGCCTGAAAACTGTTGTTGTAGGCAAACTCTTCACTCCAGCGCCGATGCCAGCTTGTTTATTCCGGTGTTGTGTCCTTTTCATTTCGGTGGTTTTTCACCCATTTAGTTAGGATTGTATGTTGTATTATTGTTTTACCTCTGGTAAAACCTGACTATCTTGTACTTTTCCTTTAATTAATATATTTTTTGGTCTGGCTGGAGTCTGTGGACTCTATCCGTCTCATCAAAAAAGAAAAAAAACAGTGAGACTCCAGTCTTCAGGAATATGTTGTAGTATTTTTTTATGATTATTTTTTATACGCTACAATATAGCTAAACGATTCCCTGCATTTCATTAACAAGTGAATTTTGGAAGTTCAAAGTACACTGTACATGAGATGGTCACTTTCGGTTACAGTCATCATACATAAAGAAACAATTCAAAATTGCAAATGAAATAAAACCGATTAGAGGCACAATTAGGATCTTTCATCCTTGGAATTCCCTTGCCTGTCCGTTACTGTAGATTTATCTCTGGCTTTTTCTTGGATTTTCCGCTATATCTTGTTTGCCTATTTATAGAAGTTTTTTTCAAGTGCAACTCCTGAGTATATCAATGTTATTGATAGCTACTACTAGAAGAAAGCTATTGTTCGGTGGGTTACACTAATTCATAGCTAAAACTGATGATATATTATATTAAACAATCGTTGAATGCGTTGGAGTTTACAAATTTGTCTATTATTATGTGATGTGGGTAAATAATCCAGGTTCACCTGAACCGTCAGATCCCCTTAGGATTCGCAAATTCCTTTAAATCAATGACCTCTTGAATGCTCTACCTGAATGCAGCTCACCTGAATAATCGGTAGACTGTGGACCGCCTGAATGCTCATTAATAATCGGTAGACTGTGGATGACCTCTGGCACCAGCTCAACTGATCGAGGGGCGGAGCTGCCCCCTCCAACCAGGCTCCGACCCAGAGCATTCACCCATCCCAGGATCAGGAGCAGCGGCACAGCCACTCCCCGAGAGATCGTCCACCCATGAACAGTCAAGGCAAGGAGGTCCCGGTCATGAGATCCGAGTTCCAGGAGTTTAAGGACAAGGTCCTCTACGCCTTCCGAGGCGGTCTCAGGGCCGAGCGTCAAAACGACAACCCTCACCAAGAGGAGGAAGACCAGGGTAGTGAGTCTCACGGCTCGACCCAGTCGGCAAGACGGGATGATGCCGTCCTTAAGCATCTCCAAGAGACGGAGGATCGCCTCGCCCGGATCGGCGAGGGCGGGGGACAATCCAGTCGGGGGTATCAACCTGCCCGACCCCCGTTCTCCGCTCGGACCTCCGATTCCGAGGAATTTCAAACCACCCAAGTTCAAGACATACAATGGAGAGTCTGATCTTACTGATCACATGGAGGGGTTCAAAACCCTCATGATGATTCAAATTTTTTGTCGTAATAGGCCACTTTTTGAATATATTTGCAATTATGGGTTAGTTTCAAAACTATTAGTGCTCGTGGGCTACTTGGTGCCACGTCAGCAGCGGCCGCTATTCTCATTAGTGACCTCTTCATTTTGAAAGTCGTTAATGGAAATAGCGGTCTTTGTTTTAAAATATTTGGAATTTTTTGTTTTCTGTTGCTATTCCCACTAGTGACCTTAGTATATATGAAATCGCTAATAGGAATAGCGACTCAAATGAATGTATACTTAGCGATTTCTAGAGAGTTTTTTGCTCTCTTGGGATTTTTTTTTTAAAAACTGAGGTCGCTAGTTCTAATAGCGACCGTAGTAAAACTAAATCTCCATGCTCTCTGTAAGTTTTGCAAAATAATCACCTAACTAAGATCGCTATTGGGAATAGCGACCTTAGTATACTTCGGTCGTTATTCGCAATAGCGACCTCAGTAGAAAACTAAATTTTCTTTTTCTTTGTAAAAATTGCAAAATAGTCATACAATTAAGACCTCTATTCGAAATAGCGATCTTAGTACAATAAATGTCTCTATTCCGAATAGCGACCTTTGTACAACTAAGGTCGCTATTCCGAATAGAGACACCAGTTTCAAAAATAAATTGATTGTTATCATAAAGGGACGTGCTCATCTTTCCGACCTTACAACTGTTCACGAAGGGACGTGCTCATCTTTGTACAACTAAGGTCGCTAATAGGAATGATGACAGTAAACAAAAATTTATTTTTTCTTTCTAAAAAGAGGTCGCTATTCCCATTAGAGACCATTAAAAGGAACATGCCGCTAATGAGAATAGTGCCCACTGCTGGCGTGGCACCAAGTAGCCCACGAGCACTAATAGTTTTGAAACTGTTCCATAATCGCAAATATTTTCAAAAAGTGGCCTATTACGGTAAAAATTTCTAATGATTCACAATGCCTCGGATCCTCTCCTCTATCGCGCATTTCCAGCCACTGTGCCTGGCCGGCATGGGAGTGGTTCTCAAAACTTGCTCCCAACTCAATTTTCTCATTCAACCAGCTCGAGGCGAGCTTCCTTGCTCACTTCGTGAACAGTTGCAAGGTCGGAAAGATGAGCACGTCCCTTCTGGACCTCAGACAGAAGGAAGCAGTCCCTTCGGGACTTTGTGCGGAGGTTCACTGCCGAGGCTAGGGCAGTCTTTTCTCTCGATGCTAGCGTCGCGTCGACTGCCTTTCGGCACAATGTTCACCACAGCCAGCTGATAGCCTCCTTGGCGAAGAAGCCGCCCATTGATTTTCCCGACCTACTTAACAGGGTCGAAAAGTACATCCAAGTCGAGAAAGCTCTGCACCCTGAAGGTCTGAAAGAAACATCATCCAAGGGGAAGAGAAAGGTCGATGATTCCGAGCCTACGAAGAAGGCTAAAAAAGATGCATTCGGACAGAGACAACCACCTCCTGTCTCCCGCTTCGAGAAGTTCACTCCGCTGACTCAGAGTGTGTAGGCTATCCTCATGGAAATAGAGGATAACATGATCGTCCGCCATCCTCCCCGATCTAACAACACAACAAGAGGGACCAGAGATTATACTGTCGGTTCCATCGGGATCACGAGTACGAGACTGATAATTGCCGAACCCTCAAAGACGAGCTTGAGGTCCTCATCCAAAGGGGGTACCTAAGGGAGTTCACCCGAGCTAACCCGAGTGCTTCGCCTCCCCCTTTAACAACCAATAGACATCCAGAGGTGGAACCCGAGCCTCAAGGAGTCGTTGGGCCGACCATTCTTTGCTGTGTCCACGACGGACCTGTAACATCCCTAGTTTTCAATTATAATAAGAGTTTGGTTGATTTCACGTGTCTTGCACGTGTAAATTTATGTACATTTTCTCCTAAAAATTATTATCATGAACAAATATTTTAATTCTTCTCTTTTTAACTTGAAAATCCTATTTAAACTTTAGGCCTAATTGTCTAAATCTAGCCCTCCTTAATTAAATTAATTTATTTTTATTAGAAGCCCATAGACTTTTAGCCCACTAGATTGAGCCCACTAATTTAATTCTCTTTTTTATCACAACTTGTAAGGTAGACTAGTTTTGTAACCAATTAAATTAATTAAGCATGTACAACTAGTAACTAGAGGTGCTATGTGTGACACGTGCATTGCACTAGCACGTGCCCTTGGTGCATGAGGGGTTGGCCGGATGGAGCAAGAGAGAATGGGAGAGGTGGAGTAGTGGATGAGGTGGTTTTGTGTTCATGGGCGGTTGCTACAACTCCCTAATACATCCTAGCCCCTAATTTATAACCATCTAAATTAATCTTGGCCATCCATTTTGCTTTCAAAAAAGTATAAATACCCCCTCATTCTCTTCATGAAGTGCATTAGAAAAATTGGTAAAGAAAGTAAGAAAAGAACTAGTTGTGAGAAAAAGATTGAGAGCATTTTGTGAGTAAAAAGATTGAGAGATTTGTGTGTGTTCATTCCAAGTGGAGGCCGGCCTACATCAAGAAGCAAGGAGAGGAGCTCGGTTTCCATCTAGCACAAAAAGGAGGAGGCATTTTGGTGGCACAATCTAGGAGGAGAAGGATCCGTTCGTGTGTTCTAGGAGATTTCTAGGAGCTTTCTATTTGTTTTTCTCCAAAAAGGTGGGTGATTTCTCAAGCTTCTAGTTAGATACCATGCTAGGATTGAAATTGTGATTATGTTAGAATTGAGTAGAAAATATTGCCATACAATTGCTCAAGGAGATTAAGAAGAAAAGAACACCATTTAATCTACATGAAATGTTAGTAGAATAATTTAGAATGTGTTATGATGGCTTGGTAGTTTATTCGCATGCTAAAATGGGTAAATTATGATGTTTGTGAAACTTTGTCTATGCATGAATTGAAAGATACAATATGTAGAAAATGTGCTTAAGGATAAATGTGTAGAATGTAAATTAATGGATTATTAAATAGATTAAATTGCGATAAAAGTGTGTTTCATTTAGACATATGCATGTAGTGTTGTAGTCACTTGATTTATTATCTATATTGTCTTTTGAAATATAAGAAAATGAGTAATTTGTGAAATAGGGCTAATTTAAAGAGCTAATTTTTGTAAAGAATGAAAGAGAGAAAAACTTACATGAACTTATTATGAATGAGGGGAAGTTTGTGGGTAAAGGATTAGTTTAAAAAGAATTGTTTCAATGCCGAAAATACATTCATGATCCATTTTAAATTGCAACCTAGTACAATCGACAGTCGACCGAACTAGAGTCGACAGTCGATTGTCAAGTATTAAATTTCGGATTTAGTCTGTAGGACAGTCGACTGTTACTGTCTTGATTGTTGGTCCTCGAGTTTTAATTCCTAGCAGGACAGTCGATTGGCCATCTTTCCACAGTCGACTGCCACTATCCTAACTACTGGTTCTTGAGTTTTGAAGTTTCACAGGACAGTCGACTGACAATTTTTCAACAGTCGACTGAACTGACTATTGGTTCTTGAGTTTTGAAGTCTCGCTGGACAGTCGACTGGTCATCTTTCAATAGCTGACTGTCACTATCCTGATTTTTGATTTTTGAGTTTTGAATTGCTATAAAAAAATACCTAGACTTCATTAAAAGTATTTCTATAACACTTGACCTATTATGACTAGAATTTTGAGAAGAAGAATTAATAAGATTTTTGGATATGATTCTTTTGTAATTAAAGATACAAATATTTGTTGAACATAGAGGATATTTTGAATCGAGATTTTAAATGAGATGTGTTTTGGAAAATTTTAAGTAAAGATAATTGGGAGTTTGGCTTAATAAGTGAAAGAATGTTATTATGAAAGTAAAGGAAATTTGTGAAATCTATTATGAATGTGGTAAGCTTGAAAAATGATTTCGTCACTTTATACATGAAAATTGTGCATGAAAATGAAATGGAAAATCATGATGAATTATGAGAAAAATTTGTGTGTGAATACTCAATTTTTTTTTATGAACATGAAATGAGATTAAAGACTAGAGTGTAGCAAAGTCCTTATACCGGTATGGAATCAATTCTTTTGAGATGAAATATTGAAATGAAAGGCCAAGTTTGGGTCGTTATTTTGATTGGTGGTTAAGACCGGTATTGAGAAAGTGCTAACTCTAGGGTGTTGGTTTTATTCATGATTCAAATAATTAAGGATTAGATACATAGTGAAGATGTGATGAAAGTAAGAGAAAAATACGAGTACGAGGGCCTCGGAGCTACGATGTGAGAGTATTCGCAGGCTACATCATGCGTCATGTCATGACGTGGATACATCTCTAGGATATCGTACCGCAGGCGACGCTTGTGGGGTGTTTGGTGACTACGGGTGGTGCCATTGTTCTATGACGGAGGCTGAATTGTCCATAGGTTCTACACGATGCGTCGTGTCCATGACGTGGGATTCCCCTCCAGACTGTCTGGACATGGGCTCGTAACTCATAGAACATTTAGGATACTTACCGTAGTTACCGTAGTAGTTTAAGTCATGACGAGGGATCCAAACCTACAAGATGAAGAACAATTAAGGGCTTGCCCTCGGACCTCTGTAGTATGGGATGCATAGAATCCGAACAAGTGCGTATTAGTGTCATGTAATATAAATAATTGCATTAAGGACTAAGTGCACATTCACATACGACACCAATAGGATAGTCCCCTTAGCTTTGTTTTGTGACAAGTGTGTGCTTTATAAGTAAGAGAAATTGATGTATTATCTCTGTAGCGCCCCGAATTTCTAATATAATATCTTAAAAAATATGTGGCACAATCCCAGTATCAACTTCAATGTAATTGTAAACATAGCAACCAAATATAGGGAAAATTAAAACTTTTATTTACATTAATTGTTTACAAAGCACCGCGGAATACAAAATACCTTGATTTACAAATTTCCTTCTTTACAATACTTTCTTTTACAAATATTAGACAAAGCTCTATTACATCAATTTATCTCAAACGTCCAAACCTCCAAGCTCTAAGCAACAACCTGTAACACATGAGGCTAGAGATGATCCCTAACCCCCAAAACTAAAGGGGTCAGCTATAAATGGTGTGAGTGACATAAAAACAAACAACATAAATAAACATAAAACACTGAGTCATCAACAACATGTGTCATCAGCAAGAATAAATGAATGAGAAATAACAAATAAGTAAAGCGTGAAAATACACGAAAACATCAAGTGAAACTAGACTATGTGTCAAGTGTAGGAAATAGGAAAAACACATGCGTGAAACCAATCAAGAAAACACAATTCTATATGCTGACTCTCTAATGCGTACTTGTTGAAGTCTATGCATCCCATTCTACATAGGTTCGGTGCAAGCCCTTAACGTCTCCACATTATAGGGTTCAATCCCCGCTATGCAACTAATCCTAACACGATGACTACTACGAGATAACGATAAACTGTGAGTATTAGCCCATGCCCAATGATTTCAGAGATAAATCCCACACCACGAGCACTGACACCTCATCACAAGAATACCACATGTGCGTCGCCTCGACCCCAGAGATCAATCACTCTCAATACCGCAGATCGGATACCCGGCTATCAATCACTCTCAACACCGCAGATCGGATACCCGGCTATCAATCACTATCAGTGACTCTCAATACCGCAGAATATACCCGGCCCCGGAGATCAATGACTCTCAATACCGTAGAATATACCCGACCCCGGAGATAAATGACTCTCAACACCGCGGATCATACTGAGGTCCATAACCCATGTTCCCGTTCATCATATCACCACTAGTGCCTGTCCTTATAACTTTTTTTTGGGTTATTTAATTACTTAACGAATCTGTATAAGTAGTTATAGATCAAGATATTCAACACCGCAGATCGGATACCCGGCTATCAATCACTATCAGTGACTCTCAACACCGCAGAATATACCCGACCTCGGAGATCAATCACTTTCAACACCGCAGATCGGATACCCGGCTATTAATCACTCTCAACACCGCAGATCGGATACCCGGCTATCAATCACTATCAGTGACTCTCAATACCGCAGAATATACCCGACCCCGGAGATCAATGACTCTCAATACCGCAGAATATACCTGACCCCGGAGATCAATAATTTGAAAGAATGTTCATAGATATGACATAAGGATACATCAGTACCAGTTGACTATAGAAAGCATAAGTCGACTGTCCAGAAGGAAAGTTCCATGATTTTAAGAAAATAAACTAAGGGTTATAAGTTGACTTATAAAAGACATAAGTCAACTTACCAGAGATTATAAGTCGACTTAAAAAGTCATGAGTCGACTTACCAGAGAGAAATTCCAGTAATCTTTAAGAAAATATTCTAAGTGTTATAAGTTGACTTATAAAAGTCATAAGTCGACTTATTAGAGATTATAAGTTGACTTATAAAAGTCATAAGTCGACTTACCAGAGATTATAAGTCGACTTAAAAAGTCATAAGTCGACTTACCAGAGAGAAATTCCGGTAATCTTTAAGAAAATATTCTGAGTGTTATAAGTCGACTTGTAAAAGTCATAAGTCGACTTACCAGAGAGAAATTCCAGTAATCTTTAAGAAAATAATCTAAGTGGTACCAGTCGACTGTAAAAGTCGTCAGTCGACTGTCCAGAACCTAATTTCAAGAAAACTAAAGATCATAGCAGCTGGGTCGTATCAGTCGACTGAAAGGTCGTACCAGTCGACTGTCGGCCTACAGTCTGAAGAATTTAGGTCGTACATATGTCAAAACTAAGGTTTTTAAGAATCAGTCATATAACAAAAATAACTTTGTATTATTTTCCAAATCTTATTAATACCAAAATAAATAGATTTAAACTTAGCATTTGAGAAATCCAAGTCCAAACAACTTCTTTTACAAAAATCACAAATCCCCAATTTAAATCCTCATAACTCAAATCCTCAAAACATAATCCTCTAAACCATTAATCATTCACAAAATTCCTCAACTAAATCTCAACTATTCTCTATAGTTGATTCATGAACAAAATAAATTTATCCTCAACATGGTCAAGTTGTTTTTATCCAAGTCACCAATAGTCCAAAAATCTCATCTTTAATTTAATTAATGCGTGACATCTATTAAACTCAATCAAATCAACAATAATCCAACATTTTAAGAAAATATAATCTAAGCAGTAGCAGTCGACTGCTAATAATCACCAGTCGACTGTTCGCAACGAAAATCCAACATTTATATTAGGTTCTCAACAAATCTAAAATCATTCTCATACAAATATCTAGGGTTCTTCTCAAAGATCCAATTTTTCGTTCATCCATCCAACTTACATATTCAACATCCAAATCAATCTAAACATTCATATCATTCTCATACGTCATTGGTGTTGATATTTGCAAGTGTACAAAATCGCACAAGTAATATAGATAGATGAGTAGAGTGTCGAACCCACAGGGACTAGATATTTTACTGAGTACCGATATCGCTAGATGAATCACTATTTGAAAGATCGAATTTAATTAATGATAAAATAACTAAATTAAATTAATCTAATTAAATCTAACTAAATTGGTGAAGAGGGAGAGGGCTGTTAAACTATGAAGCTCTTGTACTTTGTTTACTGGTAAAATTTGTTCTAGGGCTCTTGGTTCACCTCGTTTATCACACACACAAATTATAATTCCTTATAAATAAATATATTATCTTTCCCAAATTGTCGACCAAAATCCTAAAAATATTAACCACTCTATCAACGTAGTCTAAAAATTATTCTCAATTAATCATTCGTCTATCCACCAAATTATTAATTGAGAAATTGGATTTCTTAACGGTCACGTCCTCCAATATACGGTCTTAATTTTTTATTAATCACAAATAACCTATTCGGTCTCTTTATGATATGAGAAATCATACAAATATCTATCCACCATGTTGTATGCATAAATAATAAAAATTTAAAACACAATCAGGAAAAATAGAGTAATAATAAGAAATTAAAATTTGTGTTCTACAAAACTCGGCTACATCTTAGCCTCTAGAAGAATAAATTCAGTTCATGTTTAAATTGCAATTAATAGAAATGTTTGGATTGCATCTAAAAGATATATAGAAAGGAAGATGAGATACAAAAAAAATAATAATATAAAAAACATTAATCCAAACCCAGTCTCAAAAATTCCGAACCCAAAGCTTTGAAAACGCGTCGCCAGTCTGATCGCGCAGCCACGTCAGCGTGGGACCCAGCGCTCAGGTCTCTGCAGATGCTGTCGCTGTCGCCGTGTGAGTGGGTCCCGCCTGCAGATGCTTCTCTCTCTCCCTTTGTTTGTAAGTCTGGCAGGCAAACTGAGATGCTTTGGATCTCTCCCTTTGTTTGTAAGTCTGCACGTCACGTTGAAGAAGGATGCAGCCCTGCACTGCTTCTTTCTTCTTCTTTGGTTAGTCAGCACGCAAGAGAGAAGGACGAAAAGTCGCCAAGTCAAATCGCTTCGTTGGGTGCACTTCGAATACTGCGCCAAAAGAACAACAGCCCTACTGCCCACACGCTGCTTTTCGCCTTGGAATTCGCACCCGCCTCCTCTCTCCCTTACTTTTTCTTTTTCTTCTTTTGAGTTATTGTACAGCCGTCACCTCTTCATCATCTCTCTCTTCTTTGTTTCTTCTTATAGAGAACGGGAAGGAGAATTAGGGTTGCGCTTTTTTGCATAAAAGTCCACATTCTTCCTTTATTTCCTTCCTTTTATAACCCAGAATTTTATTTACTTCCCTTTCTTTCTTTTCTTCCTTTTATTTCCACCACGTGCTGCTGCATACACAAAATAATATCTGAAGTGAGGATTTTTTAAATAAAATAAATTAAATTAGTTTAAAATTAATTAAACTAACTTTATATCATATTAGCGTATAAAAATCCTTTTAAAATTATTTGTCGCAATTTTAACTCAACAAAACAATAAAAATTTATCAATCAATTATTTTACTTTGTTTGTTGATTTTTTCCACAATTCTTTACTTTTTGCATCAAAAATATTATTTCTTCAAAAATAATTAATTAAATGAAATCATATAGAAATAAGATGAATTATGGACAATATCAGCGAAAACAAGTCATTTTAATAGGTAAATGTGTACAAATATTTGTATATAAATCCGACACATCAAATACCCCCAAACTTAAGATTTTGCTTGTCCTCGAGCAAAAAGTAGAATCATGAACAAGGGAATAATAATAGTAGACTCGACCCATCACACTAAGAGATCTCATCATGCAAGCATCAAAATTTCAATTAAAAATATAAACAATTGCAAATAAAGTACAACTAAACATACCACTTTCTCCAGTGCAATTATTTATTCATAATTTCCAAAAAAAAAATCGCATTTGTCATGCAATTAATGTAATTATATTATGCAACAACTTAATCTGTGATTATCCCTTCTCTCTACTACAAACCGAGTAGCAAACTAGAGTTTTTTTTTTTTTTTTTTTGTCTCTTCTTTAAGTCGTCACTTGCCTTTTGACGCGAATGCAAAACATTTGTGATGAATTCACCCGGTTACTCAACAAGTCACAAACTTAAAGTGCTTTGCATACTCATATTTCAAGTTGCCGTTTTACGTAAAAGTAAACATTTGTGATGAATACCCCTAGTTACTAAGCAATTCAAAACATTGGAGTAGATTGACTTTATTCACAATACATTTATTATTATTATTATTTTCATTATTACTCTATTTACTTAAACTCTGTTTAGGACTAGATCAAAGGGGATAATCACGAGAAAAAGCATCACATTTGTCTTTTATGTATAATAGCATGACCCACACAATTTTGTAAGAAATTTTGAAACTCAATAATCCTGAAGTAAATAAGTATGCTTAATATTGCTTTATAAAAAAAATTGTTTATCCTAAAAAAATTGTTTCAATGCTCATCACAATAAAGAACTCAAAATGTGTAATGGTGAGCCTAATTGAAATCCTTTTTAAAATTTTGTTTTTTCTTTTCTAAAGTAATAAAAATAAAAATAAATTTGTAAACCTTCCCCCCCAAACTTAAATATCACATTGTCCTCAATGGGAAAGAAAAAGAAAAACAAAAAGAATGCAAAAAGTTTAGAATATCTCCCCTGATTCGTCTTTAAATTTCTGCACGCGCAGCGTTCAGTATTTTGGCGATATCTAGAGCTGTAGATGTCGAAATGGGCTGAAATTTTTTTTGCTGGAAAGCTAAGACAATTGCCTACAACTTTTCTTTGAATCACTTTTCCAGATTCTGACTCCATGCTGCTCAAAAACAGCCATCAATGCAGGTGTTCAAAACAGCTCCGCCTGGCGACTTTCAAAATTTGTGCAATCCTACAAGATAAAATCAAAAATTAAAATAAAATAAACTAAAAGATAAATGAAAACTGAATGCAATAAAAGAAAACATGGGTTGCCTCCCAAGAAGCGCTAAGTTTTAAGTCTTCAGCCAGACATGGGGGTGAAATAGTTAAGTAACGCCAAGATCCAACAACATTAAAACATCCTTTCTAATTTTTCTCTTCTTGTGTGGATCGGGTTCAAGTTCCAATTTGAGGCGTTTCCTTTTAGATGATGATGTCTTTGATTCCCCCACCTCTTTGAATTTATGCTGAAAAAAAAAAAAGAATAAATAGAACGTTCAGCATCCAAGTACATAACATGTTCAAAAATATTTTCTTTTTGAGTTTCAAGACTTGTTAAATTTGTTGGACATACTTCAATTGGTGATTTTTCAATTTCAGCCTTATGTTTCTTGCCCATAATTAAATCAGTTTCACTTACTTGAATAGATGACTGTTCTTCAGGAGGAAAATTTGTGAAATTAAAAACATTATACATTACTTGCTCACGCTGAATTTGTTCCTCCCGCTTCCTAGTGCTATTGCTTTGCATGCTCCTTGGGGTTTACAACTGTGTTGCTTGGTAAAGTTCCTGCAGCTCTTTCATTAAGAATATTAGAAATTTGACTAATTTGTACCTCGAGATTGTGGATGGAAGCCGAAGTTGAATTTGCAATATTTTGAATTGCTTGATCCGTCTTTTGCATGTATTGCTTGAATATTTCTTCTAATGTCGGCTTCATTTCTTGTTGTTGAAAATTTTGTTGTGGTCTAGCTCCTTCTTGACTATTGTTTCAAGAAAAATTGGGGTGATTTCTCCATCCTGGATTGTATGTGTTTGCATAAGGGTTGTTTTGCCTTTGAAAATTTGACACATAATTCGCTTGTTCTGCAATTGATGGAGCAAAAGGATTCCCCACTTGGCAATCTGCATTAGAATGATTTCCTGCACAGTAGTCACAAATGATATGAGATTGAATAGCATTAACATTCATATTACCTATTTGCTTAGATAAAAAATCAATTTTTGCATTTAAATTAGAAATAGGGTCAAGTTCAAAAACTCCCGCCACTTTTCTTTGCACTGTTCTTTCTGAGGACCACTGATAATTATTAGATGCCATTTCTTCTAAAAGGTCATAAGCTGCTTCATGAGTCTTGCTCATTAAGGCACCTCCAGCTGCTGCATCTACCATGGATCGATTTGTAGCCCCCAAACCGTTATAGAATGTTTGCACTTGTAGCCATTTTGGAAGTTCATGATGAGGATACTTCCTTAGTAGATCTTTGTACCTCTCCCATGCATCATATAATGACTCTGTCTCATGTTGAGTGAATGTTGTGATGTCATTTCTTAACTTTGCTGTTTTTGCTGGGGGAAAATACTTTGTCAAAAATTTCTGTGCTAACCCTTCCCAAGTAGTAATAGCTCCCTGTGGTAAAGAATTCAACCAATACTTTGCCCTATCTCTAAGTGAGAAAGGAAAAAAGTCTAAGTCGAATGGCGTCATTAGAAACCCCATTGAATTTGAAGGTATCGCATATCTCAAGAAAGTTTGTGATGTGAGTGTTTGGGTCATCATGTGGTAGTCCTCCAAATTGAAGGTTCTGCTGAACCATCTGAATGATTGATGGTTTTATTTCAAAATTATTTGCTTCAACTGCAGGCCTTGTTATGCTTGATAAGGTTCCATTAACTGAGGGCATTGCATAATCCCTCAAAGCTTTGTTCTCTTCGTTTGCCATGGATAAAGAGAATTTTTTCTTCTTTCTAATTTGTCGTAATGTCCTTTCGATTTCTGGATCAAAGAGTATAGGTTCCAATGGGTTAGATCTGGGCATACACACCTAAACCCTGAAAAACAAATAAATAAAAGAAAAAAAAATAATAATAAATAAATAAGTCAAAAGGATAAAGAGGTGCTATTATAGAATAATATGAAAGCCTCTTAATAATGGGTAAGAGGTCTGGTGATGAAATTTTTCATTCATACTTGCATCAGGTACGGCATAAAATAGTACAAAAAAAATATTCGCCCGAAACCTGACGTGACAGGTTTGATAAATTTTTTTTGATTCATCCCGTTTATAATAGCATGTATTTTAATAGCATAAAAGAAAATTTTCAGTCATCCAGCTTGTCATTTAATGCTCTGATTTGATAAAAATCAATCAATCAAAATTTTCATGCCTACATGCCAACCAGAATATCCTATTTACATTAATGGTCTGATTTGATAGAAACTCCACTTTTTTATGATATGCATTTAATGTTCTCAAAATTTTCATGCATATTGTCCAAAATCTGCCAATTATTCGACTATGTCCAGGGAATGATTGTGCTTATGCTAACAGCAATTGTTCCACAATTTCAACCACCAAGCTGCACCACGATTTAAACGATGACGATTGGTTTTGGGGTTCTGCTGGGAGTAGAGATAGATCTGATGGTACTGGTGGTGGAGATGGTTCAGATGGTGCTGGTGGTGGAGATGGCTCATCTTCATGGAGGTTCGGCACTGACTGCAGATCTTTGTGGAAATTTTTTTCCTCAACCAAGTCTTCATTCGAGTGATCGTCATTACTTACATCCTGATTTTCTCCCCTTATATCTGATTGTTCAGTTTGAATAGTAACCACTTCATCATAGGCAAGAGTTTGAACTTCACCTCGATACTCCCCCTGAAGTTCAACCTTAGAGGAAAAATACATCTTATCTTCATGGAACACAACATCCATAGTCACAAACATCTTTTGAGTTGGTGGGTGATAGCACCGATACCCTTTCTTATTCTGTGCATATCCCACGAAAACACAATGGATAGTTCGAAGAGTTAACTTATTGCGTTCATGTTGATGAAGATGAACAAATGCAACACACCCAAACACACGAGGCGGCAAGTTGACGACTTTTGGTGCATTCACAGCTTCAGTTAATACTTGAAATGGTGTGAGGAAGTTTAGGATATTAGAGGGAACTCGGTTGATTAAGTATGCAGCAGAAGCAAGGGCTTCTCCCCAATAAATGAGTGGCATATTTCCATGGATGAGAGAAGTACGGACCACTTCGAGCAAGTGTCTATTTTTTCTTTCTGCAACCCCATTCTGTAGAGGTGTATACGAGCATGTAGTCTGATGAACAATTCCGTGTTCCACCAAATATTATTGCAGATTTGAACTCAGGTATTCTCCACCATTATCACTCCTAAGAACTTGAATCTGTGATTTATACTGAATCATAACATGCTTGTGAAATTTCTGAAACAAATCACTCACTTCACTTTTCGACTTCATCAAACAAATCCAGGTCATACGGGTACAGGCATCAATAAAGGTCACAAACCATTTGGCTCCTCCAAATGTAGTGGTTTTGGATGGACCCCAAATATCAGAATGAATAATCTTAAAAGGTAGGGAGCTTTTACTTGGACTTGGAGGAAAAGAGACACGATGACCTTTTGCGAGTTCACACACATCACACCGAAAGGCAGATATATCCAACTTCAAAAATAAACTTGGAAATAATTTCTTCAAATAACCAAAAGAAGCATGCCCTAGACGTCGATGCCATAGCCAAATGTCTGATTTCTTCTTCTCATCTTCGAATCCTTCCACACTTAGAGCTTGAGTCAACTTGCTCGAACATTCAGATTCTAAATCCAAGTAATAGAGTTTCCCGTGCCTAACCCCATAACCAATCATCTTGCGAGTCCGAATATCCTTAAACACGCAATGGGAAGGCCAAAAGACTACAATACAATGTAAGGCAATAGTTATTTGAGCAACAGATAATAGGTTGAAATTCAAGGATGGCACAACTAGGGCAGTATCTAAGGTTAGGTTGTTTGTGAGATGTATGGTACCCTCGCTAGTAATAGTGGCAGGATCACAAGTGGCAGTGGACACAGTCGATTTAGTGGATGGTTGAAAATTTTGAACTTGTCTAAAATCAAAAGTCATATGGTCGGTAGCACCCGAATCAATTATCCATGCACTATTCATAACAGAAGCAGAAATATTAAATACCTTACCATCATTACCTGCAGCTGTGACTAATGTAGAGGCGAGTCCAATACTCTTTTCAGCTCTATCAGTTTGTCCCATGGTAGCGGCACAAGAAAAACAACGGATCTGATCGACACAACTTGGCCAAGAACAGCAACTAACAACACAACAAACAGCACCAACAGTAACACAGCAAGCACCAACACCGACAAACACCAATCAGGGATCGGGAGCTCGGGAGGATGACAGGGAGGACCAGGATCGAGATCTTCTTCTTCCTCAAATCTGATTTGATCAATCAGCAACGCAGCAAACAACTCACTTAATAAACAGCAAGAGAGAGAGAGACAGCAGCAACAGTGAAGAGTCGACGGCCGGCCAAGGGGCGGCGGTGCTGGCGACCAGGGGCGAGGTCGACGTCGCCGGAGCAACCCAGACCGAAGGAGGCTGGTGATTCAGAAGGGCTGACGGCAGTTGGAGGGTGAAGACCAGCAGCGGCAGCGGGAGCTTGGGTCGAATCTGGGCATGGATTGCGTCGGGTCTAAAGTCAGATCGGATTTGGATCCGGGTTCCGATTTCGATACGGGAGGAGCGAACGGAGGGGGGGCTGGAGGTGATGAAGGTTTGTTATTGTTGGGTTTTGCTGTCGATCGAACGGAAGAGGAGAAGGGGGGTTCGGAGCTTGTGCTGGCAGCGACGATGGTGGTCGCCGGAGGGAGAAGAGGTGATGATGGGGGTCGCCGGATGGGGACCAAGGTGACGGGGGTGGTCGGGAACTCGTCGGAGAAGGTGATCGGAAATTGGGTTTGGGGAAGATGAAGGTGAACGGGATCTGGAGATCTGTAGTCGACGAGGATGATAATCGATGACCGGGTTAGCAACGGGATCAGTAACGGGATGATAATCGGTGACGGGATCAGCAGCGGGATCTTTGGATGATGAGGAGGCAGATCTGATCACCTCTTCTTCTTCAATTGGCCTAGATCTGGTTAGGCTCTGATACCATGAAGAAAATAATTTTGGAAAAAATAATTCTTATTCTTCTTATTCTTTATTCTTTACTGTATACATCTATATATAAGGATTACATTCTTGGAGAAGAAGAAAAGAGATTGAGAGAAGATTGGGAAGATGAGAGATTTGGGGAATCTGTTTCCTATATTAGGAAACAGAATATACAATTACTATATTTCAACAGAGATCCATCAATAATATGGTTTAAAATGTCACCCTACTTATCGAAAAATCTAGGCCCAATCTGCAAGAGGAGAGAGAGAAGATGAAGTGACTTTTTTTAATAACAAAGAAAAGAAAGGCTAAAAAGTAGTGACCAATGTTTTTAGAAAAAGTGATATAAAATTACCAAAATATTATTTTCAGACATTATATGACCTAAATTTAATTTTATTTACAAGATGAACCAATCGATTTGATAAACAAATAACTGTAGATCCTACGGCTTGGAGCAATTGTAGGACGGTTATAAAATTTGTGGAAAATTATGTTAGTTACTAGTTTGTATTCTAAAATTTTTCTTTTAATAACAAAGAGAAGAAAAAAGGGCAGAAGCCCCTTTTTTTCACGAAAAGTAATTTAAAATTACCAAAATATTATTTTCAAACATTATAAGACCTTAAATTTCACTTTATTTACAAGATGAACCAATATGTTTGATGAACCATTATGTGAATTTAGAGTTGAATCTATTAAAACAATCGTAGGAATGGTTATAAAATTTGTGAGAAGTTAACTCCGTTAGTCGTTACTGGTTTACATTCCAAAATTTTCCTTTTAAATTAAGCCTTACCCCAATTATCATAACTTAACTGCATTCCAATTTCCCATACACACCCTAAATCTAGATGCATTTGCATGTCATACGCATACCATCAAAGAACAAAACCTTCGAGTTGATACCAAAGCAGAAATAATGGAGACCGCGAACACCAAGGAAAAAAAGCCACCAAGCTTCGTTCCTCTTGCTGTTGCCATTACCTAAAAAGAAAAAAAAAAAAAAAAAAACTTTGGCTCAAAGTTGTTCTACACTTGAAGCAGCAACGTTCCCTAACTGCAACTAATATAGCACTACAGCAACAAGAGGTTAGTCGTCAATCACCTGCATGTTTTGTTTTCAATGAAATCTCGACGAATATGCTTTGAGATCTGTGCCTTATCTGTCAGTAGTGCTGTGATGTAGATTTTCAATAGGTGTGACAAAAATGGGCTGCTTGCTTTCCATGTTTAGTCAATTTGGAATCAGAGGGTAGACCCGAAAGAAGTGGAACTGTTTAGTGTCCACCAATCGTTTGATAAATTGCTTTAAGGAGGCAAGTATTCTAAATTAACCCTCTCTCTGTGTTTCAGATAGCTGAACTCAGCTATATATATATATTTTTATTTTTTATTTTTTATTTTTTCAGTTTTTTTCTTCTCTTTTCTTTTTCAATTTATATGTTTTCATTTAGTTAGATAACTTCTTTTTCCGCTGCATATTTTTTATTGACATCCTAGTTCATGAACGTGAACCAGTGATAAGAGCGAGTCAGTGCATATATTTGCTTTCATATATTCAGTAGGCCATTTGTTCATGCGAACATTGTTCATGTTCATTTTTGTTCAAATTCTTTGACTCTTAATCAAGTGTTAGAGTTTAGATTTAACGGCCATACTACATTTATCTTTAGGTGTCGGTTGAAACTGATATGTTGATAGTGGTATGCAATAATACTTGTCAATTCTGGCCTCTGTTAAACCCATCAAATTCTCTCACTTATTAGTATCAGTACCTGTTTCGAATGATAACATAAAGAATGAGAAGTTGATATGTGGGGTTATAAAAACACTAGGACCTGGATTCGGATGGCGGCCGCCTAGGGGGAGGCGGTGGGTAGAACTCCTCGCCTATAGGGTAGGTAGTCAATTTAAGTGGGTAGTCCACTTAGGCAATCGCCTGGGCAGTTCAGTCGGTGCCTAGGCCTAGGCCTAGGCATTTAATGTATTGCTTAGGCTGTCGGTCTAGGTGCTCATGGTCTTTTTCTTTCTTTTTTTTCTTTTCTTTTCTTTGTTTAAAATCCTATTGAGGTATGGATAAATATTACGTTCTGTCTATTCTATTTTGTGCACCTTTTAGTGATTTGGTGACTTGGTTGATTTCTTTTCTAATCTGGTTGTGATGACATTGTGACTATGTCGTGACAACTTAATTTAGTTTCTTCCTTTAGAACTCTTATGTTGATATTTTGCTTTTGTGCTACTGTGATTCAATGCTTGATAAATTTATTCGTAGTTTCTTATTAAATTTGAAGTACTTCCCTTGATATAGAATCATGGTTGATTACCTGGCCAGCTAAATGTTTACATATGTGAATTGTGATTGACTTGTGTTAATAGTAGTGTTGCCATGCCATAGATATCAATACTCAATAGTAGTCATTTTACCATCATTATTTGTCTCTTCCTAAAACATATTGACAAGATAATGGGGGGACTGGCAGCGGAGTAAAATAAGGTAGGGGAGGAAGATCAAGATAACAGTAGTGTTTGTGAAATCACTCCTCAATCCTCCGACACACTGATTTTCAATCTCAAGGCATCCAACACATGGAATACTTGTTTATCAATATTCATTATTCATTCAACATATCATACTCTATTTTATTCAGTAAACATTAAACCTTTAAATAGGCCATTACAAGATAGACAAAAATTCAAATTACTAATTCATAAATAAAAGATAAGGTAAAGTATTATCCAAATAGTTAACTAAAATAATAACAAACAAGCAAATAAGTCAACCATTCTTATCTTTTAGATACCTCAAATAAATCCTGGTCAAACTAATTAATTAATTTTAAAAAATAGTTAGATGAAAGTTAAGTTTTCACGGCGCTATAGCAATCCAAAAATACTGTAGCTATATTATTTTTGTCCTACATCAACTCTCCTGTTTTTGGAAAACGCTCAATCTTGAGTTTTTGAAGTGGATAAGGATGACTACCCCAATTTTCTGAATGTCAGAATCAACAGCAAACCAAATGCTACGAAATAAAAATTGTGATGTTGTAAGGGTGATGAATATGAAGGCATAACAAAATCAATGTGTGTGATCTTAGAATTCACTATAAAGGTAGCATCATCTATGATTAACTTGCACGGTGACTTGCATACAAGCCTTGGCTAGGGCTCCATTTGTAGCTTGGGCTAAGGTTTAGTGCACAAGCTTCGAATTAAGTTTCAACTCATTGCATTCAACTCTCTGTGACAGTCAAGGAAGAATTTCAATTTTAATAGGGGGCATTTTGGAGGAATTACTTGTGGTGGTTGTGGCTTTGCTCTGTTGAAATTGGAGATGGCGAGTAAGCAACTGATGAAGATGATGGTTGAGACAATGATTTAGGCCTTGGGTTTGACAAAATTGCCCAAAATTGGCTATGAGTAATAACGAGAAGGGAGATACATGAAGCCAAGACGAACTTTCGTGTGAGACAATATGCGACAACTCTAGCAAAGCTTCGTCCACCATAGACGGGATTCACCAACTAGTTTATGTTGAGCAGACAAACATTTCTTTTCATTTTCTGAAATCGAAATTAGAAAAGAAATCAAATAGATGGAACTCCCAATCTTCATATCGATTATCAAATCCTCAAAACACTGGTAGATCTTTATACATATCAGTTTCATGCAATAATCCTTCATAGTATTCGATGTAGTTGGCCATTGATTTCTTGTTGTTGCAAGAACAAGCTTGATGCAACCAAATGATAGGAAATATGGATCTATCAAATGAAAGGACACTTGATGTAGCCGAAGCTCTGATACCAAATAATAGGGGATGATGCCGACCCACGCCAAAGCCGTAGCCGCTGCTGAAGAAAATACAACCTGGATGGTAATTAGTAGTAGTAGTATTTATAGAGATGTTCAGTTCAGTTCCGTTCAGCCAGCTATTAGGTGACAGCAAGAATCAGGACTAAAGTTATGTTTCGGCTGTTTTCGTGATGACCAGCAGAGTAAAACAAGGATAAGGAGGACGATCAAGATAAGAGTAGTGTTCGTGGAATCATTCCATGAGAATCACTCCTCAATCTCTGACACACGAATTCACAAACTCCAACACATGGAATACTTGTTTTTTAGTATTCATTATTCGTTCAACATATCATAGTTTACTTTATTCAATAAAACATTAACCTTTAAATAGGCCCTTACAGGGTAAACTGTAAGAGAAATTCAAATAACTAATTCCCCCATAAGGATCCTTATCCAGGATTTAACTAAAATAAGAAAAAAAACAAGAAAATAAATCAACCATTCCTATCTTTTCTGGAAAATTATTTGCACAACCAAAATTAGATCCTCATTTATTTTTAAACTCAATAGGTTCCATAAATATTAAAAAGTTCAACCCTCAAAACTAACTTTTTTTAGACGCATTTCTTCCATTTAATTAATATACGTATTCCAATGATTTATACACTATTTTCATGTATTTACTATATACCCTTGTCTCAAAAGTCTTGTAGACTGAAATAACAATTAATTGCAAGTGTCAGTGTGGTCTATTGGTAAACCTCTTCGCTAGTCAGTAAGAGGTCGGGAATTCGAGTTCGAATCCCGCTTGCACAAAAAATCCTCAATTAATATATATTCGGGGTAAAGTGTAGGTGTGTGTGGCTACAACCTTATTCCAAAAAAACACATAACAAATAATTTTGGATTTTAGTGAAGCAAGAAGGAGATGAGATCTACTTACATTTTGCTTGATTTGAAAAAAACATAATAAAAGAAGAAATAAATTTCTTAAGATCAGAATATATGTTCTCTTTTGAAGGAAGAGTTATGAGATTTGTAGTAGATTCAATGGCTACTTATGTTTGGTGGAAAATGAAGCTGGTAGATTATGTTTAGAGGAGGGATTTGAGGTTGTAGCAAAATCCATGTGGAAGCATTGGAGGTGGGAAAAGAGGTTACTTTATTCTTTGAGGAACATGATTTTGGGATGGATTGAGTGGGTTGAGTTTAATCTTTGACTGTCTTTAGATTTCTGGTGGGTCTTTCATGATTCAGAATCGTGACTTGATCATGAGTAAAAGCAGAGATGATAATGGGGGATTTTTCCATAGCTCCAAAATTATATTTTCTTTAACTCGATCATTTTTTCTTTAACTTAAATTTTGAACCCCAATTTCATATTTGCTATTGCAAATATTTTTGGGGAGAAAACGTTGAAATAAGAAATACAATAAAAATTATGAAGAAAATGTAGCACCCCGAATTTCCATATACCGGAAGCTCGAGACACAAACCAGCATCTTTCCTTCAAACGAGTACATAACACAGACATATCACAAAAAATTAAAACTCTTTTTTTTGCCACAAGATTAATTTCATGTCCAAATGACTACAACAGAGTCATAAATAATTACCTCAATAACCATAGTTTACGTAGTATCCTGATCCATGCACTGGTCAACAATCTCTCCTTGATCACTCGATTCACTTCGCTCAGCTCGGGTCCTCTGCTCCACGAATGACGCTCTCATGATCGGGCACTCCTACACACTATCCAAATGTGGGCACGTCAGTTAAATGTAACCGACGCAATACGGATGAAACTCGCGATCTTCCAATCTAACAAACAATATTTTATGCAACAAGAAAAATGTGAAGCCAAAATCACAAGTATCAGTGTATGCCATGCCCTAGAGTCTAATGCACCACTCCAAATACACACAATGCACTTATTCTAATGTAATTCATTTGAAAACGTATGTATCCCATACTACATACTTTCCCAAAGGCAACTTCATTGGAAACGTCTGCATCCCATACTACATACTTCACAATGAGTTCGTGTTCTTCAGATGATAGGGCTCGATCCCTCATCATGCATTCTACTCTTGTACTCTTTCATATTTCTGATATTTATCTAGTACTGATGAGGTTGCAGTTGTTCGTTCTACTCCGCCACTACAGTCGGTATTGTCATGCCGGGATCCTGTGGTCTCTCTCCACTTTTGTATACTCATAATGGTGCTAGCCCTGCAGTCTTTCTCTACTCCCCGGTCTTACATACATCACTCCGCCCGGACCCTATGGTCTCTCTCCACTTTCGAACCTTATTAAAAGCTGTTACGATATCGAGGTAACCCTATAGGCTCCCTATTCGTAATGATATCCTAGAGCATAGACGGAAACTTAAGGGTCCATCCCCTAAGTTCTGACAGGACTTGCGAGTTATGTCCGCCTCCCATTCTCATACTTAAATTCCAGAAATTAACAGTCGAGATGCCGCCGCACGTGTCCCAGAGGAGACGCCGCCGAACGTGTCCCCTTGACAGGTGAGTACACGCCCAACTAGTGCCTGTCCTTACCAACACATACTAGACCAACCTATAACAATCCAGCTTCCTACGGAGCATTAATGATAAATTCCCGAATTCCTTATCTTCTAGTTCCATCAATGTTCTCCGATATCTTCCATCTTCGTTCCGGTTGCATCATCCATTCATATTCAACTAATTTGCCCATGGTCATCGACTTAACAAGTCGCAGTTCGACTTAACTGGATTCCAACTTATCATCCAATTCGTACCCATCCAAATTATACCCAAAGTCCAGCCAACTCGACCCAAGTCCGGGCCAAAATAACAACAATGAGTTCACACTCTGGAACGATAATACCATCCCACATAGCTAAAATACTATTATCAATTCTTAAACCCGTTCCAAGTGTTATTCGAATTCAAACAAGTACTAAGTAGTACACCATGATCCATCACCTTTAGGCATGAATTGGAAGTGATACTAATATCGACCATTGCCTACACCACAAGTGATGTAAACTTAACCCAGAATTTCCAAGAATTTTAAAGGATTAAATTTACCAATATGTAATGCAGGTTAAGTTAGAAATTATAACTATTAATTGGTTTGTTGGATTTTCAAGATGTGAAATAGTTTAACAAGCCCAATTCAAAGTTCAATCCTATCAATCAACAATAATACTTAATCGTTCTTAGCATGTAAGATATTCAATAAAGATTTGTACACTAATAGGCAAGTAGAACACACACTCTCAATATTTGTGGACGATAGACAAATCAAATAATATTATAGAGATGATAGATGGTATTACAAATAAACGAAAAGTGGAAAGAATTTACCGGGGTCGAAGAAAGTTGTGCCAGGGCTGTGTCGAAGCACTGCAATCCACCACAGTGGGGAGGTCGATTATTGGTGGTGACTGACGATCGCCGGCGAGTTGCGACGGGGAGAGGAGAGCAGTGGTGGCCGGGTGTGGAGATGCGGAGGGAAGGCTTCAGTGTGCCATGGTCGACGGTGGTTTTTTAGGCTGACGGGAGGTGGGGCAGCACTGGGGGGGTTCGACGACGGCGAGGAAACCAACGGGGCTGCCGGTGATGGTTGACGGGGACAGCTAGGGTTACGGTGGGTTTCGGAGAAGACATAGAAGACGATGAGGAGGGGAAGAAGGCGAGGGCGATGTGAGACCAGGATGGGGGTGCGAGCGGGATGGGGACGACAGGGACGTCGGGGGTAGGGGTTGGGTTTCGGGATTCAGTCTAGAGGGAGAAGAAGAGAATAAGGGTGGCGGCTGAGTTAGGGTTTGGGAATTTGGAAGTAGTTTTAGTGTTTATTAGGGGTGGACAACTATTATCCGAACCGAGCAATCTGAACCAATCCAAACCGAACCGACCGGTTTTTAACCGAACCAATTGGGGGTTTGGGTTGGTCCGGTTCATTATCTTCAATAACCAACTGGACCGGTTCGGTTGTTGGATGGGGCTTTCAAATAACCGATAAAACCGAACCGACCGTACCTCTATGCATAAGTCCATAAAAAAATCTCCTTTAATTTCTTGAATAAACAAATAGTCATTTCTCATTTTCTTAGAGATATAAATAGTCTTCTTTAATTTCTTTAATATAAACCGAGCAGTTGTTCTACCTATGTTTTGATTCTCCATAATCATGTGCGTTATGTTGTTAAGAAATGCTTGATTTACAGTGTGGCCCAGCTTAATAGAATTATGAAGTTGATGTAACATTTGGTAGTTACTTTAATCAAGTCAAGCAGAAATTATTTTCTAATTTTTTTTTATTGTACCTAAAATTCAATTAGCTATTGTTATTGATGTTTCTTTTATGATAATGAACTAAGATTACAGAAGTATGCAAGTGAAAAACCAATTTATCTCACCCATTTAAACATCATCATCTCAAACAATTAGACAATTAGTGCAAAATTCATTAACAACTTGTGGTTTTATGAATCTTCATTTTAAATTCATTTCTAAATAACAAATAGCATGTTGTTTCTTAAGTTTGATTGAAGTTGATCTTCTAAATTTCAACAAAATTATGAATGATGTTGAAGGTGAAAAGTAGCACACCAAACCGACCATCCAATCCAATCCAAACCGAGTTTAATCGGCTTGGGTGGAAACCGATCCGATTAAGGTTCGGATTGATTGCGGATGAGAAAATTAAAAAACCGATCTTCTTTGGATCGGTGGTGGATGGTCTATATTAGGTCGGATACCGACCGATGCCCACCCCTAGTGTTTATCACAAATCCTAAAATTGTATCTTAATTGTCTCACACAAAAAAAGGATGAAGAGCAAAAAACTCAACACAATATTTTTTTAAATCAAGAATAGCATGACTTTTCATTAATCTCAAGACCTATATATAGGCTCAAAACAAATCTTAATACAAATATCAAAATATTCTAAAATCTCAAAAATATTCTAATGCATAAAAGAAAGGGTGCAAATCGTAAAACTACTACATACGGCTATAATTGTCAAAAATAAATATGAATTCTGAATAAAATACTAAACTAATGAAGCAGCTGTCCTAGACGATGCCTGCGCTGATAAAACGCCCGAATCGTCTTGAACCGATGTCCTCATCATTCTTCCCGGGTGAGAGAGTCATCCTGTCATAGTGCTCTAAAAAGTTTGGATCCAAGCGCTGGAGCTCTTCACGATCTATCCAAGTATTCTCTGACTCCGGCTTATTTTTTCATCTTACCAAATACCCTGAATACCACAATCTCTAGTAGAGATTATCTGATCATCTAAAATATTATTCAATTTTTCTGTCAGTGGGTAAGTAGTATTAGGTAGTGGGGATAATGTGGGAATCTCACCAGTAGGCTGCAGGGTAGGCTCATCTATTAGAGGATTTCTAGGGTTAAATTCTGGGCCTTCATAGGGTACTATATCCTCAATATTAAAAGTTACGTATGCCAAAATCTTCAGGAAGGTCAACGACATAGGCATTATCATTGATTTTATGAAGAATTTTAAATGGGCCTGCAGCACGTGCATTCAACTTCTTAACGGATCCAACTGAAAACTGTTTCGGACGAATACGAATCATCACTTCGTCACCCACATTAAAAGTTTTAAATTTCTTTCTAATATCTGCTCTTAGCTTGTAGTTAAAATTATTCTCATTAATTTTCTTGGAAATTTTTCTATGTAAGTCATGAATGCGAGATGCAGATGCAGACTCTAAGACTCGGTGATGTTCTAACACGGGGACGATATCTATGGGCTGCCTAGGACGATAACCATATACAACTTCATGTGGACTCATGCCAGTGGTTCTATTTTTAGATGTGTTATAAGCAAATTTAGCAACCGTTAATTTTAAGTCCCACGTTTCCAAGTTCTCTCTCACAAGAGTACGCAAGAGATTGCCAAGACTCCGATTGACAACCTCAGTCTGTCCATCAGTATGTGGGTGGAAGGCTAAAGAGAACTTCAATTTCGTACCCATTTTGTGCCATAGGGTCTTTCAAAAATAACTCATGAATTTCACATCCCTATCAGACACAATGGTTTTTTGGCAACCCATGTAGCTTCACAATGTTATCAAAGAAGATCTGAGCTGCACAAGAAGTATTGAAAGTTTTCGAGCATGGAAGGAAGTGGGCCATTTTAGAAAAACGGTCAACGACGACAAGGATGGAATCGTGTTTCTTTTGTGTTTTCGGTAAGCCTAACACGAAATCCATACTCACGTCTTCCCGAGAGAGACTGGGAACAGGTAACGGAGTATACAGGCTTGTGTTTTATTTTTGTTGCTTGGCAAGTTAACAAGTATGACATCTGTTAACAAATTTCGTAACGTTTCTCTTTAGTTTAGGCCAGTAAAACCTATGTTCCACGGTATCATTGGTCTTGCTATGCCCAAAGTGTCCAGCAAGGCCACCAGCGTGCAATTCCCAAATAAGATACTCTCGTAATGATGTACTAGGAATGCACAGTTTGGAGCGATAGAAGAGATAATCACTTTTCAAGAAATAATCATCTATCACTGTAGTGATGCCATCCTTCAAAGAGGTGTAATCTCGTAAAAATCTGGGCAGGAGGCATACTCATCTTTTAATCTTTCAAAACCAATAATTTCGGTGCGTAATGTAGATAAGATCATGTGACACCAACTTAGCACATCCGCGACCTTATTATCAATCCCTTTTATGTGCCTAATGGTATATGAATATTCTTGTAGGAACTCTACCCATCGAGCATGTCTCTGGTTTAACTTTTGTTGAGAATTAAGGAATCTTAAGGCCTCATGGTATGTGAAAATGATGAATTCTTGCAGCAGGAGGTAATGTCGCCAATAGCGAAGTGACTGAATTGTCGCATAGAAATCCTTGTCATAAGTTGAGTATTTTTGTTTTGCTTCATTCAGCTTTTCGCTGAAATAAGCAACATGATGACTCTCTTGACTGAGGACTCTACCTATACCAATACCAGAAGTATCGCATGTTACTTCAAAGACTTTAGTGAAATCAGGCAACCTCATGATAGGTGTCTGAGTTATTTTTTTCTTGATATCTTCGAAGGCTTTCGTGGCTTCTTTCGACCAGATGAATTCACCTTTGGTTATCAGAGCCATGATTGTACTAAATCCTTGCACAAACTGACGATAGAAGGTGACAAGACCATGAAAACTATGCACATCATGAATATTGTGGGGCTGAGGCCACTCAGTAATAGCTCGTATCTTTTCTAGGTCAGCGGATACTCCTCGGGCAGAAACAATAAATCCCAGAAAGATAGTCTGATCGGAGAGAAAGTTACATTTGGTAGGATTAGCATAAAGCTGTTCCTTCCTCAAAATACCGCAGACATGTCTCAAATGGTCGAGATGTTGTCCAACGGATCGGCTGTAAATGGGAATATCATCAAAGTACACCACAAGGAACTTGCCCATAAAGGGACAGAGTACTTGCATCATGATTCTCATAAATGTGCTTGGGGCATTCATCATTCCAAACAGCATGACCATCCACTTGTACAGGTCATCCTTCGTCTTGAAGGCGGTCTTCCATTCATCACCAGGACGAACACGTATATGGTGGTAGCCACTTTTAAGATCAATCTTGGAAAAAATTGTGGCACCAGACATCTTGTCTAACATGTCATCCAAACGGGAAATGGGAAAACGGTACTTTACTGTGATCTTGTTTATGGCACGGTTGTCCGCACACATACGCCAGGTTCCATCTTTCTTTGGTGTCAATAGAGTAGGAACAATGCATGGACTTAAGCTTTCTTTGATAAAGCCCTTTGCCAATAACTCATCAACTTGCCTTTTCAACTCAGCATGTTCTGTCGGATTCATCCGATAATGTGGCAAGTTAGAAAGACTCACTCCCGAAACCAGATCATTAGCGTGTTGGATGTCACGCAGTGGGGGCAACTGGTTGGGGAGGTTAGCAGGAAATACATCTGCAAATTCCTGTAGGACAGGAGTAACTTGAGGCGGGATGAGTGACTTAGGATCTTTAGGGACTTCTCTCGCTGTGAATAGAAGAATTGTAGCCCCTTTGTCAATTTCTTTCGTGAGTTCATTTTCACCCATATACGTTACTTCCTTGCCCTTTCTCGAGGGAGCTGGTGTTCTTTCAGCCGGAACAGTTCGTGGTCTCACGGGTATGAGCTTTATTTTTAATCCGTCGTGCTGGAACACACATTGGTTGGATCAACCATATATAGTCACATCGTGGTCGTATAACCAAAGTCTCCCTAAAATGACTTGACCCACATTCATTTTGAGCACATCACACCAAATTTGCTCTTTGTAAGCTTTGAAGTCCACAGGGACCAAACATCGATGTGTTACTTGGAGGGCTATCGCATCAATCCAAAAAACTTTGTATGGGCGTGGATGAGGTTCTGCCTTAAATCCGGTCTTAGCTAACACCGTAGAAGAGAGCATTGACGTAGCTCCCACTGTCAACAATCACCTTACAGTTTTTGCCACCTATAGTCGTAAAGGTGTGAAATATATCAGTGTGCTTCCAATCATCTTCTTCTTTTGGCTGAGACAAAGCACATCTGACGACATTCAAGTGAGGTAATTGGATTAACCGAATACAGTGGAGATACTGGTCGTCCTCTTCTACGCCGAAGTCATTGCTTTCAATAAGCTCATAAGAAAACTCATTGTCGGAATCATCAGCGATAACAGCGGTACCCTCTACTATATTGATCCTACTAGATTGGAACAGTTGCCAGCAACATGGTCGAATCCCTTATATTTATAGCACTTAGTGAGAGGATCAACCTTAGAGTAGCCTTTTTCGGTGTTCTTACCCTTATTGTTATTTCTAGGTGGATAGAATTATGCTTGTTGGGGTAAGATTTATTGGAGTACTGACAAGTGGAGGGCTTAGGCTTAGACGGGTCAGTGGAGGTCATTCTAGAGGAATGATCCCTCGAATCGCTGGATTTATAATGAGAACTTGCTTTAAGGAAATTCATATCGAGGACAAGGGCATAAGCTGCCGCTAATGAGTCCACATTTCTATGAAATAGCTCGTTCCTCAGATCGGCTCGTAGTCTAGCTCTGAACCTAGAGAGAGTTTGTTCTTTGCTCTCTTTTCCTAAGACATTGCACCAAATAAAGAAGTCATCAAACTTATCAACATACTCTTTGGTGGATTTGCTTCCTTGATAGAGTTGGTTCCACGAATCTAGCAATTGAGTGTAGAACGATAACGACACATATCTCTCAGTTAGTTTCTTTTTCATGGCTTCCCAAGTGGCTATGGGTGCCAGGCCTCGGCCTTTACGGGCATGTTCAAGATTGGACCAATATTGTTGAGCTTTACCAGTCAATTTCATAGTGGCAAATTTAACCTTCTGGGCTTCGCTCATGTCAAACCACACAAAGTAGTGGTCTATGACACGGATCCAATCGAGATAAGCTTGGGGTTCCATATGGCCTTCAAAGTGGGGAACATCAGCCTTAACGTTCTTTTTGTATTGTTCGTCTGGGTACAATCTTGATGTCGATCGTCACGATCATTTCTTTGAGAGATCTGACGATTAACATGAAGCTCAGGGGCAACAGTTTGATTTAATCCCACTTTCTCAAGCCTCTGATTGATTCTTGAATGGCAGCTAGGGTAGTGGAATTATCAGGGTTGTCCATCTTAGTTCGAGGAGGGGCTCGCGGAAGTCTAGGGTTCCTAATTGAGTGGTTTGGGAGGGACAAGAAAGGCTCTTCAGGAGCTGTGTTGGTGCTGCGAAGACGCATTCACCAACGGTGGAAAACTAGGGGTCGTGTGTTTGCTGAAATTTGGGAAAACGTGTCCTAAATGCACCTAAGTTTTTTTTAATAATCTAAAATGGTCTAAAAAAAGAAAAATGAAAGATACTAAAACGATCCTAAATGAAAGCAAAAATTATGCCTAAATGATGCAAGAACTAGGGTTTTAAGAACCTTTGCTCTGATACCAAAATGATAAAACTTAACCATAAATAGAAAATTTCCAAGAAATTTTAAGGATTAAATTTACCAACACGTAATGCAGATTAAGTTAGAAATTATAATTATTAATTGGTTTGATGGATTTTCAAGATGTGAAATAGTTTAACAAGCCCAATTAAAAGTTCAATCCTATCCATTAACAATAATACTTAATCGTTCTTAGCATGTAAAATATTCAATAAAGATTTATACACTAATAGGCAAGTAGAACACACACTCAATATTTGTGGACGACAAATAAATTAAATAATATTATAGAGATGATAGATGGTATCACAAATAAATGAGAAGAAAGTTGCGCCAGGGCTGAGTCGAAGCACTGCGATCCACCACAGTGGGGAAGTCGATTAGTGGTGGTGACTGACGATCGCCGGCGAGTTGCGACGGGGAGAGGAGAGCAGTGGTGGTCGGGTGTGAGGATGCGGAGGGAAGGCTTCGGTGTGCCGTGGTTGACGGTGGTGGTTGCGGACTGACGGGAGGTTGGGCAGCGTTGGGGGGTTTCGACGACAGTGAGGGAACCGACGGGGCTGCCGGTGATGGTCGACGAGGACAACTAGGGTTTCGGTGGGTTTCAAAGAAGACTGAGAAGACAGTGAGGGGAAGAAGGTGAGGGTGATGTGAGGCCGGGACGGGGGTGCGAGCGGGATGAGGTGGACAGGGCAGCTGGGGGTAGGGGTTGGGTTTCGGGATTCAGTCTAGAGGGAGAAGAAGAAGAGAATAAGGGTGGCGGCTGAGTTAGGGTTTGGGAATTTGGAGGTAGTTTAAGAGTTTATCACAAACCCTATAATTGTATCTCAATTGTCTCACACAAAAAGAGGATGAAGAGCAAAAAACTCAACACAATAATTTTTTTAATAAAAAATAACATGACTTCTCATTAATCTTAAGGCCTATATATAGGCTCAAAATAAATCTTAAGACAAATATCAAAATATTCTAAAATCTCAAAAATATTCTAATGCATAAAAGAAAGGACGCAAATCGTAAAACTACTACATGTGGCTATAATTGCCAAAAACAAATATGAACACTGAATAAAATACTAAACTAATGGAGCAGCTGTCCTAGACGATGCCTGCGCTGATAGAAACGTCCGAATCGTCTTGAACCGATGTCCTCATCAACAAGTAACTCACTCGTCACCACCATACATCTCCATATATGTCATTCTTTAACTTTGTAACATTCATCTATATCCCAATCTTGGTAACTACTATCAATTTAGACTACTACTAAGTTACTTTCAACTTCCGATCTATTACTTTTCATTTACGAAGTCATGTACAACTTCATTACTAACAATGTATATTATCAACTTGCATGTACTAGTATTTCCTTCTACTCACAAGTTTCTTCAATCAACTACTCACCAATTATCTTCACATTTACATCATATTTTGTACTTATGGTTAAACTACTAATAATTAACCACTAGCATATGTGATCATTCTACAATATTTCAACACTTAATGCTATTAACAAGAGGAATTACTCCACTCAAGCCACTAACATAACTTCCATTTATTTCAACCATAACTTCCATTCTACTGGATTGTAAACTACTATTAAGTGGTACTTCACAGCTTAATCCATTACTCCACTTGCTACTTAACATAATTTCCCAATGCCTTCATCTCTTAACAAGTTGATTAAGATACTCACACCCTACCACCAATTTCTACTACAAACCAGCTTGCACTTCTACTAAGAATTATGCTATTACTACTTCAACAAAATCCCCAACAATACTAAAATTCATACCTCCATCTCTTAGCAAGTAATTTCTCAAGCATTCCTCTCAAATAAGTAAGCTACTAATAATGGTAACAATTGAAGCTACTAACAATTCTACTTCTTCGTCAATCTAGTAGTAACCATACTACACAACCTACATCCATAAGCCAACTTGATTCTTAGTTAACATACAACCTATATTAATATACAATCCTTACTACTCGATTCTACTTACATTTTCATTTACACTTCAATTCTAATTCTACTTCCTAAACCAACATGAACTTAGCAAGTCTACTTGAAGATATACATAAACAATTTAAGCATGATTACTAAGAACCCCAAACATTAACATTCATTCATTCATTGCTACTACATGAACTTCATCAAGGATCCCATTTAAGCTACTACAAACATCAAACTTAATTTCCAACACAAATCTCCTAGCAAAATAATCTACTAACAATTCATACTAATGAGATAGTTTGCTAACAAAATCATACTACACTATATTAACAATTCCTCACTTCATAATTACAAACGTAAACTTTCACTTACAACCACATCAAACATCCAAATTAATCTACAAGAAAACTTAAATAATCTACATCAACATACCATTTTTTTTATAACAAAAGGAACATGGCCTTAAGATACAACACTTCAAATATTTATTAACATGATCATAATCAACTACCAATGCTTTATTTACTTACTACCATCATCAATTCCCTACCTTCCAGTTGACTAGTGTGAACCATTTCAATATTCAAGCTTACTACTTTAAGGTTATTTTATTCTGCTACCAATATAGTTCAATATAAGTCCACTGATGTACTAACAATAATCATCTAAGTAGAGAGTAAAACAAGTTACACTAAACTAACTTAATACAACACAATTTTAAGCATACTACCACTAACAATAAACTTAAACAAATCATAAGCATATTTCCTAGGACATAAACATTGCTTTAAAGTCTATTCTTCAACTTCCATTTAACTATAACCATACATGAACTACTTTTGAAGCAAGATGCCTAAAATTAATAACATTCCATACAACCATAACCAATCTTTTCACAAGTATTCAATTCAAAACTTAGTCAAAATAAAACAATCACATAAGGTTGAAGAACACGCACCAATTACTTGAAGAATTAACATCTAAACTTCTCCTTATGCCAAACTCCAAATAATACTTTTGCTTCCAAAAAGCTTAGTTGGAATTGGGTGTAGGCTAGGCTTCTTCTTGTTGTGATCTTTTTTTTTGTGGAGATGAAAGGTAGGATTTTTAGCATAAAAGAAGACAAATAATTGTTAGGAATTTTAGGAATGAAGAGTAGGAAACATTTAGGATTGAAAAGAAGCATGAAGAGTTTAGGAATTTGAAGTGGGAATTGTTTTAGAGAATTTTGTTGGGTTTCTTTTCTTCTTCTTTTGGTTTATGGAAATTTCCAAGAGAGAGAAAGAGAGAATGAGTGAGAATGAGAGAATGAAAGTGAGAATGAGAGTGTGAGGGTTTTCTTTCTCTTGGTTTCTTTGGTTTCGGATTGGGGGGAGAGAGAGATTAGAATGAATGAGTGTGTGATGTGGCCAAAGGTGAGCCAAGAAAATGAATGGATGGAAGTAAGGTAATGTGTCATCATATGCATCACAACCCCAAGCTTCAATCCTAACCCTTTATAATAACCCTAGGGTTAGATTATAACCCTAGTGCACACATACTTGTCATATTATATAATTATATGAACAATTAAATAATATAAGTATGAAGATATACAAACTAGAATACAATTATACTATTTTTTTTATAATATTAATGCATGATTATTATAACTATAAAATTAATATAACCAAACAAGTATAATATTTGCTAACACTCAAATATTGTTGGCAAATACAATTTATATCTCAAGTATAAAAAATATGATTTTTATACAAAAAGTAGACAACATAATATTATAAATAAAATAATTTTCTACAAATAATTATTAATTATTTTGGGGATCTTACAGAAAACTCTGAATAATACTATATAAAATTAAAATTGGATTTTAAAAAAATCGAATATGGAGCATTTTGCTTATTGGTATCTTAAAGGGTTGTTGGGTCTAAAACTAAATTATAATCAAGCTAATTAATTTTATAAATAAATAAATAAATCAAAGTTATTGTCATGGCTCTGCAGCAGCAATCTGAAAATATTGTAGCAATGTTATTGGAGCAATTTTTTTTGTCTTACATTATAGGTCTAATAATTTAAGAGACTCGAATGAGGTAATCTTTCTATTCATTGCTTATAAATTTATTAATTTGTGCACAGTTTCAAATGGTAGTCTAGTAGTATCTTTATATTCTAAATTTCTTGATGTTAGTTTCAATTTTCTTTGAATTATAGGAACTAAATATGAAATTCAATATATATACTTTCTAAGAAAAGAGCCAGCTACTTAGGCGGCGCCTGCCTAGGCATTAAGGCGGTATGCGGTGCCTAGACCGCCCCACCTCACCTAATGCCCACAAGAATACTGCATGCGAGTAAAGAAATTTGATCCGGACCTTTCTGGGTCTGAGTTCAGGTTGGGTTATCCTTCGGTCTGTCAGGGTTTGTGTGCTGAGTACAATATGCATGTATCCAGACCCGTCCATTACATTTGAGCACATGTCAGTTACGGGCGTACAGGTATGGTTTTAAGTCCTACATAATAAACAAATTACTAAATTTATAGAATAATGTTATATCGTTGTGGGGTATCTCAAATATTAAGTTCTTTTTGGAGCTTTCTAAATATTAAATGAAAATAAACTCAAAGGATTCTCTTGATATCTCATGCCCTTGTTCTTTACTAATCTATATAATAAAATACAAAGAAAGCTATCAAGTGGCTCTCATTCAATCCCCCCAAAATCAATGGTTTAGATCTAACCTCACAAAACACATTTTCCCCCCCAAAAGTTTTCCCCCAAAACTCAAATTCAAATCTCTACACTCCTTTATTTATTTAATTATCTCTCTCTCTCTCTCATGTTTACAAGGCTTTTCATATGCTGTATTATTCTGAAGAGGCACGTGCCCACAAGCAAATCTAGTCCTAGAATATATGTATATGTGTGTGCATATATAAATAAAACCTTGTAATAGCATCACGTATCACTATGTCGAAGATATCAACATGAAAATTATACTTAAATGTATCATTGTTTTAGCTGTGTTCTTTATTCTTGAAAGTTAAAACTTAGCTGAAATGTTTTTTGTTCAACCCCTACAGAAATTGTAAATTTGATATTGTGATTAGTAGATACTTTCTATGGAAACCACTTCGGTTTTTTTTGGTAGTTTACATACAAGATAGAAAAATAATAGAAGCTCGACATATATGTAAGTCTGTTTAAAAGCTATGTATGTCTGTTTGAAAGCACAAAGAATGATCCAATTTGCGTTCTTATGAAAATACACTTACGGGAACTCATGCCCTATCGAGCATCTTTTCCCATTTTAAAATTGGTGTTTTCTGCATGACAAATGCTAGTCAGAATGTGGGTTTCAGGGTTTGAACAGAGTTCGATGACTTCAATCATTTATTAGTGTTAAAGTACTCTTAGTTTAGTCCCACATTTGAAATAAATCTAGATTACTCTTTGTACTCTCCTATATGTAGGAGGCAGTGTATTCAATTATTTGCATTCAATAAAGTATTCTTTTCAGTCCTATACTTTAACATGGTATCAGAGCTGGAAAAATAATTACACAAATTTTCTACAAAAATTAGGGTTTCCTCTTTCTCTCTCTGAAAAAAATATTGTTCGTCTTCTCCTCCCTTCTTCATCCGAAAACCCTAACCCTAATCTTTCAAAACCCTCAACTCCTCTCCCTCCTGCTACCACCAAAAGGTCCCCCCCCCCCCCCCTACGATGTCGCTGCCCTTTCTTCCTCCTGCTGTCGCTGCTTGCTACCGCAATCTTCTCCATCTCCTCCCATTCTAGCCGCTGACTGCTAATGCTACTGCTACTCCCGCCGCCCCTTGTCCCCGTCATCTTCCTCCATCTTCCTCCTCCGACTCCTCATCCCCATCTCCTTCCGATCCCGTGTTGCCTTACTGTTCCCTCCTGCCAACCATTCCCAACGACACCCACAGCCGCCAGTGATGCTATCCACTCTCTCTCTGCCACCATAGTTTTAAGTTCGTAAGTTTTTCAGATCTATAAAAAAAGTTGAAAAAGGAAAAACAAGTCGAAAAAGTCAAAAAAAAAGGATGAAGTCTCATGATGTGCACTGTTTGGTAGTGCGTGCCAGTTCTTGATACCCTCTTTAATCCTTATATATCCTTCTCATCCGTTTTCTCCTTCAGATCTAATCTAGATCTGCTCTTATGGTGACCTCCACTACTACTATGGAGACCTCTCATCTTCCTCCTATGGTGTAACGCCCCGAATCCCAAATCATTGAATTCGAGATGTTCTTCAGGATCTTTTCACTTTCTTTGAGTACAATTTTACAAGGAAATTCAAACTTTTCTTTTTACATCAGAGTTACAACATCTTACATTTAAATTTACACAGCGGAAGCAAAATGTACAACATTTACATAAATGAACAACAACATAATGAGATCTTTATGCATCCATTCCTCTTTACATGTAATTTATCCTGCATACAAAACTGTGGGTACGTCAGTTTATTCAACCGACGATAATTATACATGGCCATCCTCTCTATGCCAGAAACAGTATAATGAATCTCATTTCTTGACAAAATCACAACTTGTTCATAATAAGCATGTAAATCAAAGGGAACTTTTAAAGATGTCGTGTCGTGATTGTGCACTTAATCCTTAATGCAATTTATTTAATTAATATGACACTAATGCGCACTTGTTCGAATTCTATGCATCCCATACTACATAGGTTCGAGGGCAAGCCTCTTAATCGTTCTTCATTTTTGTAGGGTTCAATCCCCCGCCATGACTTACTCTACTTCTGTAATTTCAGTGAGTATCCTAGATGATTCTATGAGTACAAGCATGTATCCTGACCCCTGGAGTAGAATTTCGCGCCATGTCTTGACTCGTCAAGCATGCATTCTGCGACAATTCAGCCTCCTCCCTGAACACAATCCTCTTGCAGTCACCAAAACATCCCATAAGCGTGACTAAAGTCCGATCATTACTGAGTTGTGCCCGCGCCATGTCTTGACTCATCAAGCATGCATTCTGCGGCTCACACACCCGCACCGTACCCTAGCTCTCATACTCATGTTTTTCTCTCACCTTCATCACCTCCACACTATGTATTAAATTGATTAGAATCATGAATGAAAATCAAGCTCTAGAGTTAGCCTCTCCATCAAACCGGACTTATCATTTCATTTCACATGACCAACCTTGGTCTATTTCTCAATTTCATTTCATTTCACTGCCGGGGAGACTTAGCTACTCTTTCGTTCAATTTCAAATTCACAATATCCAATTGAGCATCATCAGCTCATCATTCATTTTAGAGTCTCGCAGACTTTCTTATCATGATTTCACATTTCATATTTTCAATTAATTCTCAATTCTCATCTACGATTCATTTCACATAATTCATACAGCCATAAACAGAGTCCATCGACTTAAATCATAAAGTTCACCATTACCAACAGTAAATAACATGAATTCAAATATATCAAAGTCCACTCTGTACAGTCGACTTGGAAGAACACCAGTCGACTTATACAGTCACATACAGGATCATCATAATGCTCGGGATAGTCGACTGTTGCACACAACCAGTCGCCTGTCCCGCAATTTTTCAGGTTCACAATATTGTCCTCATGACAGTCGACTGTTCATCCATCAGTCGTCTATCCTGGAGATTTCAACAGCACAATTCTATGTCCAGATCAGTCGACTTGCTACACACATTCGGTCGACTGGACAGATCCATTTTCAATTTAAAAGATTATTTACAGTTCTTACGTGCACTTGCATCATGATGTCAATTAACAGTATACATAAATTCATGTTTCATAGACAGAGTCTCTTATCGTTCAATAACATTACAACATGAATTTTCAAGTTATGAATACGCTCTTTCCTTTAGAGAAAATACTTTAAACATGCGTTCACATTGCTCATACTTTCTTACGACAATGAAGATATGAATCTCAAGTCATCATACTAGGTCTACATAATGGAATATCTTAATTTATGGAACTTCCAAATAGTCACAGTCAGATTGAAGTACCAGTCGACTTAACGCAACATCAGTCGACTGCTCCGACAATTCTAAGTTATTAATCACCATTAGTTCTTTTCATTCATTTACCTTCCCTCCATCATATGTGTCATAGGGAGAAATATACATATAATAATCACACCATCATGTCTAATTGCACACATGTTTATCAGCACATTATGAAAAATAGTGTCTCGTACCAGTAGGCTGGCTCACATGGCAGTCGACTGTACCGACAGTCTCGTTCTCATTATTAATAGCATGTTCAAGCAATTTCTACTGCATTCAATTCACTTTTTGTAACATGGTATCAATCATAAGAATTATAGTATCATTCCTACATTAGAAGTCCTGAGAAACACCCACCTTATATGAAGAAACAATCGAAATCCCGCAAAACTCTTCAAGACGGTACTGCACTCCTTGCTCCTTTGTTCCACACCGAGCTCCTCAGAAGTGCTACTCGTCTCCACAGAAAAGCTCCCACACACAAACTCACAAATAACTCTCTTAAAATAATCTTAGAAAATCTTAGTGTAAAAGAGATAGGGAAATAGGAGGGGTATTTATACTAGAAAATAGATAGAATAGATGGCTAAGATTAATAGGGGAGTTGCAGATCAAGGGATAGGATGCAATCGGGAGTTTGAGAAACTACCCACACTCACACACAACCGCCCATGATGGATGCCACTACTCTACCCACAATCCGGCCAAAAGAAAAGGTGCTCAATGCACGTGTATGCGAAATGCACGTGCATGCACACCCACACTAATAAAATTGTACAAAAATATAATGTATAAAAAGTGTTACACAAAATGGGCTTAAATTCATTTGGGCCAAAAATAAATATTTTAAAAAGAGAAAATGAACAAATCAACATTGGGCTTCAAGAAGAATGCTCTATAGAAAATAATACACTTTATTCATCATGTAGAGAAAATAATAGACAACAAGCTACACAAGCACACCATATGAAAATAAATAAATAATCTTTAAGTATTAAGAAAAATCGGGGTATTACATCACTCCCTCCTTAGAATAGTTCCGTCCCCGGAACTACAGCCAAGAGCGAGAAACAGAAAACACCACAACAACAAGAGATACAAAGATACAAAGAATACAAAAATACAATCAAGCAAAAAGCTCAGGATAGTCCTTTAACATCTTCTCCTCAGATTCCCAAGTAGCCTCTTCAACCAAGTGGTTTCTCCAGACTACCTTGACCATCGGTATCGTCTTATTCCTCAAGACTTTCTCCCTACGGTCAACAATCTCAACAGGAGTCTCGATGTAATTCAGGTCTAACTGCAAACCTTCCGGCACTTCAGGCAAATGATGACTCGGATCTGGAATATAACCTCTCAGCATAGACACATGAAAGACATTGTGCACCTGAGACAACTCTTCCGGTAATTCAAGCCGGTAAGCAGTTTTCCCGATCCTTTTCAATATCTTGTATGGGCCTATAAACCTCGGGGCTAACTTCCCGCCTTTGCCAAAACGAACCACACCTTTACTGGGTGATACCTTCAGAAAGACGAAGTCACCAACCTCAAACTCAAGGTCCCTTCTCCGGTTGTCTGCATAGCTTTTCTGCCTGCTCTGAGCTTCCACCAACCTTTTCCTGATCAGATCAATCTTCTCAGAAGTCAGCTGTACAAGCTCAGGACCAAACAACTGACGCTCCCCAACCTCATACCAACAAACAGGAGTCCTGCACTTCCTGCCATACAAAGCTTCATACGGCGCCATCCCAATGCTAGCCTGAAAACTGTTGTTGTAGGCAAACTCTTCACTCCAGCGCCGATGCCAGCTTGTTTATTCCAGTGTTGTGTCCTTTTCATTTCGGTGGTTTTTCACCCATTTAGTTAGGATTGTATGTTGTATTATTGTTTTACCTCTGGTAAAACCTGACTATCTTGTACTTTTCCTTTAATTAATATATTTTTTGGTCTGGCTGGAGTCTGTGGACTCTATCCGTCTCATCAAAAAAGAAAAAAAACAGTGAGACTCCAGTCTTCAGGAATATGTTGTAGTATTTTTTTATGATTATTTTTTATACGCTACAATATAGCTAAACGATTCCCTGCATTTCATTAACAAGTGAATTTTGGAAGTTCAAAGTACACTGTACATGAGATGGTCACTTTCGGTTACAGTCATCATACATAAAGAAACAATTCAAAATTGCAAATGAAATAAAACCGATTAGAGGCACAATTAGGATCTTTCATCCTTGGAATTCCCTTGCCTGTCCGTTACTGTAGATTTATCTCTGGCTTTTTCTTGGATTTTCCGCTATATCTTGTTTGCCTATTTATAGAAGTTTTTTTCAAGTGCAACTCCTGAGTATATCAATGTTATTGATAGCTACTACTAGAAGAAAGCTATTGTTCGGTGGGTTACACTAATTCATAGCTAAAACTGATGATATATTATATTAAACAATCGTTGAATGCGTTGGAGTTTACAAATTTGTCTATTATTATGTGATGTGGGTAAATAATCCAGGTTCACCTGAATCGTCAGATCCCCTTAGGATTCGCAAATTCCTTTAAATCAATGACCTCTTGAATGCTCTACCTGAATGCAGCTCACCTGAATAATCGGTAGACTGTGGACCGCCTGAATGCTCATTAATAATCGGCAGACTGTGGATGACCTCCGGCACCAGCTCAACTGATCGAGGGGCGGAGCTGTCCCCTCCAACCAGGCTCCGACCCAGAGCATTCACCCATCCCAGGATCAGGAGCAGCGGCACAGCCACTCCCCGAGAGATCGTCCACCCATGAACAGTCAAGGCAAGGAGGTCCCGGTCATGAGATCCGAGTTCCAGGAGTTTAAGGACAAGGTCCTCTACGCCTTCCGAGGCGGTCTCAGGGCCGAGCGTCAAAACGACAACCCTCACCAAGAGGAGGAAGACCAGGGTAGTGAGTCTCACGGCTCGACCCAGTCGGCAAGACGGGATGATGCCGTCCTTAAGCATCTCCAAGAGACGGAGGATCGCCTCGCCCGGATCGGCGAGGGCGGGGGACAATCCAGTCGGGGGTATCAACCTGCCCGACCCCCGTTCTCCGCTCGGACCTCCGATTCCGAGGAATTTCAAACCGCCCAAGTTCAAGACGTACAATGGAGAGTCTGATCTTACTGATCACATGGAGGGGTTCAAAACCCTCATGATGATTCAAAATTTTTGTCGTAATAGGCCACTTTTTGAATATATTTGCAATTATGGGTTAGTTTCAAAACTATTAGTGCTCGTGGGCTACTTGGTGCCACGTCAGCAGCGGCCGCTATTCTCATTAGTGACCTCTTCATTTTGAAAGTCGTTAATGAAAATAGCGGTCTTTGTTTTAAAATATTTGGAATTTTTTGTTTTCTGTTGCTATTCCCACTAGTGACCTTAGTATATATGAAATCGCTAATGGGAATAGCGACCTCAAATGAATGTATACTTAGCGATTTCTAGAGAGCTTTTTGCTCTCTTGGGATTTTTTTTTTAAAAACTGAGGTCGCTAGTTCTAATAGCGACCGTAGTAAAACTAAATCTCCATGCTCTCTGTAAGTTTTGCAAAATAATCACCCAACTAAGATCGCTATTGGGAATAGCGACCTTAGTATACTTCGGTCGTTATTCGCAATAGCGACCTCAGTAGAAAACTAAATTTTCTTTTTCTTTGTAAAAATTGCAAAATAGTCACACAATTAAGACCTCTATTCGAAATAGCGATCTTAGTACAATAAATGTCTCTATTCCGAATAGCGACCTTTGTACAACTAAGGTCGCTATTCCGAATAGAGACACCAGTTTCAAAAATAAATTGATTGTTATCATAAAGGGACGTGCTCATCTTTCCGACCTTACAACTGTTCACGAAGGGACGTGCTCATCTTTGTACAACTAAGGTCGCTAATAGGAATGATGACAGTAAACAAAAATTTATTTTTTCTTTCTAAAAAGAGGTCGCTATTCCCATTAGAGACCATTAAAAGGAACATGCCGCTAATGAGAATAGTGCCCACTGCTGGCATGGCACCAAGTAGCCCACGAGCACTAATAGTTTTGAAACTGTTCCATAATCGCAAATATTTTCAAAAAGTGGCCTATTACGGTAAAAATTTCTAATGATTCACAATGCCTCGGATCCTCTCCTCTGTCGCGCATTTCCAGCCACTGTGCCTGGCCGGCATGGGAGTGGTTCTCAAAACTTGCTCCCAACTCAATTTTCTCATTCAACCAGCTCGAGGCGAGCTTCCTTGCTCACTTCGTGAACAGTTGCAAGGTCGGAAAGATGAGCACGTCCCTTCTGGACCTCAGACAGAAGGAAGCAGTCCCTTCGGGACTTTGTGCGGAGGTTCACTGCCGAGGCTAGGGCAGTCTTTTCTCTCGATGCTAGCGTCGCGTCGACTGCCTTTCGGCACAATGTTCACCACAGCCAGCTGATAGCCTCCTTGGCGAAGAAGCCGCCCATTGATTTTCCCGACCTACTTAACAGGGTCGAAAAGTACATCCAAGTCGAGAAAGCTCTGCACCCTGAAGGTCTGAAAGAAACATCATCCAAGGGGAAGAGAAAGGTCGATGATTCCGAGCCTACGAAGAAGGCTCAAAAAGATGCATTCGGACAGAGACAACCACCTCCTGTCTCCCGCTTCGAGAAGTTCACTCCGCTGACTCAGAGTGTGTAGGCTATCCTCATGGAAATAGAGGATAACATGATCGTCCGCCATCCTCCCCGATCTAACAACACAACAAGAGGGACCAGAGATTATACTGTCGGTTCCATCGGGATCACGAGTACGAGACTGATAATTGCCGAACCCTCAAAGACGAGCTTGAGGTCCTCATCCAAAGGGGGTACCTAAGGGAGTTCACCCGAGCTAACCCGAGTGCTTCGCCTCCCCCTTTAACAACCAATAGACATCCAGAGGTGGAACCCGAGCCTCAAGGAGTCGTTGGGCCGACCATTCTTTGCTGTGTCCACGACGGACCTGTAACATCCCTAGTTTTCAATTATAATAAGAGTTTGGTTGATTTCACGTGTCTTGCACGTGTAAATTTATGTACATTTTCTCCTAAAAATTATTATCATGAACAAATATTTTAATTCTTCTCTTTTTAACTTGAAAATCCTATTTAAACTTTAGGCCTAATTGTCTAAATCTAGCCCTCCTTAATTAAATTAATTTATTTTTATTAGAAGCCCATAGACTTTTAGCCCACTAGATTGAGCCCACTAATTTAATTCTCTTTTTTATCACAACTTGTAAGGTAGACTAGTTTTGTAACCAATTAAATTAATTAAGCATGTACAACTAGTAACTAGAGGTGCTATGTGTGACACGTGCATTGCACTAGCACGTGCCCTTGGTGCATGAGGGGTTGGCCGGATGGAGCAAGAGAGAATGGGAGAGGTGGAGTAGTGGATGAGGTGGTTTTGTGTTCATGGGCGGTTGCTACAACTCCCTAATACATCCTAGCCCCTAATTTATAACCATCTAAATTAATCTTGGCCATCCATTTTGCTTTCAAAAAAGTATAAATACCCCCTCATTCTCTTCATGAAGTGCATTAGAAAAATTGGTAAAGAAAGTAAGAAAAGAACTAGTTGTGAGAAAAAGATTGAGAGCATTTTGTGAGTAAAAAGATTGAGAGATTTGTGTGTGTTCATTCCAAGTGGAGGCCGGCCTACATCAAGAAGCAAGGAGAGGAGCTCGGTTTCCATCTAGCACAAAAAGGAGGAGGCATTTTGGTGGCACAATCTAGGAGGAGAAGGATCCGTTCGTGTGTTCTAGGAGATTTCTAGGAGCTTTCTATTTGTTTTTCTCCAAAAAGGTGGGTGATTTCTCAAGCTTCTAGTTAGATACCATGCTAGGATTGAAATTGTGATTATGTTAGAATTGAGTAGAAAATATTGCCATACAATTGCTCAAGGAGATTAAGAAGAAAAGAACACCATTTAATCTACATGAAATGTTAGTAGAATAATTTAGAATGTGTTATGATGGCTTGGTAGTTTATTCGCATGCTAAAATGGGTAAATTATGATGTTTGTGAAACTTTGTCTATGCATGAATTGAAAGATACAATATGTAGAAAATGTGCTTAAGGATAAATGTGTAGAATGTAAATTAATGGATTATTAAATAGATTAAATTGCGATAAAAGTGTGTTTCATTTAGACATATGCATGTAGTGTTGTAGTCACTTGATTTATTATCTATATTGTCTTTTGAAATATAAGAAAATGAGTAATTTGTGAAATAGGGCTAATTTAAAGAGCTAATTTTTGTAAAGAATGAAAGAGAGAAAAACTTACATGAACTTATTATGAATGAGGGGAAGTTTGTGGGTAAAGGATTAGTTTAAAAAGAATTGTTTCAATGCCGAAAATACATTCATGATCCATTTTAAATTGCAACCTAGTACAATCGACAGTCGACCGAACTAGAGTCGACAGTCGATTGTCAAGTATTAAATTTCGGATTTAGTCTGTAGGACAGTCGACTGTTACTGTCTTGATTGTTGGTCCTCGAGTTTTAATTCCTAGCAGGACAGTCGATTGGCCATCTTTCCACAGTCGACTGCCACTATCCTAACTACTGGTTCTTGAGTTTTGAAGTTTCACAGGACAGTCGACTGACAATTTTTCAACAGTCGACTGAACTGACTATTGGTTCTTGAGTTTTGAAGTCTCGCTGGACAGTCGACTGGTCATCTTTCAATAGCTGACTGTCACTATCCTGATTTTTGATTTTTGAGTTTTGAATTGCTATAAAAAAATACCTAGACTTCATTAAAAGTATTTCTATAACACTTGACCTATTATGACTAGAATTTTGAGAAGAAGAATTAATAAGATTTTTGGATATGATTCTTTTGTAATTAAAGATACAAATATTTGTTGAACATAGAGGATATTTTGAATCGAGATTTTAAATGAGATGTGTTTTGGAAAATTTTAAGTAAAGATAATTGGGAGTTTGGCTTAATAAGTGAAAGAATGTTATTATGAAAGTAAAGGAAATTTGTGAAATCTATTATGAATGTGGTAAGCTTGAAAAATGATTTCGTCACTTTATACATGAAAATTGTGCATGAAAATGAAATGGAAAATCATGATGAATTATGAGAAAAATTTGTGTGTGAATACTCAATTTTTTTTATGAACATGAAATGAGATTAAAGACTAGAGTGTAGCAAAGTCCTTATACCGGTATGGAATCAATTCTTTTGAGATGAAATATTGAAATGAAAGGCCAAGTTTGGGTCGTTATTTTTGATTGGTGGTTAAGACCGGTATTGAGAAAGTGCTAACTCTAGGGTGTTGGTTTTATTCATGATTCAAATAATTAAGGATTAGATACATAGTGAAGATGTGATGAAAGTAAGAGAAAAATACGAGTACGAGGGCCTCGGAGCTACGATGTGAGAGTATTCGCAGGCTACATCATGCGTCATGTCATGACGTGGATACATCTCTAGGATATCGTACCGCAGGCGACGCTTGTGGGGTGTTTGGTGACTACGGGTGGTGCCATTGTTCTATGACGGAGGCTGAATTGTCCATAGGTTCTACACGATGCGTCGTGTCATGACGTGGGATTCCCCTCCAGACTGTCTGGACATGGGCTCGTAACTCATAGAACATTTAGGATACTTACCGTAGTTACCGTAGTAGTTTAAGTCATGACGAGGGATCCAAACCTACAAGATGAAGAACAATTAAGGGCTTGCCCTCGGACCTCTGTAGTATGGGATGCATAGAATCCGAACAAGTGCGTATTAGTGTCATGTAATATAAATAATTGCATTAAGGACTAAGTGCACATTCACATACGACACCAATAGGATAGTCCCCTTAGCTTTGTTTTGTGACAAGTGTGTGCTTTATAAGTAAGAGAAATTGATGTATTATCTCTGTAGCGCCCCGAATTTCTAATATAATATCTTAAAAAATATGTGGCACAATCCCAGCATCAACTTCAATGTAATTGTAAACATAGCAACCAAATATAGGGAAAATTAAAACTTTTATTTACATTAATTGTTTACAAAGCACCGCGGAATACAAAATACCTTGATTTACAAATTTCTTTCTTTACAACACTTTCTTTTACAAATATTAGACAAAGCTCTATTACATCAATTTATCTCAAACGTCCAAACCTCCAAGCTCTAAGCAACAACCTGTAACACATGAGGCTAGAGATGATCCCTAACCCCCAAAACTAAAGGGGTCAGCTATAAATGGTGTGAGTGACATAAAAACAAACAACATAAATAAACATAAAACACTGAGTCATCAACAACATGTGTCATCAGCAAGAATAAATGAATGAGAAATAACAAATAAGTAAAGCGTGAAAATACACGAAAACATCAAGTGAAACTAGACTATGTGTCAAGTGTAGGAAATAGGAAAAACACATGCGTGAAACCAATCAAGAAAACACAATTCTATATGCTGACTCTCTAATGCGTACTTGTTGAAGTCTATGCATCCCATTCTACATAGGTTCGGTGCAAGCCCTTAACGTCTCCACATTATAGGGTTCAATCCCCGCTATGCAACTAATCCTAACACGATGACTACTAGGAGATAACGATAAACTGTGAGTATTAGCCCATGCCCAATGATTTCAGAGATAAATCCCACACCACGAGCACTGACACCTCATCACAAGAATACCACATGTGCGTCGCCTCGACCCCAGAGATCAATCACTCTCAACACCGCAGATCGGATACCCGGCTATCAATCACTCTCAACACCGCAGATCGGATACCCGGCTATCAATCACTATCAGTGACTCTCAATACCGCAGAATATACCCGGCCCCGGAGATCAATGACTCTCAATACCGTAGAATATACCCGACCCCGGAGATAAATGACTCTCAACACCGCGGATCATACTGAGGTCCATAACCCATGTTCCCGTTCATCATATCACCACTAGTGCCTGTCCTTATAACTTTTTTTTGGGTTATTTAATTACTTAACGAATCTGTATAAGTAGTTATAGATCAAGATATTCAACACCGCAGATCGGATACCCGGCTATCAATCACTATCAGTGACTCTCAACACCGCAGAATATACCCGACCTCGGAGATCAATCACTTTCAACACCGCAGATCGGATACCCGGCTATTAATCACTCTCAACACCGCAGATCGGATACCCGGCTATCAATCACTATCAGTGACTCTCAATACCGCAGAATATACCCGACCCCGGAGATCAATGACTCTCAATACCGCAGAATATACCTGACCTCGGAGATCAATAATTTGAAAGAATGTTCATAGATATGACATAAGGATACATCAGTACTAGTCGACTATAGAAAGCATAAGTCGACTGTCCAGAAGAAAAGTTCCATGATTTTAAGAAAATATACTAAGGGTTATAAGTTGACTTATAAAAGACATAAGTCGACTTACCAGAGATTATAAGTCGACTTAAAAAGTCATGAGTCGACTTACCAGAGAGAAATTCCAGTAATCTTTAAGAAAATATTCTAAGTGTTATAAGTTGACTTATAAAAGTCATAAGTCGACTTATTAGAGATTATAAGTTGACTTATAAAAGTCATAAGTCGACTTACCAGAGATTATAAGTCGACTTAAAAAGTCATAAGTCGACTTACCAGAGAGAAATTCCGGTAATCTTTAAGAAAATATTCTGAGTGTTATAAGTCGACTTACCAGAGAGAAATTCCAGTAATCTTTAAGAAAATAATCTAAGTGGTACCAGTCGACTGTAAAAGTCGTCAGTCGACTGTCCAGAACCTAATTTCAAGAAAACTAAAGATCATAGCAGCTGGGTCGTATCAGTCGACTGAAAGGTCGTACCAGTCGACTGTCGGCCTACAGTCTGAAGAATTTAGGTCGTACATATGTCAAAACTAAGGTTTTTAAGAATCAGTCATATAACAAAAATAACTTTGTATTATTTTCCAAATCTTATTAATACCAAAATAAATAGATTTAAACTTAGCATTTGAGAAATCCAAGTCCAAACAACTTCTTTTACAAAAATCACAAATCCCCAATTTAAATCCTCATAACTCAAATCCTCAAAACATAATCCTCTAAACCATTAATCATTCACAAAATTCCTCAACTAAATCTCAACTATTCTCTATAGTTGATTCATGAACAAAATAAATTTATCCTCAACATGGTCAAGTTGTTTTTATCCAAGTCACCAATAGTCCAAAAATCTCATCTTTAATTTAATTAATGCGTGACATCTATTAAACTCAATCAAATCAACAATAATCCAACATTTTAAGAAAATATAATCTAAGCAGTAGCAGTCGACTGCTAATAATCACCAGTCGACTGTTCGCAACGAAAATCCAACATTTATATTAGGTTCTCAACAAATCTAAAATCATTCTCATACAAATATCTAGGGTTCTTCTCAAAGATCCAATTTTTCGTTCATCCATCCAACTTACATATTCAACATCCAAATCAATCTAAACATTCATATCATTCTCATACGTCATTGGTGTTGATATTTGCAAGTGTACAAAATCGCACAAGTAATATAGATAGATGAGTAGAGTGTCGAACCCACAGGGACTAGATATTTTACTGAGTACCGATATCGCTAGATGAATCACTATTTGAAAGATCGAATTTAATTAATGATAAAATAACTAAATTAAATTAATCTAATTAAATCTAACTAAATTGGTGAAGAGGGAGAGGGCTGTTAAACTATGAAGCTCTTGTACTTTGTTTACTGGTAAAATTTGTTCTAGGGCTCTTGGTTCACCTCGTTTATCACACACACAAATTATAATTCCTTATAAATAAATATATTATCTTTCCCAAATTGTCGACCAAAATCCTAAAAATATTAACCACTCTATCAACGTAGTCTAAAAATTATTCTCAATTAATCATTCGTCTATCCACCAAATTATTAATTGAGAAATTGGATTTCTTAACGGTCACGTCCTCCAATATACGGTCTTAATTTTTTATTAATCACAAATAACCTATTCGGTCTCTTTATGATATGAGAAATCATACAAATGTCTATCCACCATGTTGTATGCATAAATAATAAAAATTTAAAACACAATCAGGAAAAATAGAGTAATAATAAGAAATTAAAATTTGTGTTCTACAAAACTCGGCTACATCTTAGCCTCTAGAAGAATAAATTCAGTTCATGTTTAAATTGCAATTAATAGAAATGTTTGGATTGCATCTAAAAGATATATAGAAAGGAAGATGAGATACAAAAAAAATAATAATATAAAAAACATTAATCCAAACCCAGTCTCAAAAATTCCGAACCCAAAGCTTTGAAAACGCATCGCCAGTCTGATCGCGCAGCCACGTCAGCGTGGGACCCAGCGCTCAGGTCTCTGCAGATGCTGTCGCTGTCGCCGTGTGAGTGGGTCCCGCCTGCAGATGCTTCTCTCTCTCCCTTTGTTTGTAAGTCTGGCAGGCAAACTGAGATGCTTTGGATCTCTCCCTTTGTTTGTAAGTCTGCACGTCACGTTGAAGAAGGATGCAGCCCTGCGCTGCTTCTTTCTTCTTCTTTGGTTAGTCAGCACGCAAGAGAGAAGGACGAAAAGTCGCCAAGTCAAATCGCTTCGTTGGGTGCACTTCGAATACTGCGCCAAAAGAACAACAGCCCTACTGCCCACACGCTGCTTTTCGCCTTGGAATTCGCACCCGCCTCCTCTCTCCCATACTTTTTCTTTTTCTTCTTTTGAGTTATTGTACAGCCGTCACCTCTTCATCATCTCTCTCTTCTTTGCTTCTTCTTATAGAGAACGGGAAGGAGAATTAGGGTTGCGCTTTTTTGCATAAAAGTCCACATTCTTCCTTTATTTCCTTCCTTTTATAACCCAGAATTTTATTTACTTCCCTTTCTTTCTTTTCTTCCTTTTATTTCCACCACGTGCTGCTGCATACACAAAATAATATCTGAAGTGAGGATTTTTTAAATAAAATAAATTAAATTAGTTTAAAATTAATTAAACTAACTTTATATCATATTAGCGTATAAAAATCCTTTTAAAATTATTTGTCGCAATTTTAACTCAACAAAACAATAAAAATTTATCAATCAATTATTTTACTTTGTTTGTTGATTTTTTCCACAATTCTTTACTTTTTGCATCAAAAATATTATTTCTTCAAAAATAATTAATTAAATGAAATCATATAGAAATAAGATGAATTATGGACAATATCAGCGAAAACAAGTCATTTTAATAGGTAAATGTGTACAAATATTTGTATATAAATCCGACACATCAAATACCCCCAAACTTAAGATTTTGCTTGTCCTCGAGCAAAAAGTAGAATCATGAACAAGGGAATAATAATAGTAGACTCGACCCATCACACTAAGAGATCTCATCATGCAAGCATCAAAATTTCAATTAAAAATATAAACAATTGCAAATAAAGTAAAACTAAACATACCCACTTTCTCCAGTGCAATTATTTATTCATAATTTCCAAAAAAAAATCGCATTTGTCATGCAATTAATGTAATTATATTATGCAACAACTTAATCTGTGATTATCCCTTCTCTCTACTACAAACCGAGTAGTAAACTAGAGTTTTTTTTTTTTTTTTTTTTTTGTCTCTTCTTTAAGTCGTCACTTGCCTTTTGACGCGAATGCAAAACATTTGTGATGAATTCACCCGGTTACTCAACAAGTCACAAACTTAAAGTGCTTTGCATACTCATATTTCAAGTTGCCGTTTTACGTAAAAGTAAACATTTGTGATGAATACCCCTAGTTACTAAGCAATTCAAAACATTGGAGTAGATTGACTTTATTCACAATACATTTATTATTATTATTTTTTTCATTATTACTCTATTTACTTAAACTCTGTTTAGGACTAGATCAAAGGGGATAATCACGAGAAAAAGCATCACATTTGTCTTTTATTATAATAGCATGACCCACACAATTTTGTAAGAAATTTTGAAATTCAATAATCCTGAAGTAAATAAGTATGCTTAATATTGCTTTATAAAAAAAATTGTTTATCCTAAAAAAATTGTTTCAATGCTCATCACAATAAAGAACTCAAAATGTGTAATGGTGAGCCTAATTGAAATCCTTTTTAAAATTTTGTTTTTTCTTTTCTAAAATAATAAAAATAAAAATAAATTTGTAAACCTTCCCCCCCAAACTTAAATATCACATTGTCCTCAATGGGAAAGAAAAAGAAAAACAAAAAGAATGCAAAAAGTTTAGAATATCTCCCCTGATTCGTCTTTAAATTTCTGCACGCGCAGCGTTCAGTATTTTGGCGATATCTAGAGCTGTAGATGTCGAAATGGGCTGAAATTTTTTTTGCTGGAAAGCTAAGACAATTGCCTACAACTTTTCTTTGAATCACTTTTCCAGATTCTGACTCCATGCTGCTCAAAAACAGCCATCAATGCAGGTGTTCAAAACAGCTCCGCCTGGCGACTTTCAAAATTTGTGCAATCCTACAAGATAAAATCAAAAATTAAAATAAAATAAACTAAAAGATAAATGAAAACTGAATGCAATAAAAGAAAACATGGGTTGCCTCCCAAGAAGCGCTAAGTTTTAAGTCTTCAGCCAGACATGGGGGTGAAATAGTTAAGTAACGCCAAGATCCAACAACATTAAAACATCCTTTCTAATTTTTCTCTTCTTGTGTGGATCGGGTTCAAGTTCCAATTTGAGGCGTTTCCTTTTAGATGATGATGTCTTTGATTTCCCCACCTCTTTGAATTTATGCTGAAAAAAAAAAATGAATAAATAGAACGTTCAGCATCCAAGTACATAACATGTTCAAAAATATTTTCTTTTTGAGTTTCAAGACTTGTTAAATTTGTTGGACATACTTCAATTGGTGATTTTTCAATTTCAGCCTTATGTTTCTTGCCCATAATTAAATCAGTTTCACTTACTTGAATAGATGACTGTTCTTCAGGAGGAAAATTTGTGAAATTAAAAACATTATACATTACTTGCTCACGCTGAATTTGTTCCTCCCGCTTCCTAGTGCTATTGCTTTGCATGCTCCTTGGGGTTTACAACTGTGTTGCTTGGTAAAGTTCCTGCAGCTCTTTCATTAAGAATATTAGAAATTTGACTAATTTGTACCTCGAGATTGTGGATGGAAGCCGAAGTTGAATTTGCAATATTTTGAATTGCTTGATCCGTCTTTTGCATGTATTGCTTGAATATTTCTTCTAATGTCGGCTTCATTTCTTGTTGTTGAAAATTTTGTTGTGGTCTAGCTCCTTCTTGACTATTGTTTCAAGAAAAATTGGGGTGATTTCTCCATCCTGGATTGTATGTGTTTGCATAAGGGTTGTTTTGCCTTTGAAAATTTGACACATAATTCGCTTGTTCTGCAATTGATGGAGCAAAAGGATTCCCCACTTGGCAATCTGCATTAGAATGATTTCCTGCACAATAGTCACAAATGATATGAGATTGAATAGCATTAACATTCATATTACCTATTTGCTTAGATAAAAAATCAATTTTTGCATTTAAATTAGAAATAGGGTCAAGTTCAAAAACTCCCGCCACTTTTCTTTGCACTGTTCTTTCTGAGGACCACTGATAATTATTAGATGCCATTTCTTCTAAAAGGTCATAAGCTGCTTCATGAGTCTTGCTCATTAAGGCACCTCCAGCTGCTGCATCTACCATGGATCGATTTGTAGCCCCCAAACCGTTATAGAATGTTTGCACTTGTAGCCATTTTGGAAGTTCATGATGAGGATACTTCCTTAGTAGATCTTTGTACCTCTCCCATGCATCATATAATGACTCTGTCTCATGTTGAGTGAATGTTGTGATGTCATTTCTTAACTTTGCTGTTTTTGCTGGGGGAAAATACTTTGTCAAAAATTTCTGTGCTAACCCTTCCCAAGTAGTAATAGCTCCCTGTGGTAAAGAATTCAACCAATACTTTGCCCTATCTCTAAGTGAGAAAGGAAAAAAGTCTAAGTCGAATGGCGTCATTAGAAACCCCATTGAATTTGAAGGTATCGCATATCTCAAGAAAGTTTGTGATGTGAGTGTTTGGGTCATCATGTGGTAGTCCTCCAAATTGAAGGTTCTGCTGAACCATCTGAATGATTGATGGTTTTATTTCAAAATTATTTGCTTCAACTGCAGGCCTTGTTATGCTTGATAAGGTTCCATTAACTGAGGGCATTGCATAATCCCTCAAAGCTTTGTTCTCTTCGTTTGCCATGGATAAAGAGAATTTTTTCTTCTTTCTAATTTGTCGTAATGTCCTTTCGATTTCTGGATCAAAGAGTATAGGTTCCAATGGGTTAGATCTGGGCATACACACCTAAACCCTGAAAAACAAATAAATAAAAGAAAAAAAAAAATAATAAATAAATAAGTCAAAAGGATAAAGAGGTGCTATTATAGAATAATATGAAAGCCTCTTAATAATGGGTAAGAGGTCTGGTGATGAAAATTTTCATTCATACTTGCATCAGGTACGACATAAAATAGTACAAAAAAAATATTCGCCCGAAACCTGACGTGACAGGTTTGATAAATTTTTTTTGATTCATCCCGTTTATAATAGCATGTATTTTAATAGCATAAAAGAAAATTTTCAGTCATCCAGCTTGTCATTTAATGCTCTGATTTGATAAAAATCAATCAATCAAAATTTTCATGCCTACATGCCAACCAGAATATCCTATTTACATTAATGGTCTGATTTGATAGAAACTCCACTTTTTTATGATATGCATTTAATGTTCTCAAAATTTTCATGCATATTGTCCAAAATCTGCCAATTATTCGACTATGTCCAGGGAATGATTGTGCTTATGCTAACAGCAATTGTTCCACAATTTCAACCACCAAGCTGCACCACGATTTAAACTGATTTGATAAAAACTCCACATTTTTTTTATAATGTTCTGATTTGATAAAAGAAAGGCCAGGTACACAGTACTCATTTATTTCTTTTAGGACGCAGTATGAAAAACAAAAAAAATTAAAATAAAAAATAAATAACAAAAATAAATTAAAAAGATAAAGAAGTAAAAATAAAATAAAATAAAATAAAATAAATAAATAAAAATAAAATAAATAAAATAAAACAATAAAACGAAGAATAAAAACAGAAAACTAAATACAAATAAAAAATAAATGAAAGTAAAAGTTAGTAAAAAGAAAATAAAGTTGTAAAATGATAATAAAATAAAAATAATTACAAAGAATCCAAATTAGCAATAATCTAGCAATTTTCAATATCAATAAAAGAATAACTAGTCCCCGGCAACGGCGCCAAAAACTTGGTGTTGATATTTGCAAGTGTACAAAATCGCACAAGTAATATGATAGATGAGTAGAGTGTCGAACCCACAGGGACTAGATATTTTACTGAGTACCGATATCGCTAGATGAATCACTATTTGAAATATCGAATTTAATTAATGATAAAATAACTAAATTAAATTAATCTAATTAAATCTAACTAAATTGGTGAAGAGGGAGAGGGCTGTTAAACTATGAAGCTCTTGTACTTTGTTTACTGGTAAAATTTGTTCTAGGGCTCTTGGTTCACCTCGTTTATCACACACACAAATTATAATTCCTTATAAATAAATATATTATCTTTCCCAAATTGTCGACCAAAATCCTAAAAATATTAACCACTCTATCAACGTAGTCTAAAAATTATTCTCAATTAATCATTCGTCTATCCACCAAATTATTAATTGAGAAATTGGATTTCTTAACGGTCACGTCCTCCAATATACGGTCTTAATTTTTTATTAATCACAAATAACCTATTCGGTCTCTTTATGATTTGAGAAATCATACAAATGTCTATCCACCATGTTGTATGCATAAATAATAAAAATTTAAAACACAATCAGGAAAAATAGAGTAATAATAAGAAATTAAAATTTGTGTTCTACAAAACTCGGCTACATCTTAGCCTCTAGAAGAATAAATTCAGTTCATGTTTAAATTGCAATTAATAGAAATGTTTGGATTGCATCTAAAAGATATATAGAAAGGAAGATGAGATACAAAAAAAATAATAATATAAAAAACATTAATCCAAACCCAGTCTCAAAAATTCCGAACCCAAAGCTTTGAAAACGCGTTGCCAGTCTGATCGCGCAGCCACGTCAGCGTAAGACCCAGCGCTCAGGTCTTGCAGATGCTGTCGCTGTCGCCGTGTGAGTGGGTCCCGCCTGCAGATGCTTCTCTCTCTCCCTTTGTTTGTAAGTCTGGCAGGCAAACTGAGATGCTTTGGATCTCTCCCTTTGTTTGTAAGTCTGCACGTCACGTCGAAGAAGGATGCAGCCCTGCGCTGCTTCTTTCTTCTTCTTTGGTTAGTCAGCACGCAAGAGAGAAGGACGAAAAGTCGCCAAGTCAAATCGCTTCGTTGGGTGCACTTCGAATACTGCGCCAAAAGAACAACAGCCCTACTGCCCACACGCTGCTTTTCGCCTTGGAATTCGCACCCGCCTCCTCTCTCCCATACTTTTTCTTTTTCTTCTTTTGAGTTATTGTACAGCCGTCACCTCTTCATCATCTCTCTCTTCTTTGCTTCTTCTTATAGAGAACGGGAAGGAGAATTAGGGTTGCGCTTTTTTGCATAAAAGTCCACATTCTTCCTTTATTTCCTTCCTTTTATAACCCAGAATTTTATTTACTTCCCTTTCTTTCTTTTCTTCCTTTTATTTCCACCACGTGCTGCTGCATACACAAAATAATATCTGAAGTGAGGATTTTTTTAAATAAAATAAATTAAATTAGTTTAAAATTAATTAAACTAACTTTATATCATATTAGCGTATAAAAATCATTTTAAAATTATTTGTCGCAATTTTAACTCAACAAAACAATAAAAATTTATCAATCAATTATTTTACTTTGTTTGTTGATTTTTTCCACAATTCTTTACTTTTTGCATCAAAAATATTATTTCTTCAAAAATAATTAATTAAATGAAATCATATAGAAATAAGATGAATTATGGACAATATCAGCGAAAACAAGTCATTTTAATAGGTAAATGTGTACAAATATTTGTATATAAATCCGACACATCAGTCATACACAAATCAAAGAAAGCAAACAAAACAACAATCAATTATGTCATTCACCTGCAATATACACAAAACAAATAAAACAAAACAATGTCACTCACGTAGTTGGAGAGATCAAGCGAATATCACGAAGCACAATGAAGAATCCCCTCTTTGCAAAGACTCCAAGATCTCCTCTTCAATCACCTAGAAAATAAAAATATAATAAAACTTGTGTTGTACAGTGAATGACGGCTGCACACCCTCTTTTATACAGGCCGGAAATAAGGAATTAGGGTTTTAGAAATACTTTTGCAAAAGAATCCTTTTCAATTTATTACTTTACATATACAACCTTCCTTAATTAAAATAAGTTAACTAAATCAAAACCAAATCAAATCTTCTTATCACTGAGTTGTCCAGCAATCCAGAACAGCCCAGTAAATAAGAAAAATTCGGATTTACAACTCAGAGTGGCGATTTTGCACTAAAGCCCTCCATTTTGTAATATTTGCAAATACATCATAAAATATTCATAAAAATCCAGAAAAATCAGAAATAATATCTAATAATACATATTAAATTTTCCAATCAAAATATTTGACTTTTACTTTCCAGAAAAATATTTGCAAAAAGATCCAACATAAATTCCATATTTGCAAAAACACCATATTTGTATAAATCTTTACCAAATCAACTCTAAATAAAGTTTAAATATACTTTAATTTAAATGATGACCATGGAAAGCCCAAAAATCAGTAAAAACGAATTTTCATAATTTATTTCAGATCCAAACTATTTTTTACATAAAAGCCCCTCTTTCGAGATATTTATAAAAATAGTTTCTCAACTCAGAAAAATTCCAAAATTTAGAATATACTCCATAATAAGTATGAGAATTTATTAAAATATAAAATTGGATATTTACACCAAAAATATTTGCACGTGTTTCGCACGTGTAAAAAGATAAACCCTCAGAAAATATTTATTAAATCTCCAGAAAGTCATTTTAATTCATTTTCAAATCTTTAAAATAATATTTGAAAATACGGGGTACTACATTACTCTCCCCTTAGAAAAGTTCTGTCCTCAGAACTTCTCTATGCCAAGAAACAAAAAATACAAAACTTATAAGATAGTTTCGAAAACTTACTCCATCATTATTTTTTATAATTGGATTTAATTACTAAGCAAAAACAAAAATAACATATAATTATATCTCAAAGAGAAAAGGTAAAAACTAACATGGCAAAGGATCGGAAGTCCAATAGAATGCACAATAAATCCCAAAACGCAAAAAAAAATAGTAAGACTATTCTCCTAGAAGAACGAAAGCTTAGACCACATATAGTTGATGTATCCAATCTTAACACAAACATAAAATTTTGTAAACACAAGTAGAGTAGAATCAACTATACGAGTTCAAATTACATGGAAACGTCAAGTGTAATTTGTATAAATAAAATGTCATAAAGAAAACATTTCTTTATCATTAGTTTCATTATATAAGTAAAATTCTTGAAATATCAATTAGCAATAAGTAAAAGAAATAGTCAAGAGTAAGAATTGATCGATCAGAAAAACTTGTTAAACACATAATACTTGAAAAAATGGACCTAACGAAGTCAAAATCCCAAAAGGAAAATATTAAGAAAGAATAAAATAAAGACGTACAAAATAATTTGGGTAGTATGTAGATTTAGAGAATCTAATGAAAATTAAGTGAAAATTAAAATATTGTTATGAATAGAGGAAATGCGAAGGAGAGCAGAAGTTGTACCAAGAAACCAGAAGGACCAAATTCCAAAAATAATACAAGTGAGCAAGATAAGATACGAGAGTGTATCAAACGAATTTAAAGAAATATAGAGTAACCATGGTTAAAGAAAATTGACTAAAACAAATCAGTAATGGGTTAAGTTTGAAAATCTCATAAAATGGTATGAACCAGTACAAAAGAATAAGACATTGATAAGTAATATACACATAAAACACTAGTTGAGTTATTATAGTAGAAATTCTTTAATGTGGGTTTGCCTCATTGATGTCCAACTGTAGACTTGCCTTCTCGACATCAAGTTGCATGTTTGCCTCCCTGACATCAGGTTGCAGGTTGCCGTCTGGATATTCGGTTGCACATTTTACCTCCCTGATATCCAGTTGCAATTTGCCTCCATTGACGTCTAGTTGCATGTTTGCCATCTCGACATCCAGTTGCAACAAAACGATGAACAAGATGATACAATCTTCCACACGCACTTGGATATTGATTGCTTAATTTAAGTACGGAAATACGTTTTGAAATTCGTTATATAAAATAGTAGCAAAAGTAAGAAATGGAGTTGAAAGTCATCTGATGGAATATTAAAATAGAAGCATGGATTATAAATCCCAATGGTACAAAATAGTAGTAGTGAAAGAAATTTATAAAAGTAAGAAGAAACGGAATGAAATACATGCCTAAGCATAAATACAAATGTGAATGAGAAAATACATATGTAGTATAGCAAATTTACACAATAAATATATCATAAAATATACAATAATGTAGGAATTAAACAAATGTAAAATGATAGGCATAGTAAGTATGTTGAAATATGTGGTACATATATAGAAATTTGTAGGAAGTACATGTAGAAATCAAGAATGTAATGATTATAAAATTTAAGTAAAATTTAAGAATGTAGAAATCAACTTTCAGACCTCCAACAACGAGGCGAAATACGAAGCGATGATCACCGGGCTCATGCTAGCCCACAAGGCAGGGGCAAGACGAGTGAGGGCCTTCAGCAACTCTCTTGTGACTAGATCTTTGGGGATTATGAAGCCCATGACACTCGGATGATCCAATACTTGGCGTGGGTTGGACGCCTCTTAACAGTCTTCGAGGGCACAATTGTCGAGCGTATTCCGAGAGAACAAAATAGCCAAGCCGATGCCTTGTCTAAGTGTTGGTATATGCCCTAGAAGCTAGTTGTGTATTGACATTACTAGTTTATATTGTATCATAATATTTATTTCATATATGAGGTAATTCATTTATTGTGTTATTCATTGTGATTAATTGAACATAATAAAGTCCTTAGAATAGTAGGTTCAATACCATTGGATATCAAGTGCATGACTTGATTATGAGATCCTATTGGTTGTAATCAGAACACTATTCTTAAATGTCCATTGTCAAGTATTATTGTGAATTAGGACAACAATAATACATAGAGACTAGTATATGCATAGACTGATAACCATATCTCACGAGTCATGGATATGAGATATCTAGTCTTCACATGGGTACATATTAGAGTAATAATGTACTGGACTGACCCACCATGAGAATGCTGCATGGATCGTTACGTGAGTGTCATAAGCGATTCTCACAGTGACCATGGTGTATGTAGTTCTTTGACTTGAAGTCACTACGGGTCCTTACCTGAGAAGTTATATGTTTTAATGTCGTCAAACATTGCCTGTAATAAGGTAATTATAAAGTCGACTATTGGATATACTAAAAATCATGCAGAGGGATGTGAGTGACTTAGATATGATTTGTCTTTCTTACATAGCAGGAGCGATATCTATGGGCCCCTTGATTGAGTGAGACTACAAAATGCATGGTCATGCTTAAATGAGTCAATAGGTTATGTCTAATTACTGACATTCCCGATACTAGAGTACCAGTAATGTATTACTAGATACCGCTAACTGTTTGTAATACTAGAATATGATTTTAGTATTATTATCAACGTAACAAGTAGGGGTGTAAAATGAATAGGACGGTCTGTCGTCCGTCCGAGTCTGGCTCGAGAAATGGTTCGACCGTGGACCGTCCGAACTGTTATACGAACCGATCCTGAACAAATTATTTGGTCTGATTCTTTACCGAGCTCAAGCCAGACATAAGTCCGTCCGAATATTATTGCGGTCTGATGCTTTACCGAACTGAGTCCGGACTATAAAATTTTTGTCCGATTTAGATCGAGCCGGACATAAGCCCGTCCGAGTAGAATTTCGGTCCGAGCTCGAACATATGGCTGTCCGATCTCGTCCAGTCCGATTTACAGCCCTAGTAACAAGAACCTACAGGATCATAGACTTAGAATGAATCGAATTTGGAATTTAAATTCATAAGATGAATTTAATTGAGGATCCAGGTAAGACTTGGACTCCTGACATTGGTTGGATATTTAGTTAGATTAAATGAGCTGACTAAAGTTCAAAGGCCCACACACGAATCCGAACCAGGTCAGATTATGAGTCCTACAGCCTCATTACTCTTTTAGGGTTGATTTTCTACAGCTATATATATGATACGTATCTGTGGAAAAGTGTTACATGAGAAAATCCTAGTCGTCACAGAAATTGTGTGAGAGAGAGATCGTGAGGAACATCCCCATCCCGCAACTAGCACCGCAGCGTGAGAGAAAGCTTGATTTGATCCGTTCGTGTGGATATCGTAGAGGCATAACAATATTGCAGTGCTGTGATCGACATTAATTGGAGATGGCAGATCTATCTTCAAGATATAACTCCTAAACACGATTTATGATTTTCGCATGGATCAATGGCTAGGTTTCGATATTTATTTGTAATTTTTCCGCTGTGTATTTATCTGAGACTACAATCGAAACCTAACACTAAGCTTGCCTTGTCGTCCTTCGAGGACCTAGATCACACTGTCCTCATCGAGGTCCTCCTCAAGCCTAACATCGAGAACCTCAAGGTCCTTTGCCTCATCTGGAAGTTCTTGACAGATGGCAAACTCCTACAAGACCCGGCCGAAGCCAGGAAGATAAGAGTTCGATCGGAGATATTCACTTTGATTGACAATGTACTCTTCAAGCGCCTATACACTAAAGTGGATGAGAGACCATATCTCCGATGTCTAAGTCCCGATGAAGCCAAGTATGTGCTGGAGGAGTTGCACGAAGTAAATGGAGGGTGCCATAGGGGCAGCAGGTCGCTCGTGAGGAAAGTACTCAACCACGGATACTATTGGCTGACCATACCTGCAAGATGCCCATGATCTTGGGAAAAATGCGGCCCTTGCCAAAGATTCTCTTCGATTAGGTGCATGACACAAACCAAACTCAAGTCACTTGCCAGTTCGACCCCCTTTGCCATGTGGGGGATGGACCTAGTCGGCCCCTTCCCGAAGGCCACGGGCCAAAGACACTTCCTCATTGTGGCCATCGACTATTTCACCAAGTGGGTCGAGGCAGAACCCTTGGCCACAATAACCGAGCATCAAGCCAAATAATTCTTTTGGAAAGATATCATTTGTCGGTTCGGGATCCTATGCGTACTCATCACTGATAATGGAACTCAATCTGCCGGCAAAAAATTTCGAAAGTTCTGTGAAGAGCTTGGGGTACAGTAGCGGTTCTCATCGATATCACACCCCAGTCGAAATGCCAAGCTAAAAACGCCAACCGCCAAATTCTTGAAGGCCTTAAAAACTATTGGACAAATCTTTCAAGGGGCTGTGGGTTGATGAATTACCCAACGTCCTTTGGTCATATCGAACAACCAAGGGGATCCCTACGGGCAAGTCCCCATTCAACCTGACATATAGGGCAAGTGTTGTCATCCCCCTGAAAATCGAGCTCCCGTCGTCTAGGATCATGGGTTTCAACGAGGAACCGAATTCGAGAGATCTCATGGCCATCTTAGACCTAATCGACGAAATCCGTGAAAAATCTACCATAAGAAGAAATATCTATCAACAACGGATTGGATGGCATTACAACAAGAAAGTCCGTCCTACTGAGATCAAGGAGGGTGACATCGTGCTCAGGAAACTTGTTATTTTCGACCCTACCAAGAAAGACAAACTGGCCCCGAACTAGGATGGCCCGTACAAGGTCTCCCAAGTGGGATGACACGCACCGACTCAAAGACCTGGGGAGCAGGGTAGTCAAGAGACCTTGGAACTCATAGCATCTTATCAAGTTACATGAAGGGCCATAAGGGCCAACGTAAATGTCAGTGATTGTAATAGGTGCTACCACTTTTCTTTGGTAGCCAAACATTGAACAAAAGCAATGAGATTTCTTTCCAAATCAAGTCGAAATGCCTAAACTTTGCTTCTCCAAACGAGAGATTTCTCAATCTCTTAGGTTCTTGCTGCTCGGTGTCGACCCCAAACACTAATGAGAGATTTCTCAATCTCTCAGGTCCTTGCCGCTTGGCATCGAATCCAAACGTTAACGGGAGATTTCTCAATCTCTGAAGTCCTCACCGCTCAGCATCGATCCCACACGCTAACGAGAGATTTCTCAATCTCTCAGGTCCTCGTCGCTTGGCGTCGATCCTAAATGCTAACGAGAGATTTCTCAATCTCTTAAGTCCTCGTCGCTCGGCATCGACCCCAAACATTAATGAGAGATCTCTCAATCTTTTAGGTTATCGCTGCTCGGCGTCGACCTCAAAGCTCTAATAAGACTTCTAACCTTAACAAGAGGTTTCCAATGATCTCTTAAGTACCACGGAGCAGCCAAATTTTATTGATAAGATTCCTATAAGATTACAAGATTACAAGAAGTGTGAAGGTTACAACAAGTGGCTAAGGTCGTTCAAACGACCTACCCCTCTTCCTGGGGGCCCTGGGATTGATGCAGGCAAGCTCGAGTCCTACTGATCGTGTTCGGTCGTCAGCAGGCCTATCGACATCAACCCTTGGGATGGCCAAAGTAGATGTCCTAGCCACCGAGCTTTGGGCATCTCCCTGCCTCCAATCTGAAAGTCCGAAATGGGCCGCCCACGGATGGCCAGTCACTTCCTAGAGAAGCAGTTTGGGAACGACCCAACCCGAGCGCGACCTTCAATCTTTGTATCTCCAATTCCTTTTCCACTATAACCTCACGAAGGAATGATTCCAAGGTTGATCGCCGGGCAGAAGTACCAGACATCGACCATCTAGTCTCGGTGCTACCCAAATTGTTGTCGGCAATCGTCTTCTTCTGACGAGCCGACTCCAAGCTTAGTTCCTTCGACCTATTCATAAAATAAGAAACAACTGCTCTCCGATCCCGGACCTCTTTGCGATAGCGCACCAAGATAGACTCCATGGGTTTTAGCTTATCCCTAAGGCGCTCAATCTCGACTTCACGAGAGTCGGTTGCGAAGGACTCATTATCTGACATAAAGGAGGAAAGGACATGTCATTCCGAGCCTCACAAACTTGGTCAAATCACAAAATATCACATCATAGGATAATTTCGACCAAAAATTCATTTCATTCATCAAACTTCGTACAAAAAGTGGTGGCCAGTCCGCGGTTTGGCAAATACATTAAAAAGGAGGGAGGGGATAAACTACTTCTCAGAGGGAGGAGGCACCTCGTTGGCTCCCGCTATGCCGAGCTCAAGAATGACATTGTGGGGACCACCCTCCACAACAGGCAGTTGGTCACCCCCTTCCTCACCGCCTCCCCCCAGGGTGGGTGGAGCATCGGGGAAGGTCATAGAGTAATGGAGCTCGTCGAGCTCACACTCAGGGTACTTGATCAACACATGCTCGATGGCCCGGTTATACGTCTTATCTTGGGAAAGGATGACCTTGTCCATGGCGGCCACCTTTACGGCCTTAAGCTTCTTCTCATTCTCCTCCTCTTCTTCAACTACCAAGCTCGGTCCTCGGTGAGGGAGGTCAGCTTCGCCTTCAGAGCCCGCTCGCGAGCTTCAACGTTGTTGGCTCGCAACTTCTGCTCCTTCATCTCACGTGCGTACCTCTGAGCATTCTTCACCTCCCGCTGGAGCTCACAGGTATACTGCCTCCTTAGCTCGACGCCCTGCAACGTCGCCTATAGACGAGGAGCCAAGACTTAGAAATCATAATAGTAAAAAATTTCTTGAAGTAACTGAGCTCAAAACTACTTACTGCCATATCGGCCTGAGCCCACTTCATAAAGCAGGACTCGAGAGTCTCAGCAGAGAGACTCCCTACCACGGGGCGTGACCACATGCTCCACCGCCTCGATCGCCACCGGACCCTCGATCAGAGAGTTCGCCGCATTCACAGCCTAGTTAGGGGCCCATGGGAGCAGCCTCTCCTCCCCTACTATGTCCCTCGCATCGGGACGAACGCCAGGGAGACTGCCCTTCAAGACTTCGGAAACCCTAAGATTATCCGAGCTGGGCACATCTTTAGTCGAGCACGAGGTCCTCGAGATCGAGAGAGCTCTTGTCTTCTTGGACTTCCCCTCGGAAGTCCCCTATGGGGACGACCTTTTTTCAGCTCCTCCTCCTCCTTCTTCTTCTTCACCAGATATGCCCTCCTCGCCTCGATCTTAGCATCGTCCATCGCTGCAAGGGAAAGTTGAATCTATAAGAACGCAGATAAAAGATGAGTGAAAAAAGGAAACAAAAGACATACAGGGGTCAGTAAAGCTCAATGCAATCTTCGCTAAGTGCCTCTCGGTAACATTCGACCAGCCAATGCTGTTACCCGTGACGATTCGATCCACATCATTCCACTCCTCCTGCATTAAGTCATTTTTCTTCGGTGGCTTGTGATTCGGTTTGTAGAAATTTCAATTAGTCGGAATTTTCCAAGGCACCTAGACTTCGGACAATGAAGTATTTCTTCTTCCAACCCTGTATGGATCCGGATGTCCGCGGACTACCCTCTTATGGGGGCAAGGCAAGATGTAATATACTCCCTCGTGCTCCCCCGAAAAACTACCCCCAGAACAGCTCGGAATTACTTCAATTTCATAGGCACTCCCATCTCTTCACAGAGCAACATGCACACGAGCTGCTTCTAGAAGTTTGGGCCGTACTGCATCGTGCTCAAACCTGCCCAATTCAACACTCGCTTGATGAACGGATGCAACAGAAACTTCAACACTGAGTTGAAAGCGTCGCCAGAAACATGCAATACCAAGGGGCCAAATTGTTTGTAGGACGTAGGCCAGGGTTCAAAATCATCAGCTCGTACTCCAGCTCGATGTAGTAGTTCGCCCGTATCAGCGGGAGGTCACTACTCGTCAAAATGCTCTGCACCTTGTCTATCTTAAGTGTCGGTTGACTTGGCGAAGAGGGCTGTACTTCGTACCTAACCAAATCTTCGATGTCGTCCGGGTACATCCTAATCGAACCCGGCTGTTGAAGATAAGGGATGTCGAGACCTTGTTTTGGGAAAAACTCATTCGGTTGCTCAGGGTTGTCTGAAAGGGTCCACCTCTTCCTCCTACCTCGAATTAGAGGAGCCTTTGGAGGGGACGGAGAGGCCAACGGCTTGAGAATAGAAGCCTCACCTGATGGACCGACCTCCATAAATTCATCCTCATCCTCGTCATCACCCTCTCCTGCAGCTACATCCTCCACTTCTTCCACGTTACCTCCAACTTCCTCCACCTCTTCCTCCTCATCCGCACCCACATCAACCAACTCACCCTCAACGACCACCTCTGCCACATCCACCTCTGAGTTCGAGTCACTCGATTCTACCACAAATGGCTTACGACTGCGAAGCGGCTTGACATTGTCAACCTTTTTGCTCCTCTCCCAAGACGAGGAGTCGGAAAGACGATCTTCATCGCCATGACCAGACATTGAGGCAAAAGTACCGGACAGAACCCTCGACATAATATAAAATACTAACCTATTACCTGGTGATCGGATAGGACGTCGGAAAGCTGGTTGCTGGTGACTAGACAATGCCTAGAGAGAGAAGCTGTAAAAACTAGAGAGAGAGACTAAAGTGGAAAATGAGGGGAGGGGTATAAACTTGTACAGATTTCCTGTAGATGCCTCGATATCCATAAACGATCTCAACCATCTAATTTTGATCCAACAGTGGTCAAGATATCAACGCCATGGTTTCCACCACCATGACGTCAGTAGCCCCCATGCAGCACACATGTCAACTATGGCACAACAAGTGTAAGTTGATTTAATAAAATTCTCCAAGTCAAGCTCGCCCGACGCTCGACATTAACCTCGAGGCAGCCACTAGCTTTCTCCCTCTCAAGAACGCTTGGCTCTCGGCATGTACCTCGAGCCAGCCACTAGATTTCTCATAAGCTTTCTCCAAGTCAAGCTCTCTCGATGCTCGGCATGCACCTCGAGCCAGCCACTAGCTTTCGCAGAAGCTTTCTCCATCTCGAGCTCACTCGACGCTCGACATACACCTCGAGCTAGGCACTAGTTTTCCCACAAGCTTTTTCCAAGTCAAGCTCTTTCGATGCTCGGCATGAACCTTGAGCCAGCCACTAGCTTTCTCACAAGCTTTCTCCATCTCAAGCTCGCTCGACTTTCGACATGCACCTCGAGGCAGACACTAGCTTTCCCACAAGCTTTCTCCAAGTCAAGTTCTCTCGACACTCGGCATGCACCTCGAGTCAGCCACTAGCTTTCTCACAAGCTTCTTTCATCTCAAGCTTTCTCGAAGCTCGACATGCACCTCGAGCCAGCCACAAGCTTTCTTATAAGCTTAGCTGAATAGGCATAACAAAGCTACCTGAACAGGCATGTCCTTAGCTAGCCGATCGAAAGTTCCTGATTGACGTCTCCTAGGGAAGGTTTTCTGCCAACAGATAGGCAAAAGAAGGGCCAATCAATAACCAATTGCAAGAGTTCAGCCAGTGAGGCTTAGTGCTAAAGCTTTTTCCAATTCAATAACGCTCAACTTTTGGCATGTACCTCGAGTCAGCTACTAGCTTTCTCACAAGCTTTCTCTAAGTCAATCTCTCTCGACGCTCGGCATGCACCTTGAGCCTATCACTGGCTTTCTCAGAAGCTTTCTCCATCTCGGGCTCGCTCAATGCTCAGCATGCACCTTGAGCTAGCCACTAGCTTTCCCACAAGCTTTCTCCAAGTCAAGCTCTCTTGACGATCGGTATGCACCTCGAGCCAGCCACTAGCTTTCTCACAAGCTTTCTCCATCTCAAACTTGCTCGACGCTCGACATGCACCTCGAGTCAGCCACAAGCTTTCTCCAAGTTAAGCTCTCTCGACGCTTGGCATGCACCTCGAGCCAACCACTAGCTTTCTCAAAAGTTTTCTTCATCTCAAGCTTGCTCGACGCTCGGCATGCACCTCGAGCCAGCCACTAGCTTTCTCACAGGCTTTCTCCAAGTCAAGTCGCTCAAGACTCGGCATGCTCCTCGTTCTGGCTACAAGCTTTCTCACCAAGTTCGCTTCGCTCGATGCTCGGCATGCCTTTCGAGCTAGCTATAAACTTTCTCACCAAGCACGCTTCGCTCGATGCTCGACATGCTCCTCGAGCTAGTTGCAAGCTTTCTCACCAAGTACGCTTCACTCGACGCTTGCCATACTCCTTGAGCTAGCTACAAGCTTTCTCATTAAGCACGCTTCGCTCGATGCTCGACGCTTCGCTCGATGCTCGACGCTTTGACCAACCCGCTAGCTTCTGCCCTCCACCGTCGTGGTACGAAGCTCGGAGGTTGGATTTCGGCATCATGGATCTCGGTCTTGACCCCATGTCACTCTTTGTGGGGATCTTCCGTTCTACCCTTATGCACACTGTCGACTGATCTTCTCACCCATGAGATTGGACTACTCCTTGACGACTGAAACACCCGACCCTTAAATAGTGGGGGGCCTATGATGTGGGTAAATAATCTACCTCCACCCAATCCGTCAGATCTCCTCAGGATCCGCAAATCCCTTTAAATTAGGCGCATATGCTCTATGGGCCACCTGCTGATCCAGTACACTAATCAGGCCCACAGAAGAGTGTCAACCCAGCCCACTAGGGTTCTCTCTCTCTACCTATAAATACCAGGTCTCCATCATTGTTAGAAGATAATGCATTTTTTGCCACTCAAACCCTAATCCACTTTTATCAGTGACCGACTAGATCGTCGGAGGGCCTATCGCCAGGATTTCTCCCGGTGTTTCTAGGCGTTTTGCAGGTATCTGACGGCCGTCAAACACCACCAGATCCACCTCACCAGCCAGTCACTCAGTCGCGGATCCGGACCAGATCTGAGCCTTAGATCTGTTTCTCCTTGTCCAAATAACAATAACTCACATCTGTTGCTCCCACTCCAAAACCGCAGCATCATTATGGATTGTTCTGATCGATATATCCATTGAAATGCTTAATAAATGACATTAGTTTTTAGCGAGCTTTGTAATTTTTAGTTAATGTTCTCTTCTGTTGTGAAAAATGTTCAATCCTTTTTCCATCTTAGAGGGACATGAACACGACTCCTTTGTTAAAGGTTTATTCGATGATTTAGTTCCACAAACAAACAGGTTAAGCTTTCCAAATACAGATAGAGAAATTGATCCTTTTCAATTATTTTCAGGTCTTGGCTCTGAGGAACCTCTTCAGACTGATCTCAGTAGTCCTCTAATCTTTGAAAACCCCAAAGTTCTACTACCAAAAGTGGAGGCCATCCACAATCCCAGTAAAGAATAGAGCAATGACTGCATCAGAGAACAAAGGGCACCATTATCAACAGAAGATGTCGTGAGAGTTGATTCTGCATTGTTCATCCAAACCTATTCACTCGTTGTCGGAGATCCCACCAATCTTAGCCTTCCATTCGGGTTATTAACTTCCTCACTTTTTTTCTAAGATCTAAGAAATGTAGAATTTGCCACTCTTCTTCTCGCTGCAACTGAGAAGTCAAGCAATGAACAGTACAACAGAGCAAGATATTTACTTAGAGAATGCAAAGTGTCTTCTTCAAAATTTGGGAATCCAGTCCAGAGAGTCGTTTACTATTTCTCTGATGCACTCCAGGAAAGAACTAATCGAAATACTCAGAATCAATCATCAAAACGAAAGGAAACAGAAGACACCCTTTGGTGACCATCAAGGCATTAAGAAGTTCAATTGATTGGGAACAATGTTTTCCCATTCACGCAGGTCATGCAGTTTACTGCAATCCAAGCGCTCTTGGACAATGTCTCACTGGCTAAAAGGATCCGCATGATAGATCTCTCAATCAAATATTGGCCAGCAGTGGACATTCTTTCTCTAAGGCCTAGCCACTAGGAATTCGTCCCCTATCGAATCCATCACAATCAAGTGGAGTTGGAGAGGAAGAAGAGGTAGTGAATGCTACTGGACAAAAGCTTATAAGCTTTGCCCAGAGTTTAAACCTGCCTGTTAAGTTCAGTGCAGTGATAGCGTCCTACATGACGGAGCTGAGGAAAACTATGTTCAGGTTAGAAGGAGGAGAGATAGTTGGAATATATACAAGCTATATATGAATCATTTGCTTTTGAAGCATCAGAACATGGACAATCTAATGAGAGTCATGCAACAGGTTAAACCCTCCATAGTTACAGTTATAGATGTCGAAGCAAATTTTAATTCTCCTCATTTCATTGTCCGAATTACCGAAGCCTTGTTCTTTAGCAGTTCCTGGTTCGACTATAATGATAGTTTTTTGCGGAGTAATCATAAACATAGGTTCATGTTTGAAGAGAAATCTTAGCACAAGGAATAAAGAATTAAAATTGGGCTCTAAAGGTCAATATATATATGATACAAGACGAATCTCAACTGGACATCTTTAACAATAGATATAACAATATATCTAATAACATATCTAACATATATATATCTAACACACCCTTCCAAACTCACTATGGATCTAACAGTGTGAGTTTGTCCACCAAATATCAAAATCTTTGGACAGTGTGGGATTTCATGAAAAAATATGTTGTTTCTTGTAAAAAGATCACAAAATGAAGTGAAATGCTCCTTGCCTCAAAATTCTCGTGTACATAGTGGCAATCAATCTCTATGTACTTTTTTTGTTCATGAAATATCGGGTTGCTTGCAATATGCTAGACACCCCAGTTGTCCCAGTGAAGATGAGTAGCTCCTGTAAGAATGACACCCATGTCCGATAATAGCCACCGGACATGAACAATCTCTCTAATGGTAGCTACCATCACTCTGTATGCAGCTTTTGTGGAAGAACATGCAACAATTGTTTCTTATTTCGCCATGAGATCAGCGAATCACTAAGAAAGAGATAGAAACCTGTAGTAGACCGTCTGGTAGGAGGATCCTCTTCCCAATCTGAATCAGAATATGCACTAAACTCAAGTATAGATGTAGAATGCATGAATAATGAGCGAGTGATAGTACCCTGAAGATATCTGAGAATTCAAAGAAGAGCATTGTAGTGAACTGATCGAGGAGCTGAAACAAACTGGCTGAAAATGCTGACTGCATGAGCAATATCGAGTATGGTCATGCATAAATAGACAAACTGTCCAACAATTTACCTGTATCTAGTGGGATTGGGGAGAAGCTCACCATCTGTGAGACGAAGCTTCATGTGAAGCTCTAAGGGAGTATCAACTGATCGACTATCAGAGAGACTTGTAATGGAAATAATGTCTGATGTATATTTATGCTAAGAAATGAGTATCCCCCAAAAGCTCTGAGCAATCTCTAAACCAAGAAAATAGCGTAGTTTGCCAGGATCATTCATATGAAACTGTTGGTGAAGGTATATCTGAGTGGATGCAATATCTACGGAGTCATCCCTAGTAATAATCATATCATCAACATACAATAGTAGAAGTACCCTCCCCTGTGTTGATGACCGCATAAACATAGAGTGATCTTGTGAGCTCTGACTGAAACCTTCAGGTATAATGACACATCAAAAGCACTCAAACCAGGCTCGAAGAGCCTGTTTCAGACCATATATAGCTCCGCGTAGATGACAAACATGACAGTATGTGTGGTGAGGCCAAGAGGAGGTTACATATAAACAACCTCAAATAATGTACTATAAAGAAGCACTTGTTTCTTCATTTTTTTGTTTTGTTTTGTTTTTGTTTTTGTAGAAACAGGTCAGGTGTGATACTGGTTTGGATCTAGACGATGGGTAAAGGGATTCATGTATAGGGTTTCGGGTATTAGGGTTTGGAATATAGGGATGTAGGGTTAGGATTTCGGGAGCAGGGAGGGAGCGGGAGTCGGGATCGGGAGGTCAACGACAAGGGACGATGACGACATCGGGAACTGGAGGTCGACGGCTAGGGACGTTGATGGCGTCGGGAGTCGGTAGGTTGGGGATCAAAAGAGGGATTGGGGTCGGGATGGATTAGGTTTGAATTGATAGTGGATGTCGGGAAAGAGAGATTAGGGATTAGGGATTAGGGATTATGGTTTGGGATTAGTGATTAGGTTTGTTCTGATACCATGTTAAGGTTAACATAGAGAGATTGGGAGAAAATATGATTCATTATTATTGGGCTCTAAAGGCCAGTATATGTATGATACAAGACGAATCTCAACCGTATATATCTAACAATAGATACATCAATGTATCTAATAACATATCTAACATATATATATGTCTAACACTCGTGAATGAGGGGAACAAGAGGGTATTGAGGTTTTTAGACACTCGTGAATGAGGGGAACGAGAGAGTATTGAGGTTTGTAGATATAAATATATGGAGAGATTATTTTAGATGGTTTGGGCTAAAGGAGGCCAAATTGAGTGACTGGTCGATGTACCAAGCGAGCCTTATTATCAAGCGGTTTGTTAATGATAACTTGTGCACTCTGCAGAAAAAAATGGGAAATCCTTGTTGATCGGATGGAAGGGAATACCTCTGAACTTTGTTTCTGCTTGGAAATTTTCGCAGGAAGAGGAGATATGTGACTGATCTTGTTTATCCTTTTTGTTAATAACCACTTAATTCTAAGCAAATAAGAAGGTTCTAACTGTAAGCAAAATGAATCATTTTCTGTCCATATGTGGAAACTTGGGAATGTGCTTTCTGATGTTGTCAATATCTATATGTTTGTACTAATAGTGTTTATACATGCAGGACGGTGATTATATTTCTATTATTATGCCCAAAAAGGGGTGTATTTATTGCCTAATCCTCACCCCTATCTCTGTGTTATTTTTTTTACCCTTGGCATCCGTGTTTTAATTAGTTTACCTAGTTTCCACAAATGCGGATAGACATAGGGTAAGAAATAAAATAGATTGCATTTTCCATATTTCTACTGTGTATGATAACCTCAAAAAATTCCAAAAGGTAGGTGCTATGATACCCTTGCCCTGATAACTGACTAGCTTGGTCAGCACTAATATTAGTACATTTCATGAATGATGCAGTGGACATGCTTTTTCTTCCATGATTTTGCCGTTAGGAACATTATTCACTCAGATTTACTATTATAACTAGCATTGGTACTAAAACCCGAAACCCGGACCCGACCCGGACCAGGCGTTGGACCGGAACCGACCCGATCTAATTTGGGTAGAGTATGGGTCCTAAATAACTACCCGTTGAAATTTCGGGTCGGATCTGGGTCCCCTAAAAATGGAACCGACCCGGACCCGGACCCGGACCCGGACCCGCAATATAGAATTAATCAATAAACGAAGCGGACCCGACCCTTTACCCGTTACCAGTGCCACTCAGTATATCAAAAGTAGATTGCCAATCACTGACTCATAGTCAGTGATTACACTTCCACACACTTCATCGATGTTTCCATTATCCCAGTCACCTCCATCAGAAAATCCATACCAGTGGATTTCGAATACGAGCTTCCCAGAGAATGTGAGGTTTACTTGCTTGTCTGAGAGGAAGCTGTGGTCTTTGTCGAAATCTAAGCCTGAAAGTATAACAAGAACATTTGGATTGACTGCGTGCACTGCCTCTGCTCCTTTCTGCATGTACCTGCATCGACAGATACAAGAAGAGATGGGAAGTTTGTGACTCTTCTGCTACCAATGGATAATAAGAAAGTGAGAAAACAAGAAGAGCTAACAAATCTCATATTCGGTAATGGTCCCTTACAAAACATATACATCTTACTCTCTCACAGTATGTCTCACATACCAGTACCTTATGTGCCAAATTTTGTTTTACAGTAGATTTATCAGCACATGCAATACCTTCATAATGCAAGTAATTAACAACTTCATTTATTTTATCATGCATAACTGTTGTCAATCGTCAATGTTACATATGACTGGTATGATAAATAGACGGAAAAAACATTTGAGATAAACATGCTATTCTGCACATGTTTACACAAACACACTTCATATAATTATTAGCGTAAAGGTATTAGTCTCTCAAACAGATAGGAGGTGCATTTGGATATGATTAATCCAGTTTGAACTCGACTTTGTATCTGTTCATTGGATATCCTTTCAACATCTGCTTATAAATGAGTACAATTATAGATATTGTTAAAACCATTTAAAATCTATAAATATATAGAGGTCAAATTCACTTTTTCCATTAAAATTATTACTAACTTTCATTAATATCCACATTCAGTCTGGAGCCCGAACTCATTACTATTATATATGTACATTTAATTAAATATTTGAGCAGCATTCACATTTATATCTATATTCACTATAACCCTGCTATACTGAGTGGCACTCATTACTTTTGATATACTGACTGAGTCAGTGATTGGCAATCTACTTTTGATATACTGAGTGGCACTCACTGATTAATCTTTACCTCTTTGCCTGACTAATTTTGAGTCAGTGAGTGGCACTCACTGATTATGGCAGTCATGAGTCGTATTATGTAATATTGTGTTATGCTTTAAAGACCCGGAACCGAACCGGACCCGTGATTAGAAATAGGACCCGGACCCGGATCCGGACCCGAAAGCGAACGGGTAACATTTCTTGTGGGGAACCGGACCCGGACCCGGACCCGAATTTCATGGGTCCGAGTCCGGGTCCAGTATTTGGACCCGTCAATGACCGGGTCCGGGTCCGGGTATTGAGCTACCCGACCCGACCCGACCCGTTACCAGTGCTAATTATAACTGGATAGTTGATAATGTAAGTTGATACTGCTTGTTTTCGGAGTGGGGGCAACAAGTGTGAGTTCTTGTAATTTGTGAAGCGGAAGGGACGGATATCGATCATGGCTCGGGTCGGCTCCTAGAGGTTGCTCAGAAGAGAGGCTGGAAGCTCGGACAGCCGGAATACTTGCAAAAAGCCTAGAAACACCTGGAGAAGTCCCGGCGACAGGCCCTTCGACGATATAATCAGTCACTAGAAAATGGACTGAGCAGCTAGGGTTTAGATGGACAAAAGATTCATTACCTGTGAATGTGAGGAGGTGGTCTGGTATTTATAGGCAGGGACAAACGGGTCTCAGACCCTAATCGGCCGGGTCGGACCCGTCTGCCTGTGGGCCTCGTTGGTAGAAGCCCGTTGGACTTGTTGATTTGATGATCTGGGATGAGCAAAATCTGAGGAGATTTGATGGCCCTGGTTGGGCCACGTCATCTATACCACATCATAAGCCCCCCACCCCTGGAGGGCTGTGTAAACCAGTTGTGGAGGAGTAGTTTCTCTGTGGGAAGAGCGGAGGGAAGTATTTGGCGAAGATGAGTTGTGGAGTCCCTGAGAAGTGACTGGGGTCGGCGCCGAGCCGAGTGGTGTTTTTCAGCCTGATCGAAGTCCGTGTCGAGCGCCAAGCTCACTGGGTCAGCACCGAGCATCTAGCTCGGGGGTCGAGGCATAGCGCGGGGCAGCTTATGAGAGGGAGTGGTGGTAGTGCTCAAAGTTCATGCCGAGCTCCGAGCTAAAGGTCGGCGCTGAGCACCTCGACTGAGGCATTTTGCGAGAGAATGCTAGGCTGATGCTCGAAGTTCATGCCGAGCACCAAGCTATAGGTCGGCGCCGAGCACCTCGATTGAGGTATTTTAGGAGAGAAAGCTAGGCTGATGCTCGAAGTTTATGATGAGCTCCGAGCTATAGGTCGGCGCCAAGCGCCTCGACTGAGGCATTTTACGAGAGAAAGCTAGACTGATGCTTGAAGTTCATGCTGAGTTCTGAGCTATAGGTCGGCGCCGAGCGCCTTGACCGAGGCATATTGCGAGAGAAAGCTAGGCTGATGCTCGAGGTTCATGCCAAGCTCCGAGCTAAAGGTCGGTGCTGAGTGCCTCGTCTGAGGCATTTTGCGAGAGAAAGCTAAGCTGATGCTTGAAGTCAATGCCGAGCGTCGAGCTAGAAGGCCTTGCACTGAGGCGATTTTTGTGGAAAGTCTAGGTTGATCAATGCTGAGCGTGGAGCCAAAAGACCTTGTGTAGAGGCAATTTTTGTGGAAAAGCTAGGTTGATGCTCGAGATCAATACCGAGCGTCGAGCCAGAAGGCCATGCGCTAAGGCACATTTTGTGGAAAGGCTAGGTTGATGCTCGAGATCAATGCCGAGCGTCAATTTAGAAGGCCTTGCGCTGAGGCAATTTGTGAGAGAAAGCTAGGCTGATGCTCAAAGTTCATGCCAAGATCCAAGCTATAAGTCGGCGCCGAGCGCCTCGGCTGAGGCATTTTGCGAGAGAAAGCTAGGCTGATGCTCGAAGTTCATGCCGAGTTCCGAGCTACAGGTCGGCGCTGCGTGCCTTGACCGAGGCATTTTGTGAGAGAAAGCTAGGCTGATGCTCAAGGTTCATGCCGAGCTCCGAGATGAAGGTCGGTGCTGAGCACCTCGTCTGAGGCATTTTGCGAGAGAACGCTAGGCTCATGCTCGAAGTCAATGCCGAGCGTCGAGCTAGAAGGCCTTGTGCTGAGGCAATTTTCGTGGAAAGGCTAGGTTGGTGCTCGAGATCAATGCCGAGCGTCGAGCCAAAAGGCCTTGTGCTGAGGCAATTTTTGTGGAAAAGCTAGGTTGATGCTCGAGATCAATGCCGAGCGTCAAGCTAGAAGGCCATGTGCTGAGGCAATTTTTGTGGAAAGGCTAGGTTGATGCTCGAGATCAATGCCAAGCGTCGATCCAGAAGGCCTTGTGCTGAGGCAATTTTTGTGAAAAAGCTAGGTTGATGCTCGAGATGAATGCCGAGCATCGAGCCAGAAGGCCGTTTACTACCTGGCCTAAAGCCTTACCTCGGTGTTTGGTGTGTTCGAGGTGCACGCCGAGGTTCGAGCATTTGGGACTTGGAGAAGAACTGGTTTGGGGAGATCACACGTGTCACACGTGGGCCACTCCTGTGGTGACGTGTGTGATGATAACGTCAGGTTTGAGGATATCGAGGAGTCGTAGGATTTGCAAAAATCGAGGAGTCGCAGGGTGGCTATATATTCCCCACCCTCTTCTCATTTTTCACCTTTGCTTTCTCTCTCCAAGATCCTCTGCTTACACTGCTACACTGTTCAGTCATCGTCGACAAACTTTTTGGCAACTTTCGGCACTTGAAACAGGTTAGTTTTTTCCATTATGTCAATGGCTCAGTCTAGTTCGTCCGCCACCACCTCGGGTCGGGATGAGGCCCCGCGCGTTTCAAACTCAACGTCATGGGAATTAGAGGATAAGGTCTATGATGTTGCGCTGCTATGTAGCAGGAAGCCCTTTGTCGTAGAGTCGAGCGACTTGGAAGAGAACGTGCACATGATAGAGGGTGACGAGGAGGTCGAAGTCGTCGAAGGGGAAGAGGAGGTCGAGGGTCATCGAGGGGGACGAGGAGGAGGTTGAAGTCGTTGAGGGGACGAGGAAGAGGTCGAAGTTGACAAGGGGGACGAGGAAGGAAGAGATGGCGCTTCGGCAGAGGAAGACGATTTGGGCCCTTCGTCTTCCTCCGTCGCGTCCGACAGAGGAAGATGAAGTGGATCCTCCCTGACAGTCCAGACGAGATGGCTCTTGTAGTCAACCTTGAGGTCCCGTTCACAGTTCAGCTGTGCTCCATCAGAATGTATCCGGATGATGTTGAGGAGTTAGTCTGATACAGAGGCAGTGTTGACGATGATGTGGAGGCATCCTTGCCTGGCAGACATAAGATATCTATGGACAAGACGCCAACTGTTCTAACCGCGGACAATGTTTTGGTTATCCGAGCCAGCTACTTCATCGGTCAGGAGTAAGAGCTGTTAATCCCCACCGTAGGGCTCCGCCCCATGGACAAATTGTCTCCCTGCTTCTGTATGTTTCCGGTGGATGCTTTTTGTTCGGGCTTGCGATTGCCACTCCACCTGTTCGTTAAGGAGGTTCTGAACTGAGCGTCGTTGAGTCTGATGCAATATGGACCTAACTCTTGGAAGCAGCTCGTGTGCTTCATGCTCCTTTCCAAGGAGCATGGGTTTTCCCTGAGGCTGAAATACTTCCGAGCAATCCTGGGCATTAGCTCGTCCGGCGAGTATGAAGGAATATACTACATCTCGCTACGCCGAGGGAGGAGGGTTGTACACGGGCATTCGGACTCCATTAAAGGGTGGAAGGGGAAGTATTTCGTTGTTCGGAGCCTGACCCCCTGGGTGATTGTCACGCCCCGCTTCCCAAAAAAGAATACGGAATACGGATACGCAACAAAAGCCCAGTGAATGATTTTCATCATTCATAAGCTGTTCAAGAATCTTTACAACATTCACAAGAATCATCAGAGTCGGAAGCAAAAGTATCAACCAACAAGCACATATGAACCAAAATACCAACAAGAATACTTGAAACCAATTCTATAAATCTCAAATAGTCATGATCTGAATAAAATAATTATCCTGGGTCACATTGCCCAAATACAAGAATAAATCCAAGTATCGAAATACAATATTGTTCAAGCAAGGTACAAGAAATAATAATAATAAAATCCAGCACTAATACTTCATGTCATTAATACTGTCTGGAACCTGTTCTCCAAAGTCTGCAATTCAACAATTATAGGGAAGAGGAAAAGAGAAAACAAGTACCCGTCAATTGCAAGTTACGGGCCACTTATAATGTAGGATACAAGTACATGGAATAAACTAACTAGCAACATGGAATAAGCATGATGTCAAGATAAACAACTAGCATGGCAAAGTGAACAAGTGTAAATGGCATGAATCAAATGTCAAGTAATTAAGTATCATGTAAACATGCATCAAGTGTCAAGTATCATGTAATCATGTATCAAGTGTCAAGTTTCAAGTCTCATGTATCATGTAGTTAAGTATCAAGCAAGCATGTATCATGTTCAAGTATCATGTTCAAGTCTTGTAGTGATTACTATCTATGTAGCACTTTATGCAGCCCACCTTACATGGTTGCTACAACAAACAGTTTCGCTTTAGATTTCATAGTGAACCATAGAGGGCAGTATACTTGGGGACAAGTCAAGTAATCGAGCTCCAAGCTCCAAGTATCATGTGTCATGTATCATGTAATCACATGTCAAGTTATGCAAGTGGCAAGTATCGTGTCTTGCGTGCAAGTGTCAAGAAATCACGTATCAGGTATCATGTCTCAAGTAATCACGTAGGATCAGTGGATTCCCTTCCGAGAACATGTTTCTGAATTATCGACTATTAGATCTGTCTCTTAAACCTCGATTTGGTTATTTATTATTAATGTCAAACAAGCATGTATATGTGCAAAATATATCAAGAATAACATGACATGATCATGTGACAAGTGCAAGTTGCAAGTTGCAAGATAAACATGTACGAGTGCAAGATATCTCATAAAAGACTAAAATAGACAAATCTCAAGTTCAGGACAGCAAGACCATACTGTAGTAAAACAGTGATTCTCAGTGTTACAAGCATGCAAATTTGAATCTGTCAAAACATCTAGAAAATAGACTCCCAACCGAATCCAGTGAGTATAAATAAGTCATATATTAATTCACAAAAACATAGCTCAAAAATGATTTGAATACAGAAAATAGGTTCAGCCAGAAATCAGGAAAACGAATTCGAGAGCAGGAAAACAGCATGAAAAATCAATAAACAAATCCACGAAAAATCTGGGGTATTCCCCTATATGTCCAGTATTTAAATATAAAGTTTCATAATTTTTCAGTAAAATTAGATCAGTCATCAAAAATAAGAAACATCAAAAACGGTAGTTTGGCAAATCTGGAATTCCCAACACTGCTGTACGAAAACTATAATATCTCGCAACCAGTGAAACGAAATTCAAATCCGCCAAAGGGAGATGAAAATAGACAAAATATATTAACTTTCATATTTCACAAGCATTTTTCATACAGTAGAAGGAAATAGGGTGAAAATACGATTCTTTACAGAACAGCGAGTAAAATACAGCAAGTATAGTTTTCATAAACGAGCATGAAATGACATGTAAAACTCATCAATAAAATCTACCAAAATTCTGGGTAATCCCTAGATATGTATAGAAAAACTAAACAAAGTTCTAGATCAAAATAATATGTGTAGCACAAGAATCAAAATAATTTAGTCATCAAAATTACCAAGAAACGAAATATGGAAATGATCTACACCTCTATAGTAAAACAGTCATAGCTCACACATACGAAAACGAAATCGAGCAAGATCAGAGGGGTTGGAAAGAAGATGAATTTTTCTAAAACTCATGTTTTATACTGAAATTATGTTATTGACTTCAAGACAGTCCAAAACAGCAAACAAAACAGATCAGCGACAAAATACAGATTTTTCCCTTAACAACAACTCAACATATATCATACAAAACTTGTTCAAAACACAAGCAAACATGAAATCGAGTCTACCAAGTGTCCAAACATCATGAATTAGGGTATCTTGCATGTCCACACCAAGTATGTTACATGGGTCTCAATAAAATCAAGAATTTTCACAAAAGTCCCACATACATGATCAAATCAAGAACGGGTAAAACCTACGTTATTTCATGTCAAATTTTATGTCGTGAGTCATCTATGGTCAAATAGAACTATAGAAACAAAATCCATCAAGAATAACACAAACAAGAGCCGTCTCTAGACCCAACTACACTATAGGTGGTATTTTTGACTTGTATCATACAAAGGAATTTGAGTACAAGTTACTTGCCTTAACCGAAGATGAAGAACGATGAAAATCAAGAATAACAGGAACGGATTCCCAACAACGAGCAAAACCCACGAACGGAAATCCACGAACGAATGAATCCAAGCAAACTCGAGCGAAAATCTCAACACGAACAAACTCCACCAAGTGAGAGATGGTCCAAAGAGAGATGGCAACAAAAGTGGCTTGCGGCCACAAGAGAGATCAATGCCGGAGAGGATGAGGGAGACTAGGGATTGTTGTATGGTGGTGTGAGGAGGTCGGCCAAGGGGAAGATCGGCCAAGGGAGGGGGTCTCTAGTTTGGGGTGTTGCGGGTTGGAGTGCCGGAGAGAGGGTGCCCGGCCTGAGGTAGGCTGGGCGTCGGCTGTGGTGTGCGGGGTGGCGCAAGCAAAGGGGAGGAGGCCGGGGGTTAGGGTGAAGAGAATTAGGGTTGGGGTTTTGTGAGAGAGGGATTAGAGATATATATTTATATAAGGGGGTTAGGGTTAATGAGTAATTGGGTTGTGGGTAATTAGGAGGAGTAGTAGGATTTGTTTAATGGGTATTGATAAGGATTAATTTCATAGGATAACAAATAGGATTGTGGATTTAATTTGGCTTTGGTAATCTTATTAGGGATCAAACAATAGGATTGGAAATAGGATGAGCAACCAATCACCACCACAAGCACCCAAGAACACAAAATAAAGAAGACAAGAACCAAATGAAAGAAAGAACAATAATAATGAAGAACGAAACAAAGAGACAACCAATTAACCACAAGGGCTAAAAAAAGAAATAAAACGAATATATTTTGAAAACAATTCCAATATAAGGTTCAGAAAGAATACAAGAGAGAAAATTCACCAAAACGAAAAATACTCTAAAAAATACACAAAATGAAAAACAGGGATTACAGTAATACCCAAGACTAGGAGGTTTTATATAACCAACCTTAAGAGCCCCCGCAAGTCTGATTTGACGGTCAAGGAGTGGGCCGACGTTGAGCGGATATGTTTGGGCAACAACATCGGTTGGCCGAACGTGACAGAGAAACATCTGGCTCAGATCGGACTGAGCCCCACTCCTTCCAGTATGTCTTTTGTATAATTTTCATTCAAGTGTTTTCCCTCGTTTCACGAGCTTGTCTTTTTGCAGATATGGACACCGTTGAGATCGCCGAGAGGAGGGCTCTGATGAAGAAGAGGAAGGCCGAGAAGCTCAATCGAGCCGAGCATGGGAAGCATGAGAGAGTCCCCTCCAAGGGGGTTGCGGAGGACCCCCCCCCCCCCCACTTGATGCCGAAAAAGCATAGGTCCTCCAAATTGGGCCCGAGCTCTAGTAGCCAGAGGGTTACGAAAGTGATGAAGAGCGGCCTTCCCCCCGTTGCTCTGTCAGCAGAGGAGATCGTAGGTGAGGTGGGTCTTTGACCGTGGGCCCCGGACTGGGCCGTTAAGGTCGGGGACACCTTGTCGGATGGACCCGTGGCCATCGAGATGGTCGAGAAGCCTCCTCAGCCTCGGGACCGAAAGGCCCAGGAGTACGAAACTGTCGAGTCTAGCTACATGAAGTGGGCTCTGGCGAGTGTGCAGGTAACCTTCGTTCGGTATCTTGTTAGTGATATTATACTTTTTGTATTTTGTTTAAGTCTGGTCTTCTTGGCTATAGGCCTGCATGGAGGGTGCTCAGCTGATGAAGCTGCAGGAGCGGGAGTTGAGAAAGGAGGTGAGGAACGCTCAACGCTATCAGCGAGGGATGAAGGATCTCAAAATAGCGCAGGTGGCAGTTGAAGGCCAATTCAGGCCCTTCGGGCTGAGTTGGCAAACCAGGATGATGCCTACATGAAGCAGATGTCCGAGCTGAGGAAAGAGGCCGATAAGTAAGTGAGGAAGATGAAGCAAGCCGGGATGGATATAGTCATCGAGGCCTAGGACGAAGTCTATGCCCTGGCGATGCGGCATGTTAAGTACTACCATCCGGAGTTGGATCTAAGCAACTTCCATTACGACATGGAGCTGCCTGAACACCTACCGACTCTCAGGGGCGGCGTTGAGGACGACGCTGCGGGGGCCGACCCCAACACTGAGCTGCCTGTCGAGGAAGTGCTTGGGCAGTAATAATATTTGTTACTTTCTTTCTCTCCTTTTTCATGCTCGTATTTTTGTAAACGACGAACGCGGACTGGCCACCGCATTTTTGTAAACAGATATTTAAGCAATGCAAAGAATTTTGGCCGAACCTTTTGACTTGAATTTTGGGCAATTTTTAGCCAAGTGTATACAGCTCGGAATGATGTTTCTTTGTTTGTCTACCAGATGGACGTGACCATGGGAGTAGACCTGGCATGCTGAGATGAGCCAGCTATGGGGGAAGATCTTGGACCTGGAGTTCGCTCTGACCCGGTGCCAGAGGCTCGCAATCGAGAGGCGGCTGTCCAGGACTTCATGGATAAGTCAAAGGGGCTCAGTTTAGAGCTGGCGCGTTTCAAAAAACTGATAGCCGACCGTGACTTGGGAAGTGCGGGAATGGTGTTTTTGGTGGCGAGCACGTTCGCTCGACAGTCGTCATCTGAGTCTTTTCTTCGCGAGGTTTTTGTGGAGAAGGAGTTGGAGGTGCAACGGTATAAGATGATGCTCGGGATCTCTGCCGATTCGTCTCCTTTAGGGGCGCTTGTCCTTCGGCCAGGGCTTCGTTGCCGACCCCGAGAATTGGGCCGGTGAGGCCCTGTGACGCACAGAGCTTGGTTGCAGGTGTGTCCACCTTGGCAGTACGGGATACCCAGCGGAGGACCCAACTTGCTCGGCTGGCCTCGAACTTGTCTGTATCAACACCGCGGCTCCGATACAGGAGCCTTAAGCCGAATGTGACCGATGTAATAGAGTCCCCCCTTGTAATGATGCATTTTTCTTTGTTGAAATAATAATGAGAATAAGGTTTTATCGCCTTGATTCGTTCTTTTGCCGTGCACTTACTTCCGATCTTCGATGATAGGTCATCGGCATCCGAACCGAGGGATGTGTTCGAGCCAATGGATGATGACGAGTTGGAGGGATTCTGAACGCTTGGCAATGGAGGAAGTTTCGTTTTCCAATGTCATTAATGCCCATTAGACGATTCGTTTTCCAATGTCATTAATGCACATTTCCTGAGGGCTATATAACCTTCACCCCCCAACACTTCATTCCTCACTTCACCGTGAGTTCTTGTCTCTGGTGGCTCTCCTACCACCCTCTGACAATTGGGGGTAACGGCGATGAATGTTGTTTTAACCCCAGTTGCCAGCAGGTGGAAGGTGGGTCGACTCTGGAGTGTAGGGCTTGGGGTGCTTGCCGAAGACGAGTGCCATAAATGAAACTTTTGTCCAGGAATCCTGTGACCAGTGGCTCTCCTACCACCCTTCAGACAGTTGGGGGTAGTGCCGACGAAGGCTACTCTACCCCTGGCTGTTGGCGGGTGAAAGGCAGGTCAACTCGTGGTTCGGGGCTCAGTGGTTCTCGCTTTTGGCGAGGACCTCAAATCAAACTAAAATTTTGGGTAAATGGTGAGTTGATGACCGTGATGAAGGGCACTGACGTTAGTTGTCGACGTCCGAACTGAAGGCTAGAACTTGCGGGATTGGAGAATCCCTCATAGGTGGTCGAAGTCCATGCCGAGCGGCGAGGACGCTATTGACCGAAGTCCGAGCCGATGGCCTAGGACTTGGGGGTTTGAAGAAATCCTCATAGGTGGTCGAAGTCCATACCTAGCGGTGATGACGTTGTTGGCCGAAGACCGAGCCTATGGCCTAGGACTTGGGGGTTTGAAGAAACCCTGATAGGTGGTCGAAGTCCATGCTAGGCGGCGAGGATGCCGTTTGCCGAAGTCCGAGCTGATGGCCTCGGACTTGGGGGTTTGAAGAAACCCTCATAGGTGGTCGAAGTCCATACCGAGCGGCGAGGAAATTGTTGGCCGAGGTCCGAGCAGATGGCCTAGCACTTGGGGGTTTTAAGAAACCATGATAGGTGGTCGAAGTCCATGCCGGGCGGCGAGGACGCTATTGGCCGAAGTCTGAGCCGATGGCTTAGGACTTGGGGGTTTGAAGAAACCCTGATAGGTGGTCGAAGTCCATACCAGGCGGTGAGGAAGCTGTTGGCCGAAGTTCGAGCCGATGGCCTAGGACTTAGGGTTTGAAGACACCCTGATAGGTGGTCGAAGTCCATGCCGGGCGACGAGGATGCTGTTGGCCGAAGTCCGAGCCGATGGCCTAGGACTTAGGGTTTGAAGAAACCCTTATAAGTGGTCGAAGTCCATATCGAGCGGTGAGGATGCTATTGACCGAAGTTCGAGCCGAGCGGCGAGGACGTGAGGGATTGAAGAATCCCTCATAGGTGTTCGAAGTCCAAACCGTGCGGCGAGGACATGAGGGATTGAAGAATCCCCCGTAGGTGTTCGAAGTCCAAGCTGAGCGGCGAGGATGTGAGGGATTGAAGAATCCCTCGGGGGTGTTCGAAGTTCAAGCCGAGCGGCGAGGACGTGAGGGATTGAAGAATCCCTCGTGGGTGTTCGAGTCCAAGCCGAGCGGTGAGGACATGAGGGATTGAAGAATCCCCCGTGGGTGTTCGAAGTCCAAGCCGAGTGGCAAGGACGTATGGGATTGAAGAATCCACCGTAGGTGTTCAAAGTCCAAGCCGAGCGGTGAGGACGTGAGGGATAGAGAAATCTACAAACTTTGTTCGTTTATGATACAAATCTTCTGCCTTTATATCATGTTTGTGTTGGATCCTGTAGGCAAGGTAAGAAACACTAGAGGGGGGTGAATAGTATTGTATAAAAATTAATAACGAAATTGAACTTTTTCTTCTGTCCAGTCGACTTGAAAAGAGAAATAAGTCGACGGAGGCATCAGATTAGAAGAGTATTTTAGACAAGTTTGATCAGTCGACTTATAGCAGAAAACAGTCGACTTGCCAGACAAGTTTTCGAAGAGTATGTTATACCAGTCTGACCAGTCGAATTAAAGAAGAGACGCAGTCGACTGTCCAGATAAGTTTTCGAATAAGAATTAATTGCAAGTAAAGAAAATGCAAGGTCAGAGAAATACAACTACAGAGTACACATTATGTATCCTGGTTCGGTCCTCCCGACCTACATCTAGTCCCCAAACAACCCACTTGAGATTTTCCATTATTCTTGAAAAAATACAAGAATACCCTACGGCATTTAGACAACAACCTTGTCCAACCCATAGACCTCTCTCACCACTAGAGAGAGCAAACCCACTCTTCAACCAAGAGTGAAAACCTGACTCTACAACCTAGAGCCCTACTCTCCAACCGAGAGGACCACTTTCACAACTAGTCGACTGGTACTGGTATAGTTGACTGGTGCCATAAAGCAGTCGACTGGTACTTAACAGCTGATCTAATTCAAGATGTTTCGACCTTTAATCTTTTGAAAAACACTCAATTATAAAGATGTGTGAGTGTGTGTGTGTGTGACAAGACTGTTACATCAATCTAAGACTAAAAAAAAATAAGATTAAAATTTGTTTTACAAGACATTTAATAACACATTGAAGCACGGGTCCTGTCTTGAGTCTTGAATAAGAGCTTGAGCCTTTGTAACTTGATTAATTTTCTTTGAGAGCTTCATTGGAGCACTTTGCACTTGTGTATCATACATAGTATGGACCTTGATACATCCTGCATTATATAAGAAGTAGCACAACTTTGCATTGTGTTGTAGTCATCAAAACCAAGAATCAACATTCTCCCCTTTTTTGATGATGACAACACAATAACTGGCAATAATAGAAATATTACACATGCTCAATGCTCCCCCTAACGAATGTACAAAATGCATATGTTAAAAAACATGCACAACACAATATCTTACAATAATAGAAATATTACACATGCTCAATGCTACCCCTAATGAATGTACAAAATGCATATATTAAAAAAACATGCACAAAGATATGCATAAAAATTGCACACACATAGCTTTTTCTCGCCCTTTGACATCAACAAAAAATTAGAGGAAAATAAATAGTAGATATAAAAAAAATATTGTAAGAGAACAAACACATATCAAAACCAAAGCAAATTTATATATAGAAATTTGAAATACATTGTTCAAATTATGACATAAACTAGAAAATACATAAGAAGAAAAAAAATACATAGAAAAAAAGGGCCAATCAGTCTTCGTCATCTTCGTCTTGGGCACCCTGAGAGGGAAGAGGAGGAGGTGGAAATTGAGAACTGAACAAGTGAGTAAGATGGGAAAGACTGGCCTCAAGAGCGTCTTGACGATCCATGATATAATTGACAGAAATGTAAAGACTCCTAGGATCATCATAATCAGCTCTAGGACGAGACGAACTAGAAGCAGAAGACCGACGAGCGGTAGAAGCCAAAGGGAGTGGAGGTGTATTCCTACGAGGTGACCTAGATGGAGAGGTGAGAAGCTTCATACGTGCTAGACTTGCACGATCAAAGGATAGTGTTTTACAACACTCGTCTCAGAATCGAGATCAACTTCATATGCGGAGAAGATGTGAGTGAGTAAAGCACCAAAAGGAAGAAATGAAGAATGAGTCTTATGAAGACAATTAAAGATGACTTTGTAACACCCCGAATTTCAAATAAGGATAAATTCGAGATTTCACAGGATCTTTACTAAACTTCGTACAATTTTACAAGGAATTTTAAAACTTTTTATTCACAACACATCAGAGTTCCTTTACACTTTTTTTTTACACAGGCGGAAGAAACAAAGATTACAACATTTGAAAACAAAAATGTAACTTATACAACTTTATAAATTGAGCCATCGATTACATCATATTATCCTTTCTCCTTCAAGAATAGTCCATTACCTGCATGTCAATCTGTGGGCACGTCAGTTACTTACAACTGACGAAATGTTATACACGGCTATCCTCTCTATGCCGGAAATAGTATAACGATCTCATACTTTAACAAATCACAAAAAGATTGAATGAACAAGTAAAGTGTCAAAAGTGATTATTCTAAACATAAGTGTATGTCATGCCTTAATGCCTAATGCACACAATTCTACACTAGGATGACACTAATGCATACTTGTTCAGATTCTATGCATCCCATACTACATAGGTCCGAGGGCAAGTGCCTACGTTCTTCACAATACAGGGCTCGATCCCTCGCCATGAAAACTACCCGGTAGCAAAACAAAGTTCAGACTATTCCGCGAATTTGAATCCCAGCCTTGGAGTCCACCGCCGGCTGTTATAACAGATTCCATATCGTGCGAATCGTCCCGTATGTGACCCTCTAGCCCAGTATATATATATAATTGGAGACGGTAAACACAAAAGCCCATACGTCCGACTACTCAAGATCCCGGAGTCCACCGCTGACCCGTCCTCATAGTCTCGGATTAAAATATAATAATCCGTCTCCCACAGGGCAACCTCAGTCCACCAACTGGGTCTATAGTCTTGGAGTCCACCGCCGATTATATAGAGTACCCCACTTACGTTTCCCTAAGTTTACTACATCTTCACTTATGTGCCTAAATTTTCTTAAGTTCAAGACATGAATAATTTCCACTCATAGAATTAGTTTTACCTCCTACCGGACTTAATCAACAAATACGAGATGGCTCATTAGCCATATCTCCAAATCATTTCTCAAATCCTTTCTTTCGATAATGCCGGTACCGAGGTCTTACTAACTCTAAATCATAAACTTTCATGTACAAGAAACATGGGTACATATACCCTTTAATAATCATGTCTTAACTCAAAGTACTCTTTATCTATTCACAACTTGGTATAGGTCTTGTTTAACATCATTCAATTCATTCACTGTCTTTCGAAGACAACAATTCTTTTCATGAGTCTATGGCATAAATCCAAATCTCTTTTTGGGAAAAATTAATCACATAAAAGTTCGCGACTACAAACAAGCATATTTACATGATCTCGTCAACAAATAAATATATTTACATGATCTTGTCAAGTCAAACAAATTATAAAGAATTTCTGAACTTTATATGAATTCACACAAACTTTTAATCTCATTTAGCATCCTTACTCAACAAAAATGATTGTTTATAACGAGAGAATCTTATTACATACTTTTCTTTTTTTCAAAAGAATTATTTATTCGAAGCGCATTCCCTAATTCAATTCCCTTATCACTTTTAAAGAAAAATACAAGATTAAAAATGTAAAACTATTCTCATTAAATTCTGCATAAGGTAAAGTGAATCTTTCTCTTTTAATCCAAGGTCAGTGAGTCCCAAAATGAATAGTTTTAAAAGATGAAGTACAAAAAAAAAAGAAAAGGATGCATCAGTTTCGAACTCAGGGTCAGTTGACAACACCAGCACAACACCCAAAGCCCAAGTCACTAACCGATAAGTCAATTGTGAACTGCTGTCTTTAATTGGGTTAAAGTAGTTTTATACCATCAGTACAGATTCGGATTTTTACTAAGTAAAACTAAAATAGAAGGAGACTATCAAGATTCGAACTAAAGACCTTTTCAAGGAGTGCTCTATATTGCACTGGCGAACCAGTAAGTCCAAATACATTTTCTATTTAGAAGTTGTATTAATGTACTTTTGTTTATACTATTTTGAATTTGGTTTCTTTTAATGACACTTGTTCACCCAATAATCCAATCGTTTAGGACATTGGAATAAATCTCACTTTTGGACTGAGATGAAATCTTAAAAAAAATAATAATCAAGTAAATTCAAATTTATTTTTATAATCTATCTTCATTTTCAAAAAAATAGATTTTTCCTTTCTTTACAAAATTTGCATTTCTTCCCAAACTCGAAAATTAAGGATCGTATTTCTTAAAACTAATTTATGTCCAATCATTATACGAATTAGAATTTGTGCTAAAAATCAAATATGTCTCTTAATGAACCATAGATATCTCAAAGAAATTCTTTCATGCAACAACTTGTATTTTTAACATATGTCGACAAATTTCGTGGTAGTAACAAAAATTATTTTCTCTTTTCTTTTTCTTTCTAAATCATCACGTCTCTAAGCATATGACGAAATATAATATTCTCACACAATTACACATACACATCACACATTGGACAAACCATAAATTTGCAAGCATTCTAACATGGTTCATAAGATTAATCCTTTAGTTGAACCCTTTTAATTAGCATGGTAATCAAATATTCACTAAACCTCAACAAGATCGTTGCTAGCATGGATTTTATCTACACATTTCTCATCACCTTCAATTCATACTAGTCATATAAAATAATTAGCATACAATTTCTACAATTAGAAAGCATAGGATCACCCACCTTAGTTGAAAGTTTGAACAATTGAAAGAATGATCACCACTTCTAGCTCCAAGACTCCTAATTCCTCTTCTCCTTCTAGCAATGGCCTCCAAGCACAAAACTCTCTTCTCTCTTTCTTTTTCTTTCTTTCTTTCTTCTTCTCTTTTCTTTTCTCTCTTTCTTTCTTACTTATTCTTATTTATTTTTTTGGTGTGGGACAAAAGAGGAAAGGATGGGGCTATTTATCGGATTTTGCTAGGGACTATATTGCATAATTACACAACCTAATAAATTGCTAAATTTAATTCTCACATCTTCACTTTCTTAACCTCCCTAACTCCCAACTCTTCATCTTCCCACTCTTCAAAACTCAACTCCCATCCTTTCTTCTTCAAAACTCCCAAACCGGCCAACTCTTCATTTTAATTCACCGCACATACATTTTTTTTTTTGTATCATCTAAGTAAATCAAGCAGTACATGCTGCTTGTACACCCCGTGGCCCCCCCTCCATTATACACATAATATAATACTATCTCAAAGAACAGTACCACTTGTTCTTTTTCACAATTACCGTGGGCCCCCATCTACTCTACCATACTCACTTTGATTAAGTCACAACACTAACATATTATAATTAACCATATCTATCTACTGAATAGTATATACATATACTATTTCCTTATATGTATTATATAATGTATATATTATACTCTTTTGAAAGCCATGGAATGTTACACACACCCCGAAATTTTATTTTAAAAACGAATATACCCAAATACGTTTACCGAAAACACGTGCATCGTGCGTAAAATATCAAAATGCGAGATTGATTTTTATCAACGAAAATTATTAAAATATAATCAAAAACAACGTAAGAAAAATTATATTTACTAATTTTATACATATATTTCATGATGAAATCACAACACGTAGAAAGCACGTGCATTATATGTGCAAAAATCGAAAAATGCATTTTAATCAAAATAGGGGAAAAAATAAATTTCAGTTTTATAAAATAGATTTAAATACATAAAAATAAATAATTTAAACCTATAGAAAACATTGTACGTAGTGGTGGAAACACGTGCATCAAAACACGTAAAAAGCACGTAAATCCCAGGGATTGAAATATTATATTTTAGTTGACTGAAATCAATACGGAAAATGTGTAAATAGTACGAATCCAAAATATGTAGTGAAACACATTACAAAATATACGTGCGTAACACCCAGGGGCAAAATTGTCATTTTCAATTTTGCGGGGTGTTACAGACTTGACCCTAATTTATTTTTATATTGCCAAAAATTGTATAAACGGCTTGTCACAACTCATGGGAATATTGGTCATAACACCCTGTTTTGGGAATAATGTTATATGACAGTATACGTGCAACTAGCTTAGAAATAGGAGTAATTGATCGATTGGTCATAGGAGGACCTCGATTTGGCAAATAAATTCTTGACAATATGGTGTCATCATCCATCTCAACATCTCCTATATCAATCCCTTCATCAGACAGAACCAGAATAATCTAGCAGGAGTGATTTTCATGCAGATATTTTTTACTGAAGATAGTATAAATATCTCGCTACCATCCTCTGATGTGACAACTTTCATATTTGTGTAAAACAAATATATAAGTTGAGGGTAGTAAGAGGGTTGGTTCACCAAGGACAACAAATCAAATAATCCACATTGCTCAAACAATGGGACTAAAGGAAACCTATCAAGATCCAGAAAATTAATGAATCTTCTCGGAAAAATGACAATAGAACAAATGATGTACCATTTATCAATAAGACTTGGACTTCTTAAATACTGGAGATAATCCTTTGTGGATTGTCCCTCTCAACATTAGAACTACAGGATCTTTTAGGAGGCATAAGGGAAAACTCTAGAAAATAAACAAAGAAAGGAATCAAGGGATTATACCAACAATGACTGGAAAAGAGAAGCACAACAGCTTCAAGAGACCTTGGAAAACTACTTGAAATTGGAAAGAAAGCTTCGATTTCGGCTTCAAAAACTGGAATCGCCAATGGGCTTGAGAGCAGTCGACTTCTAGAGCTCGGTTTGGAGAGAGACAAAGAAAGAGAAAGTGAAAAAGAAGGGAAGTAAAAATTAGGGTTTTTACTAAGAATCAATGGCTGAGATTGAGGTTGGAGGAAATTAATGGTGCAGAACGGTCAAAGGGTAACAAAAGGTAAAAGATTTGCCTCAAAAGAAGTGCCAATTTCGAATATGAAAGAAGAGCTGAGTCGCAACAGTCGACTGGAGTGTAGGATCAGTCGAGAGCAAAATAGATAAACGAAAATAGCAATAATACAACTGGCAGTCGACTTAGTACTATTCACAGTCGACTTTCCAGAGCGTGAATTTCAGATAAATATAGGTATCGAAAAAATACTGGGTCAGTCGATCGAAAAGAATTTTTAAGTCGACTTACCAGAGTTAAAATTTTAAGAAACATCATGAAAACTACAAATTCCTAGTTCTCTTCTAAAAGTGATAAAAGTGTCTTCCTTAAGTGGTTTAGTAAAGATATCTGTTACTTGTTTATCAGTAGAAATAAAGTCTGAAGAAATATTTCCCTTTAAAACATGATCACAAAGAAAATGATGTCTAATATCAATGTGTTTCGTACGTGAATATTGAACTGGATTTTTAGATAAGTTAATGGCACTGGTATTATCACACATTATAGCAGGTTTTGAAAATGAAATACCATAGTCTAATAGGGTTTGTTTCATCCACAAAATTTGGGCACAAGCCAAACTTGCAGCAATATATTTAGCTTCTGTAGTAGATAGGGATACCGAATTTTGCTTCTTACTGCACTAAGATACTAGGAAGTGTCCCAAAAAGTGACACGTTCCACTAGTAAATTTTCGGTCAGTTTTACTGCCGGCAAAATCCGCATCACTATATGACAAAAGTTGAAAATTATCAGTGCGTTGATAAAATAAACCATACTCAGACATGCCTTTAATGTATCTTAAAATACGTTTCACAGCTTTTAAGTGAGAGTCTTTAGGACTTGACTGATATCTAGCACACAAACATACACTAAACATAATGTCTGGTCTACTAGCAGTTATATATAAGAGTGAGCCAATCATACCTCGATAGAGTTTTTGATCGACACTCTTACCTAATTCATCTTTGTCAAGGGTAGTGGTAGTAGCCATAGGTGTGGTCTTACTACTTGTGCTATCCATGCCAAATCGTTTGAGTAATTTCTTAGCATATTTTTCTTTATTAATTAATATGTCATTTGGTGACTGTTTAATTTGTAGTCCAAGAAAATAATTGAGTTCACCCATGTGACTCATCTCAAACTCATTTTTCATGGTATTAGCAAACTCTTGACATAGATCACTATTAGTAGAACCAAAAATTATGTTATCTACATATATTTGTATGATCAAAATATCGGTCTTAGTTCTCCTAATAAACAAAGCAGTATCTACTTTACCTATTTCAAAACCGTTTCTAAAAGAAAAGTCTTCAATCGATCATACCAAGCACGAGGTGCTTGTTTAAGACCATATAAAGCCTTTTTCAATTAAAAAATATGGTTTGGGAATTGTTCATGTTCGAAACCGGGTAATTGCTTAACATAAACATCTTCCTTTATAAACCCATTAGGGAAAGCACTTTTAACATCCATTTGGAAAAGTGTAAAATTCATCAAACAAGCAAAAGATAATAAAATACGAATTGATTCTAGTCTAACAACAGAAGCATATGTTTCATCAAAATCTATGCCTTCTTCTTGATTATACCCTTGAGCAACTAGTTTAGCTTTGTTCATAACGACTTTTCCTGATTCCTCTAACTTATTTTTGAATACCCATTTGGTACCAATTATAGTATGATCAGGAGGTCGTGGAACTAAATCCCATACATCATTCCTTATAAATTGGTTTAACTCATCTTGCATGGCATTCATCCAAAACTCATTCTCACAAGCTTCTTGTATATTCTTCGGTTCAAAATTCGACAAGAAAGCCGTGCGAGAAATCATGTTAACATGAGATCTTGTCTGAATACCACGTGAAATGTCACCAATTATTAAGTCATGAGGATGATCTCTAACTTTAACAAAAGATTTTGGTAAAGTTGGAAATATCACAACAGGATCAGTCGAATTGACTAGTCCATCAGCCGACTGATTCACATTAGTCGACTTGACTTCCTTATCAGTCGACCTATCCGTAAAGGTAGTTTGCTCTAAAGATGTAATAACCTTATTTAAAGGTGATGAATCAGTTTCATCATCTTCAATTAAAGTTGATGAAGGCAGAGATTCATCAAATGCAACATGCATGGATTCTTCAATAGTCAATGATGACTTGTTAAAGATCCTATATGCCTTACTCCTATTTGAGTATCCTATAAAGATACCCTCATTAGATCTAGGATCAAACTTATCTAAATTATCTTTAGTGTTTAAAATGAAACACTTACATCCAAATATTTTGAAGTAAGATACTTTAGGAATTCTATCAAAAAAATAGCTCATAACATGTTTTCTTAAGCTTAGGCCTAATCAATATTCTATTTAAAACATAAAAAGTTGTAGCAATGGCTTCATCCCAAAAGTACTTAGGTACATTGCTTTTAACAAGCATGGTACGTGCACACTCTTGCAAAGTCCTATTCTTTCTTTCGACCACTCCATTTTGTGGTGAAGCTCTAGGAAATGCAAATGAATGAGTTATACCATTCTTATTGCAATATTCTGCAAACGTTTCATTCTCAAATTCTCCACTATGATCACTTCTAATAGTGACTATAGTTAGAGATTTTTAATTTTGAATTCGTTTACAAAAATTTGCAAATTAATCAAAAGCATTCTTATGTTTTAAAAAGAAAATCCAAGTGAATCGTGAAAAATCATCTACTAAAACAAATACATACCTACTTTTATTTAAAGAAGCAACTCTAGTAGGGCCAAATAAACCCATGTGGATTAATTCGAGAGGCCTACTAGTAGAAATTACTTCTTTTGTTTTAAAAGTAGATTTAATTTGTTTACCTAGTTGACATGCATCACATAACTTATCCTTTTTATAGGATAGTCTTGGCAGCCCTTTAACTAGGTTGTTCTTAGACAATTTAGCAAGAGTTTTCATATTCACATGGGCAAAACGCTTATGCCATAGCCAAGAATCATTATTAGAAGGTACTAAGCAAAAATCATTCGAAAAATCATATGACTTTAAACACAATTCATAAATGTTATTCTTCCTAAATCCTTGAAAAATTATATTTTGCATGGTAGAGTCGTAAATTAAACATGCATCTTTTTCAAAAACTATTTTATATCCCTTATCACACAATTGGCTAATACTCAACAAATCATGCTTAAGTCCACTAACTAGAAAAACATCTTCTATTGAAGGGTTAGTGTGCTTACCGACTATGCCTATTTCAATGCCCTTCCCTTTGTTGTTGTCACCGATTGTGACTATTCCTCCATCAATTTCTTGTATGGAAGATAGGAGGTTGGCATGACCAGTCATATGCTTTGAGCATCCGCTGTCAAGTATCCAACGATCTCTTTTAGGTACATATAAAATTTTCAATGTGAAAATGGTACCATTTTCATTGGGTCCAAAAAAGACTAGTTCTTGGGAAACCAACCCCAAAGAGAGTTTGATTTTCCACCAAATGCATAAATATAATTTACAGAGTTACATACAGTAAAAATATATGAATTTATGTAAGTAATTCTATCTTTTAGACTCTGGTTGACTGGAACCCATATATTTTTGCTCTGTCCAGTCGACTTTACCGAACCTTTCAGTCGACTGTTACTGAAATCCAGTCGACTGAGAGGTAGAATAGGTCGACTTATCTGAGGTTTTTGTCTCTTTGAATGAGACTCAGAACCTCTGGACAGCCGACTGATATTTGTGTTCAGTCGACTGGTCTGAACTATAGATCTACTTTTTTCATTAAAACTTACAGTTTTTGGCTTTTCAAAAAACTCATACAGTTTATTCTCAACTAGAAATAGATACATGTTTATTTACACTAGTGTTCTTAGAAGCATGAGGTATTTCAAGAGACTTTTGAAAACCAAGTCCAAATCTTTTATTAGTTTGTACTTGATTTTGGAGAACATCAATTAAATTCTCCTTTCCTTTATTAAATTTAGATACATTCTTGAATATCTCTTCATAATTTTTCTTTAGAGACACAAGATCTATATCTGATATGGCTAAAAATGGGGTTAAATCGGAATCATCCAAATTAGGCACGAATCTTGAAGCTCAGGGGTAAAATGGTAATTTCACCTGCCAATGGGTCTGGAGCGGGTACGGGTCCTCCTCCTCGAAAACCCACTAATTCATATCTATCCCTTCACTGGGGATTAGGGATTACATTCTTTATCTAACCACAGGGGGATTACATTCCTAATCTGATCCCAGCGGCGCCTATAAATACTCCTCATCCATCTCATTAATAGGTAATCAATCTTTTCCCAGTTTTTGTGCTCTCTCATAATCATCCCTGATTACTGACTTGAGCGTCGGAGAGTGCGTCGCCGGGAACAATCCGGTGTCTTGCACTTTTTGCAGGTGTACGACAGGAGTCAGCGTCAAACTTCGACGGAACAGGTAACAGGTTTGCTATTCAGTTTTCCTAAGAATCCACAAATACTATCTATTGCCCCCACACCAGATTTAGCGGCAACAAATTGGCGCCGTCTGTGGGAAACTAACGAATAGCAACCTCCCCTCTTCTCGTTGGTCATATCTTCTCTAGCCATGCCTCCTAGGAAAGCCAAATCCAGAGGTTCCAACCGAGGACCCAACCCTGATCAGCAACAGGAAGTTCCCACTCAGCCCGCTCAACAGCAGGGGCAACTTCTTCCTCAAGCCGTGGACCCTCTCCAACAGGACCTGCATCCTCCTCAGAATCAACCACCTTCTAAGGGTCCCAACCCGCAGAAACAACCTCTCCATCCGGACCATGTCTCCATCCACAATGCCTCTTCGGATTCGATGGCCTCCCACAATCCCCAAGCTTCTGACCTTCGCAACACCGTCCTCAATCGGCAGAAGGATGAGGATCTTCGCCGCCGTCTGGATGAGAAGCGGGCCCAAGAAGGAGCCTCCCGCCAACATCGTCCGGATGAGCGATCTCCTCATCGCCAAGACAACAGAAGGTCCCCCATCCGAAGGGGGCGGAGAAAGTCCCCCGAACATCACAGAAGAAGACCACACTCCCCTGCAGGTCGGCAGTAGTCTAGGAACGATGAGGCACCCATCACCCGTGCCGAGTTCCAGCAGTTCCAAGCGACCGTCTTACAAGCTCTCAATCTCCGTCCTAACACCAATGCTCCAAAGGTCCCCTATCCTCCTCCGGTCCGAAGTCCTCGCCGACGTTTCTCGACTCCTCCCGCTCCTAGCAACTCCCGGCATATGCCGAGTCCTCGCTGCTCCAGGAGCTACAGTCGTCGTAGCCCCCGCTCTCCCTCGTACGAAGACGAGTCTAGAGGCTCGCTGATTACCGTCGAAGGGATGACGCTGTCTATCGCCGTCTCCACGAGATGGAGAGGTGCTTGGGACAGTTAGATCGAGAGGAAGAGCTCAGAGGAAGGACTCTTCGTCCTAGTAGACCTCCTTTTTCCCGAACCATAATGGATGCACCAGTACCAATCGGCTTTAAGCCCCCTCAATTTGAGATCTATTCCGGGGAGACCGACCCCGCTGATCACATCGAAAGCTTTAAGACCCTCATGCTCATCCATCAAGCTTCCGATGCTCTGCTCTGCAAAACCTTCCCCGCAACTCTCAAGGGTCCAACTCGAGAATGGTACTCTCGCCTTGCCCCTTCCTCAATATTCTCCTTCAAGCAGTTTGAGATGCTCTTCGTCACCCACTTCGTGAGTAGCCGCAGAACTGAGAAGACCAGCATCTCGCTACTCTACCTCCACCAGAAGAAGGGTGAGAAGCTGAGAGACTATGTGAAAAGGTTCACAGCTGAAGCCAGGTCCATAGCATCCCTCGACCAGTCGGTCACTGCAGCGGCATTTCAATCCAATGTCCTCAATTCCAGCCTCCACTCCTCCCACAGAACTTCTCTGAACTCCTCCTCTGGAGTGAAAAGTATATTCGGGCCGAAGAAGCTGAGCACCACCCCAACTTGGAGGGGTCTTCCTCCGGGTCTAAGAGAAAGGGTACAGAAGAGGAAGGAGCCAAGAAGCTCCAGAAGGATAATGGCGGCCAGTGCCGACCTCCGCCCAGATTCGAGAAATTTACTCCTCTCACCACCAATGTCTCCACCATTCTAATGGAAGTCGAGAAGGAAGGGATCATACCTCCTGCTCCGAGGATGAACACCCCCGCTAAGAAGAGGGATAAAGAGAAGCAGTGCCGTTATCACCGGAACCATGGCCACGACACCAATGATTGTCGGGCCTTAAAGAATGAGATAGAAGCCCTCATCCAGAGGGGGCAGCTGACCAGGTTCGTGAGAAAAGATCGAGCCGAACTTCCTCCCCCGTCTCGGGGGGCTAACAAGCGTCCGGAACGCGATGAAATGCCCGACTTCGAAGAGGAGCGTGTCCTCCACCTCATTCATGGGGGCCCAATGGGGGGCTCCTCAAACTCCTCTTGAAAAGCGTTCATTAGGGAAGTCAATTCGGTCCGCGCTACTCCTCCTCCTAAATGCCTCGGAGTGCCCATCACATTCTCAGACGAAGATCTTGAAGGTGTCCGCACCCCCCATTGTGACGCGCTCGTCATCAATCTCCATATGGCAAACTTCAAAGTGGAGAGGATCCTAGTGGACAATGGCAGCTCCGTTAACATCCTCTTCCTCGCCGCTTTCAAAGGCCTAAAACTCTCCCGAGACAGACTCAAGCCCGCCGGCTACACGCTCCATGGGTTCACGGGAGTGCCAGTGACTATTGAAGGGGTGATCACCCTCGATGTAACCACTGGCAAAACTCCTACTACCCGAACGGAGTCGATGGACTTCATGGTCGTAGATGTTCCTGCAGCTTATAATGTCATTCTGGGTTGGGCCGGCCTAGCTACCCTTGAAGCCGTCCCTTCCGCCTATCACCTCAAGATGAAGTTCCCCTCCCGGGCAGGAGTAGGGGAGGTAAAAGGCAATCAGGAAACGGCCCGCAAGTGCTACATGACCTCCACCCTCGGTCCAATCCTCTCCCTAGAAACTCTGGAAATACCCCAAGATGCTGCCTGACCAACGTCCGAGCTGGTAGATGAATTGGAGGAAGTGCTCTTCTCTGAGCAGGATCCAACCCGAAAGTTCTTTGTTAGCAAGACCCTCCCATCCGTCCTATGCTCAGACATAGTCCAGTGCATTCGAAGGAACCGAGACCTCTTTGCTTGGTCAGCTGCAGACATTCCCGGAATTTCCGAAGAGCTCTTGGTCCACCACCTCAGCGTTGCTTCGGGGTCCAAACCGGTTCAACAGAAGAGGCGCAAGTTCGCACCCGAGCGCCAGCTGGCTATAAAAGAGGAGGTGGACAAGCTCTTGAAGGCCCGGTTCATACAAGAGGTGAACTATCCCGAGTGGTTGTCGAATGTGGTAATGGTGAAGAAGTCCAATGGGACTTGGAGGATTTGTATCGATTTTACCGATCTCAACAAGGCTTGCCCCAAGGATCCCTTCCCTCTTCCGAGTATTGACACTCTGATTGACGCCACTTCAGGTCATGAACTCCTCAGCTTCATGGACGCCTTCTCAGGCTATAATCAGATCCGGATGTTCCCACCAGATATCCCGAAGACCTCATTCGTGACCGATCAGGGCCTCTACTGCTACAGGGTTATGCCCTTTGGTTTAAAGATTGCAGGTGCAACATATCAATGCCTCGTCAACAAGGTTTTTCAAGAGCAAATCGGCCGGAATATGGAGGTGTATGTTGACGACATGCTTGTAAAAAGCATCCGAGGAGCCGATCATGTGACTGACCTACAGGAGGTGTTCGATGTTCTGAGAAAGCACAACATGAGACTCAATCCAAACAAGTGCGTGTTCGGCGTCTCGTCAGGAAAGTTCCTCGGCTTCATGGTCAGCCAACGAGGAATTGAAGCAAACCCTGAGAAAATCAAGGCCATATTAGACATGGCCCCTCCCAAGAATGTTAAGGAAGTTCAGAGGCTAACAGGCCGCCTAGCCGCCATAGGGCATTTTCTCTCGAAGTCCGGGGAGAAGTGCCTCCCCTTCTTCAAGGCCCTCAGGAGGGCTAAAGGTTTCGAATGGGGTCAGCAGCAACAGGAGTCGTTCGACCAGCTCAAGGCTTACCTCGTCAACCCTCCTCTCCTCAGCAAACCCATTCTTGGTGAACCCCTCTATCTCTACCTAGCAGCCTCCGAGCAGACCCTCAGTGCCATTTTAGTAAGGGAAGAAGACCGGGCTCAAAAGCCCATCTACTATGTGAGCAAAGTACTTCGGGATGCCGAACTCCACTACCCGAGGATAGAAAAGATGGCTTATGCCCTGGTGATGGTCGCGAGGAAGCTTCGCCCGTATTTTCAGTCCCATTCGGTGGTCGTCCTTACCGACCAACCGCTGAAGCAAGTGCTCCACAAGCCGGAGACGTCCGGTCGTCTTATGAAGTGGTCTATCGAGCAGAGCTAGCATGATATAACTTATCAGCCTCAGACCGCGATCAAAGCTCAGGCCTTAGCAGAATTCATAGTTGAAAGTACCATCCCCGAGTTCAGCCAAGCAATGAAGGGACCACCTGTCTGGTCGGTTTATGTAGATGGATCCTCCTGCAATGAGAAAAGTGGGACAGGGGTCATTCTGGCAGGCCCAAATGACTTCATCCTCCAATACTCCCTCCGTATCAACTTCAAGGCCTCTAATAATGAAGCAGAATACGAGGCACTCATAGCCGACCTGGGAATGGCTCGCAATGCAGGGGTGCAACGCCTCCGGATCTTTAGCAACTCTCAGCTAGTCATAAATCAGGTCCTCGGCGAGTATGAAGCACGTGATGACCGGATGGTTAAGTACTTAGCCAAGTTCAGGAGCCTCATGGCGTTGTTTGAAGAGGCCCTCATCCAACGAATCCCCCGGGAAGAAAATGCCCAGGCCGATGCCCTCTCCAAACTAGCCTCTTCCTCCCTCCAAGGTCTCGAACAGACCGTTTTGATAGAGGTCCTCCTGAAGCCAAGTATAGAGGACGAAACTTCCGACTTTATGGAGTCGCTGCCTGTCCTGCTTGAAGATAACTGGATGAAACCCCTCGTTGAATTCTTGAGGGACAGGCTCCTCCCCGAAGATCCTAAGGAAGCTCGAAGAGTGAGAACCCGAGCCGAGCGTTACACACTGATCGGAGGCATCCTATATAAACGCTCCTTTACACAGGTAGATGGCAGGCCGTACCTGAGATGCCTCTCTCCCGAGTAGGCCGACTACGCCCGACAAGAACTGCACGAGGGCATCGGCGGGGCTCATTCAGGGTCCAGATCCTTAGCCCGCAAAGTGTTGAATTACGGATATTTCTGGCCCACTCTCCTACAAGACGCTGAACGGCACGTTCAGCAATGTAGCTCTTGTCAGAAATACTCCGACATCCGACGCCTCCCACAAGCTCCACTCACTTCCCTATCAAGTCCAATCCCTTTCGCAATGTGCGTGATGGATTTACTACGGCCATTTCCACCGGCTCCCGGTCAGTTCAAATTCTTAGTCGTGGCAATCGACTACTTCTCAAAATGGATAGAGGCCGAGCCCTTGGCCACGATCACCGAGAACAAGGTAGTTCAGTTCTTTTGGAAGAGCGTAATCTGCCGATTCGGCGTCCCGCGGGTCCTCATAACAGACAACGAAACCCAGTTTACCGGGGCTGCCTTCCGAACTCTATGTGAAAACCTTGCCATCCAACACCGATTCTCCTCCGTTTCCCATCCCCAGTCGAATGGCCAAGTCGAGAATGCTAACAGACAGATCCTCTCCGGCATTAAGAAGAGGTTGGATAAATGTTCCAAAGGCTTATGGGTCGATCAGCTCCCCAACGTGTTGTGGAACTACCGCAACACAAAACGGACCCCCACAGGCGAGTCCCCATTCAACCTCACCTATGGGCCCGAAGCTATGATCCCCCTAGAAGTTGGAATACCCTCTCCCCGTCTAATAACTTATGAAGGAGAACAGAATGCCAGAGAACTCCGAGCAAATCTAGACCTGATTGATGAGATCCGAGAAAGAGTTGCCATTCGTCAACAAAGTTACCGAAGAAGGATCGAGTTGGCATACAACAAGAGAGTCCGTCCTACCAACCTCAAAGAAGGGGACTTGGTCCTCAGAAAGTTAGCCATCTCTTTTCCCGGTCAGAAGAACAAACTGGCTCCAAATTGGGAGGGACCCTATAAGATCGTCAAAGAAGTTCGGCCCGGCACATACAGACTAGAAGATCTCGAAGGCAGGGAGATCCCCAGGACTTGGAATGCCGGCCATCTCTTAAAATACCAAGAGAGAGCACCAGCGCCTCTCTAAGTATTTTGGGATGTCGAACCGTTCCACTCCTATCACTTGTAATGTTTTTCTTTTATTTCTCTCTTGTAATAACGGCTAGCAACTTTAGAAGCAGCCGACCATTAGTCATCAATAAAGAGCTTTTTCATATTTTACTCGTAAAAATTGTTTACTTCTCTGCCTTTACTTTTCACTCTAACGATGGTTCGGAGTCCAACACTTGGCTCGATTCTACTTCGCAAGTTCGCTCTTAAGCGAGCTAGGAGTAGGTCGCCATTCGGAATTGCTCCCACAACCGTTGAACTACTCTAAAGATGGTTTGGAGTCCAACACTTGGCTCGATTCTACTTCGCAAGCTCGCTCTTAAGCGAGCTAGAAGTAGGTCGCCATTCGGAACTGCTCCCACAACCGTTGAACTAATCTACCGATGGTTCGGAGTCCAACACTTGGCTCGATTCTACTTCGCAAGTTCGCTCTTAAGCGAGCTAGAAGTAGGTCGCCATTCGGAACTGCTCCAACAACTGTTGAACAACTCCACCGATGGTTCGGAGTCCAACACTTGACTCGATTCTACTTCGCAAGTTCTCTCTTAAGCGAGCTAGAAGTGGGTCGCCATTCGGAACTGCCCCACAACCGTTGAACAACTCTACCGATGGTTCGGAATCCAACACTTGGCTCGATTCTACTTCGCAAGATCGCTCTTAAGCGAGCTAGAAGTAGGTCGCCATTCGAATCTGCTCCCACAACCGTTGAGCAACTCTAACGGTGGTTCGGAGTCCCACGTTCGGCTCGACTGCGCTCACTCAATACCCCGAGCCGAGCGGACGAGGAACCGACCCCCGCATATGGAGAAAAATTTCGCTTAACCAATTTCACCGTTAGATCATCTCAAAGTCTGTGCTAAGACATGATGAACGAATCAGATCGTGCCACGTATCCGCAAAACGACAAGATAGTGTTTTCTTGGAACTCGTGCCTCCCGCCTCGTGATGCGAGCCGCGATCGTGATCGACCGTCTAGATTGAGCCACGTGGACTGCATCTGAAATCCGAGCTATCGCACCACCGAAGTGCAAAGTTGCCTCGGTATACTCCGAGCAAAAAACTAAAGTTCTACAGCTAAAACACTCGAAGAAGATAACTGTGGGTCCTTATGGATCGGTTTCAAGAGTAAGGTAACTACGACACAACAATGGGCAAAGCAACTTCGATTTTATTGAAACAACTTGAAGCAATTTACAAGGCAAGAAATAACAGCGAAAAAGCAACTTGATAAATTTACAAGGCAAGTTATTACAACGAAGAAAACGATGCAAGAATAACCAAAGCTCGATACAATCCGGTCAGCGCCTCCTCGGAATAGGGACATTCCGATTCAGAGACACTCGGGGTTTTCGTCTCTTCATCTCCGAGCTTGTCTCCATGCCGACGAACTGGGACGCCTCTTCGCCACTAAGCCTAACGGTGGCTCCGACCGAGGCTCCACTCGAGCTAACAGCTACTCCACTTTGTGCATCGGCTGCGGTCCGACCAATGACGGGAGGACGAGTCGCGAGCTCGTAAAAGGAGATCCCTCGCTCTCTCTCCTCGTGAGTGCACGAGGTGCTGCGGACATTAGTCCTCACGGGCTGAGGCTTCAGACGAGCCACCTCCTCCTCGAGCTCAACGATCCTGTCTTTCAGAGTGTCGTCCTTAACCATTATCTTGAATCGAGGGAGTTTCGCCAAAACAGGGTACTCAGCACTATCGAATATAATGCGACGTAAGTTAGTAACCTCGATGCTATTGTCGACCGTGACCCTCTGCAGCTGCTCAACCTTCTTAGCGAGCTCGTCTCGCTCGGCCCGCACCGAGGCTAGCTCTTCCTCCTTCGTCGAGAGTTCTTCCTCGACTATCCGAAGGTGGTGCACCTCGGCCAGCAGCTCGCTGTTCTTCTTCTTTACGTTGAGTGACACTCTCCGGATCAGCTCGATCTCACCCTCGAGGCGAGCCTCGCGAGACCGCTGAAATAGTTCAGCACAACACCGAGTTGCTGCGTTGTCTGGAGCGTGAACAAGGATCTGAAAGATGAGCACATTACATTCATAGACTAAAATTCCGAGCCAAACACTTGAGACAAATTTGAGGAAATAATTTTATTCATAAAAGAAGGGGCGGTGGCCAGTCCGCAAAAAGGCGTTACATTTTTTTGAAAAAGAAAAAGAAACTAAAGTACAAGAGACGAGGAGATCAGGGGTCCACCTGCGTCGTCGCTTCGACCACAGGCACCTCGTCAGATGGCCCCTCATTTCCCGTCGCCCCGGCCTGACCGACCACCTCTTCCTCCTCTTCGCCTTCTTCCTCGTCACCCTCCTCCTCTCCTTCCCCTTCTTCACCATCTGCCGCAGCTCTGGGCCACAGCCTGTAGCCGACCCGCTGGAAGCCGGGGACACGATCCTGGAAGTGGTCGAGGGCTCTCTCATAGGACTTCTCCATGTTCGAGGCCATGTGCTTCTTTGCCTCGGCCTCGACTTCGGCCCGAATCACCATCGCCAAAGAGTCCTTCTCTGCCGTCACCTCCGCCAGGGCCTTCGCCGACGCCGCTAGCTCCTCGGCAGCCTTGGCGGCTTTGGCAGCCTCCTCAGCAAGCCGCCCCTTCGCTCGCTCCAGGTCTGCCACAAGGTTGGCAACCTGGACCTCCAAGCCCTCGGCTCGCCTCTGCTCTGCTTCGAGCTGCTGAACCGCCCTCACCTTGTCCGCCCTGTCCTTATCACTGGCGGCCTTCAGCTTCTTCTCCTGTTCGGCGAACGCTTCGAGGAGATGGTTAAAGTGGCAAGTGGCCTGCCAAAACAAAAAGATAGTGAGAACAAAGTAAGAGCCGAACGGCAGACTTAAAGAAATTCTCAAGAGAAAGTATGCAAAACTTACTGATACGAGCGACCGAGCGACCTCATAGGTGTCTTCGCCAACCATCCCCGCCTTCAGCACGGCTCGATCCTTCGGGGTCGCCAAATGCTTGACGGCTTGCATGGACATCTGCGAATTCCAGAGGAAGCCGTCGTGGTTCTTGACTCGGGACGAACAGCTTCTTATGCTGCTCAGTCAAGATCACCTCGGCCTGAGGGGTCAACGGCGGAGCCTGGAGCGTCAGCGCCACCGAAACGTCGAAGGCCTCACCGGCCGTGGCAGATGCAGCAGGAGCCGAGGGGTCGGCGACAGCGACTACCGCCGGCGAGGGGACCTCAGCAACGGGTGGAGGCGGAGCAATTACCGAAGCAACCTTAGAAGGCCGACCAGACGAGGCGGTCGTGCTCGGCCTCTTCCTCTTCCTTCCATCGGCAACTTTGCCTCGCTCGTTCATCATCCCCAAAAAGTTCATCTTTGGCGCTTCTGTTCCAAACAACAAACAAACAGCAAGTTAGTGACACGAGCTAAAAACTTAGAAGAAAAAAATGTATTGCAAGATGTCAGGAGCGTACTCGGGTCGATCGGACTAAGGCCTGACCCGTGTAGCACCTCCTCGGTCATCTCCCTCCAGCTCACCATCGAGAGGGCCATGATCTTCCCCACCACTTGTTCCTCGGCCGCAGTCAGTACCGGGTCGGCCCTCGCGAATTTCGGCACCTCTACTTTCCACTGAGTCGGAACCTTCAGCATCGAGGGCTCCCTCAACAAGAAGAACTTCTCCTTCCAACCCTTGATCGAGTTCGGGTTCTCTATAATCTGAACGCCTTTCCTCGGTGCCAGATAATAGCGGTGTTCGGTCTTGTGCATTCTGTGACCCGATACATGCTCCGGAAGATCGTCAGGTCTGGCTCGACCTCGGCGTTACGGCACTGCAGCAAGAAGGCATTCACATGGCGCCAGGTGTTTGGCATGAACTGAGTAGGCGCGAGGCAGTACCACCTGAGGACCTGAAGAACGTAGGGGTGCAGAGGAAAGCGCAATCCTGCGTTCAGCGAGTCGTAGTCGAACATACACATATCTGACGACGACAGTTTAGGAGTTCGCTCGCATCCCAGGGCCGGGGAGAATCAACTTGTACTCCAGAGAGATGGCGAACCCTTTTCTAATCCGGAGCAGATCCTTCTCGGATAACACTGTCGCAATCTCGTCCGCTTCGGTGGTTAGAATCGGGTTGTTCTCTTCGTATACCTCCGACTGACCTAGGATCGCCTTCTTCATGAGGTCGCCCTCGTATTGCCTGACCCCAGCATGCCCAGACAGTACACAAGGGTACCGGCCCGACTCAGGGGCTTGCCTCTGTGTCTCCAAAATCTCCTTGACTACAGGAGATTGGGCCACTATCCTCTTCTCCTTCTTCTTCGCCCCGGCCACAGACGGCTCGGCCACCTGCTTCCCCTTCCTTCAGATCTCCATTTGCCTCCTCTCCTCGGCACCACTATCACCCGAGGACGAGGCCTCACTCCCCGAGTCCACCCTTGACATCTCTAGAAAAAAGGCTAAGGCAAGTTGACTGACCTTGATGTGACGTGCCCTTGAAGTGACGTTCACGGTCGGAATTAGTTCGCCGGAAATCGCCTGGCCCACACGACAGCTAACGCAACCACCTTGGAGCGAAAATCGCCGCTAGCAGAGAACGCAGAGAGTAAAAGTGAAAGCATGGAGTAAAAAGTGAGAAATGAGCTTGGGGGTGGGGGAGTGAGAACTTATAACCCCATTGCGACGTTTGGGCTTCCTTGGAAATTTAAAAGCCCATTAAGAAGCCAAAGCGCCAAAGCAGAGAGTTGCGACGTTTCGAAACAAAGACTCCTCAAATCGCTTAAGTCCATGACTCGGCCACCGGTGTGCCTAGCCAAGCTATCGAATAGCTCGGCTAAGCAACCGAGCTACTGAGTCCACTTCAAAACGTCTAACTCCATACCTCTGCTAACAGCACCGAACTTCCGAACCAAGGGGACGAGGAACCGACCCTCATATATGGAGGAAAATCCTCCCGAGGCTAAATCATCGTCGGATCTCTCCAAAATTCGTGTCAAAACTCGATGGACGGTACAGATTGCGCTACGCTCACAAAACGACAAAATAACGTTTTCTCGTGATCTGAACTCCGTCCTCGTGATTCATGCAATAATGGACGATCCAGATCTGACCACGTGTGCCTTCCAAGCCTCGGCCACCGGTGTGCCTAGCCAAGCTATCGAACAGCTCAGCTAAGCAACCGAGCTACTGAGTCCACTTCAAAACGTCTAACTCCATACCTCGGCTAACAGCACCGAGCTTCCAAACCGAGGGGACGAGGAACTGACCTTCATATATGGAGCAAAATCCTCCCGAGGCTAAATCACCGTCGGATCTCTCCAAAATTCGTGTCAAAACTCGATGGACGGTTCAGATTGCGCCACGCTCACAAAACGACAAAATAACGTTTTCTCGTGATCTGAACCCCGTCCTCGTGATTCACGCAATGATGGACGATCCAGATCTGACCACGTGTGCCTTCCGAGCCTCTGTCCTCCGGTGTGCCTAGCCGAGCTACCGAACAGCTTGGCTGAGCAACCGAGCTACTAAGTCGGAGGGTGGCGACGCTTCAAAGCCAGAATGCTTCAAAACATCCAACTCCATACCTCGGCTAACAGCACCGAGCTTCCGAACCGAGGGGACAAGGAATCGACCTTCACATATAGAGAAAAATCCTCCCGAGGCTAAATCACCGTCGGATCTCTCCAATATTCGTGTCAAAACTCGATGGACGGTTCAGATTGCACCACGCCCACAAAACGACAAAATAACATTTTTCTCATGATCTGAACCCCGTCCTCGTGATTCACGCAATGATGGACGATCCAGATCTGACCACGTGTGCCTTCCGAGCCTCTGTCCACTGGTGTGCCTAGCCGAGCTACCGAACAGCTTGGCTGAGCAACCGAGCTACTGAGTCAGAGGGTGGCGACGCTTCAAAGCCAGAATGCTTCAAAACATCCAACTCCATACCTCGGCTAACAGCACCGAGCTTCCGAACCGAGGGGACGAGGAACCGACCCTCACATATGGAGAAAAATCCTCCCGATGCTAAATCACCGTCGGATCTCTCCAATATTCGTGTCAAAACTCGATGGACGGTTCAGATTGCGCCACGCCCACAAAACGACAAAATAACGTTTTCTCGTGATCTGAACCCCGTCCTGGTGATTCACGCAATGATGGACGATCCAGATCTGACCACATGTGCCTTCCGAGCCTTTGTCCACCGGTGTGCCTAGCCAAGCTACCGAACAGCTTGGCTGAGCAACCGAGCTACTGAGTCGGAGGGTGGCGACGCTTCAAAGCCAGAATGCTTCAAAACGTCCAACTCCATACCTCGGCTAACAGCTCCGAGCTTTCGAACCGAAGGGACGAGGCACCGACCCTCACATATGGAGAAAAATTCTGCCGACCCTCCTCAGCTGTTGGATCTTGTAAAAAAACACGCTCGACGTGATGGACGGCTCAGATCTTGCCACGTTCACTAAACGACAAGATAGCATTTTTTGGGGATCCGCGCTGAGATGGATGCTCAGGATTACGCCACGTGGTTCGGTAGATTCCGAGCCAAGCGCCGAGCTGCCGAGCCGAGGGGACGAGGAACCGACCCTTACATATGGAGAAAAATTCCTCCTCAGCCGTTGGACCTTGTCAAAAAACGCGCTCAACGTGATGGGCGGCTCAGATCTTACCACGTTCACTAAACGACAAGATAGCATTTTTTGGGGATCCGCACTGAGATGGACGCTCAGGATTATACCACGTAGTTAGGCAGATTCCGAGCTAAGCACCGAGCCGCCGAGCCGAGGGGACGAGGAACTGACCCTCGCATACGAAGAAACTATCTGCCGAGGGACGTGGATGGTTCGATCGCCCAGGAGATCGCGCTCGACGCTGATGGAGGGTCCAGATCGTGCCACGGCATAAATCGGTATTAAAAATTAGTTTTTATTTATTTTAATCGTTTTATTTATTTAAAAATTGCGAAAAAATTACTAAAAATTCGAAAAAATTAACTAGAAATTCTAGAAAATAATTATAAATTCAGGGAAATATTTTTGAGCCCCTGAACAAACAATTATTTCCTAGAATGTGTTGTTAAGATCCCCGAACGACTGGTTAACACATCGCAAAATTGAATAAATAATCCGAAAAAATAGATAAAAACCACCAAACATTCAGAAAAGCTCAAGAACAGCTTAGAGTACGAACAACATGAAAAATCACCTCACTACCTCCTACGAGATTCAAAACCCTCCATTTAGACTCCGATACAACTCCACCAGCCATTAAAACAGTAAAACTACTCCTCAAAGGCTGATCAAACTCAGTCTTTTAGGAGTGGGGGGCTCGTGATATGGCTAAAAATGGGATTAAATCGGAACCATCCAAATCGGGCACGAATCTTGAAGCTCAGGGGTAAAACGGTAATTTCACCTGCCAATGGGTCTGGAGCGGGTACGGGTCCTCCTCCTCGAAAACCCACTAACCCGCAAACGGATCCACCTCAACTGGGTGCGGGTTTCAATCCGCAGCAAACCCGGTCCAGAAGGGATAGAATTAGGATTTCTGATTAAATCCTAATCAACGGCCCTGATTCATATCTATCCCTTCACTGGGGATTAAGGATTACATTCCTTATCTAACCACAGGGGGATTACATTCCTAATCTAATCCCAGCGGCGCCTATAAATACCCCCCATCCATCTCCATTAAGAGGTAATCAATCTTTTCCCAATTTTTGCGCTCTCTCATAATCATCCCTGATTACTGACTTGAGCGTCGGAGGGTGCGTCGCCGGGAACAACCCCGGTGTCTCGCACTTTTTGCAGGTATACGGCAGGAGTCAGCGTCAAACTCTGACGGAACAGGTAACAGGTTTGCTATTCAGTTTTCCTAAGAATCCACAAATACTATCTGTTTGCCCCCACACCAGATTTAGCGGCAACAATATCTAAACTAGAAAGTCGAGAATTTAAAGATTTCACTTCTTTATCTAAGTCAAGATTCTCTTGGGAAAGTGTTTGATTTACTTTCTCCAAGTTCTTAACTCTAATTTTTTCTTTCTTAAGCTCTTGAAAAATCTCGTTGAAAGCATCTAGTAAATCATTAGAATCATAATCATCACTTACTTGATTTTGAGAAACCATAAAGCAAATGTTAGCAACCTCGTTTGTCTCTTCATTTTCTTCTTCCGATGAAGAGTCGCTATCATTCCTAAGTTGCTTGATACGCCATTTTGTTCTTCATGAACTTGTTCTTTATGTATTTGAACTTCTTGAAGTTGGACGCCTTTCCTTTAGATTTCGCATTCTATAGTGGGCAATCCTTCTTCATGTGTCTTGTCCTGTTACACTTGAAACAAGTTGGAAGTTAATTAGTATCCTTAGATTTTGAATTAAATTTACCTTTCCTTAGGAACTTTTTCACCTTTCGTGTGAACATGGCTATCTCTTCGGAGTCCGACATGGCCTTGAATGCTAGTGTCTTCTTCTTTGGTTGTTGAGGTTCTAGATCCTTCTTGCATTCTTCAAGTTGTACCACATACACCATGAGATTTCCCACAAGATTCTCAAAAGAAAGTTGTGTTAAATCATTGGCATCTTCTATGGCGGTGGTCTTCTTTTCCCATTTGGGGGTTAGTGCACAAAGAACCTTCCTCACCATTTCAGACTGAGTGTACGTCTTTCCAAGCACCACAAGAGAATTTGTAATATCCGTGAACCTTGTGATCATTTCAGACACGTTCTCATTTTCCTTCATGCGGAACATCTCGAACCTGTGAACAAGAACAGATATTTTAGATTCTTTTACTTTATTAGTTCCTTCATGAGTACCTCGAGTGTGTGCCAAATTTGATGTGTGGTTGTTGCATTGGACACACGATTGAATTCCTCCTTGGTAAGAGCCCAAAATAGCGCGTTCATCGCCTTTGCATTGTTCATTGTTTGGCCCTTCATGTCGTCGTTCCATTGTACATATGGAATGGTAGGAGCAGTGTACTCGGTCTCCATCATGTTCCATACTCATAGTTGATGGACTGAAGGTAGATCTTCATTTTACACTTCCAATAGTTGTAATTGGTTCCATCGAAGAGGGGTGGCCTTTGTGTGGATTGGCCTTCATGGTATTGGTTTGGATTAGAAGTAGTTGCCATTGCATTCAACCAGGCTCTGATACCAAGTGTTGGATCCTGTAGGCAAGGTAAGAAACACTAGGGGGGGTGAATAGTGTTGTATAAAAATTAATAACGAAATTGAACTTTTTCTTCTGTCCAGTCGACTTGAAAAGAGAAATAAGACGACTGAGGCGTCAGATTATAAGAGTATTTTAGACAAGCCCGATCAGTCTACTTATAGCAGAAAACAGTCGACTTACCAGACAAGTTTTCGAAGAGTATGTTATACCAGTCTGACCAGTCGACTTAAAGAAGAGACGCAGTCGACTGTCCAGATAAGTTTTTGAATAAGAATTAAATGCAAGTAAAGAAAATGCAAGTTCAGAGAAATACAACCACAGAGTACACACGATGTATCCTGGTTCGGTCCTCCCGACCTACATCGAGTCCCCAAGCAACCCACTTGAGATTTTTCACTATTCTAGAAAAAATACAAGAATACCCCATGGCATTTAGACAACAACCTTGTCCAACCTGTAGATCTCTCTCACCACTAGAGAGAGCAATATCACTCTTCACCCAAGAGTGAAAACCTGACTCTACAACCTAGAGCCTACTCTCCAACCGAGAGGACCACTCTCACAACTCGAGAGTGAAAGAAAACAATAAAAGAGATACAATCAACCTATAGCCTTGTTTTGTGATTATGATTTTTATATAGTGGCTAATAGGTTACTTTTGAAATTAGTCCATAACGAAACCAATGTTATTTTGGACTGAGATTTAGAGAACCAAGACTTAGAAGATTTAGAGTGCTTGTTTGAATATTAGTTCTCTTTCAACAGCAAAAACTTGAACTTTTTATCAAAATGCTTGGAACCTTTCAATGATGATTCCTAGGCTCTATTTATAGAGAGGAATCACTAGGACGTTGTGAATCAGTTAATAAAACTTTTGAATTCGAAAAATAAGTTTTAAATTCTGAAATCTGTCAAAACGACTTGAACAGTCGACTGGGTTGCCATGATGAGTCGACTGGCCAGAGTTTGAAAGGGTTTAGATAGTTTCGTACTGGTACAGTCGACTGGTGCCATAAGGCAGTCGACTGGTACTTAACAACTGATCTAATTCAAGCTGTTTTGACCTTTAATCTTTTGAAAAACACTTAATTATAAAGATGTTTGAGTGTGTGTGTGTGACAAGGCTGTTACATCAATCTAAGACTAAAAAAAATAAGATTACAATTTGTTTTACAAGACATTTAATAACACATTGAAGCACGGGTCGTGTCTTGAGTCTTGAATAAGAGCTTGAGCCTTTGTAGCTTAATCAATTTTCTTTGAGAGCTTCATTGGAGCACTTTGCACTTGTGTATCATACATAGTATGGACCTTGATACATTCTGCAATATATAAGAAGTAGCACAACTTTGCATTGTGTTGTAGCCACCAAAACCAAGAATCAACAGTTTGTTCGTTTACAAGAAGATTGGCGTGCGTAGCACTGACAATAGTGGACTCTCACTCACTTTCCCTCTTGAAACTTGATGAGGTGCATCGTGTTCTAGGGCCTCTTAACCATCCTGCCCCCCAGGTATTCAAGTCGGTAAGTACCGGGATAAACCACTTCGGAGATCTTATAAGGGCCTTCCCAATTGGGGGCGAGCTTGCCTCTGGTTACGGGCTGGGAGATTGCTAGCATTCGGAGTACGAGGTTCCCTTCCTTGATGTTGGTCGGGCGGACTTTCTTGTTGTAAAGCCTCTCAACTCGATGTTGATATATGGCCCGTCGGATGGTAGATCTTTCTCGTACCTCGTCAATAAGGTCCAGGTTCGCCCTGAAGTCGCTAAAATTTGATTCCTTGTCAAAACCCATGTACCTAGGCGAGGGGAGACCGATTTCCAGAGGGATGACCACCTCGGTCCCGTATGCCATGTTGAATGGGGACTCGCCGATCGGGATTCTCTTGGTAGTCCGATGTGACCAGAGGACACTTGGTAACTCTTTGACCCATAGAACCTTGGAGGATTGGTCTAGCCGCTTCTTGAGACCTTCAAGAATTTGTCGGTTGTCATTTTCTGCTTGGCCGTTTGATTGTGGGTGAGAAATTGCTGAGAAGCGTAGTTGAATGCCTAGGTCTTCACAAAACTTGCGGAATTTTTTGTCGGTGAATTGAGTACCGTTATCGGTGACTAGCATGCGCGGGATCTCGAACCGATAAATGATGTGCTTCCAGAAGAATTGTTGGGTTTGATGCTCCATGATTGTAGCCAGGGGTTCTGCCTCGGCCCATTTGGTGAAGTAGTCGGCGACCACAATGAGGAATCACCTTTGGCCAGTAGCCTGTGAAAAGGGGTCAACCAGGTCCATCCCCCACATGGCGAAGGGAGTAGGGTTGGCGAGCGATTTCAGCTCGGCTTGGGGCGAGTGTCTAATGGGAGAGAACCTTTGGGAGGGGCCACACCCTTTTAAGAGGTCCTGAGCGTCTTGAAGCATGGTAGACAGTAGTAGCCGTGGTTGAGTGCCTTTCGAGCCAGCGACCTGCTGCCCATGTGACATCCCCTAATTCCTTCGTACAGCTCCTCCAGGGCGTACTTAGCTTCATCTGGTATCAAACAGCAGTGATAGGGTTTCCCGTCAGCCTTGGTGTTGGAATTTTTGAAGAGGACATCCCCAATTAAGGTGAACCTTTCACCCGTACCCTTGTAATTCGCGCTGAGGCATGGTCCTGTGGCAACTCTCCGTTGGTCAGGAATTTTTGTATGGGATCCATCCATGTCTCAGCCTGATCGCCGAGGGTGAGGCAAAGGACTTCTGGTTCTTTGATGCTGGGTTTAAGGAGGACCTCGACTAGGACGGTGCGGTCTATTCCTCCGAGGGACGATGACGCAAGTTTAGACAAGGAGTAGGTGTGACAGTTTTGTTCTCTTGGGATCCGCCGGATCTCCTCCTGCTCGAAGAGCCCCAAGAGCTGTTTTGCTTGTGCTAAGTACTAGGTCATCCTAAGGTCGTGAGCCTCGAGTGGTCTAATTGACCATGGGCTGGGAATCACTGAAGGTCTGTATTTTCCTTACCCCTGCCCGGTGGGCCAGTGTAAGCCCAGCAATCAGAGCTTCATATTCTACCTCGTTGTTTGTGGCTGGAAAATTGAGTCAGAGCCCCGTCCACATAGACATCCCAAGCCGGGGTGTCCTCCTGAATTTCTAGGGACTCGGGGATGGTGCATTCGGTAATAAATTCTGCGAGAGCTTGGCCCTTGATTGTCATCCGGGGATGGTAGCTAATGTCATGCTGGCTGAGCTCGATTGACCACTTGATTAAGCAGCCAGAGTTCTCGGGCTTGTCGATGACCATTTTGAGGAGCTGGTTCGTAAGAACGTGGATGGAGTGGGACTAGAAGTAGGGTCGGAGTTTCCGTGTAGCCATTACCAATGCATAGGCAATATTTTCCGTCCTTGGGTATCGGACCTCGGCATCGTGCAGGACCTTTCTAACACAATAGAGGTGCTTCTGCACTCCATCATCCTGTCTGGCCAACACGACGCTAAGCGCGTGTTCGGTGGCGACCAGGTAGAGGAAGAGGGGTTCACCCGGCTCTGGCATGCTGAGGAGAGGTGGGTTGGTAAGATAGGCTTTGAGCTGGTTGAACGCCTCTTGTTAAGAGGTTTCCCATTCAAAGATTTTTGCCCCTCGGAGGGCCTTGAAGAATGGGAGTGACTTCTCTCCTGACTTGGAGAGGAAACGGCCGATGGCCGCCAGTCGCCCCGTGAGTCTTTGGACTTCTTTGACATTTCTCGGAGGGGCCATGTCGAGGATGGCTTGATCTTCTCAGGGTTCGCCTCGATGCTGCGCTGGCTTACCACGAATCTGAGAAACCTTCCCGATGAGATGCCGAAGGTGCATATAGAGGGGTTGAGTCTCATGTGGTGAGACCACAGGACTCCAAAGGCCTCTTCGAGGTCGCTGACATGATCTGGCCTTCGGCGACTTTTGACAAGTATATCGTCAACATATACTTCCATGTTTCAGCCAATTAGGTTTTTGAAGACCCAGTTGACGAGCCTCTGATAGGTAGCACTGGTGTGAACACAGTGAAGGATGGCCGGCACACTGGTATCCTCGGGTTTAGGCTCAGGCTCGGGCCGCCTTCTGATCATCCGAGGAGAAGGTGACGACCGTGGATCCCTCTGGTCCCTGGGGGTGGTTTGAGTGAACTCCCTCAAGTATCCCCTATGGATGAGGGCTTCGATTTCATCTTTGAGGACACAGCAATTATCGTTGTCATGCCCGTTGTCCCGATAGAAGCGACAGTAGATACTTTGGTCTCTCTTCTTGTTGTTGTTAGGTCGGGGAGGGAGGCGGATGATACCCTTGTCCTTGATCTCCAAGAGGATGGCCGACACATTTTGTGTTAGTGGAGTGTATCTCTCAAAACGGGGGACCGGCAGGGAGCGTTTATGGGCGTACATATCCTTCTGGGCCTTCTTCATAGGTTCAGACTCCTCAATCTTCCTCATCCCCTTGCCTGGGGTTTCTTTTAGGCCTTCGGGGTGCAGGGCTTCCTCGGCCCGATGTACTTCTCAACCTTGTTGAGGAGGCCGAGAAAGTCTAGGGGTGGTTTCTTAGCTAAGGAGGCCTTCAGCTGGCCGTGGCGCACATTATGCTGAAAAGCCGCCGAGGTGACACTGGCATCGAGGAACGAGACTACCCTTGCTTCGGTTAGGAACCTCCTTACAAATTCGCGGAGGGCTCTCCTTCCTTCTGCTTGAGATCCAGGGGGGATGCGCTCGTCTTCTCGACCCTCCGAATGGTGACGAAGTGGGGGAGGAAGTTTGCCTCGAGTTGGTCGAATGAGAAAACCGACCCGAGGACGAGCTTCGAGAACCATTCCCGAGCCGGACCACACAGGGTGGTAGGGAAGGCACGACATAGCAGAGGATCTGATACGCTATGAATAATCATGAGAGTTGTAAACCCCTCCATGTGATCAGTTGGATTGCTCTCGCCATTGTAGGTCTCGAACTGAGGCAGCCTGAAATTCCTGGGAATCTCAGCATCTAGAATTTAGGGGGAAATTGGAGGTTGGCTCGGCTGATGCACCCAGCCTACTTGGGGCCCTCCTTCGTTAATACAGGCGAGGTGAATCTCCATCTTTTGGTGGCGGTGGAAGACGACTTCGTTCGGCTGCGGTGGCCGAGACGAACCGTGGGACTCGGTACCCTGACCCCCTTCGCGCCTTGGGCAGGCGGTTTGCTGTTCGAATCCAGGGCCGCCTCCGAGGGCACGGAGGATCTCGTTCCTAAAATCTCGGAACTCTCTAGTGACTGGAGCCCGTCCACCCTGACCGGGCAGAGGTGAGCCTCCCCTGGGGGAGCGGCTATGGTTGCTTCGGGAGGGAAGGGCGGTATGTGTCAGAGCTTGGTGGAAAGGACTGCCCGGCTCCATGGTCGGCTGAGTTGGAGCTGAAGGTCAACTGGGGGCTTCCTGTTGTTGAGGACATGTCGTAAATCACGGGCTACTGAGTGTGAAGCGCTCGGATCAGGTCCCGCTGCACCATTGATTAATGGTCGATTGGATCCCTGAGAGTTGACATGGGTGTGAGAGGGAAGTGGATCTGGACGACGTTCGGCGGTGAAGGCTCTTCTGGCTTTGGGAGCCATGAGAGGGCTCGGCTCCAAGGGAGATCCGAGCTTAGGATCGAGTCAGTCGTGTTTCCCACAGACGGCGCCAACCTGATGCTGCTTGTTTTCAGTGTGGGGGCAACATATGCGAGTTCTTATAATTTGTGAAGCAGAAAGGACGGATCTCGATCTCGGCTCGAGTCGGTTTCTGGAGGTCGGCTCGAAAGGCTAGAAGCTCGGACGGCCGGAGTACCTGTTGTAACGACCCGGATTCCCGTTATCGGACATCCGTGATGTCACCAAGATCATTGCCTTCAAATGCATCTCAACACAGTAAATAACGTGGAAATTTAAACATTTTTATTGCCATCAGAGTTGTTACATTAATAATTACAAATATCAAATTGTCCTTGAACAAGGAATACAAATTACATACTTTATTACAACTGACTACAAGAATACTTAAACATTTCTTGTGAAGCCATTGGCTGTCTTTCAGATCGACAATCCCTTGGTAACTGCCGAAATTCCGTTGAGTGGTCTATCTGCCCCCTCTGGGACCTGCCCCTCGGCTTGAGCCTTCTGCTACGTGACCCTGACAATTCTGCATCCGCTCGAAGGGTAGATGTGCACACTGCCACTACTTGGATGCCCTGCTGATCTTGGGCTCTCCTATACTCGTGACCTGATATCCATGTACCTAAAAGGTGGGGTACATCAGTAATTCTACTGTCGCAATGCTGATAAGGAAACAGCGATCCTCAAACTATCACATTCACAAATTCATCTTGAATGGAAAATTCAACGTGCATCCTGATTTCCTAGTGTTCGTGTATGTCATGACCTGAGACTAATGCAACAATACAGAGTATAGAACAGATGCACTTAATCTAACCTAAAGTCTATTCAAACACAAGGTACAGAACAGATGCACTTAATCTAACGTCGGCAAGATTCTGGATGCACATGCATCCCATACTACATGTGACCCAGGTCAAGCCAACGTACTTAGTCTAATGCAAGCGAGACTTTGGAAATGTATGCATCCCATACTACATACTTTCCAAATCAAGCCGTTGTCTCCATGTTTAGGGATTAGAACCCTCGCTATGCAATGCATTCTAATTTGGTCTACTTCCTGTTCCTGATAGTATGACATGGTTGAGGAGGTGAAAATAAAATAAAAGAATATGATGCGGGGTGCTACCCCGAAGTCACCAATAATTACTGCGTCGAACCATCTTCGAAAGCTGTGACGAACTTACAGATATACCGCGGTATATCCATTGCGCAAAGATACTTTATGATCCGTTCGTGTCCACCAACATAGAACATGACGACCTCGGAGGTCCTAAAATACCCCCGATCCGCCAGGATATCAACATCCCGTTCTTACCATGGTACTTCAGGAATTAACAGTGCAAGATACGCACCGCAGTGCGTATCCCTAATGACAGGAAGAGACAACCAGTATCACCACTTAGTGCTAACTCTCAGAACAAGTTGGATTATAGGGAATCACCCCTAATACCAATTTAACTTCGAGCGAAACAAATAAAAGAAAAACCTAATCAATCCAGTTTACTGAAAATATGTTGTTATTTAACCACACTCGGTGTCAATCAATAAAGTCGAGCCTGACTGGTCTGTCAAGGTAGCAACCATCCCGGAATCACATCCACTAATTCCCCATACCTTCATAGGTCAGCCACCCAAAATAATCCCGGCCCGTGACCCTCAGCGAGTGGTCCAACGGCGCCCTGATGGTGTAATACAATTTAGTGAAGGTAAGTATGCACATAATTATCTATTCTTGACCATTGACAGACTCAGGCATCGAGATACCCAACACAATCCAACAGAGCTATATCCCAACTCACTCATGTCCACCATGAGTACACGCACAGGAACTTGCCTAAGTTCCGAATAAAATGCTAAAACCCATCTTTTAAATCTGATAGCTCACGATCACCATATTGCGGTAGGCAGAGGGTTTCTCATCAACTGTCCAATGGAACAATCAAGAAATACCAGTAGCTATGATCCCAGCTACACTCATCGGAAGCCAAAATGCTCAGAATTTCCTAGAGGAGTGAGGAGATCCGTTGCCATCCCCTAGTCGATGATTCCCTTAATTTCTTTTTAAGGGACTCAAGTCCCCGGGTTTACTCAAAGCTTGAAGTCAGTCTAGACAATAGGTTGCTAAACTCATCATGTCCATAATTTTCAGCACACAGTCAGAATTGCTTGGTATCTCTAACTCTGGAAAGGTAAGACCCTAGTTTACAATTCTTCAGTTGACTAATTCCTCAAGTTCAATCATCTCGACATCCAAATATTCCTCATATACTCTTAGTAGTGCGTTCCTTTTCACACTTGCTGCATTTGTCCAATATCATAAGAGTTCACTTAGTTATCAGAGTTACTCGATTCCGGGTCCTATGGGAAGGTGGGATTGTCTACTTAATCTTCCTAATTGGACACGTCCTCAGATTCAATTCTTAAGGTTCTCAAAGATACCAATTTCCATTGGGTGCACGATAAGGGAAAAATTTTATTTCTCTAGTAAACATTTTCTCGACAAGGCCAAATTTGTCCCACTTTGGAAAATCATAACTTCCAACCTACAACCCGGAATTTCAAAATCCTAGTTGGGTTAGAAGGCTATGATTCCCTACTGCCGATCTCTAGTTGGCCAGTCGCCCAAATTCTTAACAGATAAGTCTAGGAATATCTATCTCCACGAACTAGACAACTCGTACTAGGCTGAACATACCCTACTTTAAAATTCAATAGTAAATCATACCTAAGTCCAACGATCATGAAATTTGAGATTCTCTATCTACACATATACCATTTCATCGTGTACAAAATTCACATTCAAATTCATTTCACACAACGATCTACGACTCCTCAAACATGGCTACATTTCAGCCGTTCTGTTTCAGCAGAGTATTCACTGCCCCCTCACTAATTACCTTTGAAACCTCATCAAATGACCTCTAAAAATTACAAAATTTGAGATTCATCAAATAGACTCATACCCCAAGCTACTCCCAAAATTTCGTAGCAAAATAATGAACGTACACGAAGTTATGGCTTTTTGAACTTCAGCACAAAGCGCAGTCAGCTTCAGCCGACACCTACGGACCAGTCGCGTTCTACAATTTTTCCGGGGCATCAAACGACCTCGGAAAAATACGAAATTTAAGACTATGGTTGTAGACACATACAACAGCGTCCAAACAAATTTTCAACTCCAAATGCCCTGTCAATTCCGAGATATAAAATCGGAAAGACGCACAAAAATCACCACAGCCAGCAGCCATTCTGGCTGCTTACTGTCCAGACTTGGACCCCACTGTTCGGGCTACTAAAATGCATCCAAATATTACGAAAAAAAATCATGGATACTCTACATACATAGAAGAAAAATACCCCAGAATTTTAGCCCAAGATTCCTAACCGTTTGGGCGTAAGAAATTCCCCAATATACCCTCACAATCATGCTACTCAATCAAACTTCAAAAGAATAATTCTCTACCATACAATTTATTTTTTCCTAGCATTCCTCATACTCAAACATGGCAACAAAATCATGTCTACCACTACTACACATCCATTCATACCAAAACAAAAATAAATACAAAAGAGTTCAAGGATCACCCACTTGAAGTTTTGCCAAAGAATCTCCTTGTAGCTTTGCTTGCTTGCTTGCTTGCCTTGTACTTGTATAACTTGGCCTCCTCAATTTTCCTACTTCTCCACCCTACTACAACTCCCTAATAAAAAGATTCCACCTTCCTTCTTCTCCTTCTCTTTCTCCTCCTTTTTTTTTGAAACAAGAAGAATGATGAATGAGTGAAAGAATGAGAGTGGAAAATGGGGGTTTTATAAAGAATGGGAGCTAGGGTTTGGTTTGGCCGGATGGAATGTGGGGTGGGGATGAGGGGAGGTGGTGTTAGTGGAAGATGGGTGGATGGGATGAGGCCAACCTTTCAAGGAAGAAACTTCTTGGAAGCTTCCTTAGGAATTTCATGGAAGTTTCCTTGGAAACTTCATGGAAGTTTCCTATTCCAAGTCAACTTACACATGGTGTTTTACTTCCACCATTGGATCTTTATCAAGATCAAGCCATGATCATCATGATGCTAGGGTTCCTAACCCTATGCTAGATTAAGGAACCCTAGGTCACCATACCCTAGGTTACCATACCCTAGTGCACAAATACAACTCACATTCAATTCAAGCACTAGTTTAATTGAAATAACTAATACATATAAATTAAAATCTTATAAAATACATGTTTTATAGAAATTATAATTTCCTCCCACAAATTGTCAGGTCAAAACAATCGGGACAGAACTACAGTTTAATTGAGACGATATTCCGAGTTTACTTCATCGGATTCAGAACAGCCCGTATGTCTGAAATTTCTCAATTTAACTGATAATTTCTAAGAAAAAATGTAATCGTGTGCAATACTTAGTTAATGCATGGGTTACATTGCAAAATAGCCATATGCTATTTTGCGGGGTATTACACCTGTAAAAAGCCTAGAAACATGGGGAGAAGTCCCGACGATAGGCCCTCAAACGATATAGTCAGTCACTGGAAAAAGGACTGAGCAGCTAGGGTTCAAATGTGCAAAGATTCATTACCTTTGAAAGTGAGGAGGGGGTCTGGTATTTATGAGCAGGGGCAAACAGGTCTCAGACCCTAATGGGCCGGGTCGGACCCGTTTGCCTGTGGGCCTGAGTTGATAGAAGCCCATTGGACTTGTTGACTTTATGATCTGGGATGAGCAAAATCTGAGGAGATTTGATACCCCTGGTTGGATCATGTCATCTATACTACATAAGTGTAAGAACATCTGACAACAAATTTTGTGAGCTTTGACGCTGGGCTAACAATGTCTTTTTAGCTTATGCCCATGTATCACATCAGGAGAGAATATATGGAAACTCTCAATAACTCATACTAAGTAAAAAGCACATCATGTACACATACTTATCATGCAGATTTATAATGATAACCTTGTTCATTTCATGATATTTGCATGAAATTGTCGGAAAAAAAAAGGAAAAAAGAAAAAGCCACATCTGTTCATCTAAGTATCTGTCTACAACCTTTGATCCCCAAGTATGAACCCCTTCACACCAAGTCACCAACCAATTCTAAATGACAGGCCGGCCCCCACCTTGAGGCCGGTGAGGCGACTACCTCATGCCCCCAATTTTCTTATATTTTTAGGGATCCCAAATTAGTATTTTCTTTGAAAATATAGGTACGTATTTTGTGCGTAAAAAAATTATATTGTAATTAGGAGCTCAAAAAAATAATTATTTGGGCCTTTCACCTTGGCCCCCGGAACTCCAGGCCAGCCCTGTAAAGAATTTTTTACCAAACTATCCCACTTTTTCGAAGTATGTACGAAATTGTCTCTGTTTGAAATTTTAATACCAAAATATCCCTATCGTTAATGGGGTTAACGAGTCTAGTAGTATTCCTAGCGTTAACCCCGTTAACGTGATGATGTGCATACAACTTTTCCCTTCGAGTGGGGATTTGGAGAAAAACTAATCCAATATACTAACGTTAACTCTGTTAACGGTAGTGTTTAAACCACACGCGTTAACGGGATTAACGTTTATAGTTGGGACAGTGTGGGGGGGGGGGGGGGGGAGTTTTTCAAAGAGGGGTGCAGTTAAAAAAAATTTAAGTAAGAAACGCTGATAGGTAACATCATTATACTTTTAGTGTCTCTCTCTCTTCTCTTTCTCCCCCAATTTCGGAACCCAACTCCAAAACCCTAGCATCCCAATTGTAGATCTTAGTCCAAAATAACTCTACCAAATCTTGAAGGGATATTCTTATTATTCTCTCACGTTCATCTTCTTCTTCTCTCACACTCATATATCCTCCCACTTTGAAAACCCTAAATCCACAGTGAGCAACTTAGCGAGTATGAGCAACTTCAGAATACAAAAAGTTTCAACTTTCTGGAAAATGAAGAATATCCACAGTCGTTAACTCCGTTAACGGCCTTGGTAAAACCAAGGCCGTTAATGGAGTTAACGATTGTGGATATTCTTCATTTTCCAGAAAGTTGAAACTTTCCGTAAATTGAAGATGCTCACACTCGTTAACTTGGTTAACGGCCTTGATAAAACCAAGGTCGTTAACGGAGTTAACGACTGTGGATATTCTTCATTTTCTAGAAAGTTGAAACTTTATAGAGTGAAGTTGCTCACACTCGTTAACTCTGATAACGGTCTTGGTAAAACCAAGGCCGTTAACGGAGTTAACGAGTTTGAGCAACTTCACTAACAGACTCAAAAATCCATTGGATCTGCTACCTGATTACATTTTAAACCATCACATCTCAGCTCCAAACATCATATATCACAGCTCAAAACATCGAAATTTCACACAAGATCACCTCAAAACAGCTCATATCACAGCTCGTATCAGCTTATTTCAGACAAGATCAGCAAAAAATTTCACAAATCAGATGTTTTCAACTAAAATCAGTTCATATCTCATATCAGCTCAAAAGTGAAGCTCAAATCCCCTCAAAGCAGTATTTCTAATCACCTCAGATAACATTAACACAACAAATTAGCATTTCAAATCGATTCAGCTGAAAACATCTCATATCTCAGCTCAAAACTCAATTCAGCTGAATCCAATTCACACATTTCAGCTCCAAATAGAATTAGTTAATAAAACCTACATCTCCATAACATATTAATAAAACCTACATCTCCACAACATACATCTCCACAACATATATCAATTTATGTAAATGTCAGATACATCTCCACAACATACATCTCCCCAACATCTAATAATACTTCTAGAAACCCACCATCAAAACACAAATATTTCAGTTCATACTAAATTCACCACTCAATCCCTCATTCAAGTTTCTCTGTTTGAAATTTTAATACCAAAATATCCCTATCGTTAACAGAGTTAATGAGTCTTGTAGTATTCCTAGCGTTAACCCCATTAACATGATGATGTGGATACAACTTTTCTCCTCGAGTGGAGATTTGGAGAAAAACTAATCCAATATACTAACATTAACCCTGTTAACGGTAGTGTTTTAAACCACACGCGTTAACGGGGTTAACGTTTGTAGTTGGGACAGTGGGAGGGGGGGGAGTTTTTCAAAGAGGGATGTAGTTAAAAATTCTTTAAGTATAGACTCGTTAACCCCATTAACACACCTCATTATACCAGGCGCGTTAATGGGGTTAACGAGTGTCGATTGGGTTCAGCTTTAAGTAAGAAACGCTGTCTCACTCTCTTCTCACATCTCCTCTAATCGAAACCCTACTCAGGCGATTTGAAACCCAAAACCCCCAAACCGTAGTCTTCAATTTCTCTATTTACCCATCTCAATCTATTGTAATTTTTCGTGGAATCTTTTCCTCACTCAATTTTAACCCATCTCAATCCCCTTAAACTCGTTATTTGAACCCATTTGAAGGCGTTTCCCCAAATTTTTGGAAGGAGCGGATCGTGATCATTGACGTCGAATTGTTACTTTCATCCTACAACAGTTTGTATGTGTTCCTTATTTATGCTAAAAAAAATTTCCAGATTTTGGGTCTAGGGCTTTTGTTTTAGTTAGAGTATTAAGATGAAAACGTTTCAAATTGGATGTGATTTAGAGTTTTTCAATATCTAAATGCATTAGATATATTTAGGATATAGGTTAGAAGTACATGTAATTTTGTTAACATATATTATCTGACCGTACAATGGATTTAGGATTATTATATTTAGGATACAATTTGCATTAGTAGATGAAGGAGTAGTTTGCATTGGTAGATTTTGGAATAGTTTGCATATTGAGATTTTGGATTTTCATTTAGGGTTTTTTTTGCATGAGTGCTCTTGTTGTGAGGTTATATATGATTAGATTTAATATCAAACTTGTAGGATTTTAGTTGTTATAACAAATGGCACAGACAATGGGTAATCATGAAGAAGGGAGTGGTAGCAGACCCAAAAAAACGAAGCGACAGAGACATCCCATTTTTAGTTGATTTGACTTTAATTTCATAAGTTGAATTTTTACATCAATAAAAATATAAATATTTATGCTGAATTTCCATTTTTTTTGGTACAGGAAGAGGCCGGTACGTCTTCTACTCCGGCCAATCAAACAGCCCTGCCTCCTCTGAAATGAACAGCAACCTACTTCCCCGTCTACAAATTCGGGCCCATCTACTTCCTCATATGTTCCTCCGGTGGTTCCCGGTCCGATCGACCTTAGGTTGTTGACTTTACAAAGTCAACATCGTTCTACAGACGTTTGGGAAGGAACTTGTAACCCCTGTTTTCCTATAAATGTATTTTTGTGTATTTTCTATATTTTAAAAATTTTTGCGAATTATTTTTTTCCCGGTTTTCAAATTCTTTTGTCAAAATGTATTATTGGATTTTCCATTTAAAATCTATTATTGATCCGTAATTTTAGCTGAACTAATTTTCTATGATTTTTATATTTAATACAGTTCTTATTATTTTTTATTACTACCCTTATTATCTTTATCATTTTATTATTATTAATATTGTTACTATCCGTATTATTTTTGCTAGTGCGATTATTTGCATAATTATTTTATTTTGTTTCTATTGTTAAAATTAGATTATTTCATAAATTATATTTATTAGTAATTGTATTAATTTTCTTATTGGATTATTTTCATTTTATATTATTTTTCTTGCATTTTTGACCTCCGTGTGCTGTTTGTGCGCCGATCGTCCGTTTTACGCCATTTTGAATTCTTTTTCGTATTTTCTTGGTCTCATTCATATTTGTTATTTATTTTTGGGTTATGGTGAATTTTTAGAAGTGTTTTGACCAATATGAAATTTTTGGCCCTTAAGGAGATTTTAGGAGCCATAGGATTTATTGCATTTTGTATCCCCATTTGAAATCTACCCAATACCCATCACCCAATTGTATACCTATTTAATCCTATTGATATCCACTACCCATTAACCCACATTTGACCCCCTATAAATAACCCCTAACATCTATTAATCCCTAACCCTAATCTCTTTTTCCCTACTCTTTGAATCCGGCCTCCACTTCAAGACTCCAAACCAGCTTCCCCCTTCCTTGCACTCCCGGCCTGATCATCCAAACCCCAAAACCGGCCCTCCTCCATTGCACATCTCCCACTTCAACCCTTCTCCACTCTTCCATACTACAAAACTCCGATTTCCTCTCTTCTTTGTGTGGCCGAACCCTACCCAAACAGCACCCACCTTCAAGAACAGCCCCCCCCCCTCTTCATCCCTTGCTGATTTGGAGTTGTGGGTAGCGTCCGTTTGAGTTCGTGCTTCAAGAAGACTGATCGTAGGCAAGATTCGGTTTGTGGGTTCGCTTGGAATCGCGCGTGGAAGGACTTTTGCATGTGGGTTTTCATTGCTAGGCTTCGTAGCGCCGTGTTCATCATCAACAAGGCAAGTAACTTGTACTTAAATTTCTTAGGTTGATACAAGTCGAAAGTTCACACATAGAGTAGTTTGGGACTAGAGACGGCCAAAGATTGTATTTTTATTTGTGGGTTTCGTCTCTATTGTTCAAAACAGGCCATAGATGACTTAGGACATGGAGTTTGATTGGTTTATGCCTTAGGTTCACCCAAACGCGATTTTGATCGCGTATGTGACATATTGTATACCCGATGTATGTTTGAACGACCATATGAGAAATATTAGATTTTGGCATGTTAGAAACCCTTAGATATGATATTTAGATAATGGTTAGGCTGAGTTTTGAATTTGGATGAGTTTGGATCATTTTTGTAGAAGTTATGACGTTTTGAAGTTTAGTTGAGAAATCTGGAAATTTGGGTTGTACTGGATAGATTGCTGTTTTTGCCTGGTTAGAGTCCGAATCCCAACATGGCTATTTCTGAGTAATTTGTAAAGACTGAATCTATTTTCTAACCCCACTGGTTTCACCCCGTTTGGAGTTTGTATGAATTAGTTATGATTATTTTAGTGCCTGTATGTCGGTAGTTTCCAGATTCAGTTTGGGGTAGATTTTGTGAACTAATTAATTTCAAGATCTAGGTTATACATAATATCATACCATAATATTTTGTCCAGTGTTTCAACATGATGTTAGGTAGTTCCCAGATTTATGTGGTATTTTAAAGATGAGTTTTGAGTGATGTCTTATATTCTTTTCCATAGAGCACTTTTGCTGTAAACTGCGTGTTGCCTTATGTTGAATGCCGTTTTCACCCTAGTTCTAATTACTTTATGGATATTTTGTGTGAGATAATAAAGTTGGGTAATTGTATCTACTTTCACCCCGTTTTGGCGGAAGTGGATTTCGATGCGCTGTTTGCAAGTTGTGTTCAATTTTGTACAGCAGTGTTGAGGAATTCCAGATCCATCAAAACCGTGTTTTGTGTTACTTTTCATTTTTGATAACATATCTATACTTTCTGGAAAATTATGAAAACTATTATTTTGAGTCTACATATATAGGGGATTATCCCAGAATTTTCGTAGATTTAATTGATGACTTTACCTACTGTTTTCATGTGGTTTAAGTTATTCCTCTGTTTTCTGGCTGTACATGAAAACTGTGTTGAAATGTGTTTTAAGATAAGATGTTATGAACTAGTATATATCTTTTATTATATTCGTTAGAAGCGTGTGAATGTCTAGATTCCAGATCCTTCGACGGATCAAGATTTGCATGCCTGTAGCTGTTGGAATCCCTATTTTAGTGCTGACTAGTCTTGCTGACCTGATTATGAACCTTGTATAGTTTGCTCGTATATGTGAATCTTTAATACCCATGCATGCTAATTTGATAACCTGAACTTGTACCTGATCCCACCGTGCTTAATTGACACTAGTTTACACATATACATGTATGTTGGACATTAATAATAAAAGTAATCAAGCCGGGGATTATGGGAAAGATCGAATAGTGGATAATTCAGAAACGTGTACCCGAAAGGGGGCCCGTGATTCCCATGTTGATGCATGATACCTTTGGGTTCATGTACCTGTTGATGCACGTACCTTTTGGTCGTGTACCTGTTACTTGTTGATGCACGTACCTTTTGGTCGTGTACCTGTTACTTGTTGATTTTGTACCTGTTGATTTTGTACCTGTTGATTCATGAACCCGTTGATGCATGAATCGGATAATTCGTGTACCTGTTTTGATTTATGAACCTGTTTTCCCGCACCCGAGTATACTGCCCTCTATGGTCCACTATGAAAATCTTACTAAGTGAAATTGTTGTGTTGTAGCAACCATGTAGTATGGGATGCATGTCGTGCTACCTAGATAGTAATCACACAAGACTTGAACTTAATACATGAACATGATACATGACATGATACCTGCTTGCTAGATACTTGACTACATGATACATGAGACATGAAACATGATACACGATTACATGACACTTGACATTTGATGCATGTTTATAGGATACCTGTTTACATGACTCTTGACACTTATACCATGCTAGTTTGATTAGGTTGACTTTATACATATACCATGTGCTAGTTGTTAGTTAGTTTCCATGTGCTTGTATCCTATTCTATTTGTGACCCGGACTTGCCATTGACGGGTACTTGTATTTTCTCTTTTCTCTTTCCTGCATTCGTTGTATTGCAGATTTTGGAGGACAGGTTCCTAACGGTATTGGCAAGATGATGGGCTAAAGACTGAAATTTTGCTATTACTATTCTTGTTGCTTATTTTGGACAATATTGTATTTTGAGACTTGTATTATTTCTTGTATTTGGGCGATGTGACCCAGGATTATTTGTGTTATTCAGATCATGATTATTTGAGATTAATGCATTTTATTTCAAGTATTCTTGTTGGTATTTGGTTCATATGTGCATGTGGTTGACTTTTCTGGCTTCCGACTCTGATTTTACTGTGACATGTTGTAAAGATTTCTTGAAACAGCTTAAGGATGATAATAATCATTCGCTGGGCTTTTGTTACGTGCTCGTATTCCGTATTTTTGGGAAGCGGGGCGTGACAGAACTTCTTCGGAGTGCAACTTTAGGGGGCACGACACGTTAGAAATTGATGAGGACATCAATTTTATTTAGTTTAGGATTTTATTTCAGTACCATATTTGTTTCTGGCAATTATAGCCATATGTAATCTTTTTGTATTTTTTAGATTTTGAGAATATTTTGAGATTTGTATCTTGATTTGTTTTGAGCCTATATATAGGCCTTGAGATTAATGAGAAAAGAGATGTCATTCTTGATTAAAAAATTATTGTGTTGAGTTTTGCTCTTCCTCTCTCTATTTGTGTGATACAATTGAGATCCAATTATTAGGGTTTGTGATAAATTCTAATATAATTTTAGGGTTAGTGATTAACTCTAAAATATACCCCAAATTAAAACCCCCAACTCCTCAAATTAAAACAAATCCCAAAAATCCAAAACCCTAATCATCTCCCACCTCTCATGTAACACCCCGAATTCCAAAACAGGCTGAATTCGAGTTCCACAGAATCTTTTCACTTCACTTCGTACAATTTTACAAAGAAATTAAAACTTTACTTTACATCAAAGTTACATTTACATCAACACTTATACAGCGAAGCAATTTTTACAACAATGAATGTAATACAACAACACTTGAATAATATTTAAGCATCAATTCCTCCTTAGTCTTTTTCATGTGCTTTACCCTGCATGGAAACTGTGGGCACGTCAGTTCATTCAACTGATGAAATATTATACACAGTCATCCTCTCTATACCGAAAATAGTATAACGATTCTCAACACTTAACAAACCACAAACTTGATCTCAAACAAAGCTAAGGGGACTATCCTATTGATGTCGTGTTGTGAATGTGCACTTAGTCCTTAATGCAATTATTTATGTTATATGACACTAATGCGCATTTGTTCAAAGTCTATGCAGCTCATAATACATAGGTCCGAGGGCAAACCCTTAACCGTTCTTCATCTTGTAGGGTTCAATCCCTCGCCATGACTTAAACTACTACTGTAACTACGGTAAGTATCCTAGATGTTCTATGACCTACGAACTCACGTCTAGGCGCCCTGGAGAGAATCCCTATGCACTGTCACATGACTCATCATGCAGGCATCTGTGGTAATTCACCTCCTACCATAGACATGACACCACCTGCAGTCACCAAACACTCCACGAGCGTCGCCACCGGGACGATACTCTGGAGCAGTATCCATGCCCTACTCATGACACATCATGGGATATCCTGTGAATACTCTCACGCCGCCAATCCAATGTCCCTCATACTCATGTTTTTCTCTTACTTTCATCACATCTTCACTATGTATCTAGTCCTTAATTTAATTGAATCATGAACAAAATCAATCCCTTAGGGTTAGCACTCCCACTATACCGGTCTTATTCAATCATTTCACATAACCCAAATCATGGTCTTTTCATTTCAAATATCATTTCAACATTTTTTTATTGCCGATATAAGGCTTAGCTAGACCCTAGTTCTTAATTTCAACTCATAATTTCAACATCGAGTTTTTCATACTCTTAAGTTCTCTTCTTCATGATGAACAATAATTTTCATTTCATGTTCATAGCACTTGTACATTCATGTTCTTTCATAATTCATCAAGTCATTCAATTTCAATTTCATGTGCAATAACATGTATAAACAAAATAAATTCAATATGTCATACTCAATAGTTTATTCTTTCCACATAACTTTCTTAATCTTATTTTAATCAAAACTAAATCTCATTTGATTCTCATACTAATGTTCGTTTCATTTATTTAATTCAAAAGGTTACAAAGTCGTATTTTCATTCACAAACAATACTTAATTTAACGATGAGAGTCCATACATAGCACATTTGAATTTTTCTTTCTTTCAAATATTTTCCTTTATCACTTAGTATAATTTCTCATAAAATAGCTCACTTTTATAATTCTCAAAAATGCAAATTTCCATGGAATTCTACCCAATTTTCGCCTCTAACTCACTTTTATTTTATTTAAATAGTGCACAAATATTTTTTAACAAGATCTACATATTTTTAAAATAATTGTCGTATTTTTTTGGATTTTCAAAAGTCAAGAATTCAATTTTAAAACTCAAAAAAATCAATTTTTTTTAAAACCTGCCAAAAGCCAGGTTCAAACCTGCGTCCTGAGCCAAGTCAACAGCCACCGAAAGCCAAATGGGCTAAGGCGCCAATGCGATAAGTGCAGGGGGTTTTAATAAGGTAAGTTTTGTTTCGGGTTTTGGGTTTTTATTATAAAACAAAACAGAAATTAAAATGTAGGACCTTGGTTTCGAACCCGAGACCCCTAGGTCTGTTCACGGCTACAGTAAAATGCCACTGCACCGCTAACCACTTGGTTTAAGGGACCAGATTGTTTCAAAAGGAGTTGGGTTGTTTATAACCCAGTTCTCTGTTCATTTCTCAACTTCATAATTCTCAAAACGATTTTGTTTCTTTTTCTTCTCTTTTGAAAGCAAAATTTTCCAGATTATAACATTCATAAAATTACAGTTAACCAGTATTTTAATAATTATTATTTACTTTATAAAGCATGCATTTTAGGTTTACTTTATGTTCTATGTCTATAATTTCGACATTGAGAACAATATCATATTTCTTCATAATTTAGAGTTAGATTTCCACAACTACTATATTCCTTTGTTCTTTTACTTATTAACAACCTACAATATTTAAGATACAAATTTCTCATCTTTCTACAACATTGAACTTTGTTCTAGACAATCAACTACACATGAAGCATTTAATCAACCAGTTGTCTCATAAGCATAAATTTCATCATAGAACTCAATTCAAAACATATAGTATGACAATATGATAATTTCTAGCACTTTAATTCACAATTCATCAACTAGCAATCATTTTATCATCGTTCTCTAAATTACCATTCCATTTCTAATTAAGCAAACATGGGTCAAATTTCACCTAGTTGCTTCTTAATAATTTTATCAAATCATCCATAGCATGGTATCTAGATTTAGAAGCATGAGAAACACCCACCTATTTGGAGAAACTGAAATGAAAGCTCCTAGAATCTCATGAAATGCAAGAAAGTGATCTTCTCCTCCTAGATTGTGTTGTCCAACGTCTCCACCTTGGTGCTTGATTGGAACCCGAGCCCACCTATGCTCCTTGGATGCTAGCTGACCTTCTATTGAGGGAACACACACACACAAGCACACTCTAACACTTCTCAATCATTTCTCACTTAGTCTTTTCTCTTTTAATAATTTGTAGTGTACAAATGAGAAGAAACTAGGGGTATTTATACACTTTTAGGATGAGAATGAATGGATAGGATTCAATCAAGGAGTTAGAGATCAAAGATCAAGATGAATTTGGAAGTTGTAGTAACTTCCATGAACTCATAACCACCTCTCAACTCCAACCACTCTCTCCACTCTTCTCTAGCCACATCCGGCCTCCCCCCTAGGGTGTGCAATGCATACACTAATGCATGCACGTGCCCCAACTATTGTCCCCCATTAAAAGTTGTACATTATAAATTTATTAATTGTCTACTAATTGTGTCTACATGACAAGTTATGACAATTAAAAGGGTAAATAATTTATGGGCTTCAAAATAGTGGGCTTTTAGATTCATGGGTCAAAAATAAAGTATTCAATTAATTAGGTTGGGCTTAATTTAGAAAAACAAGCTTAGACTTTTTAAAATAGGCTTCTAGAAAATAAAGAGAAAGAAAGAAAACAATTGTTTGTTCATATTATAGAAAATAATTTTATTAAGAAAATATTTATACAAAATTTGTCCGTGCACAACACGTAAAATCAGTAATTTCTCATTAAATAAAATTTAGGGTATTACATATCATCTCTTTCCCTCTATCCCGACCCATTGCTCCCGTCGGCGACTCCCTCGTCGCGCCGCCTCTTCCAGCGCCGCCGCCCTGTGCCTCCGTTGTCGCGACCCCCGTCGCTGCCGCCCTTCCCTCATCCCGATGCCAGAGCTCCTCTCCCTTCTCCTTCCGTCGATTGCAGCAACCACAGCGGCAGAGCCACCCTTCCACCTTCGACTACCGTGCTGCCCTCGCACTGCCCGTCACAACCTCCTGTCGTTGTCGCCCTGCCACCCACGCCAATCTAGCAGCAACAGACCTCATCTCTTCGTGCAATCGCGATACTTTCTTCGAACCCGGTAAATTCTTTCCAATACTCATTTATTTGTGATACCATCTATCATCTCTACTATATTATTCAATTTAATTGTCGACCACAAATATTGAGATTGAGTGTTCCACTTGCTTGATTAGAGTACGAATCAATATTGAATCTTTTACTTGCTAAGAATGCTTAGGAATTTCATTATTGATTGTAGAGTTGAATTATTAATTGAGATTGTTAAACATGATTCAATTCTTGAAAATCCATCAAACCGGTTAACTGTTAAAATTTCTAACTTTGATCCGCACTATGTGTTGGTAAAATTAATCCATTAAGAATCATGGAAATTCTCTGTTTAGGGTTAGTTTTACATCATTTTGGTATCAGAGCGAAGGTTCTTAAAATTCTAGTTCTTGCATCATTTAGGCATTATTTTGCATTCATTTAGAGTCTTTTATTTTATTTTATTTTGTTCTTTTAGATCATTCATTTATAATAAAAAAAAACGCACACACACACGACCCTTAGTTTTCCCCTTTTGGTGAATGCGTCTTCGCAGCACCATCACAGATCCTGAAGAACCTTTCTTATCCCTCCCAAATCACCCAACTAGGAACCCTAGACCTTCCCGAACTGAGTTGGACAACTCTGATATTTCCGCTACCCTAGTTGCCATTCAAGAAACTCTTGCCAATATCAATCAGAGGCTTGAGAAAGTAGAATTAAATCAAACTGTTACTAGTGAGCTTCATCCTAATTGTCAGATCCCTCAAGGGAATATTCATGACGATCGATGTCAAGAACGTGACCCTGACGAACAATATAAGAAGAACATTAAGGCTGACGTTCCCCATTTTGAAGGCCACATGGAACCCCAAGCTTACCTTGATTGGATCCGTACGATGGACCTACTACTTTGTGTGGTTTGACATGAGCGAAGCCCTGAAAGTTAAATTTGCCATTATGAAATTGACGGGTAAAGCTCAACAACACTAAATCAATCTTGAACATGCCCGCAGAGGTCGAGGTCTGGCACCCATAGCCACTTAGGAAGCCATGAAAGAGAATCTCATTGAGAGATATGTACCGTTATCGTTCCACACCCGATTTCTAGATTCGTGGAACCAACTGTATCAAGGAAGTAAATCCACACAAGAATATGTTGATAAATTTGATGACTTCCTTATTCAGTGCAATGCTTTAGATAAAGAGAGTGAAGAAAAAACTCTCTCTAGGTTTAGGGCTGGATTACGAGCCGATCTGAGGAACGAGCTAATTCATAGAAATGTGGACTCATTAGCAGCAGCTTATACTCTTGTCCTCGATATGGATTCCCTTAAAGCAAGTTCCCATTATAAGTCCAGCGATTCGATAGATCATTCCTCCAGAATGAATCCTCCTGATCCCTCTAGACCTGATCACTCCTCTCCTCAGTACCCTAACAAGTCTTACCCAAACAAACATACTTTAAATTCCTATCCACTTAGAAATGACAATACGGGTAAGAACACTGAAAGAGACTATTCTAAGATTGATCCTCTCACTAAGTGCTATAAATGTAAGGGATACGGCCATGTTGCTAGCAACTGTCCCAACCCAAGTAGGATCAATATAGTAGAGGGTACCACAGTCATCGCTGATGAGCCCGACAATGAGTTTACCTATGAACCTAATGTAAGTGATGACTTTGATGACAAAGAGGATGACCAGTCTCTAAATTGTATTCAGTCTGTCTAGTCACCTCCATTGAGTGTACCTGAGTCACCCATCCCTTCCCAAGTCACTTGGTAGCCTATAGATTTTACCCCCTGTATTAGAACATCACAGAGTCACAGAGTCTGCATCCACATTTTTATTTTGCATTCATGATTTGCATAGAGAAATTTTTAAGAAAATTAATGAGAATAATTTTAACTACACGTTAATAACAGATACAAGAAGGAAATTTAAAACTCTTGATGTTGGTGACGAAGTGATGGTTCGATTCATCCAGAACGGTTTCCATCTGGATTCGTTAAAAACTTGAACATACATGCTGCAGGCCCATTTAAGATTCTTCATACAATCAATGATAAAACCTATGTTGTTGACCTTCCTGAAGGCTTTGGCATAAGTAAGATTTTTAACATTGAGGATCTAGTACTCTATGAAGGCTCAAAATTTAACCCTAGAAATTTTCTTATAGATGAGCCTACCCTACAGCCTAATGGTGAGTTTCTCACATTTACCCCTCTACCTAATACTATTTACCCACCGACAGAAGAATTGAATAATATTTTAGATGATCAGATAATCTCTACAAGAGATGGTGGTATGCACAAATATTTGGTGAGGTGGAAGAACAAACCGAAGTTGGATGACACTTGTCGTGATCGTGAGGAGCTCCCGCAATTAGATCCAAATCTTTTGGAGCACCATGACAGGATCACTGGTTTTGACTCGACTGGGTTGAGCTCTCTCCCACCCGGAGAGAATGATGAGGACATCAATTTTATTTAGTTTAGGATTTTATTTCAGTACCATATTTGTTTCTGGCAATTATAGCGATATGTAATTTTTTTTGTATTTTTTAGATTTTGAGAATATTTTGAGATTTGTATCTTGATTTATTTTGATCCTATATATAGGCCTTGAGATTAATGAGAAAAGAGATGCCATTCTTGATTAAAAAATTATTGTGTTGAGTTTTGCTCTTCCTCTCTCTATTTGTGTGATACAATTGAGATCCAATTATTAGGGTTTGTGATAAATCATAATACAATTTTAGGGTTAGTGATTAACTCTAAAATCTACCCCAAATTAAAACTCCCAACTCGCCAAATTAAAACAAATCCCAAAAATCCAAAACCCTAATCATCTCCCACCTCTCATCTCTTTCCCTCAATCCTGACCCATTACTCCCGCCGGTGACTCCCTCGTCGCGCCACCCCTTCCAGCGACGCCGCCCTGTGGCTTCGCTGCCACGACCCTTGTCGCTGCCACCCTGCCCTCATCCCGATGCCAGAGCTCCTCTCCCTTCTCCTTCTGTCGATAGCAGCTACCACAACAACGACAGCCACCCTTCCACCTCCGACTACCGTGCCGCCCTCGCACCGCCCGTCGCAACCTCCTGTCGTCGTCGCCCTGCCACACACGCCAATCCAGCAGCAACATACCTCATCTCTTCGTGCAATCGCGACACTTTCTTCGAACCCGGTAAATTCTTTCCAATACTCATTTATTTGTGATACCATCTATCATCTCTATTATATTATTCAATTTAACTATTGACCACAAATATTGAGATTGAGTGTTCCACTTGCTTGATTAGAGTACGAATCAATATTGAATCTTTTTACTTGCTAAGAACGCTTAGGAATTTCATTATTGATTGTAGAGTTGAATTATTAATTGGGATTGTTAAACGTGATTCAATTCTTGAAAATTCATCAAATCGTTTAACTGTTAAAATTTCTAACTTTGATCCGCACTACATATTGGTAAAATTAATCCATTAAGAATCTTGAAAATTCTCTGTTTAGGGTTAGTTTTACATCAGAAATGCATCCCCGTATACATGGGTTGTTACAAACATGTGGATTATACGACATAGGGATGATGAGCTCCATTAAGGCCGATCGACCGTTATTAATGGCTCTTCTCGAGAGATGGCGTCTCAAGACGCATAGTTTTCATCTGCCAGTCGGGGAGACTACAGTAACACTGCAAGATGTTTCTGTGATAACGGGTCTGCCAGTTGATGGACAGGCCGTAACTGGCTCAATGGACTTCGAACCGGAGTTCGTTATTCAAGAGTATCTCGGTGTCGAGGTGGATCGGTCAGGCCCTCGTAGGTAAATCTTTGAGGTTGAAATGGTTGAAGGAGAAGTTCTCCGGTACCTTGACAAATAACTCAAAGGACAACCAAGTAGGTGCCTATGTTGAATGGACCTATGTTGATGCTCCAGGTTTGGAGTTGGGACGACTGCACATCGGTCGTTGGTTGTGGCAAAGCAATCACCAAAGTGGTTGAACCTTCCCGAGGACGTGAAAATGAGGCCACCTCAAGGTGTTTATTGGACGGGTGGGTTAACGTGGAAGGCAAGCCCAAATAGGTACCGGGATGAGCTTGACCACTTGCAAGATGATTGTGTTAAGTGGCAACCGTATACCGAGGAACATTTAGCTCGTTTGCCTCCAGTCTGTACCTCGGCTCATCAGTTGTGGTTGACTAAAGTGCCGTTGATCCATTTCGGTACAGTTGAGTCATATTTCCCAGATAGGGTACTTCGTTAATTTGGGTTGCTTCAGAACATTCCAGTTCACCAACCATACAATGCCGATCTTCACAGTGTCACTGGTATGGGTAGACAAGCGGCACATGACTTGGCAGCTTCACTGAGTGTTCACGTGCAAAAATGGAACCATCGTCTCGATCACTTAATCCAAAATATTACACCATTCGATGCAGCTCATCATGTCCAATATATACTTGGTTTAGGTGAATGACTCGTCTTTACATTTCTCCAACAAGCCAACGTCCAGCTGGGGTGCAAGTACAGACATGTAGACATGCCACCGATCCAGCTGACATCTACTTTGTTAACCTACCAAAGTATCAACTGAAGACACCATTGCTTCGGAGTGTCGTAAGTGTTATTTCATTATTTACATTGAATTTATTATTACATCTAACTTATTCAAGTTATTATTTACTGAATTTATTATTCCGTTTCTTTCATTTTTGTGTAGATGGATCAAACTTGGATTCAAGTTAAAGAATGTGCAAAGATTTTGAAAAGCAATGTAGCCGAGCCATTGAAGGTTTTTGAGCGAAAATTGTCGAATCGTGTCGTGTACAAGCTAATCTTGTCGGCGAAGGTAACAGAATTGATGCAATCTTGTCTGGGCCCGTGTACCAAACTGGTAGTAGGAAAACGATGGCAAGAAAATCTCGTCCACATCCCATAATACACGAAACAAGACAAAGGGGAAGAAGGGAGCCGTCACCTCCAATTGATGAAATCCAACATGAGGAAGAAGAAGAACTTGACGAAGAGAATATTCCTCTATCCGGATTAACAGGCCACCCAACAACATCCCAAACGAGCAAGGAAACCTTCGAGTCTATTCACCCTATCGTAAGCAAAACTTACTTTATGTTGTGTTTTGTTTGAGCTTGTTTGGGACTTGTGGTTGTAATGTAAGATGGATTAAGAGGTGTGTATATTTTTGAGAAACTTGAATGAGGGATTGAGTGGTGAATTTAGTATGAACTGAAATATTTGTGTTTTGATGGTGGGTTTCTGGAAGTATTATTAGATGTTGTGGAGATGTATGTTGTGGAGATGTATCTGACATTTACAGAAATTGATATATGTTGTGGAGATGTAGGTTTTATTAATATGTTCTGGAGATGTAGGTTTTATTAACTAATTCTATTTGGAGCTGAAATGTGTGAATTGGATTCAGCTGAATTGAGTTTTGAGCTGAGATATGAGATGTTTTCAGCTGAATTGATTTGAAATGCTAATTTGTTGTGTTAATGTTATCTGAGGTGATTTGAAATGCTGCTTTGAGGAGATTTGAGCTTCACTTTTGAGTTGATATGAGATATGAACTGATTTTAGTTGAAAACATCTGATTTGTGAAATTTTTTGCTGATCTTGTCTGAAATAAGCTGATACGAGCTGTGATATGAGCTGTTTTGAGCTGATCTTATGTGAAATTTTGATGTTTTGAGCTGTTATGAGCTATGATATATGATGTTTGGAGCTGAGATGTGATGGTTTAAAATGTAATCAGGTAGCAGATCCAATGGATTTTTGAGTCTGTTAGTGAAGTTGCTCAAACTCGTTAACTCCGTTAACGGCCTTGGTTTTACCAAGACCGTTATCGGAGTTAACGAGTGTGAGCAACTTCACTCTATAAAGTTTCAACTTTCTAGAAAATGAAGAATATCCACAGTCGTTAACTCCGTTAACGGCCTTGGTTTTATCAAGGCCGTTAACCAAGTTAACGAGTGTGAGCATCTTCAATTTACAGAAAGTGTCAACTTTCTCGAAAATGAAGAATATCCACAGTCGTTAACTCCATTAACGGCCTTGGTTTTACCAAGGCTGTTAACGGAGTTAACGACTGTGGATATTCTTCATTTTCCAGAAAGTTGAAACTTTTTGTATTCTGAAGTTGCTCATACTCGCTAAGTTGCTCATATTCTTCATTTTCCAAAAAGGAATACGGAATACGGATACGCGACAAAAGCCCAGCGAATGATTTTCATTATCCATAAGCTGTTCAATAATCTTTACAACATATCACAATATAATCAGAGTCGGAAGCCAGAAAAGTCAACCACATGCACATATGAACCAATTACCAACAAGAATACTTGAAATAAAATATATATTAATCTCAAATAGTCATGATCTAAAATACACAAATAATCCTGGGTCACATTGCCCAAATACAAGAATAAACCCAAATATATAAATACAATTATTGTTCAAGCAACTACAAAGAATAATCATAACGAGATCCGCACTAATACATTATGTCACCAATACCGTCTGAAACCTATTCACCAAAATCTGCAATTCAACGAATGCAGGAAAGAGGGAAAGAGAAAATAAGTATCCGTCAATTGCAAGTCGCGGATCACAAATAATGTAGGATACAAGCACAAGGGAAAAAACTAACTAATAACAGGGCAGTCAACTAGCACAGTAACCTAATAGTACAATTGTTTTATGTCAAAGGCAGTGTCATATGGCAACTAACAGTCTCTAGTAACAGTAAGCTCAGTATATCAGTGAATCAGGATAACAGTATATCAGTGAATCAGGATAACAGTATATCAGTATCAGTAGCAGTATGTTCAGTGTATCAGTGTAACAGTCCCAGTATAACAGTCTCAGTCTAACAGTAACAGTCTAACAGTATCAATTTATGTTCTTATAGTCTTGTGTGTATTACTAGCTAGGTAGCACTTCATGCCGCCCATACAACATGGTTACTACAACAAACAGTTTCGCTTAGTAAGATTTCATAATGGACCATGATGGGACAGTGTACTCAGGTATCCGTAACAGTAGCAGTAACACTAACAGTCAGAACCTAGTGGTTCTCTTCTACTCAACACCTTCTTACATAAGAAGTAATGTAGACAGGTTCAGAAAACAGTAACAGTAACAGTATGGAACACTAGTTCCCTTCCAAGTACACATTTCCATATTATCCACTACTAGATCTTCCCTTAAACCCCAGCTTGGTTACTTTTATTATGGCTATCAAATAGACATGAATGTGTACGAAATAATGCCAAACTAACATGGTATAATCAGTATAAGGTTCAGGGAAACAAATCAGCGTGTATAGATAATATACAGTCACATAATCGAGCAAAATAGTGTATGTTTATAATCAGGACAACATGACCAGTCAATACTAAAACAGTGATTCTGGACTCTACAGAAATGCAAACCTAGATCCGTCAAAGGATCTGATAACTAGACATCCACACGAATCCAACGAGTATAATTAAGTCATATACTAGTTCACAACAACACAGCTCAAAACTGATTTGAATATAGAATTTAAGTTCAGCCAGAAATCAGGAAAACGAATTCAAGAACAAGAAAACAGCATGAAAACACCTTGAATAAATCCACGAAAAATTTGGGGTAATTCCCTATATGTCCAGAATCAAAATATAGAATTTCAGAATTTTTCAGGAAAGATAGATTAGCCATCAAAAATACGAAAGTATCGAAAAAACATAGTTTAACGAATCTGGAAATCTCAACACTGATGTACAAAAACTAAGATATCTTGCAACCAGTGAATCGAAATCCAATTCCGCCAAAGGGACATGAAAATAGATAGAATTTACTAACTTTCATATTTCACAAAGAATTTTCATACAGTATAAGGAATCATAGTGAAAATAGAATTCTTTACTGCGCAGTAAGCAAAATACAGCATGAGTAGATTTTAGAAACGAACATGAAACACCACACAAAATTTGTCTTTAAAATTCATCAAAAATCTGGGTGGTCCCTAACATCATAAAGAAACACTGACCAAAATCTTAGATCAAGATAATATGTATAGAATAGTTCTTGAAAATAGTTTGTTAACAAAATTAACCCAAAAACTGAATATGAAATTGATCGACACCTCTGTACTAAAATAGTCATAACTCAGTCATACGAAATCCAAATCAAGCAAAACTAGTGGGGTTTGAAAATAGACGAAATTATCTAAAATTCATCTTTTATTTGGGAATCAAGATTCTGACTGTAGTATAGACGAAAACAGCAAACAACACAGAACATCCAGACAATACAGATTTCACACTTCTAATCTAGAACATCATAACTTCAAGAATATTGATCCAAACACATCCAAACTTGAAATACAATCTGCCAAGCATCTAAACATCCTGATTTAGGGCTATTAACATGTCTACACCTATTAATTCACATGGGTATTAATCCAAACACAAATTCACACAAATACTCACAAACATGGTTCAAAATCAAGAATTTGGGCAAAACCTAGGTTAGCTCCTATCAAAATTGGTGTCATAAGTCATCTATGGCCAAATTATCACAATAGAGACAAAACACATCAAGGAAAACAAGTTTTTGGTTGTCTCTAGACCCAACTACACTATAAGTGAACTTTTTGACTTGTATCAAACAAATGAATTGGAGTACAAGTTACTTGCCTGGAAAACGACGATGAATCCAACGAGAGAAAGAGAATAACGGGAAGAGATTTCTGGGCACGAACCAACGAACGGATCGAACATGAACCACGATCACGAACAAGATCACGAATCCAAAGAACAAATAATCCACGAACACGATCGGATGGCTGAGATCATGAGATCATGGTGATCGGATCAGACCGACGACTCTGATCGAAGATCAAGATCAAGATCGAGATGTGATCAGTATCTTGATGATGATGATGATGATGATCAGGTTAGATCGATGATCGGACGGCCATCAATCAAAGATGATCAAAACTCCAAGATGATGAGATCAAGATCCAACGGTCCATAATCAAAGATGATAACCAAGATCCAACGAACGGCTCTCAATCAAGGATGATCAAAGTAATCTATCATGATGATCATGATGAAGATCGACAAACCAAATTCAATCCATCCAAACTCCATGATCAAGAATCAAGATCAAGATCGGACAGTTGATAAACAATCAAGCAAGATGAAGCCAATATCACAGCAACCACAGGCTGCACTGCGGCTGGGAGGCGACGGCGCACGGGGGCAGCGCCGACCTCGCGAGGACAGGCCGGACCGCAGGGGGTGACCGCACTGGGAGACTGCGCGCTGCAGGGTGGCGCGCAGTTGTAGCGGGATGGCGGATGGCTGGGTGGTTGCGAGGGTGCACGGGGCGGCTCAGTGGTGGAGGCAAAGTGTGCTGCCATTGGGTCGCGATGAGAGGGAGAACGGGATGGAGGATGGGCGAGCACAGGAGGTCGAACGGTTTAGGAGAGGCGGCGAGCGGAAGAGTTGAAAGAGGCGAACAGGCTCTGGAGGATGGGTTTATATAAGCTGTAGGGAAAGTAGGGTTAGGCTGCAAATGGGTGACGGGTGAATTAAAAACGGGTATGGGGGTTTTAAAGCTAACGGGTTGGGGATTATAAAATAATGGGTTTTGGGGACATGGGTTATTGGGTTTGTGGATTGGGTATTTAAAATAGGGTTTTAATAGAATATAGGGTAAAATAAAATACACAATAAGAAGTTAAATGGGTTTGGGTTTTAGGAAAATACAATAACGAATAAAATATACAATTACGATTTTATAAAAAAAAATACTAATAATAAAAATAAAAACAATACCAATAATAATAATAATAATAATAATAATAATAATAATAATAATAAGAGAAATAATAACAAAACTAGGAATTGTATTTCAGTATAAAATAATAGAAAATAGTTACAATCTAAAATTATTGATCGAAAACAGATTTTATAATAGAAGATCCAAAAAAATACATTTTGACAAAAGAATTTGAAAACCGGAAAAATAATTTGCGAAAGTTTTTAAAATACAAAAATACAAAAAATACATTTAAGGAAAAACATGTGTTACAATTCTACCCACCTTACAACAAAATTTCGTCCTCGAAATTTGCTTAGGCGGTACATAGGACAAGGCAAAGCAAACAAACTGGAGAAGGGTAACAAAACAGAGGGCTAAGGGGAAGAGACAAGGCAGTGGCAACACCCAAAAACGAAAGAAGTGGATAATAATGAGGTCAAATGGAGTGCAAGAAAGAGAACAAACAGTACCAAAGGAAGGAAACAACACAAGATAACAAGCAAGATGGGGAGTTGGCAGAATTGGAATCAAAGAGAGAAAAGACAGGGAAGAATTGAATCAAATAATAAGTCATCAGATGATAACAATTGCAAGAGATAGGGGAAACCAAAACAATGCAAGGAAGGAGAAGCAACAATATGATCCTGGGACTTGTGGGTTCTGGGCCCACCACGCTTCCGCTGCGCCACTCTGATGGTGACGTCCCAAGCTGCAGACATGTCGTTGTAGACCATGCGACAACAAGCGACGATCCGAGCATGAAGAAAAAATGAGACACCAGATTAAAATTGAGATTTAGAGGAGGGCTTTAATTTAAAATAGTTAGGTCAAAACTAAAGGGCGTTAACAAAAATAATATTAATAATACAAAAATCAACACATAATAATAATAAAATAATAATGACAAAAATAATAATCATAATAATCATAAACATACTGGTAAAAATAATAATAATAATAAAATATTAACAATACTGGCAAAGATAATAATACAAAACAGAAAATAATTTGGGGTTCATCATTTTGGTGAAAGTAATTCAATATCAACATCAAAAATAAAATAGTAAAAAAAATACAATAATAATAATAGGAATAGTAATAACAATAAGAATAAGGAAAACAATAATAATAATAACAGAAATTCTTTGATGTGGATTCGCCTCATTTATATCCATCTGTAGACTTGCCTTCTCGACACCAAGTTGCAGGTTTGCCTCCACGACAACAGGTTGCAGGTTACCATCCGGATATTCGGTTGCACATTTTGCCTCACCGGTATCTAGTTGCAATTGCCTCCATTGACGTCTAGTTGTATGTTTGCCATCTCGACATCCAGTTGCAACAAAACGATGAACGAAATGATGCGATCTTCCACGCGTACTTAGATATTGATTGCTTAGTTTAAGTACGAAGTAGAAATTTGTGATATTAAAATACACGGTTATTTGAAATAACTAAAATTTCATTTTAGAAAACAATTTTATAGAAGATCCCAAAATATAATAAGTAATAATAATCGAAATGCTCAAAATATTCGAATATATATATATATATATATATATATATATATATATATAAAGAAAATATAGGCAGGAGAAGAATGGATTTTATACTCAATAAAGAGTCAACAAAGAAGAACGACTATAAGGGATGAAAGAAAATAAGAATCAAAGAATTGAATATGATGGAAAAGGAACGAGGAGACACAAGCAGAATTTCAAGAGAATATGGCAGAAAAGGAATAACTAGCATGATACTCAAAATGAGTCAACAAATGAAGATGAATGAATCGAATAGGAAGGAATCAACAAATGAGAACAAACTATACCCAATAAGGAATCAACAAATGAGAACGACTAAAAAAGACGGAAGAAATAAGGAATCAAGGAATCGAATAGGAAGGAATCAAATGAATGGAATAAGACTAGTATCCAGATCAAGTTGATATTGATTCATTTATGCATGCATGGTTAGTAAAATGTTGAGCAGATTCCAGATCGAGCCAAGCTTGTCTAATATAATAGGCAACTAATACATTAGCCAAACTTGGGCTCTGATACCACTAAAAACCCTGTAAAGCCCCGCTTCCCAAAAAGGAATACGGAATACGGATACGCGACAAAAGCCCAGCGAATAATTTTCATCATCCATAAGTTGTTCAGTAATCTTTACAACATATCACAATATAATCAGAGTCGGAAGCCAGAAAAGTCAACCACATGCACATATGAACCAATTACCAACAAGAATACTTGAAATAAAATATATATTAATCTCAAATAGTCATGATCTAAAATACACAAATAATCCTGGGTCACATTGCCCAAATACAAGAATTAACCCAAATATATAAATACAATTATTGTTCAAGCAACTTCAAAGAATAATCATAACGAGATCCAACACTAATACATTATGTCACCAATACTGTCTGAAACATGTTCTCCAAAATCTGCAATTCAACGAATGCAGGAAAGGGGAAAAGAGAAAATAAGTACACGTCAATTGTAAGTCGCGGGTCACAAATAATGTAGGATACAAGCGCATGGGGAAAAACAAACTAATAACAGGGCAATCAACTAGCACAGTAACCTAATAGTACAGTTATTTTATGTCAAGGCAGTGTCATATGACAACTAACAGTCTCTAGTAACAGTAAGCTCAGTATATCAGTGAATCAGGATAACAGTATATTAGTATCAGTAGCAGTATGTTCAGTGTATCAGTGTAACAGTCCCAGTATAACAGTCTCAGTCTAATAGTAACAGTCTAACAGTATCAGTTTATGTTCTTACAGTCTTTTGTGTATTACTAGCTAGGTAGCACTTCGTGCCGCCCATACAACATGGTTACTACAACAAACAGTTTCGCTTAGTAAGATTCTATAGTGGACCATGATGGGACAGTGTACTCAGGTATCCGTAACAGTAGTAGTAACAGTAACAGTCAGAACCTAGTGGTTCTCTTCTACTTTGCACCTTCTTACATAAGAAGTAATGTAGACAGGTTCAGAAAACAGTAACAGTAACAGTAACAGTATGGAACACTAGTTCCCTTCCAAGTACACATTTCCATATTATCCACTACTAGATCTTCCCTTAAACTCCGGCTTGGTTACTTTTATTATGGCTATCAAACAGACATGAATGTGTATGAAATAATGCCAAACTAACATGGTATAATTAGTATAAGGTTCAGGAATCAAATCAGCTTGTATAGATTATATACAATCACATAATCGAGCAAAATAGTGTATGTTTATAATCAGGACAGCATGACCAGTCAGTACTAAAACAGTGATTCTGGACTCTACAGAAATGCAAACCTACATCCGTTGAAGGATCTGAAAACTAGACATCCACACAAATCCAACGAGTATAATTAAGTCACATACTAGTTCACAACAACATAGCTCAAAACTGATTTGTACAGAATTTAAGTTCAGCCAGAAATCAGGAAAACGAATTCAAGAACAAGAAAACACAGCATGAAAACACCTTGAACAAATCCACGAAAAATCTGGGGTAATCCCCTATATGTCCAGAATCAAAATATAGAATTTCAGGATTTTTCAGGAAAGATAGATTAGTCATCAAAAATACGAAAGTATCGAGAAAACATAGTTTAACGAATCTGGAAATCTCAACACTGCTGTACGAAAACTAAGATATCTCGCAACCAGTGAATCGAAATCCAATTCCGCCAAAGGGACATGAAAATAGATAGAATTTAATAACTTTCATATTTCACAAAGAATTTTCATACAGTATAAGGAATCATAGTGAAAATAAAATTCTTTACTGAGCAGTAAGCAAAATATAGCATGAGTTGATTTTAGAAACGAACATGAAACACCACACAAAATTTGTCTTTAAAATTCATCAAAAATCTGGGTAGTCTATAATATCATAAAGAAACACTGACCAAAATATTAGATCAAGATAATATGTATAGAATAGTTCTTGAAAATAGTTTGTGATGTGGCAAAAAATAGGGGTTTAATCGAGATCGTCCAAATCGGACACGAATCCTGAAGCCCAGGGGTAAAACAGTAATTTCACCGACACACGGGTCTGAAGCAGGTACTGGGTCCCCTTCTCACGGATCCAATAACCCGCGAACGGATCCACCACGACTGGGTGCGGGTTTCAACTTGCAACAAACCCGGTCCAGCGGGATAGAATTAGGGTTTCTGGTTAATGTTAATCAACGGCCCTGATTCATATCTATCCCTTCACTAGGGATTAGGGATTACATTCCTTATCCATACACAGGAATTACATGCCTAATCTGTTCCCTAAGATGCCTATAAATACCCCCCATCCATCTCCATTAAGAGGTAATCAATCTTTCACTAGTTTTTGCGCTCTTTCATAGTCTTCCAGATTACTGACTTGAGCGTCGGAGGGTGCGTCGCCGGGAACAACCCCGGTGTCTCGCACTTTTTGCAGGTTCGCGGCGGGAGCGACGATCGAACCCCGACGGAACAGGTATACAGGTTTACTATTCAGTTTCCCTAAGAATCCACAAATACTATCTGTTTGCCCCCACACCAAAATTAGCGGCAACAGATTGGCGCCGTTTGTGGGAAACTAACGAATAGAAACCTCTCATCTTCCCGGTGAACAGATCTTCTCCAGCCATGCCTCCTAGGAAAGTCAGATCAAGATGGTCCAATCGAGGACCCAACCCCGATCAGCAGCAAGAAGTCCCCATCCAGCCTACCCAACAGTAGGGGCAACTTCCTCCTACAGCGGAAGACCCGCTCCAACAGGACCTTCCTCCTCCAAATCAGCCTCCTCCAAAGGGTCCTAACCCTCAGAAACAGCCTCTTCACCAAGAACACGTCTCCATCCACAACGCCTCTACGGACTCTATGGCCTCCCATCATCCCCGAGCCTCTGGTCGCCATAATACCGCCCCCAACCGCCAGAAAGATGATGACCTCTGCCGCCATCTGGATGAAAAGCGGGCCCGAGAGGGAACCTCCCGCCAACACCGTCCGGACGAGCGGTCCCCTCGCCACCGGGAATATAGAAGGTCGCCTAACCGAAGGGGTCGGAAAGAATCCCCCGAGCACTACCGAAGAAGGCCGCACTCCCCTGCAGGTCGGCAACAACCCAGGGACAATGAGGCACCCATCACGCGTGCCGAGTTCCAGCAGTTCCAAGCGACCGTCCTACAAGCTCTCAACCTCCGTCCCAACACCAACGCACCCAAGGTTCCATCTCCTCCCCCGGTCCGAAGCCCTCACCGACGGTCCCCCTCTCCTCGTCCTGCTCCTAGCAACTCCCTGGCGTACCCCAAGTCCTCGTCACTCCCGAAGTTACCATCGCCGTAGCCCTCGCTCCCCCTCATACGAAGACGAGTCTAGAGGCTCGGCTGATTATCGTCGGAGGGACGACACCATGTACCGCCGTCTTCATGAGGTAGAGAGGCGCCTGGGTCAGATAGACCGAGAAGAAGAGCTTAGGGGGAGGACCCTACGTCCTAGCCGACCCCCTTTCTCCCGAACCATTGTAGATGCACCTGTGCCGTTCGGCTTCAAACCTCCCCAATTTGAGACTTACACCGGGGAAACCGACCCCGTTGATCACATCGAAAGCTTTAAGACCCTGATGCTCCTCCATCAAGCTTTCGATGCCCTCCTCTGCAAAACCTTCCCCGCAACTCTCAAGGGCCCAGCTCGAGAATGGTACTCTCGCCTTGCCCCCTCCTCGATATTCTCCTTCGAGCAGTTCGAGACCCTTTTCGTCACCCATTTCGTAAGCAGCCGTAGGGCTGAGAAGACCAGCATCTCCCTATTGCACCTCCACCAGAAGAAGGGGGAGAAATTGAGAGACTATGTGAAGAGGTTCACAGCCGAAGCCAGATCCATAGCATCCCTCGACCAGTCGGTCGCTGCGGCAGTATTTCAATCTAATGTCCTCAATTCTAACCTCCGCTCCTCCCTCGCTAAGAAGCCTCCACAGAACTTTTCCGACCTCCTCCTTCGCAGTGAAAAGTACATCTGGGCCGAAAAGGCCGAGCAGCGACCCAACTGGGAGGGGCCTTCCTCCGGGTCTAAGAGAAAAGGAACAGAAGAGGAAGGAGCCAAGAAGCTCCAGAAGGATAATGTCGGCCAGCACCGACCTCCCCCCAGATTCGAGAAGTTCACTCCCCTCACCACTAATGTCTCAACCATTCTCATGGAAGTCGAAAAGGAAGGGATAATACCTCCTGCTCCGAGGATGAATACCCCCACCAAGAGGAGAGATAAAGAAAAATGGTGCCGTTATCACCGGAACCACGGGCATGACACCAACGATTGTCGCGCCTTAAAGAACGAGATAGGAGCCCTTATCCAGAGGGGGCAGCTGACCAGGTTTGTAAGAAAGGACCGAGCCGAACTTCCTCCCCCACCTCGGGGGGCTAACAAGCGTCCGGAATGAGAAGAGACGCCTGACTTTGAGGAAGAGCGAGTCCTCCACCTCATTCATGGGGACCCAATGGGGGGCTCCTCGAACTCCTCCCAGAAGGCATTTATAAGAGAAGTCAACTCGGTCCGAACTACCCCTCCTCCCAAAGGCCTCGGAGTGCCCGTCACATTCTCCGACGAAGATCTCGAACGTGTCCGCACCCCTCATTATGACGCACTCGTCATCAGTCTCCACATGGCGAACTTCAAAGTGGAGAGGATCTTAGTAGACAACGGCAGCTCCGTCAACATCCTCTTCCTCGCCGCTTTTAAAGGCCTAAAGCTCTCCCGAGATAGACTCAAACCCGCCGGCTACACGCTCCATGGGTTCACGGGAGTGCCAGTGACTATTGAGGGGGTGATTACCCTCGACGTAACCGCTGGCAAAACTCCTACTACCCGAACGGAGTCGATGGACTTCATGGTCGTAGATGTCCCAGCAGCCTACAATGTCATTTTGGGTTGGCCCGGCCTGGCTGCCCTTGAAGCCGTCCCTTCTGCCTACCATCTCAAAATGAAGTTCCCTACTCGGGCCGGAGTAGGAGAAGTAAGGGGCAATCAGGAGCAGGCCCGCAAGTGCTATATGACCTCTACCCTCGGACCCGTCCTCTCCTTAGAAACTCTGGAAATTCCCCAAGATGTTGCTCGACCAACATCCGAGCCGGTGGACGAATTGGAGGAAGTGCTCTTCTCTGAGCGGGAGCCGGCCCGCAAGTTCTTTGTCAGCAAGACCCTTCCGTCCGCCCTATACTCAGACATTGTACAATGCATCCGAAGGAATCAAGACCTCTTCACTTGGTCAGCTGCAGATATGCCCGGTATCTCTAAAGAACTCTTAGTCCACCGCCTAAGCGTTGATCCGGGGTCCAAACCGGTTCAGCAGAAGAGGCGCAAGTTCGCCCCCGAGCGTCAGCTCGCTATAAAAGAGGAGGTAGACAAGCTCTTGAAGGCCCGGTTCATACAGGAAGTCAACTATCCTGAGTGGTTATCGAATGTAGTAATGGTGAAGAAGTCCAGTGGGACTTGGAGGATTTGTATTGATTTCACCGACCTCAACAAAGCTTGCCCCAAGGATCCATTCCCCCTTCCGAGCATTGACACTCTGATTGATGCAACCTCGGAACATGAGCTCCTCAGCTTCATGGACGCCTTTTCAGGATACAATCAGATCCGGATGTTCCCCCCGGATATCCCGAAGACGTCGTTTGTGACCGACCAAGGCCTCTATTGCTACAGAGTCATGCCATTCGGTCTAAAGAATGTAGGGGCAACATACCAACGCCTCGTCAACAAGGTTTTCCCGGCTCAGATCGGCCGGAACATGGAAGTATACGTTGACGACATGCTTGTGAAAAGCATCCGAGGCATTGATCATGTGACCGACCTCCAAGAAGCGTTTGACGTTTTGAGAAAGCACAATATGAGACTCAAACCGAACAAGTGTGCGTTCGGCGTCTCATCAGGGAAGTTCCTCGGCTTCATAGTTAGCCAACGAGGAATTGAAGCAAACCCGGAGAAGATCAAGGCCATATTGGACATGGCCCCTCCTAGAAATGTTAAAGAAGTTCAGAGATTAACAGGCTGCCTCGCCGCCATAGGGCGCTTTCTCTCAAAGTCCGGGGAAAAATGCCTCCCCTTCTTCAGAGCCCTCAGGGGGAATAAAGGATTCGAATGGGGGCAGCAGCAACAGGAGTCCTTCGACCAGCTCAAGGCTTACCTCGTCAATCCCCCATTCCTCAGCAAACCGATCCCTGGCGAACCCCTCTACCTCTACCTGGCAGCCTCCGAGCAGACCCTCAGTGCAGTCTTAATGAGGGAAGAAGAGCGGGCTCAGAAGCCCATCTACTATGTCAGCAAAGTGCTCCGGGACGCCGAGCTCCGGGACCCGAAGATAGAGAAGATGGCCTATGCCCTGGTGATGGCCGCAAGAAAGCTTCGCCCGTACTTTCAGTTCCATTTGGTGGTCATTCTTACCGACCAGCCGCTGAAACAGGTTCTTCACAAGCCCGAGACTTCGGATCGCCTTATGAAATGGTCGATCGAGCTGAGCCAGCATGATATAACTTATCAACCTCGGACCGCGATCAAGGCTCAGGCGCTAGCCGAATTCATAGTTGAGACTACTATCCCCGAATCCAGCCAAACAGTGAAGGGACCACCCGTCTGGTCGGTTTATGTTGACGGATCCTCCTGCAATGAGGGAAGCGGGGCAGGGGTCATTCTGGCAGGCCCAGATGACTTCATCCTCCAATACTCCCTCCGTATAAACTTCAAAGCCGCGAACAACGAAGCTGAATACGAGGCGCTCATAGCCGGCCTTGGAATGGCTCGAAATGCAGGGGCGCAGCGCCTCCGAATCTTTAGCGACTCTCAACTAGTCGTCAATCAGGTCCTCGGCGAATATGAAGCCCGCGATGACAGGATGGTTAAATACTTAGCCAAAGTCAAAAGCCTCATGGCTCTGTTTGAAGAGGCCCTCATCCAAAGGATCCCCCGAGAAGAAAATGCACAGGTCGACGCCTTATCCAAACTAGCCTCATCTTCCCTTCAAGGTCTCGAGCAGACCGTATTGATAGAAGTCCTCCTGAAGCCGAGCATAGAGGATGATACACTTGACTCCGTTGAAACATTGCCTGTCCTCCTCGAAGACAATTGGATGAAACCCCACGTCGAATTTTTAAGGGACGGACTCCTTCTCGAGGATCCGAAGGAAGCACGAAGAGTAAGGACCCGAGCCGAGCGTTACACACTAATCGGAGGCATCCTATATAAACGCTCTTTCACCCAGGTGGACGGACGACCCTACCTGAGGTGCCTCTCTCCCGGGCAAGCCGACTATGCCCTGTAAGAACTTCATGAGGGCATCGGCGGGGCCCATTCTGGCTCCAGAGCCTTGGCATGCAAAGTATTGAACTACGGGTATTTCTGGCCCACTCTCCTACGGGACGCCGAACGGCACGTTCGGCAATGCAGCTCCTGTCAGAAGCACTCCGACATCCGACGCCTTCCACAAGCACCACTCACTTCCCTATCAAGTCCGATCCCCTTCGCAATGTGGGGGATGGATTTACTAGGGCCGTTTCTGCTAGCCCCCGGATAGCTCAAGTTCCTGGTCATGGCAGTCGACTATTTCTCGAAATGGATAGAAGCCGAGCCCCTGGCCACGATTACCGAGAACAAGGTTGTTCAATTTTTCTGGAAGAGCGTGATCCGCTGATTCGGCGTCCCCAGGATCCTAATTACGGACAACGGGATGCAATTCACGGGGGCTGCCTTCCGAGCTTTATGTGAAGACCTCGCCATACAACATCGGTTCTCCTCCGTCTCTCATCCTCAGTCAAATGGCCAGGCCGAGAATGCCAACCGACAGATCCTTTCAGGCATTAAGAAGAAGTTAGACAAGTGTTCCAAAGGCTTGTGGGTCGATCAGCTGCCCAACGTGCTCTGGAATTACCGCACCACGAAGCGGACCCCAACAGGCGAGAGCCCATTCAATCTCACCTACGGGTCTGAGGCCATCATCCCCCTAGAGGTCGGGTTACCCTCTCCTCGCCTGATAGCTTATGAAGAAGAACAGAACGCTAAAGAGATCAGAGCAAGTCTTGATCTGATAGACGAAATTCGAGAGAGAGATGCCATACGCCAGCAAACTTACCGAAGAAGGGTCGAGCAAGCATACAACAAAAGAGTCCGCCCAACGGACCTCAAAAAGGGGGACCTGGTCCTCCGAAAGTTGGCCATCTCGTGTCCTAGTCAGAAAAGCAAATTGGCCCCGAACTGGGAGGGACCTTACAAGATTTCTAAAGAAGTCCGCCCCGGCACATACAGACTAGAAGATCTCAAAGGCAGGGAGATTCCCAGGACTTGGAATGCCGACCATCTCTTAAAATACCAAGAGAGAGCAACAACGCCTCTCTAAGTAACTTGAGATGTCGAACAGTTCCTTTCCTGTTACTTGTAATTTTCTTTTATTTTTTCCTTGTAATAACGGCTAGCAACTTTAGAAGCAGCCAATCATTGGATATTAATAAATAAAGTTTTTTCATATTTTTGCTACTGTTACATCTCTCTGCTATTAACTCTTCAATCTAACGATGGTTCGGAGTCCAACACTCGGCTCGACTTTACTTCCCCGGCTCGTCCTTAGGCAAGACAGAAGTAGATCGCCGTTCAGAATTGCTCCCACAGCCGTTGAATGGTTCGGAGTCCAACACTTGGCTCGATTCTACTTCGCAAGTTTGCTCCTAAGCAAGCTAGAAGTAGTTCGCCATTCGGAACTGCTCCCACAACCCTTGAACTAATCTAACGATGGTTCGGAGTCCAACACTCGGCTTGACTTTACTCCCCCGGCTTGTCCTTAGGCGAGCCAGAAGTAGATCGCCGTTCGAAATTGCTCCCACAGCCGTTGAATGGTTCGGAGTCCAACACTTAGCTCGATTCTACTTCGCAAGTTCGCTCCTAAGCAAGCTAGAAGTAGTTCGCCATTTGGAATTGCTCCCACAACCCTTGAACTAATCTAACGATGGTTCGGAGTCCAACACTCGGCTCGACTTTACTTCCCCGGCTCGTCCTTAGGCGAGCCAGAAGTAGATCGTCGTTCGGAGTTTCTCCCACAGCCGTTGAATGGTTCGGAGTCCAACACTTGGCTCGATTCTACTTCGCAAGTTTGCTCCTAAGCAAGCTAGAAGTAGTTCGCCATTCGGAACTGCTCCCACAACCCTTGAACTAATCTAACGATGGTTCGGAGTCCAACACTCGGCTCGACTTTACTTCCCCGGTTCGTCCATAGGAGAGCCAGAAGTAGTTCGCCATTCGGAATTGCTCCCACAGCCATCAAACTAACCTAACGATGGTCGGGGTCCTATGGCTCGACTTTACATCACCGGCGCGTCCTCAAGCGGGCCGGAGGTAGATGGCCATTCCGAACTGCCCCCACGACCATCGAGCCGAGCGGACGAGGTACCGACCCGCGTATATGGCGAAAAAACCTTCCGAGGTGAAACCACCGTCGGATCGTCTCAAAATGTGTGCTAGAGTGTGTTGAACGGATCTGATTGAGCCACGTGTCCACAAAACGACAAGATAATATTTTCTTGGGAACTGGACCCGCCTCAAGATTCGTGCCACCATCCAACGGCTCTCATCACCTCACTTCGCTCGGCCCCAAATGCCGAGCGACAGGCAACCAGAACCAACTTTCGGCAAAAGTCACTCCGGTCACCGAGCTACGAAAGCGCAGCCAACCCGTGCTGAGCAAGTATCTAGCCGAGCCTCGAAAGAGTTTGAGTTAGATTTAGGGGGCTTTCCCCTCGGTTCCGGACTTCGGTCACCACCTCTTCTACCGTGATCTCCCCCGATCCTGACCCCCACCTCCGAGCCGTCAGAATCGGGAGAAGATCACTGTTGAAGAACGGCGACCCATCCTCCCAAAGAACCTTTCCCTCAGGTCCGGACTACGGTCGCCAACTCTTCTGCCTTGTCCTCCCCCGACCCTGACACCAACATCGCAGTCGTCAGGAACGGGAAAAGAACAAGGCAGTAGGGTGACCACCCCTCCGAACCTTTAGAGGCGAAAACTTTTCACAAGGCTGGCATCCGCCCAAGGGCAGACACCATCGATGCCACTGAAGCTCAAGACTGCAAATGACTAAAACTACAAGGGGGTGTGGTACTATAGCCTTCCCCCAAGAGACTGTCATTATGACCCTCGGTAATCCAACAGTCGCGCCTAGGGAGCTGAAGCGCCGCGTATTAATTAAGGGGCCCCACTCTCAACGCCCATGGGAAGGCGGAACGCCCCCACGGATCCCGGAGCGCCATTTAATGTTGTTAGGGAACTGGTCCCATCTTTTCAGCACGACGCACGAAACAGCCACACCTCAGGCGCGGCACCGAGCCGCACCTGAAGGCGACGAGCAAAATTTAGAACCACGGCTAAAGCGTGAGTTCCGAGGCCAAGATGCTCGGCGAAGCAAACACTTGCCCCGCGGTTCATTTCGAGCCTACCCTAGCTAGCGCGATTGCAGCACAACAAGAAGCCAGCAAAGGACAGTTCGGATAAATCAACTCTAATTTTATTAATATAACTTGGATAAATTCACAAAAAGATTACAACAAAACACAGTCCGGAAGTCCGAAGACAAGACACAACCCGTTTACTGCCTCCGCGGAAGGGGGACGCTCCGGTTCAGCGACACCTTGGGTCGGCGCTTCTTGACCTCCGAGCTCGTCTCTAGGCCGACGAATCGAGACGCCCCCTCGCCGCTGACACTGACAGTCGCTCCAACCGAAGCACCACTTGAAGACACCGCAACCCCACTTTGGGCGTCAGCTGCTGTCCTACCTATGATAGGGGTTCGGCTTGCGGCTTGATAGAACGTAATCCCCCGGTCAATCTCTTCGCGAGTGCACGAGGTGCTCCGAACGTTAGCCCTCACCGGCTGAGGCTTGAGCCGAGCAACCTCTTCCTCCAGTTCGACGATCCAGTCCTTCAGCGTGTCGTCCTTCATAATAACTTTGAATTGAGGAAGTTTCGCCGAACCAGGAAACTCGGTGCTGTCGGATATGACGCGGCGCAAGTGGGTCACCTCGATGCTCTTGTCGACCGTCACCCTTTGCAACTGTTCTACCTTCCTTGCGAAGTCATCTCGTTCGGCCGAAACTCGGACCAACTCTTCCTCCTTCGCAAATAGTTCGGCCTCGACTATCCGCAGATGGTGCAGCTCGGCCAACAGCTCACTATTCCTCTTCTCTACATTATAAAGTATTCTCCTCGTCAGATGAACCTCGCCCTCGAGACGATCCTCCCGGGACTGCTGAAATAACTCTGCTCGGCGCCGATCCGCCGAGGTGATAAGAGTCTGCTCGACAATCTGAAATGAGAAAGGGACAACATTGAAGTACTATATGGCCGAACCAAACACTTAGACAGAAGTCCAAAATCAAAACACAACATTTTTCATTCATCATCAAAAGCGGTGGCCAGTCCGCGAAAGGCATTACACTGTTTGAAAGAAAAAACAAAACAAAAAACTACAAAAAATTTACGAGGGGATCAGGGGTCCACCTGCATCGCCGCTTCGACCACGGGCGCGTCGCCAGGTGGCCCCTCGATCCTCCCCTCTACCTGGGCGTTCGCCACAGGTGGGTCGACCTCCTCCTCCTCGTCATCGCCTTCGACCTCGTCGCCTTCGCCTCCTTCCTCCTCACTGCCTGAGGGCAACCCGGGCCACAGTCTGTAGCCGACCCGCTCGAAGCCGGGGACATGATCTTGAACATGGTCGAGTGCCCTCTGATAGGACCTCTCCATGTTCTCGGCCATGTGTTTCTTCGCCTCAGCCTCGACCTCGGCCTCTACCTCGGCCCTAATCTTCACGGCCAGCGCCTCCTTCTCCGCCTTCAGGTCGGCCAGAGACTTCGCCGACGCGGCCAGCTCTTCGGCAGCCTTCGTGGCCTTGGCAGACTCCGCGTCAAGTCGCCCCTTGACTCTCTCCAAGTCCGCCACAAGATCGGCGACCCGGAATTCCAAGTCCTCGACCCGCCGCTGCTCGGCCTCGAGCTGCCGAACCGCCTTGACCTTCTCCGCCCTGTCCTTGTCGCTGGCGGCCTTCAGCTCCTTCTCCTGTGCGGCGAACATCTCGAGGAGGTGGCCGAAGTGGCAGGTGGCCTGCAAAGACAACAATCAGAGCAATGTGCAAGCCGAGCAGCAAACTTAAAGAAATTCGCAAGAAGACACTTACCGACACGAGCGACCGAGCCACTTCATAGGATTCGTCGCCGACTGTCCCCGCCTTCAGCGCGGCTCTGTCCTTCGGGGTCGCCAAGTGCTTGACGACCTGCACCGACATCTGTGGGTTGCCGAGGAATCCGTCGTGATTCTTCACCCGCCGGTCGGCACAAACAACTGCTTGTGCTGCTCCGTCAGGATTTCCTTGGCCGCTTTGGTCAACGGCGGAGCCTCGAGCGCCAGCGCCGCGTTGACATCAAAGGCCCCCTCAATCACGGTCGGGGCCACAAGGACCGAGGGCTCCTCGGCGACAACCACCTCCGAAGGCACCTCAGTAGCCGGAGGAGGCGGGGTGGTAGTAGAAGCGACCGGGGGCTGCGGAGTTGACGAGGCAGCCGCGGTCGCCCTCTTCCTCTTTCTGCCCCCGGCCAACTTGGACCTATCGGCCATCATAGCGTTGAAATCAATCTTCATCGCTTCTGCATCGGACAACAAAAAACGAGTCAGCAAGACGAACTAAAAACTTGAAAGAAAAACGAAAATAAATGAGATGTCAGGAGCATACTCGGGTCGATGGGGCTAAGGCCGGACCCGAACAGCACCTCCTCCGTCAACTCCCTCCAACTCAGCAAGGGAAGGGCCATGATCTTCCTCGCCACCTCCTCCTCGGCCTCAGACAGTACAGGGTCGGCCCTCGCAAATTTCGGCACCACCACTTTCCATCGGGTCGGAATGTGCCGTATCGCCTCACCCCTTAATATAAAATACTTCTCTTTCTAACCCTTAATTGAGTCCGGGTTTTCTATGATCCTAACACCCTTCCTCGGCCCCAGTTAGTACCGATGCTCCGTCTTGTGCATCCGATTTATCCGATACAGGCCTCGGAAGACTGTTAGGTCCGGCTCTACTTCAGCTTTGTAGCACTGAAGCAAGAAAGCATTCACGTAACGCCATGTGTTCGGCATGAACTGGGTCGGCGCGAGGCAGAACCAGACGAGGATCTGGAGGATGAAAGGATGCAGCGAAAAACGTAGTCCGGCATTCAAGGAGTCGAAGTCGAACATGCACATGTCCGACGACGACAGCTTGGAATTCGCTCGCATCCCGGGGCCGGGGATCATCAGCTTGTACTCTGGAGGGATGGCGAATCCCTTTCTGATCCGAAGGAGATCCCTCTCGGATAACACCGAAATGAGCTCATCAGCTTCGGTGGGAAGGGCCGGGTTAGGTTCTTCGAGGACTTTCGACTTTCCGTAGACCGCTTTCTCCAAAAGCTCGCCCTCGTACTGCCTGACCCCCGAATGCCCGGACAGAACGGAGGGATATCGTCCCATCTCGGGGGCTTGCTTCGGGTTCTCCACAATCACCTCAACCATGGGAGATTGGGTCGCCATCCTCCTATTCTTCTTCTCCTGCCTCGCCTCGGTAGCCAACGGCTCGGCAATTTGCTTTCCCTTCCTTCGCACCTCCGCTCTTCTCCTCTCCTCGGCGCCATCATCGCCCGAAGACGAGGCCCCACTCCCCGAGTTCACTCTTGACATCTCTAAAAAAAAGCTAAGGCTAAGTAGACTGACCTTTGAAGTGACGTTCACGGTCGGAATGTGCTCGCCGGAAATCGCCTGGCCCACGCGACAGCTAACGTCACCACCTTGGAGCAAGAGTCGCCGCTAGCAGAGAACTTAGAGAACAAAAGTGAAATCTTGGAGTGAAAAGTAAGAAATGAGCTTAGGGGTGGGGGAGTGAAAACTTATAACCCCAAGGGGTAGTGGGCCTCCTTGGGAACCTCAAAGGCCCACTAGGAAGCCAAAGCGCCAAGCGGAAAGCTGCGACGTTACGAAAAGCAAAAAACTCTTCAAATCACTCAAGTCAACGACTCAGCCACCGGTCTGCCAAGCCGAGCTATCGAACAGCCCAGCTAAGCAACCGAGCTACTGAGCTCCTTCAAAAAATCCACCCCAGCGCTTCGGCGAACGGCACTGAGGCTCCGAGCCGAGATGACGAGGAACCGACCCTCGTATATGGAGAAAAATCATTCCGAGGCAAAGTCACTGTTGGATCTCTCCAAAATTCGCATCAGAATTCGATGGACGGTTCAGATTGCGCCACGTCCACAAAACGACAAGATAACGTTTTCTCGTGATCTGAACCCCATCCTCGTGATTCGCACCATGATGGACGGACCAGATCCGGCCACGTGTACCTTCCGAACTGCCTGTCATCGGCCTGCCCAGCCGAGCTACCGAACAGCTTAGTCGAGCAGCCGAGCAACTGGGCTCGAAGAAATGGAACCATCAAGAGACGCTTCTTTCAAAATAACTCAGCGCCTCGGCCAACAGCACTGAGGCTCCGAGCCGAGATGACGAGGAACCGACCCTCGTATATGGAGAAAAATCATTCCGAGGCGAAGTCACCATCGGATCTCTCCAAAATTCGTGTCAGAATTCGATGGACGGTTCAGATTGCGCCACGCCCACAAAACGACAAGATAACGTTTTCTCGTGATCTGAACCCCATCCTCGTGATGCGCACCATGATGAACGGACCAGATCTGCCCACGTGGACCTTCCGAGCTGCCCGCCATCGGCTTGCTCAACCGAGCTACCGAAAAGCTTAGTCGAGCAGCCGAGCCACTCGGCTCGAAGAAATGGAACCATCAAGAGACGCTTCTTTCAAAATATCTAACTCAGCACCTCGGCCAACAGCACTGAGGCTCCGAGCCGAGATGACGAGGAACCGACCCTCGTATATGGAGAAAAATCATTCCGAGGCGAAGTCACCGTCGGATCTCTCCAAAATTCGCATTAGAATTCGATGGACGGTTCAGATTGCGCCACGCCCACAAAACGACAAGATAACGTTTTCTCGTGATCTGAACCCCGTCCTCGTGATTCGTGCCATGATGGACGGACTAGATCCGGCCACGTGTACCTTCCGAACTGCCTGCCATCGGCCTGCCCAGCCGAGCTACCGAACAGCTTAGTCGAGCAGCCGAGCAACTGGGCTCGGAAAAGTGACCCCAATAGGAGACGCAATCCTCAAGGTATCCAACTCAGCACCTCGGCGAACGCCACGTAAACTCCGAGCCGAGATGACGAGGAACCGACCCTCGTATATGGCGAAAAAACTCGCCGACCCATATCAGCCGTTAGATCTTGTCGAAAAGCGCGCTCGTCATGATGGACGGTTTAGATCTTGCCACGTTCACTACACGACAAGATAGCATTTTATGGGGATCCACGCTGAGATAGACGGCCCAGATGATGCCACGTACCTCGGAAGGTTCGAGCCGAGGAGTCAATCTACCGAGCCGAGGAACCATCCTCTGAGTCGAGGAACCATCCTCTGAGCCGAGGGACCAATCCTCCGAGCCGAGATGACGAGGAATCGACCCTAGTATATGGCAAAAAAACGCTCAGACCCATATCAGCCGTTGGATCTTGTCGAAAAGTGCGCTCGTCATGATGAACGGCCCAGATCTTGCCACGTCCACTAAACGACAAGATAGCGTTTTATGGGGATCCACGCTGAAATGGACAGCCCAGATGATGCCACGTACCTCGGATGGTCCGAGCCGAGGAGACAGCCCACCGAGCTGAGGCACTGATCCACCGAGCCGAGTCGCTGGCCTTCCGAGCCGAGGAGCCGACCCTCGTATACGGCGAAAAAGCCTACCGAGGAATAGGGGCCGTCTGATCACCTAGAAATTCACGCTCCGCACTGATCGAAGGTCCAGATTACGCCACGTCATAAATCAGTATTTAAAAATCTATTTTTATTTATTTAAATCGTTTTATTTATTTAAAAATTGCGAAAAATTGCTAAAAATTCGGGAAAATTAGCTAAAAATTCTAGAAAATAATTAAAAATTCGGGGGGATATTTTTGACCCCCCCGAACGAACAATTATTGCCTAGAGTGTACTGTTAAGCCCCCCGAACGATTAGCTAACACATCGCAAAATTAAATAAATAGCCCGAAAAAATAGATAAAAACTCGATACGGCCTCAGAACATCATATGGCTCCAAAAAAGAAGAAGTTACCTCACCACCCACTTCAGGATCCAAGATCACCCTTTCGGACTTCGATACAACTCCACTAGCCACTAAAATAGTCAAACTACTCCTCAAAGACTGATCGCCCTCAGCCTTTAGGAGTGGGGGGCTCGTGATGTGGCAAAAAATAGGGGTTTAATCGAGATCGTCCAAATCGGACACGAATCCTGAAGCCCAGGGGTAAAACAGTAATTTCACCTATACACGGGTCTGAAGCAGGTACTGGGTCTCCTTCTCACGGATCCAATAACCCGCGAACGGATCCACCACAACTGGGTGCGGGTTTCAACTTGCAACAAACCCGGTCCAGCGGGATAGAATTAGGGTTTCTGGTTAATGTTAATCAACGACCCTGATTCATATCTATCCCTTCACTGGGAATTAGGGATTACATTCCTTATCTATACACAGGAATTACATGCCTAATCTATTCCCTAAGACGCCTATAAATACCCCCATCCATCTCCATTAAGAGATAATCAATCTTTCACCAGTTTTTGCGCTCTTTCATAGTCTTCCAGATTACTGACTTGAGCGTCGGAGGGTGCATCGCCAGGAACAACCCCGGTGTCTCGCACTTTTTGCAGGTTCGCAGCGGGAGCGACGATCGAACCCCGACGGAACAGGTATACAGGTTTACTATTCAGTTTTCCTAAGAATCCACAAATACTATCTGTTTGCCCCCACACCAAAATTAGCGGCAACAGTTTGTTAACAAAATTAACCCAAAAACTGAATCTGAAATTGATCGACACCTCTGTACTAAAGTAGCCATAACTCAGTCATAAGAAATCCAAATCAAGCAAAACCAGTGGGGTTTGAAAATAGACGAAATTATCTAAAATTCATTTTTTATTTTGGAATCAAGATTCTAACTGTAGTATAGATGAAAATAGTAAACAACACAGAACATCCAGACAATACAGATTTCACACTTCTGATCAAGAACATCATAACTTCAAGAATATTGATCCAAACACATCCAAACTTGAAATACAACCTGCCAAGCATCTAAACATCCTGATTTAGGGTTATTAACATGTGTACACCTATTAATTCACATGGGTATTCATCCAAATACAAATTCACACAAATACTCACAAACATGGTTCAAAATCAAGAATTTGGGCAAAACCTAGGTTATCTCCTATCAAAATTGGTGTGATAAGTCATCTATGGCCAAATTATCACATTAGAGACAAAACCCATCAAGGAAAACAAGTTTTTGGTTGTCTCTAGATCCAACTACACTATAGGTGAACTTTTTGACTTGTATCAAACAAATGAATTGGAGTACAAGTTACTTACCTGGAAGACGACGATGAATCCAACGAAAGAAAGAGAATAACGGGAACGGATTTCTGGGCACGAACCAACGAACGGATCGAACACGAACCATGATCACGAACAAGATCACGAATCCAAAGAACAAATAATCCACGATAACGATTGGACGGCTGAGATCATGAGATCATGGCGATCGGATCAGACCGACGACTCTGATCGAAGATCAAGATCAAGATCGAGATGTGATCAGTATCTTGATGATGATGATGATCGGGTCAGATCGACGATCGGACGGCCATCAATCAAAGATGATCAAAACTCCAAGATGATGAGATCAAGATCCAACGGTCCATAATCGAAGATGATAATCAAGATCCAACGAATGGCTCTCAATCAAGGATGATCAAAGAACTCTATCATGATGATCATGATGAAGATCGACGGCCCAAATTCAATCCATCCTAACTCCATGATCTAGAATCAAGATCAAGATCGGACGGTTGATAAACAATCAAGCAAGATGAAGCCTATATCACAGCAGCCACAGGCTGCACTGCGGCTGGGAGGCGACGGCGCACGAGGGCAGCGCCGGCGTTCGGAGGACAGGCCGGAGTGCAGGGGGTGACCGCGCTGGGAGACTGCGCGCTGCAGGGTGGCGCGCGGTTGTAGCGGGATGGCCGATGGCTGGGTGGTTGCGAGGGTGCACGTGGCGGCTCAGTGGTGGAGGCAAAGTGTGCTGCCACTGGGTCGCGATGAGAGGGAGAACGGGATGGAGGATGGGCGAGCACAGGAGGTCGAACGATTTAGGAGAGGCGGCGGGCGGAAGAGTTGAAGGAGGCGAACAGGCTCTAGAGGATGGGTTTATATAGGCTGTAGGGAAAGTAAGGTTAGGCTGCAAATGGGTGACGGGTGAATTAAAAACGGTTAGAGCATCCACTATCGTCGGCTATTTATTTAAAAAATGGAAATTTTGGGAAATTTTACGCTACTATCGTCTGCTAGTTTATAGCAGAGTAGTGAACAGGAGTCGGCCATATATAGCAGGGTAGAATAGCATTTGGAAATTATAGAAGACGGTAAACGATCATCCGTCTATCAAAAATTTTGATTTCTTTGGAATTAAAAATTCGAATAGATGGAAGAAGATCTTCCGTCTATACAATTTGACCGGTCAAAATTGTATAGACGGAAGAAGATCTTCCGTCTATCGAATTTATTAATTTTTTTAAAAAAAAATTTACCAAACGGAAAATGTTCCTCCGTCTTCGTCAATTTTTTTTTTTAAAAAAAATTGAAAGAGACGGAAGATGAACTTCCGTCCTTTCATTTATTTATTTTTTTCTTTTTTTTCGTCCTTTTCTTTTTTTGTCCTTTTCCTAAAAGACAAAAAAAATCAAAAAAATCCCAAACGGGAGCTGAACTTCCGGCTGATGTGTTCAAAAAATTTTTTTAAAATTTAAAAAATCCAGACGGAAGATCTTCTTCCGGCTGGATTTTTTTTAAAACAAAATTATAATAAGGAGAGCAGACGGAGGATCTTCTTCCGTCTATATATTTTACAATTTTTTTTTTTGTAAATTATAGCTCTCACCATAGTGGCGGAAGAGCATCTGTGCTAAAACCAAATTTGCATATAGTTAAAATATAGCAGAGACGATAGTGGATGCTCTTATGGGGGTTTTAATGCTAACGGGTTGGGGATTATAAAATAATGGGTTTTGGGGACATGGGTTATTGGGTTAGTGGATTGGGTATTTAAAATAGGGTTTTAATAGAATATAGGGTATAATAAAATACCCAATAAGAAGTTAAATGGGTTTGGGTTTTAGGAAAATACAATAACAAATAAAATATACGATTTACGATTTTATAAAAAAAATACTAATAATAACAATAAAAACAATACCAATACCAATAATAATAACAATAATAATAATAATAATAGTAATAATAATAATAAGAGAAATAATAACAAAACTAGAAATTGTATTTCAGTATAAAATAATAGAAAATAGTTACAATCTAAAATTATTGACCGAAAACAGATTTTAAAATAGGAGATCCAAAAAAATATATTTTGACAAAAGAATTTGAAAACCGAAAAAATAATTTGCGAAAATTTTTAAAATACAGAAAATATAAAAGATACATTTTAAGGAAGACAGGGTTACAGTTTAAAAAAAGTCCCCAGTAAACGGAGATAAATAAGACATCATACTAAAAACAACAGTCTCTACTAAAATTTCAATTTTGAGGAAATCATGTAGCAAGCATACACATCAGGATTGTTGCTCCAACGCGATCCAAAACCCCCTTCCATCCCTATGCATGGCCCCAAAAAGATTTACACGGGTTACTGAGCCACTCCTACCAGGCCAAGTTTTAAGGCCCATAAACAGGTTCCCATGCAAACATTAGACGGTTGAAGGGGTCCCTGGTAAAGTGCCACGAATAACTCCCCAACGACACGTGTAACTCTCCTGCGCTCTCCAGAGAGCTCTTCTTCAGCAATCTCCTCCTCCACCTCTTCTTCTTCTTCTCACTCCTCTCTGTTTCATTTCCAGGAAAATTACGCATCCGCCATTAATTATCGACTGAAAGCTAGTGGACAATGAGCAACGGACCGTTGGAGACCCGCACGCTTTTTGATGAGCTCAAGAGCCTGGAGAAGGGATGGCTCTTCGATTTCGGCCACCCTCTCGTCAACCGCGTTGCCGAGAGCTTTGTCAAGGCTGCAGGGGTATTCTCGTCTTTTCGCGTCTTTTCTCTCTCTCTCTCTCTCTCTCTCTCTCTCTCTTTTTTATTTTTGGTGATTTTGTTTATCCTTGAAGTTGAGCTTCTTGTTCTGTCTTCGTCTTTGTGTCAGATTGGTGCAATTCAGGCGGTTTCGCGTGAGGCGTACATCACTGCGGTGGACGGTAACAGTTTGACTATCTCCTCCCTTTTTAAAACCTCAGTTTTTCAAATTTTATGAGCTAGTAATTTACACATGTAATGTAATGCATGATTACGCTTTGTACTGGAAGTGAGTCGGTATGACATTAATATGTTCGTTTATTTGATTGTTCCACACTGTCACTGCATTTGAAGGGTTTTCACTTACCCATATGAGTATAACATAAATTTAAAATTACATGTTAGCTAACATCGATTTTGTTAGCAGAAATTGTCAGCTTATGGATATTTTAATAATTTACCTACACTAATTGCATTTGCATTTCTTTGAAGGAAACGTTTAAAGTTAAAGGGAAAAAATATGACACAAGATCTCTGAACTTGTGATGACGGTTGAGGGATTTATAACAAAGGGAATCTACAGTACTTTATACTCGCCATTGTATACAAATGAACGTAGCTCAAACGGTTAGCTGGATTTGTAAGAACTTTAGCTGGATGTGTAAGAACTAAGAAGGGACCCTCCTTGTCCCCCCCTAAGAATCTACCACAACTCGTAGTGCTAATAGCGGAAACACTCCACAAGCAATAGAAACTCTCAAGACTCAGATGAACCAAGAATAAGCCACCACAATATATGCAAGATAGCACAAGAACATAATAAATATGCAGAGATAACCAATACTTCTTATTTTCCAATAAATACAAAGATTACACAAGAGATTACAATTCTCAATCTCTCTCTCACCTTTGAAACACTTGGTACTATCCCCTCTTGAAGTTGAACAATGATAACGGCTCACCTCTTGATTACACAAATTGATTTTAACTCTAGAATTTACTGACATATATATAGTCTCCAAATAAACCCTAAAAGATAAATACAAATACAACAATTGGGCTTTAAACTCGTAAGCCCAAAAAAGCACAATGCCGAAGTCGGTTGACCGCAACGTGTAAAGCCAAACCCGAGACACGACCGGTCGACCGTCCCCTCCTCTGTTGGACCTGTACACTCGAAGAACTTTCAGCAAATTGGGTCGGTCGACCGCAACTCTCCAGACTACATTCTTCTTCTTGTTGTTTATCTTCTCTTGCTTCTTTGTCTCCTCCTATTCTTCTCCAACTTCAAGTACTCAGGTACTCGGTGCCTACGTGTATTTGAGCCCCCCCCCCCCCCCCCCCCCCCACAAAAAAAAAAAAAAAAAAAAGAAAAAGAAGAAGAAAAAAGAAAAAGAAGAAGAAAAAAGAACTAATTTATAATGGAAATTTTGGAATTTGTATTTTCATAATAAACAAACTATAGGGTTGGATGACTTGGCTCAAGTCTCAGAACTGGTTTCATGCTCATCATATGGTGTAGTTTCCGGACACTGATACCAGAGTTAATTTTATTATTTTAGGTGCTGGAATTGATTCAGCCACGGTGTCAGAGATCCCAACCAGCAAAAGGCACAGGTTTCCCGATCTAAGAGGTAATTGAATGCTCAAAACGTTTGAGTATACTTAATTGTTATAAACTTATAATCAATCGGGTTATTAGTATGATTAACAATATTGGTACTCCTTATTTTGACAGGGGAGAATTGCAAGAAGTCGCTGGAGGCAATGGTGAGATACCTTTAGTTGTAGTAGATTGTTGCAGAGTTTGTTTTCTTTTCAATTGATGAAGTTGATTGTGTTATCATGATTGCTTTGTGGATGCTGATTAAATAAGCTTACAAGAGCTCGTTTCTTTATTACTTTACAGGTGAAGAACACCGGGAAGGAATCGTTTCAATGGGGTAAGAAACTATTGAGCAACATATAGAGAACTAGTTTTTCAATTATATTTGAATTTTGGTGGGATTTCTATATTCAGTAAGTGCACATGGGATTGTTTGGCAAGCACAAAATAAAAGAACTAGGGAGTGGGATTTGGATCCTTTTTCTATAATATGGAGAGAATCCTTGAGCCTTACCAATTCACCTAGAAGTTACTCTTTCGCTGTAGATTATGTCCAAATAAAGTTATAGGCTTAAAAGATCTGTGTACTTGTCTTGAATTTTGATTTTCGTTGAGCTACATATATTCCAACTGCAATGATTTTTTTTTTCTTTGGATTTCGCTTATTATACATTAGTTCAATTACAATTGTATGATCTGCTATATCAACTCGTTTTACTTTGTTGAGTTGCAACCAATTTGGTAGTTGTTCTAAAATATAATTTTAAAAAGGTTTATATTTACTCTCTTTTTATTACACCGTCACCTCATTCCTCACCTACTAGCTACATTTCTTTGATATAAATGTACCAGCTATATTGATAACATAAAAGACGAGAAATCTATTACCTGCATGTAACTACATCAAATGAAACAACCAATTTGTGTGCTCTAATTGCATTAGGGATTATTAGGTGGATCTACATTAAACTGAATAAGCCATAATCGCCTTTCACCCCTGCACATCCTTTGCAATAACTGCTGCTTCCTCTCAGTCAGGAACCAGTTAGCATGTGATTTAGAATTCATGTTTTTCTTTATGCAGTAAATGTTGCATACATAATAAGTTTGGTAAATCTATTGCAGACCCTGCAGCAACAAATATGCCCCTACCAGCTTTTCTTACTTCAGTTAACTGGATCGATGGTTTTATTTTATTTTATTTATTTATTTATTTATTTTTTCCTGCAGGTTTGGCTGCTGGCATGTATTCTGGTCTGACATATGGCTTAACAGAGGCCCGAGGTTCTCATGATTGGGTTAGTTTCTTTATTTCATTCTTCCTTATTACTTAGAGCTGTGTGCAAAAAATTATTGTATTCTATGGTATGCATTTTAAGCTCTGCAAGAGAGGTCTCATCTTTTTAAAATATCAAAGTTTGCTAAGGTGGAAGAAGAACTTAGTGATAAGGCTTGAGAGTGTCACAAGAGAGGTCACAGGTTCATGCACCTAAACAATTCATGTATTATTACCTTAATGTGATGACTTGGAGCAACGTAGTGACTATTGTGATAGTTGGAAACTACCCTCTCACGTCCACACCCAGTTAGCTGAAGAAAAAATGTGCGCAAATAACTACTAAATCATACCAACCTCCCTTTGGTCATTTTCCATAAGTTGCCCATGTGGCTAATCTTATGCAACTTTTGACTAGGTCACATGACAACTTGGGGATAACATGGTCACTATTATGATAATTGGGCACAACCTATCAAGGTTAAACATAATTACTACAACATCAAATCCAATCCAAAGGGCATTTGGTCATCCCATAACTTGGGGCATTTGACCGCGTCAAATGATAAATTAGAAAGAATATGAATACAATTATAGTAGTTGGAACATAACAAGGCTATGCAAAGTTTGCTAAGATACCATGTTTTTCATTTACTGCAGCATAAGTTTATCCCGTAGAACAATTTGGTGTGTTCTCATGAATTGCTTATGTGGCTAGTCTGATGTGGCCTATGGGACTAGTCTTATGTGACATTTGATTAAGTCAAATGACAACATAATATAACATGGTGACTATCCATACTACTATATAGTATATAATGGGAGCAAATGTGTGTCTTTAGCTTTCTCCCACTGTCTAATTCAATAATATTTTTATTTATTTTTATTAATGACTTTTTGAAGAAAACCTTCATCTTAAGTATGGATTGTGTGCATTTTTTTTAACTTTAACATACATAGGAATTGGTCAACATTATTAAATATTTTATGATTACTATAATAGTTTAGAATAAAAATATGTGCAATGCATGTGCAAATAATCTAGTTATGATACTTGAAATAACCTACCTTGGTCACATGACTAACACCTAGTTAGCTAGCCCCGACATCAAACCCGATAATATAATTATTGTCGATCATTATTCCATCTTCTAGATTATGTCATCTTGTGTTTCTCTGACCCATAATTATAGCGTAGGGCCTAGACCTCCATGTCATGAATCCTTGGATCCTTATTCCATCCTCTAGTTGTTTTCTCTTGCATTATATTGTTTTCTCTTGCATTATTCCGTGAACATGTTTTCATTTTTTGACTCCCTTAAGAGAGAAAGGACTACATTGATCCCATCTCATCTGGTATATGACACCATCGAGGAATATGTTATTGATTGGGGATTGTCTTTGTTTGTGACTATGCAGAAAAACAGATGTTATTGATTGGGGATTGTCTTTGTTTGTGACTATGCAGAAAAACAGTGCAGTGGCAGGAGCAATCACTGGAGCCGCTCTCGCGTTGACAGCAGAAGACACCACACATGAGCAGATTGTTCAGTGTGCCATCACCGGAGCTGCTATCAGTACTGCTGCCAATCTTCTCTCTGGAATCTTCTAGATCCTTGTAACACCTGGAAAAAGAACCTTATAGTATCTGATGCTATTGTGCTTTGTAATTTGGTTATAGTATCGACATTAGGGACGCATAATGCTTAAATTTTATTTCAGGTTTTCAAATGCAGGTTCTGTTTTCACTTTCTGTTAATAAATTAAGCAATCTACTTATCGCTGTGAGCTCATTTGTTTTAGCTTGGTGATAGCTTAGTAGGTAATATTCTGCAGCTGCAAACTATTTGCGCTTGACAATCTTTGTTACATTGTTGTCTTTGTGTGTATGTCAACTTCAATTTCGTGCAGAATGAACGATTTGTTTTACTGATCCAGCTGATAGCAATGAGAGTGATGGGCTGTATTTTCCAAAGGTTAAGGAATCAGCTTGGAGAAAGGCCTAATTTTCTTTGTCCGGCAGTGAAATTTCACTGGACTGTATATGAGTGTTTGAGTTGTGGCTCGGTTTGCCTAATTAAATGAATATCTATATAATAAAACACAAAGAAAGCTATCAAGTTGCTCTCCTTCAATCCCCAAAAAATTAAAAGGTCCAGATCTAACTTCACAAAACACATTTTTCTCTAGGTGGAGCAGCAGAATAAGAAGGAACAACTAACCAAAATTCAATCAACAGCCCAAAATTTGTATCCCTGTTTACAAGCCAAAAATTTTATCCCTAATTAACAGAGTCGTGTTTCAACCAAATTTTTTATCCCTATTTAAGAGTACAACTACATTGAAACGCAAAGAACGGCATTTGGAGGGAAAATGTTGGTTAAGAGTTTGTATTCTACTCTAAGTGACAAAATTTTTTATGTTAGACCCGATGAATCAGAGTAAAAACAGGTATAGTAAAAATTGGTATATCCTGTTCCTGTAGGGTTTTTACCTGTCTGAACCTCCATTTTTTATTTTCTTCTATTCTACCTAGAGACTGTAATATTAGGATTAATTATGATAAGAACATTGTTAAAATTAAGAATTTAAGTGTACTTGTGTTATTCATAATGAGTGATGTAAACAATCTTAAGCAAGTGAGAGCGGGAGAAAAAATCGATAAAAAAAATCAAATTAAAGGTGACTATTATTTCACTTAAAATTGAATCACGTGACGAGTATTCAAATAAAATTTTATGCTCAATCATAGAAGTTAGGCAAAATTAACAAAATGCAAATAGAAATAAAATATGCTTTGATAATCAATCGAAATGAGTACATGCAAAAAGAATGTGTGTGTGAGAGAGAGGGCGATGGTGTGTGGAGAAGTTTTGATGGTCCTCGGGGTACAGCCGTCATGCTTCATACCTGGACGCTCTCAAGTGGCTTACTACCCCTACTACCTTTTTTCAGAAGCCTCTTCATTTTTCTCATCGTTTCTCATATGCCAATCCCATCACCGAACCCAAAGCCTTCCTTCAACCCCCTCATATTCTCCGAAACCCAAAACCTAAACCCTTTTTCCACGACAAACCCATCCAAAAAATCACCCAAAATCCACAAAAATTCAGCCGAAGATGGAGAGAAGATGCATGGAGTGTGGAGAGGACGATCATGAGACCTCAGAGTGCAGGAGGCAGAGATTTTATTGTTTCAATTGCAAGAAGACAGGTCACCATATCAGGGACTGCCCGATCTTTAACAGGCCCAACACTCTCAAGGTGGAGGTCGTTCACAACTCGGAGGTCTCCAAGACAAAGATGGGGCTCTTCAATTGTGGATTTTTCCACATCATTTCGGGAAGGCCTAAGATTGATGAGGTTGTTAGCACCCTGAACAGGAAATGGTAGGACAAGGGATACTGGTTTCATTTGGATCCGGTAGGGGATTCTCTATCAAATTACCGAATGAAGCCATGTTGAAGGAGGTGGTTGCGGAGGGTATCCTCAAGGTCGCGGGTATAATGGTCACCATCACCCCCTGGTCACCGGAGTACGATGCGAGGCTAAGGCCCAAGCCATGCTACACTTGGGTCTGTGTACCTCTCCTTCTCTCCCACCTGTGGAATAGGGCCTTATTTGAAGCTCGGTTCAAGCCTTTTGCTAAGGTCATTACTATGAGCTTAGATATGGAACGGTGTGAAGAGGTGAAGAATGCCATGGTGCTAATTGAAGTTAGTGTCTCTCACATCACCAAGTTCTTAGAGGTGGAGTATTTCACCCCTTGGAATAACAAAGGGAGACTTATGATGTGCCAATCCTGCTGGTAGGGGACTCAATGGCAGTGACTGATGTTGAAGCTGGGCATGTGCAGCTGTTCACTACAAGTTCAGGCTGTCAACCACCGGAGAAACCAGAGTTCTAATCTTTTTGGATGATGAAGGAGGGGGAAAGTAGCTCCAACTCAATCGGTATGCCTACGGTGCAGAAACCTGCAGTCCGATCAACTAACAGGGTGGAGGAAGAACGCCGTCGAGAGATTAAGGCGGGAAAGGTAGTTATGGAAGATTTCATAATTGAGAATTTTGCGGAGATAGGCCCAAAAGATTCGTTGAAGTTACAAAGTTAGGAGATTCCTGATTTGCAGAAAAAAAATCAGTGAGGTTTTGTTTGAAAATTCAAAACCAGCCCCTAGTGATCAAGCTTGACAACCTGAAGATTACTCAATCTAATCCCAAAGATGTAGGAGATTCATATGAAACTGCAGAGGAGAATATGGAAGGATATATTATGATGGAGTGGGAAAATAAATTTGTAAACATTCTTTCCAGCCTATATGAGAATATAAAGCCTGCTATTAAACAGGCCTTGGCCCAGCAAGTTAATAATGAAGCAATACCTCATGCCTTTGGCCCAAAGAAGGAGTCCTGTAGTGAAAATGACTTAACATGATCTGTTGGCAGAACTCGAACCCACCATGCTCCCTTTGATTAGATAACTGACTCCTAGCCGATCCTCTCAGGCTTCGAAGATCAGGCAATGCAAAAGAAGAAGAAGATGGCATCTGCTCAGAAGTTAGCGGTCATGAACAGGCCTTTTGCCCGGTATTTGGCCAGTGCCAATAGGAAAGTTTTGGGCTCCAAGACTGGAGATAAATGCATGAGCTCTACTGCTTCCAAAATTATTAGTAATCCTTTCAAGTTACTTAAGGATGCACAACTTGTGGAAGTAGCCAAGTCTCTGGGTGGGCCTAAAAGGCCGCATTCCATAACGAAGATTAGAAGCTCGGAGGAAGCTTTTGTTGGCCAATTAGCCCAATAAAACAAACTATTAGAGTAGTCTAATCTTCCATCATTTCCTGCATTGCATGTGTTTGTTTGGATCTAATCTATTCATTATGAAGATTGGAAGTTGGAATGTTAGAGGGTTGGGATGCCCCGATAAATGTGCTTTAATCAAGGATGGGATTAGGAGTATAGGGGTTTAAGTTATTTGCCTTCAAGAGTCCAAACTCTCCTCCCATTCGCCCAGGAAGCTATCATCAATTGGGGGATAAATTATCAGTAAGTGGGTTTATCTCGATGCTATTGACACTTGTGGAGGGGTAATAATCGAGTGGAATGGTAATTTACTGGAATAAATCTACTCAGCAACCGATATATTTTCAGTGTCGAACTTTTAAGGAGAGAGATTATGGGTTGGATTGGTCCATTACTTCTGTATATGTCCCTTTTGAACGAGAATATAGGGAACCGTGTCTTTATGAAATCTACCAGAGAAGAGCTTTTCTTAGCCCCAAATGGGTATTATGTCAAGATTTTAATGTCACCATTTCAAGAGGGGAGAAGAGGGGGTAGTGGCTCTCACAAAGATATGCAGGCTAATAGAGATTTTATTGATTCCCTCTGACTTATTGATATGCCCCTGGCAGACAAAAAGTTTATATGGTCTAATCTTAGAGACTCCCCATCAATGGCAAGACTTGATAGGTTTCTTATATCACAGGAGTGGGATGCCCATTTTCCTAGCTCCATTCAAGTATCTTTCCCCAGAATTGCATCTGATCACTGTCCCATTGCTTAGATACTCAGGCTGCAAAGAAGAAGCCACATTATTTCAGGTTTGAAAAGGCTTGGCTAACTCAACCCAAATTCAAAATGGTTATGACACATTGGTGGCAACATTTCAAATGTCAAGATGATATGGCTAATAGTTTTTCTAGCAAGCTAAATCTGCTTAAGAGAAGACTTAAGGTTTAAAGCAAGGCTTTTGGGAAACTTACAAAGAAGAAATCAGCCATGCCGTGCAAGATCCAGGATCTGGATGTTATTCAGGATTCTAGAGACTGGACCATGGCAGAAAAGAAGGAGAGATAGGTACTCAGCAACAAATATAATGATTTAGTGAGAGTAGAAAATATTTATTGGGTGCAGAGATCAAGAATCACCTAGATGAAGGAAGAATATGCTAATACTAGGTTCTTCAACTGTATAACTAATGGAAGAAGGAGGAAGTTTATTCTCTATTGCAGGGAGAGGATCTTATTACTGATCATGCATTTATCAGGAGGAGGTTTGAGGAACACTTTGAAAGTGTTTGTGAGACTTCAAATGAGGCTTCTTTTACAGTTGATTGGCACACCTTATATCTCAACATGACTGATCTTTCTGCTCTAGATGCACCTTTCTCACTAGATGAAATTAGGACTACAGTGTTTGGTATGAGTGGTGATAAGGCACATGGACCTGATGGATTTTCCATGAGCTTTTATCAGATCTCTTGGGAGGTGTTATAGTATGATCCACTTTTTTTGTTCAATGATTTTTTTTTTCTTTTTCCGGTTGATAGGCTCAACTACTCAGACATTATGCTCATCCCCAAGTGTGAGGGGGCTAGTAGTGTGGTTGATTTCATGCCCATTAACCTGCTGAACTGTTCCTTCAAAATATTCACCAAAGTATTGACAAATAGACTAGGGCCTCTACTACATGATTTTTCTCTTCCTCTCAGACTGCATTTTTGAAAGCCGTATCCACTTGGATTGTTTCCTATTAGCACATGAACTTGTTAATCTCTGCTCCTTGAAGAAGTCTGAAATCTGTGTGTTAAAGACTGATTTCAAGAAAGCTTTTGACTCTCTGAGCTGGAACTTCCTAGAAGAGCTTCTTCAGGCCAGATGATTTGGTAGTAAGTGGTGTCACTGGATTCATATGATCCTTCATTCTGCTAAGTCATCTATTCTTATCACTGGTGAGCGGGGCAAGTACATTCCTTCCAAGAGAGGACTCATGCAGGGAGACCCTCTCTCTAATATGCTATTTATATTAGTTGTTGATGTCTTAGCTTAGATGCTCAAACAGGGAAGGGAAAAAGAAATATTCACTCCTCTCAATATAACTGGCCAGCTTTCCCAGCCATCACTTTTGCAATTTGCAGATGAGACCCTTGTGTTCTGCAATGGGGATGAGGAAGAAGTCATCAATCTGAAGCTACTAATCCACATATATGCTGATGTCTCAGGTTTGGCAATCAATTTTAGTAAATCCTCAATATATATTAGCAAATCTAGAGCGAAACATGCAGCCTTCTCTTCTATCCTAAGACATGCTGAAGAATCCCTCCGCCATAAGTACTTGGGACTACGTCTCTCCAAAGGAAAGATGAACAAGAGAGAATGGATGCCCCTCATTCTCTAGATAAAAAAGAGGCTCTCTAGCTGGAAAGGCAAGCTGTCTTATGGTGGAAGACTGATCCTAATTTATTCAATGCTTTTTGCCACTATATTACTCATCTTTCTTCATGTTACCTTAGTGGTCATTAAGAGGATTGATCAAGTGAGAAACAGATTTCTTTGGATGGGCACAAACAAATAAGCAAGAGGGATAGCATCTGTGAACTGGAAGAGAATTTTCAAACCTAAAAGGCGAGGAGGTCTAGGGATACTTGACTTGTAGGTGTTCAACAACTCTCTCCTCATAAAATGGTGGTGAAAAATCATCAATGAGACAGCAGAACTCCCAGCAACTACATTGAGATCCCTCTACTTCAATCAGAATCTCATTTGCTTTCACCAGCCTGGGATTTCTTCTGGTTTTTAGAAAGGTATATATCAGATGTGTTAGGGTTATATACTGAAAGCATCACTTTTGTATTAACTTTATTTTCTTATTTTTTTTGAATGAGAATCATGTGGGCATATGTTTACATATTGTGTTTATTATAATATTAATGCAAGTATCTGATATATAAGGTTGATAATATGGTGTGAGGAGACACACAGAAGATCATATTATTAGTTCCCTATGGAATATATAAATAGTTCACAATCTAGACGGACTTGGACAATCCATTGGAAAGGTTGTTGTAATCTGGTATTAGTCTATCTTAACTATAGGTTTACACTAGTACACTTTGTGTGTATTGAACAGGACCACTTGAGGTTGTTCTCTTTGTACTGACTACAAAAGAGAACAAACACCTCTGTTATTATGGATGCTTATGCTCTTAATCTAGATATAATAACAGACATGTATATGCAGTGTGCATTACTTTGACTCATAAAAGAGATAGATTCATTATGGATCAACAACCTCTATGAATTGGGTAATAGCATTGTATGTATGATGAACTGTTGATTGTAAAAGGAATCCATGTCCTGATACGTCGGGTTGATGATGTCCCCTTAAGGAGCTCATAAGGATTGTCATGTAAACCCTGCAGGTGGATTACATCCGACATGACAAATAAAGTTGAGTGGTACTACTTAAGGATAAAAGATGTTGATCAATATAGTTGTCAGTAACTTAATTTGATCGACGGACATTCGATATCTTAACATGGGAAGCTGAACGAGCATATAATAAAAGGAGCCCATAAATATAATTTGGGATTAGGAAGGTAGTGCAACAATAGCTCTTTAGTGAACCGAGCTATTGTTAATGGGCCTGGGTTGTGTGTTCGGGCTGAACACGGGATACCCAGATTCGTTAGGAGACCTAACCCTGATTTCTCCTCATGGTCCCTGCCGTAGCCTTATATATATATCCTCTATTCTCTGGCCGTCATATCATTATCAGAGATAAGAAGTTTTCTCTAAATTTGTGATTCACGTAAGGAGAGAAAGAGAGGTCAGCCAAGGAGAAGAAAGGTTGGTAGACCGTCGCCCACACGACGTCCAACCCGAGAAAGGAATACATGCAGAAGATCTTGGGGTCGCTGACGGCTCGAGGTTGCTAGAAACTATCGTCTTCTTCTCATCGCAGGTATAATTCGTGAACCCTAGATTCCGCTATAAAGGGTTAGATCACGTATTAAATCTGTTAAGCTTTTATGATCGATACGCACACCAATCCGTGGTCCTGGGAATCATCGCAGTTCCATCAAGATGAAGGAGTCCTTTATGCAGTGTGTTAGCTGGAACCTTAGAGATGGAGCCTTTATCCTTTTCTAGGAGGAAAATTGGCTAAATGCGATTTGCATCAAACACAATTTTCTACCTTTATATGCGAGGGAATGGAATCCCAGGCCCCAGTTCTCAACCCAAGGCAGATCGACCGGGGGGGGGGGGGGGGTTAAACTTGAGGAGACTAACAGAGGAGGTTCAAAGAGATGAGAAGAACAAGTTGCTGCAGTATCTTTTATCCATCTCCCATGTTGATGGAAGACATACAGTCACTTAGAAGCCTACAGTGTCTGGTTTCTTCACGGTAAATTCCACCTACAATTTCTTCATCAGTGGAGGTCTATCTTCTCCCTTCTTCAAGGCCACTTGGAAGAATATTATGCCCCTCAAATGCAAATGATGGATGCTGAGCTAGATAGACTCAATACCAAGGAATTGCTTGCTTGGAAAGTCTATGAGGGAGACACTTCTTGTAGTTTCTGTGCCTCCTCCCCTGAAATAGCATAATATATCTTCTTTTCATGCCCATCAGCATTGGAAGTGTGGTCACACTTTTTGCACCTATTTCACATTCCCATCCTACCACATACACTGCATGAGTGTTTCAACTCATGGTGTTTTGCACCCACTCCCCCTCACTTATCCCAACTATGGTGCTTATACCGACAAGGCCAAAAAACACACAGAAGGGTTAGCTCAAAGTCCCTCTCAACCAACACTGCCTTGAGACGAAATGTCTCCAACACTCGTCTTCTGACTGGTTGCACAAGCGATCGAGCGCTAACTTCATTATGCGTAACCTGTTACGAAGTTGCTCAACCTCACCGCCTCGGGGATTCCCCCTGGCACCGCAACCATCTGCCAACGAGAAGGACAAAAGAGTTATCTCAACGTTGATAAGGCAATGGATATAATCAAAAAATAGATAAACATCAGAATGTCACAACTAAGAGTAACTCCAAGTACGCCAAAAAAATACACAAGTGTTGATAACCAAGGAAGCATTTTTCGTCAACTAAAAAGCAAGATACAAGAATGTGGTGGCTAGTCTGCTATAAGGCATCATAAAAAATTTAAAACAAAAGTAACTTAAGCACGGAGGATGAATCATGTTTCCACTTGCTTCGGCGGGACTAAGGGCCAGGAGCCCCTAGCCGCCTCCTTCCCCTTGCTTTTCTTGTCCGAGCCACCCCCCCTGCTAGAGTGCCGCCCTCATCACCATCCTCCCTATCTCTGTCCTCCCCAGGAGCCTCTCTAGGATGGAGCATCACATGGTACCCTTTCACAGTGAAGTCGGGAGCATGCTCCGCCACGTGAGAGATAGCATGGGTCTGTTTACATATGGGTAATTCTCAATTGCAAATGGTTCTATTTGCATAGACCCGTTGCAAACTGAGATGTGGGCCATTGGATCAGATCTATCTTCTTTGCAAGAGAACGGGAAAAAAGCATGTGCATTGTTCTCATTGGTAGAACCAACGCCAATATCACACATGGACTTTTCTATGTCTCTTTGATCTTTGATTGGGAGCAGTCAAACAAAGAAAGAAAAATGATACCTCCCTACTTCGATGAAAAGGGGAATGATCGCGTGAAAGTGACGAGTTAACTCCTTTCTCTAAAAGATGAAGAGATCTTTCATTTTCTTTTCATAGCTTTCTAATGCTCACAACCTACTCGCCCAAACTCCTCCCCTCTCACTTAAGTTGTGCGGGGGTATAATGGAGATTTTACCCCATTATATCCCTTCAAATCATCTCTCTCTCTACCCCTCATTCACTCCCGACCGAAACCCCAAACCCAAATCCGATCCAGATCCCAACCTTCGACGCCTCCTCCTCCGAATCCCGACCAAACTCCCCACTCTCCCTACTCTCTTTCATTCCCGAACCCACTGAAACCTGAAACCCAAAAAACTCTGATCCCCAACGCCTCCTCCTCCTCCTCCTCTCGACCACCCACCTTCTTCCCTATATGTCTCACACTCTCTCCTCAAATCGAAATCCCTCCTCCTCCAATCTTCAAAAGATAATCGGAAACTTGAAACCCTAGTTCACCGATTAAATTCGAACACATAGTTGACAATACATATGCTGTACAAATCTCCATTGTAGAAGGTAATTACTAAATCCTAGCTTTGTAGTTGTTTTTATGTAGATTTTTATGTTTTGTAATTACTTGAATTGATTTTTGTGATACGTAATTACGTAGATGTAGTAGTTGTTTATATATAGTTGTTCGATGATTGTACACGGTAGAATTATAGGTGTAGTTATTGTTGTTTGCTAAAATTATAGATGTAGTATTAGTTGTTGTTGTTCGATATTAGTAATACCGCACAATTGGCAACGAAATATTTTAAAACTTTGCGAGTAGGTCTGACTCACCACACACAAAATAGCGCAACTTCTAGAAGTGAGTTTCGATTCACAGTTTGCAAGATACGGCCGTGTTTCGCTTTTTCTCAAAAAAATTTAAAATAAAGCGATACACGGCCGTATCTCGCAAACCGTGAGCCGAATCTCACCTCTAGAAGTTACGTTGGTTTGTGTATAGTAAGTCCGACCTACTTGCAAATTTTTGAAATTTTTCGTTGATGTTTGTGCGGATTTCTATGAACAACTAATTTTGAATATTTTGAGTATGAAAACGTAGAAACCACACAAACGGCAACCAAAAATTACAAAACTTTGCAAGTAGGTTCGATTCACCACACACAAGCTGACGCAATATCTATAAGTGATTTTGACTAACAGTTTGCATGATACAACAATGTATCATTTTATTTCAATAAAAAATCAATAAAGCGATACACAAATGTATCTCGCAAACTGTAAGTCAAAAACTCACCTCTAGATGTTGCGTTGGCTTGTGTGTGGTGAATCGGACCTACTTGCAAAGTTTTATAATTTTTGGATGTTGTTTGTGTGGTTTTCTATGTTTTCATAACAACAACAACTAAAAAATATTTTGAGTACGAAAACATAGAAAACCGCACAAACAACAACAAAAAATTACCAAATTTTGCGAGTAGATAAGATTCACCATACACAAGCTAACACAACTTCTAGAGGTGAGTTTCGACTTTTAGTTTGTGAGATACAGCTGTGTATCTCTTTATTTCAAAAAAAGAAAACCAAATAAAGCAACACATGACCGTATCTCGCAAACTGCGAGTCGAAACTCACCTCTAGAAGTTGTTTTTTTGAAACGGTGATAAGTTGAGAAATGTAATTGAAGTTATAAGTTTAATTTTGTGTATGTACTTGTATTTGCTTATTTGTGTACTGTTATTATTGTTGATAAGAAGGTGAATGTGTTGTAAATATTATTGTTGTTATTGTTGAAGATGAATGAGATGAGATTGTGGGGGATGGATGAGAATGCTAAGTTGGGTTGTTTATTGCTTTGAGGTTGAAAATTTTTGTGCACATGATGTCCATGTATGCAGCTCACGGTTTTTTTTTTAATTTATTTATTTATTGATTTTTTGCACATAACCTAACTCGCTATTGAAAACAACGAGTTGCGCATACTTAACCCGTTATCGCCAATAGCGGGTTAAGTATAACAAATTTTTTCAGAGATTTGATATTTTAAAACAAATTTGATCAAATTCTACATCAACTTAACCCGCTAATAACGATAACATGTTAAGTTATAATAACACGCTATTGCCGATAACGAGTTAAGTTGAAGATTTGAAACAGAAACTTGATTTTTGGATACAAATTTGTACAAATTCATCTTCTACCTAACCCGTTATTGATGATAACAGGTTAAGTAAAAAAAAAAAAACAGTTATCGCCAATAATGGGTTTAGTTGAGTCTTCTAAGAGAGAACTTGAAACCCCATCAACAATTACCTAACCCTAGAAATAAATCCCCTAACCTTAACCCTTGCATATTAGCTTTGGTTAAATGATTGCTTTGTTTTATTGATTTGTAGACTTTTTGAATATAAAATTCTTTGTTAGTTTTCTAGTACTTGACATTTTATTTATCCCTTTTTTTGTAATTTTATAATTTTATATATATTTTTAATAGTTTTAATTTTTTTTAATATTATTTTTTTTCTATTTTTTTTTCTGTTACTTTTTCTTGTTTATATTTTATTATTTTTAATATTTTTTTCCAATTTTTTTTAAGTGATTTTATATTTTATATTATAGCCATTTTAAAAAAAAAGTTATTTTATATTTTTTTTATTGCAGTCTTTTTTTGAATTTTTCAAAATTTCCATTTATTTTATTTTTTAATTGTTTTAATAAATATTTTATTTTATTATTATTAGTTTGCTTTTCCAATTTTTAATTTTCAATTTTATACTATTTTTAATTTTTCATTTATTTTAGGTTTTGAAGTTTTTAAAATAATGCTTTTCTTTCACTTTTAAATTTCAGGAACGTGAAGCATTAATAAAGAAACTAATTATTTTAATTTTTATTAATTATTAAAAATATTAAAAAAATCAATATGAACATATTCCTAACCCTAACTCAAACCCAAACTCTAACCCTCTAACTCTAACCCTATCACTAACCCTCTAACTCTTAAACCGAAATCAATGTATATGGAGAATGATGATAAATTCTTCATTTTTATATGGATACATCAATTTGTATGGATATTTTATTATATTTTCAATTTTTTTTTGAAGTTTTATTTATTTCAATGACAACATATATGTTCTTGCATGTACAGGGTTATGTTGGATGAGGATGACCATACCTTAACAAGATAACTTTTTGACTTTTGTTTCAATAATAAAAATATTTCTTCACCCTCTTCATAACACCCGCTACGCCCCCTTCCCCCCCCCCCCCCCCTCCTCTCTCTCAATCCAAAAAAAGAAATTTGCATATGGCAAGTTCAATAGATTTTTTTACAGAAACTGAAGCTCACCTAACCCGTTATTGGTAATGACGGGTTCATCTGCAAGCGGGCTAGGTAGAAGATATTTTTTTTAAAGAAAGTCAGGTATCAATAAAAGTCCTTCAACCTAACCCGTTATTGGCGATGAGTCATCTGCAATAGCAGACCAGGTAGAAGAGATTTTTGTTTGAATAAAGTCAGGTATTCAATAAAAATCCTTCAACCTAACCCATTATTGACGATGGCGGGTTAAGTAACTTAACCCGTCATCTGCGATAGCGGGCTAGGTTGAAGAGGTTTTTTTGAAGAAACTCAGGTTTTCTGTAAAAATCCTTCAACCTAACCCGTTCTTGGCGATGAACTTAACCCGTCATCTTTAATAACAGGTTAGGTTCCCTAATGTGGTTCAAAAATTTCAAACTCACAACATCATTATGATGAACTTATCCATCTCATTTACACAGCATAATCGACATACTTAATCTGTCACAAATCATTCTTATCCGCATAAAAACTAACACAAACCACAATCTACAACAACAACCATACATAAATACATAAACTTTTAAAAAATAAAATCTCAACATAAACTCACATCTAAACTTATCATTTCTCCAAACAAAGACATATATCAAACAAGTACATAAGCTTCAAGTTCAAGCTTCAAGTTCAAAAGTTTCAGAATTTTGTGAACTTGAAACAAAAAATTATGGTTAACGGTACAATGGGGCGACCGTTCGCGTGCAAAAGAGGGTTGAGGCAAGGGGATCTATTGTCCCCCTATTATTTACCATTGTGGTGGATACACTCATAGTCGTGATGGATAGCTGCAAGCTAGCAGGGAGGATCAATCCAGTGGCCAGGGGTAGAAACCAACCTGGTTGCACCATCTTGTTGTATGCGAATGATACATTATTATTTGGCAATGGTAATATGGGGGGGAGACTATTGTTTTCAAAGTTTTTCTTTATAGTTTTGAAGCATGTTCTGGTTTGAAGGTTAACTTCCACAAGAGTGCACTGATACCTATTGCCTTATCTGTGGAGGAGGCCGGAATACATACTTCCATCCTAAATTGTCAGGTTGACAGCTTCCCTATCAAGTACCTAGGCTTACCAATTAGAACAGGTAAGTTGAAGAAATTAGATTGGTTCCCAATCATCGACCGGGTGGAGGGTAGACTAGCCGGCTGGAAAGGAATATCCCTTTGACTCGGTGGGAGAGTTACCCTCATTAACACAGTGCTATCTAATATGCCAACATACTACATGTATTTCTTTGAAATGCCGAGATGGGTTATCAACAAGATCGATTGGATTTGGAAATGGTCCCTATGGAAGGGTGTTGATGCCAACATGGGAGGCTACCACTTGATCAAATGGGAAAAGCATGTTTGAAAAAAAAATCATGGTGATTTGGGTATCATCGATTTGAGAGACATGAACCTGGCCCTCCTCGGAATATGGTGGTGGAAAGTGTACCAACCAAATGGAGAGGGTTGGCAAGATTTCGTCCAGTCCTATTTCTAAGGAAAAGGGACACGTCAACAGGGTTTTAGGGTGGGACCAAGAGTTTCTTGGTTCTAGAGAGGGGTCGTTAAGGCTTTTGACCCATTTAATAGTTGTGTATCATCTTTCATTGGTAACAGTCAACTGACTAAATTTTGGTGGGATAAGTGGTGTGGTGAGCATTCGCTTAAAGAATTGTTCCCTGATCTCTATGAACAAACGATACAACCACATACCACAGTAGCTAAAACGTGGGAAAGGGGTTCCTGGAAACTAGCATTTAATCGGCATCTGAACCAGACATCCCAAACATGGTTGGAGGAATTACAAGCCCATATAACTCAAGCAGGGGTGATATGCTCTGCGGGCTCAGACTGGAAAGTCAGGGGGCCGAAAAAAGATGGGAAATTCACCGTACTGTCTATGTATCATCAGTTACATTTTAGAGGGTGTAGACCAAGGTGGTCAACCGTTATCTAGAAGGCCAAAGCACCCCTGATGGTTAGAATTTTCCTTTGGCTCGTGCTTAATGATGCTATTCTAGAAAGGGGAAATCCGGCTAAACGACAAGCAAATCGGTTATAGTCAAAGTTTTAAGGGAACTTGGCACAAATGTGAATCCATTGGTATACGAGGATCTATGGATTTTCCCCAAGTTCTTTGCTGAGAGAAGGGAGATGTGAGATGCTTGGTATATTGCTATAGCCGCCACAACCTGGGTTTTTTGGCTCGATAGAAATAATTTTTTACTTTTGTGGGATTAGTAATAGTATTTCTGGCAATTTAACTATATTATGCATCTTATTTCCTTCGAGTCACAGCATCAGGGCCGAGAGGGAGGATTTCCAGAACCTTCCAGGTGGAGGAGTATGATGATAAGGAGGTTGTGATTGGTCAGACCCTAGAGTGAGCTCCAGTTCCAATGCACGAAGACCCCTCTCTCCAGGGATTTGTTGGAGGGAACTCATATGTTATGTTTGTACTCATTTTTCTATGTTCATCGATGTTGTTCTCACCCTCCTAAGTTAGTTGTAGGTATTTTATGTTTTATTCATGTATTGTTTTTTGGGTTTTTTTCCAGTCTTCTGGGTTGTTTTGTTAAATTCTCATTAAAGAAACATGGTGGTTATACTCCACTCCACCTTTTTCCTTTTAAAAAAAATTGGATGTTAGCACGTGATCTATTTAGTCACTAGATGGTAGACAGAGGCCTATTAGTCTTACAAAACACCTGATTATCTTATGTATCATCACATTATAGTCTAAGATGTTAGTTGGTAGGCTAAGTGATACAAAAAATATATATATAAAAATTAGGGGGCGGGATTCTTGAAAATTTTAAGTGAGGGTCGGTTATCTGATTTTGGGAAAAAAAAGTTGGTTTTTTTTTATATTATCAAATAACCTAGACCTCTTTTTCCTTGCAAGTCGCACTATGTACTATTTGGAATCTAAATCCGGAGCTGCATACTACAGCTTTAGTTAAAATCGTACTAGCTGCAACTTGATCAACAAAACTTAATTGGCCACTCATTAAAAAAAAAAATTCTTCATTTGCTGAATAGTACTTACTCACTCAGTTCCAAAATGTAAGTCATTTAAGGTTTCCACACTCTTAAAAATTACCTAGATTAGTGCATTAGAAAATAAATATCTCGTCTAATTCAACCTATTAATCAACTTATTAATAGTGTACTTACTAAAATGCCTCTTATTTGATTATTAGGTTTATTTTTCTGAAATTAAGCTTCAAGGGTATAGTTGGTAATTGGGTCAGAAGATTAATTAGTGTGAGTATAAGATTGTAAAGACATCATATTGGAAAGCGTAAACGACTTATATTTTGAAACAACAAAGAAAAAGCTTAAACATCTTACAATTTGAAACAGAAGGAGTAATAAATACCAGTCACCTAGCCTCTAAAACTCCTGGCCACATCCAGGTGTTTGACAATTGCTGCTTGGAGTTTTACAAAGAAAGAAGTTGAGAATTGTTCTCAATTCCCTTAGCAACGTGTTAAATTTACTAGTTGATTCAACAATTGCACTTCAACAAGTACTCCTTACATCTAATCTTTCTTTTATCGTACAATTTTCTGGTTCAATAATTCTCTCTTCCTTTTCACTTCTCTTTTATAATATCTTTTGTTGTTTCATTTTTTTTCTTGTTTCCTTTTGTTCTTCAACATAATTACATTTAGTGTGTTAGGAACAATTGATGCTTTTACACCAATTGTTAGGAATTCACTGCTGATTTAGCAACAACCGATCCAATGATGAACAATAAACAAGTAGATCAAACCAACCACTCAAAGCATGCAATGATGTCCCAGTTTGATTACGCCTAATTCGGGGGAGAAATAAGAGAAATGTTATTCAAGTAGAGAAGATACAAAGTATTGCACTCGCAATACGAACTATCTCTCAAGTCTCACTAGAAGATAATTTATTGTTTACAATGGAGAACTCTTTCAATTGCTCTTTACAATGAAGTACTCTCTATTGCCTCTTAAATGAAGCCAATACAATAAAATATATAGAGATCTAGAGAAACTAGAGGTTGTAGTCTTGATGCATTAGTCGCCAGATATATCCTGAATAAAGAGACACATGATAGGAGTCGTACAATTTTACTTGGATGAGAAGATGAGCTTCAATAAAATCACCCAAACTCATCCCGTTGCTGCCTTCAGCTGTCAGCGGTCAACTGCACCCTTAAGGTAATCAATCGCAATGAGCCGACTCAAGTCAGAGGGCTAATGCTTCAGACTTGAAGTTGTTGCTGGTGTATGCCCTAGAGGCCAGTTGTGTATTGACATTACAAGTTTACATTGTATCATGATATTTATTTTATATATGAGGTATTTCATTTATTGTGTTGTTTATTGTGATTAAATGAACATAATAAAGTCTTTAGAATAGTAGGTTCAATACCATGGGATATCAAGAGCATGACTTAATGGAGAGATCCTATTGGTTGTAATCAGAACACTATTCTTAAATGTCCCTAGTCAAGTATAATTGTGAATTAGGACAACAATAATGCATAGAGACTAGTATATACGTAGACTGATGACCATATCTCACGGGTCATTGATATGAGATATCAAGTCTTCACATGGGTACATATTAGAGTAATAATGTACTGGACTGACCCACCATGAGAACGCTGCATGGATCATTACATGAGTGTCATAAGCGGTTCTCACAGTGACCATGGTATATGTAGTCTTTGACTTGAAGTCACTACGATACCCTATATGAGAAGTTATATGTTTTAATGTCGTCAAACGTTGCCTGTAATAAGATGATTATAAAGTTGACTATTGGATATACTACAAATCATGCAGAGGGATGTGAGTGACTTAGATAAGATTTGTCCCTCTTACATAATAGAAGCGATATCTATGGACCCCTTGCTTGAGTGAGACTGCAAAATGCATGGCCATACTCAAATGAGTCAATATGAGATATTGAGCTCATTTGTTTCAGTAAGTCTACTGGGACATCAAGAAACCAAAAATTGAACTATACAAGGGTGACACGCTCTATGCCTTGTGGTCAATTAAGGTATCTGGACAAAAGGAATAGACTACATGGTAAAATTGGTCACGGATAGGTTATGTCTAATCGCTGACATTCTGTTACTTAAGTAGCAGTGATGTATTGCTAGATACCGCTCACTATTTGTAATACTATAATATGATTTTAGTATTACTGTCAATATAACGAGAACTATAGGGTCACACACTTAAAATGAATCAAAATTGAGATTTAAATTCATAAGATGAATTTAATTGGGGATCCAAGTAAGACTTGGACTCCTGTCATTAGTTGGACATTTAATTAGATTATATGGGTTGACTAAAGTTCAAAGGCCCACACCCGAATCTGAACCAGGTCAGATTGTGAGTCCAACAGTCTCATTACTCTCTTAGGGTTGATTTATACAGCTATATATATGATACGTATCTGTGAAAAAGTGTTAAATGAGAAAACCCTGGCTGTCACAGAAATTGTGTGAGAGAAAGATCGTGAGGAACATCCCCCTTTCCGCAGCTAGCATCGCGGCGTGAGGAAAAGCTTGATTTGATCCGTTCATGTGGATACCGTAGAGGCACAACAATATTGCAGTGCTGTGATCGACATTCATGGAGACAGCAGATCCATCTTTAAGGTATATCCTAAACACGATTTATGGTTTTCGCATGGATTCGTGGCTAGGTTTCGATATTTATTTGTAATTTTTCCGTTGTGCATTTGATCTGATACTACCATCAAAACCTAACAGTGGTATTAAAGCCACTTATGAAACCATAATTCGGTTATGTATAATATGTGATTATTCATGATATGTTTGCACTTTTGGTAGAATGATTCATATGTGATATAATTTTTGCAATAGTTGCAATATAAAGATTCGTTTATGTGTTGGTTGTTAACACAGATGCCACACTAGTGTAGCCATCGGTTTGGAACCATTGAAAACCTTAAAAGATGTGATTTGCAGTGACGTGGTTTCTTAAAGCATGAATAGTTCATGCACCTGTGTCGTTTGCAGTGGCATTAGGGTTTCTTAAAACATGAAGGGTTCATGCTCTGGCGGTGGTAAGGGATGATGAGGCAATTTTTTTTTTAACCGTGCAAGCTCTGCGTAGGGCAATAATGATTCCCCAAAAATCAATCTTTTTTTTAAATAAACAAAATAATATCATAACATATTATTTGATTATTAAGTTCTGTGATGCATGATGCATGGTTGTGGCCTTAGTTCTGTGATGCATGGTTTAGTTCTGTGATACATGGATTATGTTCTGTGATGTATTGTTTATATTTTGGTATTTTGAATACGGCCTGCGTGTCGTGCTTTTCTCTCTACATTCTCAATGTAATCCTTTCTCTCTAAACTCCAATTGTACATTCTTTCTTTATATGTAAATGTAATCTCACCAAGGAGGCAAGGAATTGACAACCATACAAGGACAAGATTGGGAAGCTGCTTGGAGAAGACGGTATAATCCCTTTGTTTAGTTTTTGAAACATTCATTAGCTTGAGAGAATCAGTGTGTTAGGGCCACAACCATGTCACATAAACTTTATGCTTTTAATTTTGTATGAGATGCATTGTTGTATGCTAATGGATGATAAATGGTGAGATCAATTAATAAAATAATAAAATTCCTTAAAGTAAATATTAAGTTGCAATAAGATGCCTACCAGTGTATGGCACTCGTCTACAATAGGATCGATTAAGTGTAGGTTTGCCAAAGCAAGGTGCTTTTATCTATCCTAGTGAGATGCGATGTGATAAAAGTAATATTCAATTGCCAACCATTGGGTCTGACTTAACTATACTATTTCAATAGGATTGAAGGTTTAAAGGCATAGAGTTGGGCTTTAGTCTATGATATAGAGTAAGTGTTACTCACCGAACTATCCAAGAGTTGTATATGATGTAATTGGGAAATGTTCCCTACTTAAATAACTGAATTTTGGGTGATCAGCCAAAGCTGACTCACAACTAGGTGAAATATGGATCTTGGCCTACTAGAAAATCTCACGACGAGATTTTCTGAGTCAATGATGAGAGTCGTTGATTTGAATAAAAATAGTATGGCGCACATTTAACAAAAGACCTTATTAAATATTTCATTGTCATGATACATAATCTGCATATTTTTGTTGATGGTTAAATATTTTTTCTTTACATATTTCTGTGAAATTATATTTACTTTGCATATTTATGTTGATAGATTACCATGGCATACAACACATAAAATAACCTATCATTGCGATCTGTCCTTAAGAAGGACAAAATGTCTGGAACAATTTTTTTAGACTGGTACAAGAATCTGAGGATAGTCCTCAGGAATGAAAAAAAGTTGTATGTTCTAGAGCAGCCTATTCCTGATCTACCTGCTGCAAGTGCCCCTCGCACCAAAAATGATGCTCATAAGAAGCATCAAGATGACGCTTTGGATGTTGGTTGTCTCATGCTAGCCACCATGAAGTCCGAGCTTCAGACGCAACATGAGAATGTGGATGCCTACGATATGATCATACACCTCAAGAGGCTCTATCAAGAGCAGGCTAGGCATGAGAGGTTTGAAGTTTCAGACATTCTTTCAGTGCAAGTTGGCAGAAGGAAGTCCTGTTGGAACTCATGTGCTCAAGATGATTGGGTATATAGAGAATCTTAAAAGTCTTGGTTTTCCAATGGGTCAAGAGTTGACCACTGACTTGGTCCTGCAATCGTTGCCGGAAATTTATAGTCAATTCGTCATGAACTACAACATGAATGAAATTGACAAACCTCTGCCAGAACTGCTGAACATAATATTAGTAAAGGAAAGACCATTATGATGGTCCAAAAGGCCAAAGTAAGGGCAATGGCAAAAAGTAGATTAAGAAACCCAAAGGCAAGGGGAAGGAGAATGGCAATTTGAAGCCCAGCACTTTTTCCTTGAAACCTAAGGGTGGGGTGGTCAAGGAGGGCACATACTTCCACTATGGTGAGACCGGACATTGGAAGAGGAACTGTCAGAAGTACCTGGAGGAGCTTAAGAAGAAGAAAGGAAGTGAGACTTCCACTACCGGTATTTTTGTTATAGAAGACAATTTATATACTTCTGCATCTTGGGTATTAGATACTGGATGTGGATCTCACATTTTTGTAAATGTGCAGGATCTTAAAAGAAGTAGACCATTGGCTAAGGGTGAAGTTGACCTAAGGGCGAAGTTGACCTACGAGTTGGAAATAGAGCAAAAGTTGCTGCTTTATCTGTAGCAACCTATCATTTATCATTGCCCAATGGGCATATCATTGAGTTAGAGAACTATTATTTTGTGTCTACTATTAGTAGAAACATTATTTCTATTTCTTGTTTGGACAAGAAGGGTTTTTCATTTATAATATAGGACAAAAGTTGTTTAATTTATTTGAATGATATCTGTTATGCTAGTGCACAATTGAGTAATAGACTTTATATTCTCGACCTCGAAATGCCCGTGTAACACCCTGCAAAATTGGAAATGATAATTTTGCCCCTCGTGTGTTACGCACGTGTATTTTGTACCGTTACTGGTAATATTTGTAACGTGTTTCACTACGTATTTTGGATTCTGACTATTTATGCATTTCCTGTCTTCTTAAAATCCTATTTGATTCAACTCAAATATAATATTCCGATTTCTGTATTTTTACGTGCTTTTTACGTATTATCGATGCATGTATCGATTACGTATTTTCTATCGCTACGCATAATATTTTCTATGTATTTAAATTATTTATTTATGTATTCGAATTCGTTTTATAAATGGAAGTTCATTTTTCTCCTATTTTGATTAAAATATCTTGATACGCACGGTGCACGTGTTTTCAATGTATGTATTGATTACAATATCGGATGCGTATATTAAATATATTTCTCTTATATCGTATACCGATTATTTATAAATATTTTTCCGTTGATAAAGATGATTTCGTATTTTGATATTTTACGGGCGACACACGTGTTTGCAGTGCACGTATTTAGGCGTATTCTTTTTCAAAATGAAATTTTGAAGTGCGTGTGTGTTTATCTTATTTGGGCATGAAAAATATAATTTATAATTAAATTAAAATAATTTTATTTAAACATTTACAATATATTATAACCTATATGTAATGCCCCAATTTTTTTTTTGGACTCTAAAATCATTTGTTTCAATTTCTATGTCACTTTAAACATAAACTAAGATCGTTATATTTCAAACGAAATTTTGGTAGAGTTTTCCCTGTAATTTCTGCCCCGAAACACAAATAGCTTACCGAATTCTGCTCAAAATTTCGTAGCTCACAACACAGGCAATATAATCATGGGCTCCCCAGGCCAAAATGAGCAGAAACATACAGACAATCAATATATACACTCTGGGGGCCAAACTCACAATAGAATATCAAATATCAAATAAAAACCATAAATTTCTTTGAAAACGAGGTAAAAATTTTAGAAAAATCTTTGTAAAACATACCACATGGCCCGGTACACCACAACAAGGTGGGTACGGGTCACAAACATAACATACTACTCCACACTATACTCATCATCGACATCCATGTACTTATACATTCAAATTACAATTTAAACCACAAATTTCACTTTTTTCACATGCCTAATTTATACATAAATTTCAATAAATATAAAGAAATCTATTCAACTAAACTCCAAGTCTCACCTCGTCACGGCGGAGCACCTGCAACAATAGGGAATTTAGGGTAGTCCTGGACTCCCCTAACTCCCCAAACACTAAGGGGTTAGCCAGTTTTGGTGTGAGTATAGTTTAATGATTAAGCAAATAGATTAAACTTTAAAAATAAAATAAAATAAACTTACGAATACCAAGACAATAAAGTTCCATTTGAAATCTGAACATATAAACACCATAAATGTAGCTTTTCATCAAGTATTCTTTGGATCGTCACCTGTTTATACCAATATATATATACACATGCTCCCAATCTACTTATTATAGTTTTGAAATCAATCGCAAATTAATCGCTTAACATGCAACACTTTAACCATTACACTAATATCACCTATAATTTTACTTTCCCGTATAGTTTTACATTCACAGATAATCTTTACTTTATAACCAACAACATAATACGGGAATACCGGACATATATATTTCTTCTATATTTCATATTTAATCACATAATGCAACTACCTCATTTTCCTCATACTTATTCAATCACGTACTTCATTTACTAATCATTTTCATTTACAAGCTCACGGCTTATATTCTTTCCTACTTATCTTAATTCTTATACAATCTCTTTCTCATTCTCATATTACGTACCTCACATTCATACAAGCAATCAAATCACATACATCTCCATAATATCTCACTACAGGCATTCATTTTTTTATCGCAATTCCTCTCATGTATTTACTCTCATGATATAACATTCACAACACATATTATCGCATTCATTCGATCTCATAATATCATCTTTATCCATATCTCATAACACATATTTTAATTTATTGTACATTTCATTCGCATAACACATCTTCTCCACTTAATTCATAATAATTCACGCACATACTACTTCACCTTTTCATTTCCATTACATAGTACCAATATCAAATTAACAACTCACCAACTCACCCTAGAAATTGTGCCAAGGCAGATAGTTCCCACTATTTCCTCCGAAATAGTAGGCGGGTAGTTCCTGGTCAAAATTCCAAGGCATACCAACTTGTTTCCAGTCATACTTTACTTTATTAACTCATTCACATCTTATAATATAACTTCTTGTACTCAGTAATTACACCTCATAATACAACTCCCTTTACTTTATGCATCTCTCCTTTATTCATGTTTCTTCCATGTTGCCAATAAAGCTTTATGAGTATAGTCATATACCAATATATACACATATATATATATATATATATATATCTCCCGTAGTATGTTCATATCTCCTATAATATAAATAGTCTCCGTAAGATATCATGTCATCAATATCTTTACATATACATATATTCTTTCAACACATATATACACCTTTATATTTTCTCCTTTTCAGTGCCCACACAACTGACCTCCTCGTAAAACACAGGGATCTATGTGCCTCCCCTCCCATACATTTCAATCCCGCTAACCTACCATATCACCCAGATCCAGGTGTCCTAAGCATCTATCATTTGTGGGCTGGATTGAAAGTACAGTTGCGTGCATGTCCAACCAAGACTAAAACCAAAAGGCTAGTCAAACAAATATAATATTCGGATCGACGCTCCATAGGAGTCTTACACATCTGAGGCTACGTCTTCCTCCTGGCCCTATACCAGTGAGGGAATCTCCTGATCCCCAAATATAATTTGGGGCAATATATAACTCCTGATCCCCAAATATAAAAATTGGGGCATTATAAATATAACTCCTGTTCCCGGTCCCGGGCCTGTGGGGTCTAGCCCAAATTCCTGGGAGATTGTGCGGCACTGCAATATTAAACTTCTCCTTTATATCTCCATATATAAATATATCTCCAGATATCTCCTTTATAATATAACTCCTTTATAAAATATCTCCATATACTTCTGTATAATATTTCTCCATATATGTATCTCTCTCCTTTATAATATAACTTCATATATAAACATATCTCCTTTATAACATAACTCCTTTATAACATATCTATGTATAACTCCTTTATAATATATCTCGGTATACACCTTTATAATAGAACATATATGCATATAACTCCATTAAATTTATAAGCATACACAAACCATCAATCTCATCGATTATCGTATAAAACTCGTATTTATCACTCACACGGCGCGCGCACACACATCATGCCAATTTTTACACCACAATATCACATAAATTTTCAATTTATCACACGCCTCACACATACACCATATCATTCGCTCCATCAAGTTATCGCATCACACTATCATATCATACACACCATGTACATAAAATAAAAGAGCTCATACTCACATAGTATCCTGCGAAGACTCGAAGCGCCAGCACGCCATCCCGCATCCAAAGTTTCTAACATATCCTATTATCAAATTTCAAAGTAATTAAGGCTCAAATCATCCAAACCAATCACAAGAGCTAATAACAGTATTCCAAATATCACACATGCATTTTATTGAACGCCTGGTACACACACGTGCGATGCACGTAATAGGCAAATTCCTACGGGATTTTTATCCCTAAACAATAACTAAAATCACTCCCAAAATATTCTAATGGCTCAACAAAATTTTCGACTATTAAGAAAGAGATTAATCACACATATATACTTCCCTTTTTATAAACCCAAAACCCTAACTTATATGTAATTTACAAATTCTGCAATAATTTACTAATTTCTTAAGCCTAACCTTAAAATGAACTACTAACCAACTCTATACTCCATTACTAAGCAAAGTAGATTAAAAGCATAAGAAAATACACAAATAAATTCAAAGAGATATACCTCCACTAATTCCTTTCTCCAAATCGACTCCATCACGAGCTAGAGCACCCTTCAATTAGCCATTCCCCCAATTTAATTTAAAAACGATGAAGAAATTATGAGGATTAGGGCGCGGGGGGAAGTGAAGGCCGAAGGTGGGTTTCTTTTTCGGTTAGGAGTAAGAAACAGGAAAGGAGGAAAGGAGGAAGAAACAGGAACGGAGGAAAGGAGGAGGATGGATGGGGGGGGGGGGGGGGGGTTGTTGGGAAAATTATATATATATATATATAGGGAGCCCTTCGGTTGAGAACTAATTTTGGTGAGAACTCCGCGAGAACTCACGAAGTAAACCCCCCATGAAAAATCCGAACCGACCATCTCGTTCTACATGCCTTAGATAGCATAACATAAAGAATTCAAATAATTTGAAGTTCATTTGCTCATCCATCAAATGGAGTAGAATTTTCAGCCATACAATTTTGCGATGTTGTAAATCATGGGAAAATGAACTTCAAATTACGTGATTTCTTTATGTTATGCTATCTAAGGCGTGTAGAACGAGATGGTCGGTTCGGATTTTTCAGGGGGGGTCTACTCCTTGAGTTCTCACGGAGTTCTCACCAAATTAGTTCTCAACCGAAGGGCCACCTATATATATATATATATATATATATATATATATATATATATATATATATATATTTAATAAGGGATAATTACATATGCACCTCCAAAACTCCAAAATATTTCAAATAAAACCCCAACTCTCACACATTAAAATACTAACAATCTAAAATACATAAAATTGTCTCATAATAATCCTCCAAAAGTATAAAATAATGTTTACAATATTTCTTTACAAAAACTCAACTCATAACTTCAATATATCATCTACACCAATTCAACAAAAATATCCATACCAATATCAATATTTAAAAATAAAATAAAATGAGATATACCTTAAAATTAATTCTCACTGCTACAAAAACGTAAAAAGGATATTTTCAATGTTTTAAAATTCGAGGTGTTACATTCTACACACCTCAAAAGAAGCTCGTCCTCGAGCTACAAGGAATAAGAAAACTGTTCAAACAATTTTGAATACTTTCTCCTCACCATCTCCCCAAAGTTCCAGATACAATCATTAAAATTAACACTCTACTGAACTTTCAGCAACTGAGCAACTTGACGTCTTGAGTGCCGCTGATCTGCATAATTCTCTTGTTGACTACACACCTCAAAAGAGGCTTATCCATTCTCGCCTAATGACTAATATCCTTCTTCATTCTAGATCACCAAAATATTCTTTTAAAATCTTGATACATCTTCATGCCATCGGAATAAACAATAGACTGAATATAATTGGCACTCTCCATCATCTGCTACCATAAACCATCCAAATCAGAAATACCAAGTTTTCAATGATGACGATAACCTCCTTCACTGCCTTCTAACCAATCTGTAAATCTCATCCAGAACGAGATCATGCACCCTCTACAACTAGCAAAATTTCGAATCCTAATTCGACTGAGCAGCTGCAGAATAAATGACTGTACTAATAAACTGTCCACATATAAGGTCATGTCATCCTCTTCTACTAAAGAAATATCAAATTGACCAAATAATTCTTGTACCGTCGACTCTTGGGGCATAATAAAAGTCAATATCCTACTTCTACTTAAAACATCTATCACCCTATTGCTTTCTGGGTGATATTTTGAATTCCACATCAGGAACTCGAGCCACCTTTACTGCCTCCTGCTAAATTCTTTTGCGAGAACAAGTGCTTCAAACTCTTACGATCACAGAAAAGCTAAAACTGTTCTCCGATATATATCAGGAAATTTACAAACCACACCCTCAATCTTCACCTTGGGTATTTCCTCCGAACCCAACAAACATACTTACATCATCCAAGTCATTACATGCCATCAGAAACTGGGTTTCATCGGGCTTTCTCACCCGAATCCTCCTTGCATCACACTTCAACCATACATCAACCATGCATATAGCCACCTCAAAAAAAAAAAACCATGCATATAGCCTTCACTACCAACCCATCTCCTGGCAAAGAATAAAGACCACAACAACACATCACCTCATAGTCTACAGGATATACACCTATATGTCATACACAAGATTCCAAGAAAATAGCCCCACTCAGCACACAGCAACCCATATAACAAAACTCTCTAATGGTATACAATTTCTCGCCTGGGGCTTCTAAGGAAAACATAACAATGCTATAATGCAAAACACACGCATGGGCTATAAGGGATAACACTGACCGAAAGTCAGACAAAAGTCTAATAGGGATCACACCATCTATAATATAACCCGTACTTAGCAAAACACCCACAATACATAAAACAAACTTCATATCCACGACTTAGCAATAATGAACCCATACACACATGACAGGATCACTAGGATAAACAAGAATTCCTAGTCAACCTAGGCTCTGATACCAAACTGTAACGCACCATTTTTTTTTTACTCCAAAATCATTTCTTTCAATTTCTATGTCACTTTAAACATAAACTAAGATCGTTATATTTCAAATGAATTTTGGCAGAGTTTTTCCTGTAATTTCTGCCCCGAAACACAAATAGCTTACAGAATTCTGCTCAAAATTCCGTAGCTCACAACACAGGCAATATAATCAAGGGCTCCCCAGGCCAAAATGAGCAGAAACATACAGGTAATCAATATATACGCTATGGGGGCTAAACTCAAAATGGAATATCAAATATCAAATAAAAATCATAAATTTCTTTGAAAACGAGGTAAAAATTTTAGAAAAATCTTTGTAAAACATACCACAGGGCCCGGTACACCACAACGAGATGGGTACTGGTCACAAACACAACATACTACTCCACACTATACTCATCATCGACATTCATGTACTTATACATTCAAATTACAATTTAAACCACAAATTTCACTATTCACCTGCCTAATTTATACATAAATTTCAATAAATATAAAGAAATCTATTCAACTAAACTCCAAGTCTCACCTCGTCACGGTGGAGAACCTGCACCAATAAGGGATCTAGGCTGGGACTCCCCTAACCCCCCAAACACTAAGGGATTAGCCATTTCTGCTGTGAGTATAATTTAATGATTAAGCAAATAGATTAAACTTTATAAATAAAATAAAATAAACTTACGAATACCAAGATAATAAAGTTCCATTTGAAATCTGAACATATAAACACCATAAATGTAGCTTTTCATCAAGTACTCTTTGGTTCGTCACCTGTTTATACCAATATATATATACACATGCTCCCAATCTACTTATCATAGTTTTGAAATCAATCGCAAATTAATCGCTTAACACGAAATACTTTAAGCATTATACTAATATCACCTATAATTTTACTTTCCCGTATAGTTTTACATTCACAGATAATCTTTACTTTATAACCAACAACATAACACGGAAATACTGCACATATATAATTCTTCTACTTTTCATATTTAATCACATAATGCAACTACCACATTTTCTTCATACTTATTCAATCATGTACTTCATTTACTAATCATTTTCATTTACAAGCTCATGGCTTACATTCTTTCCTACTTATCTTAATTCATATACAATCTCTTTCTCATTCTCATATTACGTACCTCACATTCATACAAACAATCATATCACATACATCTCCATAATATCTCACTACAGGCATTCATTTTTTTATCGTAATTCCTCCCATGTATTTACTCTCATGATATAACATTCACAACACATATTATCGCATTCATTCGATCTCATAATATCTTCTTTATCCATATCTCATAACACATATTTTAATTTATTGTACGTTTCATTCGCATAACACATCTTCTCCACTTAATTCATAATAATTCACGCACATACTACTTCACCGTTTCATTTCCATTGCATAGTACCAATATCAAATTAACAACTCACCAACTCACCCTAAAAATTGTGCCAAGGCAGGTAGCTCCCACTATTTCCTCCAAAATAGCAGGCGGGTAGTTCCCGGTCACAATTCCAAGGCATACCAACTTGTTTCCAGTCATACTTTACTTTATTAACTCATTCATATCTTATAATATAACTTCTTGTACTCAGTAATTACACCTCATAATACAACTCCCTTTACTTTATGCATCTCTCCTCTATTCATGTTTCTTTCATGTTGCCAATAAAGCTTTATAAGTATAGTCATATACCAATATATATATATATATACATATATATATATATATGTATATATATATACATATATATACACATATGTATATACATACATATATATATACATATATGTATATGTATATATATATGCATATATATATACATATATATATACATATATGTATATATATATATGTACTAGTGAATTGATATAATCAACATTTATCCATGCTCCATTCACCCGAAGAAGAGTTGTGCTGGTGAAAACCAGTCTCTGATCAGATACATCAATGATACGGTCTGAGTCTGAGGTCTGAGAACACTAATCTAGGACAGATGAGGCACGTTGAAGGATCAAATGTTTAAACAAAGGAAGTAATGTCTTACTCATAATTCTTTTATACATATTGTATTTGTAACTGTTAATATTCTAAGATAACGAATGGAAAATTAGAGTGCTTATTGATAGCATTAATTCTTCAATGACACATCACTTGTTCATGATCTTCACACCGATTAAGTTTCAGGTTTTTCTTGAACATGTACTGTGATAAAAATTAGTTCTCATCCTGATATGAATTACTGTCTATTACATTTTTTAAGACACTAAAGAATGATGCAAGATATTACTGATCTTTGTATAGTTTTTTCTTACTATCTATTAAATTTGGCATTCAATCAAGTATAATACCTCGATAGATATGCCGAAACCTCCACTCTGTCCCGTGCAAATCCTTGGCAACCAGCTCCTACGACGGCCTCTGCTGCTTATAATCCTACACTACATATTCCATCATTCAAAATCAATCATCCCTAAAAACCTAACAATTTTCAAACATCAACAAACAAACAAACAAAGACATTAATACCAGTGGCGGAAAACAATCCTCAGCCGCGCGCCTTAGCACCGAAAACCCCCCATGAGTGCTCGTATCCGACGCAGTCAACGTCTTGTAGAACATATGCGACATCAATACTACAACGATAAAACACTATACAAATAAAATGAGTATAATTGTTGCATTATCAACATTTGGCAAGACTAATAATGACATTAGCCTAGACTAACATACCTGACAATAATAGCATCCAACTTGTCGTCCGCAATGGAAGGACATATGGATCCATAATCGGCTCGACTTGCAGGATCAACCCTGGTTTAATGGACTGTTTTTTTTTTCAAAAAAGTGTTACTGATAGCTCAAATGCATTACAGAAATAACCAAATAAAATTGTTGAATTGAACAAAACCACAATTTGAATAAATTGTTCATTTGAAAGGAATAAATATAAACACAGTAAAGAGCACTGTCATTTATGTGGATGTAAAAACAGAGTTCTATAAAAAAGTTCCTGCTTAAGCTTACAGAAAGAAAAATACTGTATAACTCAGCAGATATTCTACCTCAATAATTTGAAGAAGAGGCATCTTGCTATAGACAAAAAATGTACTATGTGAAGAAATGGTAATGAAACAGCATATCATTTAATTCTCAAATGCTCATTTGCTAAGCAATTATGGGTTCTTGTTAAGATGGCCTGCAAATTTATAGGATGTCCATCCATTATTAAAGCAGTCCTAGGCAGTTAAAATCAGTTTTCGAAACTAATTAGTGTAGGTCTAATTATCGATTAATCACCGATTAATTGATAATTTTTCCGATTATCGCCTTAAGAACTAATCGGACCTAAACCGATTACCGATTAAATTGGATTTAACTGCATACAATCAGTCAATCCATGCATTGCATCTCTCAAAAATCTTGCAAATCTCAAATGAGAACTAATCAAATACCCAAATGAACATTTCTATTTCAGACTCTAGTTTATAAACATTCAGAGAAATTGAACACAACAACATAAAAGATGACTGATAATTCATTTACCTTGATGTAATCCTCAAAAGCCTTCATCATTATACTCACAGGCTCAATCAACAAAGGTAACTGCATTAACACCATCAATCTATTAACAACTAAATCCAAAACCAAACCCAAATCAAACCAACACCAAAATTAACCCCCAATCCACCTCCTTCATAACCCCCAATCCATCAAAAATCAGCAAATCCACCTCCTACGGCACATATTTGGAACTGCATATAAATTTATTTGGAGTTATTTAGTTGCGTGAACTGCATATAAATTTATACATTATACATGCTAAGATCAAAAGTCATTCACTATACCTCTTTAACAAATATTCGTTAAATTGTTTCAGTTTTTTAGTTATTTCATCTTTATTGCCCTTAAAATTTTCAATATTGACTAATCCAATTCTCCAAAAACCTAGCTATTTTTCAAGAAATATGAGCACATCTATTAATTTATATTCTTTATTATATTAAAGTTTCTATGCTTTGGAATAGAACTTCTATATTTGTCATACATATATTTAAGTTGTTAACTGTCTAAACTAAGTAGTAGAGACTTTATACTAAACAATCTATTTTCTATACATTGTAAAAAAATCATTAGTAAAATAAAGGTTTTAATATATAGCATCAAACTGTTCATACATAGTATTCGAGTTTCTACCATAACACTGAAGGTTCTTCGCTTAAAATTTCGGGTTCGAATTATTGCCCAAAATTACCTAATACCAATATCAAGTAAATATGTTTCATTTGCATAGTTTTACATGTTTGTGTTTAAATTCTGATATTGATATACCATCTTGCATCCTTCATTATGTTTGCGCACCAGCGACCACAAATTTGCATTGTAAGTAGCATTGCTTAAGTCACACAAATTGTTGTGATACACAGTGTATGTATAGGTTATATACATAATACATCACTCTAGGAAATATAATTTTATCCAACACTACACTCGGATATTTATCAAATCTCCCCAAAATTTTGCCGACATCCAACATGAAAAATGCCAAGCTGACACAACATAAGAACCTGAAACTTAAAATTTTGTGTAAATGTACTTACTAAATGAAATCTATCATCTTCTTCCAAGTTCCAATCCCATCACTTCTTCAGTCAACCATTTTCTCAATTCACCATACCACTAACAAAAGATTTTCGGAGGGTTGGCAAAGTGTGGTCACAAAATTTTCATTGTCTTATCTCATTTTGACCCTGTTTGTGTGATGAAACTTTATATCATTGTAAATTGAAAGATTGCGAATTGTGTGGTTACCATGGGCAATAGAAGATCCTTAACACAAAGCATGATACATATAAATCTAGCAGATGATGAACTTTGACATATATTGGCAAAAGAGGTACCTGGTAAATTGTAATCTTGCAGCAAAAGTTCTGCGATCACCGGTGCCAGCCAAAATTACAGTCTTATAAGAAAGTGTGGAACTACACAAAGAATTACAGTACATAAAATGTAAGTATAATGGAAAGAGACGTCCACACAAATAATTACATCAATTTCAAGACAAAATGTATGATAAATATGGTATTTTAAAAAGAGAAAAAAAACCCTAATCATCCGATAAATGATAAAACCCTGGCCATCTCAAACAAAATTCCTAAAATCCTAGTGATTTGGAAGCACTGAACTTACTTTGAACAGGCAATTGAGAGGTCAAAATGGAAACCCTAATTTGGAGAGGATGAGAGGGAGATTGGGGAAGAGCGAATCGAATGAAGTGAAAGCTCGGCTCTTTCGTTCCACATTTGAAGTTGGAGATCGAGAGAAAGTTGGTTTTAAGGGCTTGGATTTGTGGTTGCTTAGAGCATCCACAGTCGTGAATCCCAAACTATGGTGGAAGAGGAAGATTGAAATGTAGAACGAAAATCCCTTTTTGTTCTTGATGAATGTTTCAAAAATTAATGAACTCACCAGTCGATCATCAGTCGAATGCTTCTTCACTTTGCGATCGGAGTTGGAACCCTTCATCTTAAGGGTTTAGGGTGGCGGCGGCGGTGGCCATGGATTAAGAAGGTTCGAGATCAGAAAGGATGGAGTTGGAGATCGGGATTGGGAATTTGGAATCGACTTGGGTTTTGAGAAAGAGGTATAGAGAGAGCATCGGGATCAACTTGGGAGGCAGTTGGCAGCATCTGGAGGTGAAGGGGGTTTTGGCAGCTGGAGATATAGAGAGAGGGGGGAAAGAGAGAAAGCGGGAAGAGAGAGGGAGACAATGAGAGAGAGAAAGAGATGGGAGGCAGAGAGAAAGCGACAGTGAGAATTGAGAAAAAGAGAGGGGGGTTTTGAAATTGTGGGATTTGAAATTTTGAGCGGGAAAATATGTATTGTGAGGTTAGATCTGGGCCATTGATTTTGGGGGGAGATTGAATGAGAACCACTTGATAGCTTTCTTTGTAATTTATTATATATATATATATATATATATATATATATATATATATATATATATATATATCTCCCGTAGTATGTTCATATCTCCCATAATATAGATAGTCTCCGTAAGATATCATATCATCAATATCTTTACATATACATATATTCTTTCAACACACATATACACCTTTATATTTTCTCCTTTTTAGTGCCCACACAACTGACCTTCTCGTACAACACAGGGATCTCTGTGCCTCCCCTCTAGTACATTTCAATCCCGCCACCCCACCATATCACCCAGATCCAGGTGTCCTAAGCATATATCATTTGTGGGCTGGATTGAAAGTACAGTTGCGCGCATGTCCAACCAAGACTAAAGCCAAAAGGCTAGTTAAACAAATATAATACGCGGATCGACGCTCCATAGGAGTCTTACACATCCGAGGCTACGTCTTCCTCCTGGCCCTATACCAGAGAGGGAATCTCCTGATCCCCAAATATAATTTGGAGCAATATATAACTCTTGATCCCCAGAAATAAAATTTGGGGCAATATAAATATAACTCATGTTTCCGGGTGTATCGCGGGCCTATGGGGTCTAGCCCAAACTCCTGGGAGATTGTGTGGCACTGCAATATTAAAACTTCTCCTTTATATCACCGTATATAAATATATCTCCAGATATCTCCTTTATAATATAACTCCTTTATAAAATATCTCCATATATTTCTTTATAATATTTCTCCATATATATATATATATATATATATATATATATATATATATATATATATATATATATATATATATCTTCTTTATAATATAACTCCACATATAAATATATCTCCTTTTATAACATAACTCATTTATAACATATGTATATAATTCCATTATAATACATCTCGGTATACACCTTTATAATTGAACATATAAAGTATAACTCCTTTATAATATATCTCGGTATACACCTTTATAATTGAACATAAATGCACATAACTCCATTAAATTTATAAGCATACACAAACCATTAATCTCATTGATTATCGTATAAAACTCTCATTTATCACTCACACGGTGCACACACATCATGCCAATTTTTACACCACAATATCACATAAATTTTCACTTTATCACACGCCTCACACATACACCATATCATTCGCTCCATCAAGTTATTGCATCACACTATCATATCATACACACCATGTACATAAAATAAAAGAGCTCATACTCACATAGTATCCCACGAAGACTCGAAGCGCCAGCACGCCATCCCGCATCCAAAGCTGCTAACATATCCTATTATCAAATTTCAAAGCAATTAAGGCTCAAATCATCCAAACCAATCACAAGAACTAATAACACTATTCCAAATATCACACGGGCATTTTATTGAACACCTGGGACACACACGTGCGATGCACGTAAAAGGCAAATTCCTACGGGTTTTTATCCCTAAAAAATAACTAAAATCACTCCCAAATTATTCTAATGGCTCAACAAAATTTTCGACTATTAAGAAAGAGATTAATCACACATATATACTTTCCTTTTTATAAACCCAAAACCCTAACTTATATGTAATTTACAAATTCTCCAATAATTTACTAATTTCTTAACCCTAACATTATAATGAACTACTAACCAACTCTATACTCCATTACTAAGCAAAATAGATTAAAAGTATAAGAAAATACATAAATAAATTCAAAGAGATATACCTCCACTAATTCCTTTCTCCAAATCGACTCCATCACGAGCTAGAGCACCCTTCAATTAGCCATTCCCCCAATTTAATTTAAAAACAATGAAGAAATTATGAGGATTAGGGCGGGGGAAGTGAAGGCCGAAGGTGGGTTTCTCTTTCGGTTAGGAGTAAGAAACAGAAAAGGAGGAAAGGAGGAGGAAGGATTGGGGGTTTTGTTGGGAAAATTTTATATATATATATATATATATATATATATATATATATATATATATATATATATATATTTAATAAGGGATAATTACATATACGCCTCCAAAACTCCAAAATATTTCAAATAAATCCCTAACTCTCACACATTAAAATACTAACAACCTAAAATACATAAAATTGTCTCATAATAATCCTCCAAAAGTATAAAATAAAGTTTACAATATTTGTTTACAACAACTCAACTCATAACTTCAATATATCATCTAAACCAATTCAAAAAAAATGTCCGTACCAATATCAATATTTAAAAATAAAATAAAATGAGATATACCTTAAAATTAATTCTCACTGCTACAAAAACATAAAAAGGATATTTTCGGTGTTTTAAATTTCGAGGTGTTACACTATATTTTAAATTAAATATGTGTGTATGAATGAAGTGTGTGCAAGTGCAATGCATGTGCACGTGTTTTGGGCATGAGAAGGTGGCCGACATGTTGTTTGGGATGGAGGAAAAAATTGCTTTTGAATTTCAATGAGTGTAGTTAGTGGAGTTAGTGGGAAAGTGGTTAACGTAACTATCACAATCTCCTACTAATATCCCTAAACAATTTTCATTCTCCACATCCTCTCCTTCTTTCTTCATCTTTCTGTCGAAGTCAAAAACCATCCAGCATGTCTCCCCCCACTGTGCTTCTCCACGTACTCACCACACAAATGTGTGTGTGTGTGTGTGTGTGTACTTATACCCCCTTCACATTTCTCCTCCTTCCCCTCTTTCTTTCTTTCTCTGTTCAAATCCGAAAACCACCCAGCCAACTCCTTTGCTTTCTCCACTCAATCTTACCATTCATATATATATATACATATATATCTTCTAAACTTTTCATTATATATATATATATATATATATATATATATATATATATATATATATATATATATATATATATATATATATAGTGTACTCTGAGTTGGTCACTGTTCATGGTGAAGGTGCTTCCTGTTGCTGCCGAAATGGGGAGTTTGGAGTTTTCTTTGTGCACAAATTTCAAGGAGGCCGATTGGGATTTTTGGAGCTCTTCGAAAGGGAATTATTGCTTGTTAAATTCTTCAATTTTAGGTGGGTGTTTCTTAAATCCTTTCTAATTTAGGAGTAGATTGCATGCTAGTTGATGTAGAATTTAATTGTTAAATTTTGATTAGTGTGGTAAATGTAGATTGCATGATTCTTAATTTAATTGTGTCATGATATGTTGAAATACTATTGTGATTCAAATGAATGACTAGAACTTTGCTAATTACAAAGAGAAAAATGGAAATAGCATCTAGTAAATTGTTGAAGTGAAAATTTATGCATGTTAGAATAGTAGTCAAAATAATGCACATGTATGAAAAAGGATTTTTTGATGCTAATGTGGTAAAGAAATGTGGAATTAATCTCACTAGTATATATTTTATGAGTATAGGGATTTTTATAAAGAAGTTTTGATGAAAAACAACACTTTATTTGAAAATTGATTATATGTGTTTTCTAATACAATTTGGGAGGAAGCTTTTGTTATATTGTCAAAAAGAGAAAGTTTAAATAAATATACTATGTAGTATTTTGATAGAACACATTCTGGAAAAAGATCTATATTTTGATTGAGAACAAATCAATTGAAAATTCGAGTTTATTAAATGAAAAATTAATTACAGTACGGTCTCTACAAAAAGTAACTAACCGATCTCATATCGGTTAGTCATTCAAGACCTATTGGTCTTCGGGTGCGATTTGGGTCCGTTATTGTTCATGGGCGAAGGCTCTGGCCTGGGTTCGAGTCTGGTTAGAGACTGTTTTATTAAATTTCGATTTTAATTCAAATCACCGAACGTATATATATATATATGTATATATATATATATATATATATATATATATATATATATATATATATATATATATATATATATATATTTCAATCTCACTTTATTCCAGTTAGTCACTCTGGCCTTCTGGTCGACGGGTGTCATTTGGGTCTATTACTGCTCATATACGGGGTATTTGGTTCTCGGTTCGAATCCGACCCTTGCCACTTTGTTTTCTTTTTTTGATTTTTTGATTTTTTTGGTATTTTGAGTTTTTAAGTGAAATAAAATTGGGGGGAAAATCCTATTATTCCTCTAAATATGTTTATACTTTATAAAAATGATTTCTACAATATTTTGATATATTTTGTGAGAATTAAAAGGGAATTTTTACATTAAATAATGTTGAAGAACTCGAATTTATCGATTAAAAAAATTAGAAGTGATTTTTATATTGAAAATGTGACTCTCGTATAATTAAAGAGAGATGAAGTTTTGGAATGCAATTAGATTTCTTCTCGATGAGATTTTATGAGAATATTTGAATTGCACGCAATGTTATAAGTGATTAAATTGATAAAAGAAGTTGAATTGAACTATTACATGTTATGAGATTATAAAAGTAATGTTTCTCTTTGAGAAAGAGTTTATGAATCAAGAAATTGAAATGTTATTTGAGATTGAATATGACTTATTGTTGATATCTAGAAAGAGATAGTTGTTGGAATCTAGAGACTAGACGAGACCCTAGTAACCGACAGTATTTATTAATAAATTTGAGAGCTAACCAATGTGGGTTGAGCATCTCTTGAGAAGTAGCCAGGTTGGGTTGACTGTCTCTTTTGTTTGGTTTAAGTCAAGTATGGTAAGCTAGCTCTAGGTTGTGATGATTTTCTTCTAAAACAAACTAAATATCTAAGGATTAGACACATAGTGGAGATGTGATGAAAGTAAGAGAAAAATACAAGTATGAGGGCCTCGGATCTACGATATGAGAGTATTCACAGGCTGCTTGCATGATGCATCATGTCATGCGTGGATACATCTCCGAATTATTAGGACCGTGGCGACGCTTGTGGGGTGTTCGGTAACTACATAGTGCCATCGTTCCATGACGAAGGCAAATTGTCCATAGGTTGTCTGCATGATGCGTCATGACATGACGTGGGATTCCCATCCAGGCTATCTAGGAATGGGCTCGTAACTCATAGGACATCTAGGATACTTACCGTAGTTACCATAGTAGTTTAACTCATGGCGAGGGAATCAACCCTACAAGATGAAGAACGATTAAGGGCTTGCCCTCGGACCTATGTAGTATGGGATACATAGAATCCGAACAAATATGCATTAGTGTCATTTAATATAAATAACTGCATTAAGGATTACACATTCACACACGACATCAACAGGATAGTCCCTCTTTAGCTTTGTTTTGTGATCAAGTTTGTATTTGTTAAAGTATTTAAGAATTGTTATACTTTCAGCATAGAGAGGATGGCCGAGTATAATATTTCGTCGGTTGTAAGCAACTAACGTGCCCACAGTTTTATATGCCGGACTTGGAATTTACAAGAAGATATAAAGATGAATTTGATGCTGATGATTACTTAAATACTAAAGTTTTTACAATTGTACATTTATCATTGTTGTATTTTATTTATTCTGCTGCGTGTTGATGTAAAAGACTCTGTTGTAAATAAAAGTTTTAAATTCCTTATAAAATTGTACGAAGTGAAGTGTAAAGATCCTGTGGAACTTCGAATTCAGACTTATATGGAATTCGGGGTGTTACAGCCCGTCTATAATAAAAATACTAAGAGGTTCAAATCAAATGATACGAGCCCAACTTACCTCTGGCATTGTTGATTGGGCCGCATAAATGAAAACTACTTATTCAAACTCCTTAAAGATGGATTCTTGGACTCTTTTGATTTTGAATCATATGAGGTATGTGAACCTTGTTTGTTGGGCAAGATGAAAAAAGCTCCATTCACTGGAAAATGTGAAATGGCTAGTGATCTTTTAGGTCTCATACCTAGTGATGTTTGCGGACCTTTCAACACATTGGCTAGAGGAGGTTTTCAGTACTATTTACTGATGATTTCAGTAGATATAGATTTATGTATCTGATTAAATACAAATAAGATACATTTGAAAAGTTCAAAGAATTCAAGAATGAGGTACAAAATCAACTTGGTAAAAGTATTAAAGCCCTTCGATCAGATCGAGGTGGTGAGTACTTAAGCCAAGATTTTGATGACCATCTAAAAGAGTGCGGGATAATATCTCAACTCACTCCCCCCTGGAACACCACAATGGAATGGTGTCTCTGAGAGAAGGAACCAGAACTTGTTAGACATGGTCCGATCAATGATGAGTCATGCAGATCTTCCAAGCTCCTTCCGGGGACATTCTCTATTAACAGCTGCTTTTACTCTTATCCGTGTTCCATCTAAAACACTTCAAGAAACACCAAATGAGATATGGGTTGGGAGGCGTGCTAGTGTGTCCTTTATGAATATTTAGGGTTGTGAAGCCTATGTAAGGCACCAAGTCCCTGATAAACATGGTCCCAAATCTGATAAGTGCTTCTTGGTAGGATATCCCAAGGAAACCAAGGGATACTATTTCTATAATCCGACCGAAGGCAAAGTGTTTGTCGCACGGATTGCTGTGTTCCTAGAGATAGAATTTGTCTCCAAAAGGACCAGTGGGAGAACAATAAACTTGAAGAAATTCATACTTCACAAACTAGCAGCGAACCAATGGTGGAAATGGAACAGACTCCACAAATTGTTGTGGAACAACTACCTGCCCAAGTAGCACAAGGCCTACGTAAGTCTAGTAGGATACCTCATCAACTTGAGATATATGGATTTCTCGTGACTCAATATGGTGATATATTACTCGTAGATCAGGATGAGCCTACGACTTATGAAGAAGCTGTAAAAGGCCCAGATTCTGAGAAATGGCTTGATGCCATGAGATCTGAGATGGATCCATGTATACCAACCAAGTATGGACCTTGGTAGACCCACCTGAAGGGGTAAAACCTATTGGGTGCAAATGGGTTTTTCAAGAAGAAAACTGACATGGATGGTAATGTGCATACCTTTAAGGGGCGGTTGGTGGCTAAAAGTTTCAAACAAGTTCTTGGTGTAGATTATGATGAGACTTTTTTCCCAGTTGCCATGCTTAAATCCATTCGGATCTTGCTTGCTATTGCAACATATCATGATCATGAAATCTGGCAGATGGAAGTCAAAACTGCTTTCCTAAATGGAAATCTTCTCGATGATGTGTACATGACACAACCTGAGGGTTTTGTTACTCCAAAGGATGCTGGAAAGGTGTGTAAACTACAACGATCAATTCATGGATTAAAGCAAGCTTCTAGAAGCTGGAATCTTCGTTTCAATGATGCAATCAAAGAGTTTGGTTTCATCAAGAACGAAGATGAACCTTATGTCTACAAGAAGGTTTGTGGGAGCACAGTTGTATTTCTGGTACTGTATGTAGATGACATACTACTCATCAGGAATGACATCCCTACCTTACAGTCTATAAAGACTTAGCTAGGAAAATGCTTTTCCATGAAGGACTTGGGTGAAGCTACTTATTTATTAGGCATCAAGATCTATAGAGATAGATCAAAGAGACTGCTTGGCCTGAGTCAGAGTACATACATAGACAAAGTATTGAAACGCTTCAATATGCAAGAGTCCAAGAAAGGATTTCTCCCTATGTCTCATGGTGTAAGCATGTCTAAGGCTCAATGTCCTTCCACTCAAGATAAGAGAGTCCGCATGACTAAGATTCCTTATGCATCTACAATTGGATCTATCATGTATGCCATGTTATGTACTCATCTAGATGTCTCATATGCTTTGAGCATGACGAGCAGGTACCAGTCAGATCCCGGTGAGAGTCACTGGACTGGTGTTAAGAACATCCTTAAGTACTTAAGAAGGACTAAGGATTTGTTCTTGGTATATGGAGCCAAGGAAGAGCTTGTTGTAAAGGGTTACAATGACGCTAGCTTCCAGTCCGATAAGGACGACTCCAAATTGCAATCAGGTTTTGTGTTTTTCCTAAATGGTGGAGCTGTGAACTGCAAGAGTTCGAAGTAAGAGACAGTAGCCGATTTCACCATAAAGGATGAGTATATTGCTGCCTCCAATGTAGCAAAGGAGGTTGTTTAGATCAGAATGTTCATCACTGAATTTGGCATGGTTCCTAGCATTGTCGACCCGATGGACCTCTATTGTGATAACAATGGGGCCATTGAACAAGCTAAGGAGACTAGATCTCACCAGCGGTCCAAACATATACTTAGGCCCTTCCATCTCATTCGAGAGATCATCGATAGAGGAGATGTGAAGATATGTAGAGTATCGACAGATGATAACATCGCTGGCCCACTGACAAAGCCTCTTGCACAGCGAAAGTATGAGGGTCACTCTAGATCTATAGGCATTAGATGTATATCTGATTTGCTCTAGTGCAAGTGAGAGATTGTTGGTGTATGCCCTAGAGGCCAGTTGTGTATTGGCATTACTAGTTTACATTGTATTGTGATATTTATTTTATATATGAGGCATTTTATTTATTGTGTTGTTTATTGTGAGTAAATGAACATATTAAAGTCCTTAGAATAGTAAGTTCAATACCATGGGATATCAAGTGCATGATTTGATTGTGAGATCTTATTGGTTAATCAGAACACTATTCTTAAATGTCCATAGTCAAATATTATTGTGAATTAGGACATTAATTATGCGTAGAGACTAGTATGTGCATAGACTGATGACCATATCTCACGGATCATGGATATGAGATATCAAGTCTTCACATGGGTAAATATTAGAGTAATAATGTACTGGACTGACCCACCATGAGAACGCTGCATGGATCGTTACGTGAGTGTCATAAACAGTTCTCACAGTGACCATGCTGTATGTAGTCATTTGACTTGAAGTCACTACGGTTTCCTACATGAGAAGTTATATGTTTTAGTATCGTCAAACGTTGCCTTTAATAAGGTGATTATAGAATCGACTATTGTATATACTACAAGTCATGCGGAGGGATGTGGGTGACTTAGATAGGATTTGTCCCTATTACATAATATGAGCGATATCTATGGGCCCCTTGATCGAGTGAGACTGCAAAAGGCATGGCCATGCTCAAATGAGTCAATATGAAATATTAAGCTCATTTGTTTTAGTAAATCTACTTGGACATCAAGAAACCAAAGATTGAAGTATACAAGGGTGACACGCTCTATGCCTTGTGGTCAATTAAGATATTCGGACAAAAGGACTAGACTACATGGTAACATTAGTCATGGATAGGTTATATCTAATCACTGACATTCTAGTTACTTGAGTAGCAGTGATGTATTGCTAGATACTGTTCATTGTTTGTAATACTATAATATGATTTTAGTATTACTGTCAATGTAAAGAGAACCTACAGGTCACACACTTAGAATGGAACGTAATTGAGATTTAAATTCATAAGATGAATTTAATTGGGGATCCAAGTAAGACTTGGACTCCTGACATTGGTTGGACATTTAATTAGATTAAATGGGTTGACTAAAGTTCAAAGGCCCACATACGAATCTGAACCAGGTCAGATTGTGAGTCCAACAGCCTCATTACTCTCTTAGGGTTGATTTTCTGTAGCAATATATATGATACGTAGTATTTGTGGAAAAGTGTTATGAGAAAACCCTAGCATCCACAGAAATTGTGAGAGTGAGAGATCGTGAGGAACATCCCCTTCCTGCAGCTAGCATCGTGGCGTGAGGGAAAGCTTGATTTGATCAGTTCGTGTGGATACCGTAGAGGCACAGTAATATTGCAGTGCTGTGATCGACTGAGACAGCAGATCCATCTTCAAGGTATAACTCCTAAACACAATTTATGATTTTTGCATGGATCCATGGCTAGGTTTCGTTATTTGTTTGTAATTTTTCCGCTGTGTATTTGATCTGAGACTACCATCGAAACCTAAAAGTTGTTGCTACTCTTGCTGATAATGCTGCTTCTTCTCACATCGATGCTTCGACCTCTTTTAGCTTTATTATCTTATTTTTCTCAACAAACTCAATATTATGCAAGACATAACACCCAACAGTCTCCACCATGGATTGAATACACATGCTAACAACATTGTGTGATCAAACTCATCTACACTCTTTCATTCCCCACCTTCAAATGACCTCGGTCCAGTGGCTTCTTCACCTAGTTGAATCTATCTACCATCTTTCTCTCCAACCAGTATGCCCTCTCAAGGGCACACCCTAGTAGGCATTAACACAAAGGTGCTGCCCTCCTAACAAACTCCACCTACCGTGAGGTACTCCACCTCTCAACAATATTCGAACGTCGTGGTCCTGTTTCGATGATTCTAGTGATGACATACTAGATGAAACTTTATGGACATAGGGCATGTAAACACTTGGACAAGAATTCTCTATCCCACAAAGCTTTTAGAGGTTGTGCGAGACACCCCTCTTTTCCAGCATCACCTTATGACGACCTTCCCAAACAGACATAATTCCACCTCGAGTTGTATACCTGCAGCCTCATGCTTCATGAGTTAAGGTTCTATCTCAACAAAGGAATATGCATGTCGTTCTCTAGTGTGTACCCATTTCTGTCTAGCGCTTCCAACTTGGTTGTTCCGTCACTTACTATTTCAAAAAAACTCACCAACCACTGTTCTCACACAACGATCTCCTGTGAACTTGTAACTAGAAAACATCTCCTTTTCGAAGCATATATGAGAAGAACTTCCTGAATCAAGAAACCAGCCTGAATACACATCTACAAAATTTGAAACAAGAGTACAATATAAAGTATCACTTGATTCAGTGGCACTAGCAACACTTGAAATGTTTGCGCTCTTGTTATCCAACAACTATCGACAATCCCTCTTATAATTTCCAACCATTTTGCAATGGTAGCAACAGATCCTTCCCTTTTGTGCACTTTTTCTTCCACTTGAAATACCATCCATCCCGATGCAACTCGTGGAAGTAGACGCTAATCCCCGAGTTCCCTTCCTCCAAGACCTCGATCACCTATGCTATCGAAAATTTCTCCTTGGTAGACTTTTCATCTTGCATGGTGGTCATTAGATGCTTATATGGACCTGGTAGTGAATTTATCAAGATGAAAGCATTAAGATCGTCTGCGTTCGACACCCTCATTTCAAATGACCTTGAATTGGATTCTTCTATATGATCTTGAAGAGCGGTACTTTTCTTTATTCAGTAACTGAACAATTTTGTCTTCTAGTACATCAGTTCTTTTAATGGTGATTTTGCGTCGCCAGTTACGAGTCTTTCCCACAGACTTGCCATGCTTCTACACTTGACTTTGACATTGGAAACATCTAAATTAAATGTCACGCCCCGCTTTCTAAAAATGCGGAATACGAGCACGTAATATTGGCCCAGCGAATGATTTTCATCATCCATAAGCTGTTCAGGAATCTTTACAACATATCACTGGAATAATCAGAGTCGGAAGCAAAAGAATTAACTAACATGCACATATGAACCAAAATACCTGTAATACCCCGTATTTCTGAAAATATATATATAATTTGAAATATATAATAAAGGGAATTTGAGATTGGTCCTATAGAATTGTTCTATAGGAAGGATTTATAAAAAATGTGGTTGTTAAGAATATGGGCCCACGGTTTGAAATGTGCTGTTGTTGAGAATTTGTTTCCTCCACATGACGTGGAAGGAGTTGAGATAGTGGGGCCCGGTTCCTTTGAAAAGGATTTGAAAAGGGATTGTTAAAAATATCCGGTTTGGAAGGATTTAATGAAAAAGGGATTTGAGTATGGATTTAGTACCATATCGTTAATTGATTTGAATAAAATATTATATAAATAATAAATGCCAAGGATCAAGAGTCACCAATTCGGTTAACCACCTTTTAAGAGGCAGCCTGTGGTGGGCAGTTGTACTACATAGTATCTAATTTGTCTTATAAATTGTATAAATTGTCCGAGCACGGGGCAGGGGCGTTACAGAGTGGTATCAGAGCCACGCTTTCTACGCTTTCTATACTTGTACAAATTTATAAGGAACGACACCCTAGAAGTGGACATTAGAGTGTGTATTTGAGTTTAGAGATTTAAATATAAGTGACTTACATTTGTGTTGCTCTATGACTTATGCTCCTTCCTCCCTACTTTCTAAGATGGCTGATCACTTCGACCCTGCTGGAGATGACGACTGGCATATCATTGAGGAAGAGTACCATCCTGGACAGGCTGATTCTGAGGATGAGTATCACCCTGGGCAAGCAGATTCTGATGAGGAGGAGTGGCCTGAATCTCGAGAGATTACCCCACCTCCAGACTCGTCTGACGATTCTTCTTCTGATGAAGAAGAGGGACCAGTTCTGAGTAGCACTGTGGCTTCTCTTCAGAGGTAGGTGGAAACACTGCGAGATAGAGTTGGAGTATTGGAAGCTCAGCTGGCGAAGCGGAAGGACGACTTTTCTGTTCTCAGTCACCGGATATGGGAACTTGAGAAGAGAAAGAACATGACAAATGTGCTGAAGGATGAAGTTGATGAACTACGGGGAGAACTTCGAGAAGCGAAGAGGAACCGTAGGAGTTAGATTGTTGTAGCTGCTATTTCTTTTATTTTGATGTCAAAAATGTTTTAATTCGAATGTATAAAGTTTGGAATTCAATGAAATGCAAGTTAATTTAAGTTCTTGTTTTATACTTCGAATTTAATGAATCTTTTGCATCAGAATATGTCGAGAAGAGGAGCTAGGAATAGGGAAAGTTTGGATCTGGAGACCGAACTTGCAAGGGTCTACCAGACGCTTAATGCAGTGGCTATGAACCAAGGAAGGGGGCCGGTGAATCCAGTGCCCGAGGCGATTAAGCTAGTGGAATCATTCAAGAGAATGAAACCACCTGTATTCGAGGGAAAGTCAGACCCAAATGCGGCTGACAACTGGATTCGGCAAGTGGAGACAATCTTCGAGGTGTTGGAGACCCCGGAAGGCAGCAAGGTCAAATTCGCGACTTTGCAACTGGAGAAGGATGCGGCTGTTTGGTGGCAGTCGATGAAGAGGACCATGGGAGGCATGTTGCTTGGCTGGGAAGGAATTTCTAAAAGAATTCCGCAGTCATTATTTCCCCTCCGATGTTCAAGAGAAGAAGGCTATGGAGTTTCTGTCACTTCAATAAGGCAGCATGTCAGTGAGGGAGTATGAGACTAAGTTTACTCAGCTCTCTAGGTATGCTCCAGAACTGGTGATGGATGAGGCTAAGAAGGCTCGTAAGTTCGAGCATGGGCTGAGACCAAGCTTGAGATCCCGGATGATACCTCTTGGTATCAGGCGATTTGACAAGTTGGCCAAGAGGGCAGCAGCTACGGAAGCAGATATGGAGCAGTTCCATGTTGTTCAGAACCGGAGGAACAACTGGCAGTCTGGGAAGAGGCCCGCCAATTTTGGGAGTTTCAAAGGGTAACCATCTGCACAAAGGTTCAAACCGACAGGGGCGAACGCTATTAGTGTAGCTAGAGGACCTGGGAACAATGTGGTGAGACCTTCTGTAGTCACTTGCTATAACTGTGGTGAGACGGGACATTACAAATCCCAATGTCTCAAGCCACGGAATGGTAATAGCAATGCACCAACGCAGCAGACTGGGAAGAGGCCGTACCAGCCAGGGCGAGTATTTGCCTTGACGGAAGCTGATGCTGATAAGGTCGATCATGTCATCACTGGTACGAGGGCTGATGTTTAGTGGTTTTTGTCATTTCTTCTTCCCGTTCATATTGTGAAACTGTTATGTAATGGTGTGTATTATGTAACAGGCGAACTTTATCTAAATGGAATGAAAGCTGTTGTATTGTTCGATACTGGATCCTCTCATACATTTGTGTCTCCTAGATTTGCTAAAGTGTTGGGAGTTGAACCGAAGGTTTTTCCAGGCAAGATCTTAGCAGTAGCTACTCCATCAGGGGAAACATTGACCACTGATCGGTATTATGCTGATTGCGAGATTGTGATTGGAGATCGAGTCTTTGGCATTGATCTGATCGAGCTGACTATCTTGGGAGTCGATGTTATCATTGGCATTGATTGGATGTCGGTGTACAGTGCAAGCATCGAGTGCAAGACCAAGACGGTAACAGTGAAGGCTCCAGGTGTACCTGAAGTCACTTTCCAAGGGAAGCAGAAGTGTTCTAAGCTGGTGGTAACTATCCGCAAGAAAGAGACTCCTGTGGAAGTGCAAGGGATTCCTGTGGTTCGGGACTATCCGACTGTGTTCTTGGAAGATTTTCCTAGGTTACCTCCACATCGTGATGTAGAGTTCAGCATCACTGTTCAACCGGGAAGTGCACCCATTTCTAAGGCACCGTATAGGATGGCTCCAGTGGAACAGGATGAGGATGAAACGGCAGATTGAGGAACTGTTGGAGAAAGGCTTTATTCAACCTAGTGCGTCACCTTGGGGGAGCACCAGTGCTTTTGGTAAAGAAGAAGGATGGATCGATGAGAATGTGTATCGATTACCGAGAGCTGAATAAGGTCACTGTTCAGAATAAGTATCCTATTTCTCGAATTGATGACTTGTTCGATCGACTACAAGGAGCAGCTGTATTCTCCAAAATAGATCTTCGATCAGGATATCACCAAGTTCGAGTGAAAGCCGAAGATGTGCACAAAACTGCATTTAGAACTCAGCATGGGCATTACGAATTCTTAGTTATGCCATTCGGAGTGACGAATGCACCCGCCATCTTCATGGACTTGATGAACAGGGTTCTGAGGCCGTTTATTGATTCTTTCGTCGTGGTGTTTATCGATGATATTCTCGTGTACTCCAAGTCAGAGGAGGAGCACACTGAGCATCTAGCAGCAGTGTTGAAGAAGCTGGAAGAGCAGAAGTTGTATGCCAAGTTATCCAAGTTTGATTTCTAGAAATCTGAAGTGGCATTCCTAGGTCACATCCTTTCTAAGGAGGGAGTGGCAACTGACCCTCAGAAGATAGAGGCAGTGAGAGATTGGGCTAGGCCTACTACAGTGAAGGAAGTCAGAAGTTTTCTTGGAATGACTGGATACTACAAGAGATTCATTCAAGGTTATGCTCAGATAGCCATGCCGCTTACTGGACTGACCAAGAAGAATGTGAGCTTTAAGTGGACTGAGCAATGTGAGGCGAGCTTTCAGGAGTTGAAAGAGAGGCTGACTACTGCACCTATTTTGGCTTTGCCTAGAGCAGGTGTTAAGTATGATGTTTATAGCGATGCTTCACATCGTGGGCTTGGTTGTGTCTTAATGCAAGAAGGAAGAGTAATCGCTTATGGGTCTAGGCAACTACGACCACATGAGAAAAATTACCCGACTCATGATCTGGAGTTGGCTGCGATTATCTTTGCCCTGAAGCAATGGAGGCACTACGTGTACGGTGAGAAATTGAACATGTACACGGACCATAAGAGCTTGAAGTATATATATCAGCAGAGGGATCTGAATCTGAGGCAGCGGAGATGGTTGGAAGCACTCGAGGACATGCGACCTGAGATCAAGTATCATCCTGGGAAGGCTAACGTTGTTGCTGATGCACTTAGTCGCAAGAGCAGTTTGGCCAGTTTGATTACAACTCAGAGGCATCTGATTGAGGAGCTGGACCGAGGAGGTATTGAGGTTGTCTTGCAAGGATTGGGAGCATCCTTGGCTCAGTTGAGGCTTCAGCCTACTTTAAATGCAAGGATCATTGCAAGTCAGGAAGTTGATGCTGATATTTTGGAGATGAAGGAGCAGATTGGGGCTGGCAGGTTGCCCGGATTTCAAATCAGGGATGGAGTGATGTGGTTCGGAGATAGACTGTGTGTTCCAAATCAGGCGGACCTGAAGGAGAGTATTCTTCAGGAGGCGCATGCTACTCTTCTGTCTGTACATCCTGGGAGTACTAAGATGTACAAAGACATCAAACAGCATTTCTGGTGGTCAGGTTTGAAGCGGGATGTGGCTGAATTTGTGGCGAAGTGTGAGGTTTGTCAGCAAGTCAAAGCCGAAAATCAGAGACCCGGAGGTCTATTACAGCCGTTACCTATTCCGGAATGGAAGTGGGATAACATCAGTATGGATTTCATTACGGGATTGCCTAAGAGTCCTAAAGGCAATGATGCGATTTGGGTTATAGTCGATCGACTGACCAAGTCCGCTCACTTTTTGGCGATGAAACTCACTGCTTCGATGGACAAGTTGGCTGAGTTGTATGTTGGCGAGATCATCCGGCTTCATGGTGTTCCCTCAACTATTGTGTCTGATCGAGATGCACGGTTTACTTTGCATTTCTGGAGGAGTCTTCAGACAGCTTTGGGTACCAAGACAGATTTCAGCACTGCTTTTCATCCGCAAACCGATGGGCAGACCGAGAGAGTCAATCGTATTCTTGAGGATATGCTTAGGTGTTGCATACTAGACTTTGGAGGCAGTTGGAAAAGGCATTTACCCTTGGTAGAGTTTGCCTACAACAACAGTTTTCAGGCTCGCATTGGGATGGCGCCGTACGAAGCTTTGTATGGCAGGAAGTGCAGGACTCCTGTTTGTTGGTATGAAGTTGGGGAGCGTCAGTTGTTTGGTCCTGAGCTTGTGCAGCAAACTTCTGAGAAGATTGTTCTGATCAGGAAAAGGTTGGTGGAAGCTCAGAGCAGGCAGAAAAGCTATGCAGACAACCGGAGAAGGAACCTTGAGTTTGAGGTTGGTGACTTCGTCTTTCTGAAGGTATCACCCAGTAAAGGTGTGGTTCGTTTTGGCAAAGGCGGAAAGTTAGCCCCGAGGTTTATAGGCCCGTATAAGATATTGAAAAGGATCGCGTAAACTGTTTACCGACTTGAATTACCGGAAGAGTTGTCTCAGGTGCACAATGTCTTTCATGTGTCTATGCTGAGAGGTTATATTCCAGATCCGAGTCATCATTTGCCTGAAGTGCCGGAAGGTTTGCAGTTGGATCTGAACTACATCGAGTCTCCTGTCGAGATTGTTGACCGTAGGGAGAAAGTCTTGAGGAATAAGACGATACCAATGGTCAAGGTGGTCTGGAGAAACCATTTGGTGGAAGAGGCTACTTGGGAATCTGAGGAGAGGATGTTGAAGGACTATCCTGAGCTTTTTGCTTGATTGTATCTTTGTATTCTTTTGTTCTTGTGTTGTGTTGTATCTTTGTTTTTCTTGCTCTTGACTGTAGTTCCGGGGACGGAACTATTCTAAGGAGGGAGTGTTGTAATACCCTGATTTTCGAATATATGAAAGATTATTTATTTTTATATATGGTGTGCACGTGTAATATTTTGGCTATTATTTTCAACATGATGAATAAGAATGTTGTTTTCTATAAAGCATTTTCCTAAAGCCCAAATGTCAATTTACTTATCTTTCTTTTAAAATAATTATTTTGGCCCAATTAATTTAAGCCCATGGATTTAATCCCTTTTATTATTTTTTTTACAACATGGAATGTGTAGCATCTTTTTTTTTTAGACTTGTCATTTGTGTACAAGTTCTAGTAGGGTGATTGGTGCACACACGTGCATGTTGCATACACGTGTAGAGCACACCCTTGTTTGGCCGGTTGGAGTAAGTAGTGGGTTAGAGTCATGGGCGGTTATGCAAGGTGTGGGTAGTTTTTACAACCCCCTAGTCAATCCTAGCCTTTGATCCTATAACCATCTACTGAATCCTAGCCTTCCATCTCACTCCTTTTGGTGTATAAATACCCCCCTCTCATCCATTGTTCTTTACACTAAGATTATTTTATGAGATTATTATTGTGAGAGAGTGTGTGTGGAGACCGGGCATCATCATCTGGAGATCTTCGGCAAGGAGCAAGGAGCAAGGAACAAGGAAGGTGCGTTGCATTAAGGAGTTTTTCTGGATTTCGATTACTTCGTCAATAAGGTGGGTGTTTCTCAGGACTTCTAAAGTAGAAAATATGCCATATTTGTGATGATTGTTATTATGCTTATGAGAAGTAAATTCAAACGTACTAGAATTGCTTGAGTATGTTTATGATGATAATTGTGGAAGACTAATAGTGAAATAATAGCACTGCAATCAATGACGAATTGGGTCGGTACAGTCGATTGTCGTTTGGATAAGTCGACTTGTACGAGACATCTGTTTTATGTTTTGTTAGAAGTTTCATGACCTATATGTGTATAATTAAAATGAAATAGTAAGGCTAAACTCATATTCTTCATGGTATACATGACTGAGGAGCCATGAGCATGTGGAAAAAGAACTAGTGATGATTAATGAAACTAAGAATGGCCTGTGCAGTCGACTGGTGTTATGAACAGTCGACCGATGCTTTGTTTAAACTATGAATAATCCAGTAGTTTCATGAAATGAGGTATCTTTCTATTGTGTTATTCTAGTGTAATGGATTGAGATTTATATTTTCATCTCTGCAAGAAAGTTATGAACAAGTATAAATGCATGTTTAAACACTTCCTTGAAGAAAAGACAATGTTAGTTACTTGAAATTCCATACTGCGATATTACTGAACAATTAAGAAATTTTGTGCCTATGAAACATGAAAGTATGTATATTGTGATTTGACACCATGATGCATGAACCTGTAAGAAAGATAATCCTTTAATTTGAAATATGAATCTGTCCAGTCGACTTAATGCGAGTAGCAAGTCGACTGAGCTGAACATAGAAATGTACTGTTAAAAACCCCCAGGACAGACGACTGATGGAATAACAGTCGACTGTCACATGAATGATTTTTGAATATAGAAAGTTGCGGAACAGCCGACTGGCCATATGCAGCAGTCGACTCTCCCGAGTGATTATGAAGAACTGGAATTGACTGTACAAGTCGACTGGTCTTTTCCAAGTCGACTGTACAGAATGTATTTTGATATGTCAGAGATTTCCGTTGATTGTTGTTAAAAGTTGTGAACTTTATGATCGATGCTGATAAACTCCATTTATTGCTGCATGAATGTACATGAAAGGAATCATAGTTTTGAATTGATAATTGCATGAATATGAAAGTTAAGAACATGATATGCTAAGGCAATGAAAATGAATTCATGAGTTGGAATTACTCAAATTGGAAGTTGTGAATTGGAAATTGAACAAAGGAGTAGCTAAGTCTCCCCCGGCAATGGAAATAAAATGAAAAATGAGAATTTAAAGACCAAGGTTGGTCATGTATTGAAATGAATGAATAAGTCCGGTTTAGTGGAGAGGCTAACTCCAGAACTTTGATTTTTATTCATGATTCTATTAAAATAAGGACTAGTACATAGTGGAGATGTGATGAAAGTAAGAGAAAAACATTGAGTATGAGGGCCATTGGGTAGCGGCGAGAGCATATCCCAGGAATTCCCATGATGAGTCTGGGTGAGGATACTACTCCAGAGTACCGTCCCAGTGGCGACGCTCGTGGGATGTTTGAAGACTACGGGTGGTGTCATGTCTATGGTGAGAGCTGAATTACCACAGGATGTCTGCATGATGAGTCATGTCAGCGATGGGATTCCTTCCAGAGTGCCTAGACATGAGTTCGTAAGTCGGAAAATATCTAGGATACTTACCGTAATTACAGTAGTAGATTAAGTCATGGCAAGGGATTGAACCCTACAAAAATGAAGAACGATTAAGAGGCTTGCCCTCGGACCTATGTAGTATGGGATCCATAGAATCCGAACAAGTGTGCATTAGTGTCATGTAAATTAAATAATTGCATTAAGAATTAAGTGCACAATCACAACACGACATCATTAAGATTTTCCTCTTTTCTTTTATTTTGAATGTGAACAAGTTTGTGATCTGTTAAGAAATGAGAATCGTTATACTGTTTCTGGCATAGAGAGGATGGCTATGTATAACTATCGTCGGTTGAATAAACTGACGTACCCACAGTTTTGTATGCAGGACAAATTACATGTTAAAGAGGAATGGATGCATAAAGATTTTACCATGTTGTTGTACATTTATGTAAATGTTGTAAAATTTTACTTTCGCTGTGCAAATGAAAAGTGTAATATATGATGTAAACTCTGATGTAAAGTGAAAAGTTTAAATTCCTTGTAAAGTTGTACTGAAGAAAGTGAAAAGATCCTGTAGAACATCTCGAATTCAGTGTATTTGGGATTCGGGGCGTTACAATACCAATAAGAATACTTGAAACCAAATATATAAATCTCAAATAGTCATGATCTGAATAACACAAATATCCTGGGTCACATTTCCCAAATACAAAAATAAATCCAAGTCTCAAAATACAATATTGTTCAAGCAAGCTACAAGAATAATAATAATAAAATACAGCACTAATACTTCATGTCACCAATACCGTCTGGAACCTGTTCTCCAAAATCTATAATTTAACAATTGCAGGGAAGAGGAAAAGAGAAAATAAGTACCCGTCAATTGCAAGTTACGGGCTGCTTGTAATACAGGATACAAGTACATGGGGAAACTAACTAACAACATAGTATAAGCATGATATCAAAATATAACAACTAGCATGGCAAGATGAACAAGTACAAGTGGCATGTATCAAATGTCAAGTAAACATGTATCATGTAAACAAGTAACAAGTATCACGAAATTAAGTAACAAGTAACAAGTGTCAAGTATCATGTCCAGGTAATCATGTAACAGGTAATCAGGTATACAGGTCAGCAGGTGAACATGTATCAGGCAAGCAGGTAACAGGTATTCATGTATGTCAAGTTATGTCATGTCAAGTCTTGTAATTTTTACTAACTAGGTAGCACTTCATGTGTCCCATATTATAACACATGGTTGCTACAACAAACAGTTTCGCTTTTAGATTTCATAGTGAATCAAAGAGGGCAGTGTACTAAGGGATCAGAACAGAAACAGGTTCATGAAACAACAGGTACATGAATCATCTGATTCATGTAGCAACCGGTTCATGAAGCAACAGGTATATGACCAACAGGTCCGTGCAGCAACAGGTAACAGGTACATAAACCAACAGGTCCATGCAGCAACAGATAACAGGTACATGAACCAACAGGTCCATGCAGCAACAGGTTCATACATCAACATGAATCAAAATGGGAAACACGGGTCCCTTCCGAGTACACGTTTCTGAATTATCCACTATTAGATCATTCCCTAAAATCCCGGCTTGGTCATTTATTATTAATGTCAAACAAGCATGCAGGTGTGCAAAATATAGAAAGGATAACAGGTTATAAACATGTATCAGGTTCATGGTGCAAGATAAACAAGTACAGGTACAAGATAACACATAACAGGCTAAAACAATTAGTTTTCAAATTCAGGACAGCAAGACAGTACAGTACTAAAATAGTGATTTCCGTTACTACAGAAATCCAAATCTGAATCCGTCAAAGAATCTGGAAAATAGACTTGCACACGAATCCAGCGAGTATAAATAAGTCATATAGTATTTCAGAAAAACAAGTCTCAAAACAGGTTTGAATCCAGAAAATAGGTTCAGCCAGAAATCAGGAAAACGAATTCACAGTCAGTAAAACAGCATCAAAACTCATTAAATAAATCCACGAAAAATCTGGGGTATCCCCCTATCTGTCTAGTATCAAAATATAAAGTTTCATAATTTTCCAGTGAAATTAGATCAGTCATCAAAAATCAAAAAACATCAAAAAATGATAGTTTGGTAAATTCGGAATTCCCAACACAGTTGTACAAAAAATATAATATCTCGCAAACCGTGAAACGAAATCCAAATCCGCCAAAGGGAGATGAAAATGGACAATACAAACTAACTTTCATATTTTACAAATATTTTTCATATAGTCAAAGGAAAACTTCGTCTCAATATTCATGCCTGATCAAGATCCAACGGCCCTGATCTTGCCACGTCCCTCGGAGCCAAATCCGAGCAAACATTCCCCCGAACGTGAAATTGGGAAAACTTCGTCTTAATATTCACGCCTGATCGATATACAGCGGCCCTGATCTTGCCACGTCTCTCAGAGCCAAATCCGAGCAAATGTGTCCCCGAAGGTGAAATTGGGGAAAACTTCGTCTCAATATTCACGCCTGATCGAGATTAAACGACCTTGATCTTGCCATGTCCCTCGGAGTCAAATCTGAGAAAACGTGTCCCTGAACGTGAGATTGGGGAAAACTTCGTCTGAATATTCGCACCTAATCAAGAACCAACGGCCCTGATCTTGCCACGTCCCTCGGAGCCAAATCTGAGCAAACGTGTCCCCGAATGTGAGATTGGGGAAAACTTCGTCTCAATATTCACGCCTGATCAAAATCCAAACGTCTTAGATTGCACCATGTCCCTCGAAGCCAATTCCGAGCAAACATGGCTCCGAACGTGAAATTGGAAAAAAAAAACATTGCCTAAAAAATCGCGCTTGATCAAGATCCAACGACTCATATTGCGCCACGTCCCTTGGATCCGATTCCGAGCAAACGAGGCTCTGAACGTGAAGTGGGGGAAAATGTTGCCTCAAAAATTGTGCTTGATCAAGATCCAACGGCTCAAACTGCGCCACGTCCCTCGGAGCCAATTCCGAGCAAACGTGGCTCCGAACGTGAAATTGGGAAAAAATGTTGTCTCAAAAATCGTGCTTGATCAAGATCCAATGGCTCAGATTACGCCACATCCTTCGGAGGCAATTCCGAGCAAACGTGGCTCCAAGCGTGAGAGAGGGGGAAACGCCCCCCTCCCGATGCGTGCCCTTGATCAGAGCGTCCGGGTTGAGCCACATCATCAAGCAGCAGATCAACCTCTGATCATTTTGGAAAATCGCGCCAGCGACATGATCAACGATCCAGATTGCACCACGTCGGTATTTTCTGATTAATTCCTTTATTTTTATTATTAATTCGAATTAATTATTTAAAAATTGCGAAAAATAATTTAAAATTCAAGAAAAATAATTTAAAATTCTAAAAATAATTATAAATTTGGGAAAAATACTTTTGAACTCCTCGATAAATAATTTTTAATTAGAACGATTAATTAACACTTCTTGAAAATAGATTGTTACTTCCGAAAATTGGGTAAATAATTCGAAAAATAATTAAAAAATAGAAAAATCCAGAAAATTCTAAAAATCATTTTAGGCATCTTACAAGCTCAGATTGACACCGTTACACCTCGAGCAAGATCCAAACTCCTTTAAGAACTCCGATAAAATCTCGTACGCCATTAGAACAGTGAAACTACTCCTCAAAGGATGTTGAACTCAGTCTTCGAGAGTGGGGGGCTTGTGATATGGATAAAATAGGATTAAATCAAGACTGTTCAAATCGGGCACGAATCTTAAAGCTCTCATGGGTAAAACAGTAATTTCCACCACAAAAGGGTCTGAAATGGGAACTGGGTCTTTCTTCACAGCCCAGTAACCCGAAAATGGATTTGTCCTATTGGGTATGGGTAGCAACCGTTACAAACCACCCCAAATATTTAAAGAGTAATTCAAATTCGTGATTATCTCTAAGAGGCGATTTAAACCGCCTCTCTTATCATGAAACGAGTTTAAACTCTACGTCTTATCCAAAAACACTGGGACATAGAGATAAATGATTATCTCTAAATTGTCTCTAAAGGCGACTATAAATACCCCTCTCCCCCTATCATAATAAGGTAATCAATATTTTTTCACATAAACGCTCTTTCATAATCTTCCTGATTACTGACTTGAGCATCGGAGGGTTCATCGCCAGGATCCATCCCAATGTATCGAACTTTTTGCAGGTCAACGGCAGCAGCGAGAAACCAGTCAAATGCCGGTGAAAGTCAACAGGTTTGCCTTATTTGTTTCCAAAAGAATCCATAAATTCATCTGTTTGCTCCCACACCAAAATCAGCAGCAACAGTAGTGACGTCCGGTGACCTTTTCCTGGGTTACTTATGTATCTGCTTAGTATGCTCACTGCATAAGCAATGTCTGGTCTTATACAGTTCATGAGGTACATTAAACTGTCTGTTACACGAGAATACTCCAGTTGCATTATACTTTCACCAGTATTTTTGTGCAAACTATAGATGGTGAAAAAGGGTTTGATACTCCTTTAAACCCATGTTCCTTGAATCTGTCAAATACTTTTTCCACATAATGTGATTAAGATAATTCAATGCCACTAGGTGGTGTTATTATTTTGATATCCAAAATAATATCTGCCACACCTAAGTCTTTCATGTCAAAGATGATGATTAGCATCTTCTTTACAGTCTTGATGACTTCCAGGTTAGGACCAAAGATTAGCATATCATCCACATACAGGCAAACAATCACGCATGACTATCCCATTTGTTTGTAATAAACACATTTATCACATTCATTAATTCGAAAACCATTTTTCATCATGACATTGTCAATTTTTTCATGCCATTATTTCGGAGCTTGTTTAAGTCCATATATGGATTTAACAAGTCTGCATACTTTATTTTCAGCTCCCCCTGAAACAAACCCTTCCGGTTGCTCCATGTAGATCTCTTCTTCGAGATCCCCGTTTAAAAATGTCGTCTTAACATCTATTTGATGAATTTTAAGATTATAGATAGATACTATTGCTATCAGCATTCTTATAGAGGTTATCCGCGTAACCGGTGAATATGTATCTGTCATGCCCCGCTTCCCAAAAATATGGAATACGAGCGCGTAACGAAGCCCAGCGAATGATTTTAACATCATCCATAAGCTGTAGGATCAACTCAGCATCCCAACAAGAATATCACGAATATATATACAACCAAGCATGCATGAATAATTTATTAAGCAACAGAAAACAATTGAAAACAAATAATAATGTTCACATAGTTTTCAAGTCTGGATCAAATGTAAAACTCGGGAACGTAGCCCGTTACAAGTCTTAAGTGGCAAGAATAAATAATTCCAGAAAAACAATTAATCTAAACAAGTCCTGCCTCCACTTGAAAGCTAAAATTTCTGCTCACCAATCCCAGCAGGTAGCTCGTCTCCAAAATCTGCTTAATAAATATAAAAAGGAAAAACGGGAAAAACAAGAGAAAATGCCCTTAGTGCAAGTTAGGGCCACAAATAGTAAAAATGAGTACAAGTAATGGGGAACAATAATTGGAATCAAGAATGTAACAGGGATACAACAAGTAGCAAAACCAGGAACTAGCTAACAAGAGGACAACTCAAGTGAATAGGCTGGATGACAAATACTAATAGTGGAGCAAGTGACTAGTGAACATGTAGGGGTATCTAACCTCAAGTGACAGACATCAAGTACAAGTGTCAGGTAACAAGTCTCAAGTCTAGTGTCAAGTTGTTAGGTCACAAGTATCAAGTTATAATGTCAAGTGTTATTATTCAAGTATCAAGTCTCATGTAACAAGTTCAAGTTTCATGTTTCAAATCTCATGTATCATGTAATCAAGTATCGAGTAAGCATGTATCATGTTCAAGTCTTGTAGTTATTACTATCTAGGTAGCACTTCATGCATCCATACTTTTACTACATAGTTGCTACAGTCAATACAATTTCGTTTAGGCCTAGTAATGGAGTCTATAGGGCGGCGTACTCAGGTATCAAGTATCAAGCAAGTGATCAAACCATGGGCTCTAGAGGTGGCCCCCGTAGGCTCTAGAGGTGGCCCCCGTCACCATGACAAGACACTTAGTTCTACGTGGCACTTAGTTCCATGTGATCTCAAATATATATATCATGTAATCATATAATGGGCTCTAGAGGTGGCCCCCGTAGACTCTAGAGGTGGCCCCCGTCACCCATGACGTGGCACTTAGTTCTACGTGGCACTTAGTTCCATTTAACATAATATTATGGAAAACACGGGCCTCTTCCGAGTACACTTACCTATATTGTCCACCACTATGGTTTTTCCCTTAAATCCCAGCTTGTTACTTTTATTAATTCTTATCAAGCATGCACGCAAGTGTGTGAAACAATTCAAGAAGTCATAATTATGGACATGGGACAAGTCTGAGATATTTATATGGATGGCATAATCGAGGGTCAACATAAATAAAAATAACATGAACAACGTAAATCCCAAATCTGGGCAGCACGATGTTGCTGCACCAAAACTGTGATATCTCCTAGACCGTAACTTGGAATTCGAAAATTTCGGAGGCTATCGATATCTAGACATCTGGAGCTACATTTACTGTTCAGGGCTCAGGTTCAGATTCTAATGTTAAAGGGGTCAAAACAGCATAGCAAGGTCCAGGACAGCAACATGGGGGAAAGTCTTACATGTTTAAGTTGCATGATAATTGGTAATTAGGCGTCTAGGTTAATGTGTGATATAAATACGGGTAATGGTTATCAAAACAGGAAGTAATATTTATTTTTCAACTCTAGTGGGTGCAAGTTCAACTCATACAAGATATAACATATGTCTACAAATCTAGGGCTCCTTAATTTCATGTGTCCATTGTTCGGGGATAAGATGAGTCCAAGTAGTTGTAATGTAATACAATGAAATTATTGTGACTCTTAAGATTATGAAATTGAGGAGATTTAATATTGATCAACAACGACAGTCAAGGAGGAGTCACAATTTCTAACTATTTGCAGTATTTTCAAGGAATGCTTGTACTAGAACAAAAATATGTACAAGAGGAATACTTGCCTTGATGGCGGAGAATCCGAACTCAAACCAATACGGGATGAGAATTCCGAGAGACGAGGCACTAGCACGGACACGCGCACGTACGAGACACGTACAAACACCCACACAAGATCAGATCCGGAGCGGATCTTGATGGAAGATCAAGATCAAGACGATCGGACGGCTGGATCTACTTCGATTTGAGCGGATGATCATGATCGGATGGATGGCTGAGATCTGATCTAGCTAAAGAGATCAGATCTGATCAGATCGCAATCTTGATTGAATCCGAAGACTGAGATGGATGGTGATGATCTGATCAGATCAGATCACAAATTTGGGAAGATCCAACGGTTGAGATCAAATCCCAACCTAACTGCTACTTTTCTTCTTCCCTCCCTCAAAACAGAGCACGAGAGAGAGGATCAACGGCGACTAGCGGCGAGGCAGCGAGGCAACAGCGGAGGACGGCTGGAGGCGGCGGCCATGGCGGCGACGGCCAGGGACACGACTGGGGGAGAGCACCGCAGGGGGGCTGTCGACGGGAGCTGCGACGTCGACCATGGAGATGAGGGAGAACGGAAGCAGTCGGGGTGCTAGCGCTTGCTAGTTGAGGTCGCGATGAGGTGGGTCGCGGCGGCGCGTCACAGGAGGGTGGCGGACGACGGAAGAGGGTGCTAGGGTGGAGGAGCACAGGCAGCGAGACTGAAGTGTTGTTGTCTTCTGCTAGCGCTCGGGAGGAGCAGAATGGCGCGAGACAGCAGCGCTAGGGATGGCGAGGTAGTGCTTCGCAGAGGTGCAGTAGCGGAGGGGAGAGGGTGCACAGGCCCGCTGCAGTGCGTCGGCTGAAGTGGGTCGCGACGCACGGGAGCGGCAAAGATAGGGAGGAGACGGGGATGTTGGCGTGTCGTTGTTTGGGTGCGATGAGGAGGAAGGGGGTCGGGAGATGGGTGCAGCGGGAAAGAGGAAAACGACTGAGTGATGGTGAAGAGGAGAAGGAGAGGTAGGGGGTGTCTGGCGGTTGGGTAAATGAAAGGGGTTAGGGTTAATAGAGTATTAGGTTAACAGGGTTACGGGTTGCTATTGGGTTTTAGGGTAGAGTAGGTCAATGCGTAATTGGGTTTTATAATTGGTTATATGGTTTTGAAGCTAATGGGTTTAGGGGATTAAACTGGGTATTAAAAATTCAATAAATATATGTATATATACAATTAGAGACAAATAAATAATAAATCAATAATAATATAGTAGTAAAAATAAATTAACTTGTGTGCATCAAATTAATACTCAAATACTGCTAAGTAAAATAGAATAGATTTCCAATTCAACAATCAAAAATAATATCAATATTAATAGCAACAATAATAATTTTGATATACCTATCAAAAATGAGATTTGAGATAAACAAGTTTAATAAAATCCAAATAGAAATAAAATAAGATACAAATAGCCGATCACTTAGAAAATAATCATTAAAGTTAGAATATACTACTATTCAAAGAAAATACAACTTCCGGTTCGAAAAGATTTTAAATGGAAGGCTCAATTCGAGTTTAAAATAATACTGAATTTATAATTAAAGAAAATACGAAAAATATTCACAAAATACGTATTTAGGAAAACAGGGATTACAGTATCAAAGAAGTCTAAGCCCTCCTTCTGGCGATACCCTTTAGCTACTAATCTAGCTTTGTATTTGTCAATGGAACCATCTGGTTTTATCTTCCATTTGAAGATCCATTTACATTCAATTGGTTTATAACCTGGTGGAAAGTCAACCAACTTCCAGGTGTGATTGCTTACAATCGATTCAATCTCACTATTGATAGCTTGTTTCGAACAGGGAGACTACGAGGATGAGACTGCCTCTTTGTAAGTCTGAGGTTCAGCCTCTAACATGTATGTTAAAAAATCTGGACCGAAAGAGTTAGAGGTTTTAGGTCTTACACTTCTTCTTGGTTCGGATTCACCATTTTCATGATGAGTTTAATCATGTTTCTCAGTTGATACTTCTCTTGTTCTTTTGAGATCAGGGTTTCCATTATTTTTTTTGTGTGGAAACACATCTTCAAAGAATATGGCATCTCTTGACTCAATGATTGTGTTTACATTGATGTCACGTACTTCAGACTTGAAGACTAAGAATCTGTATGCACTACTATTTTTGGCATGGCCTAGAAAATAGCAATCTACAGTTTTTTGTCCAAATTTGGTTCTCTTGGGAAGAGGAACCGAGACCTTAGACAAACACCCCCACACTTTGAGGTATTTGTAATTAGGCACATGTCCTTTCCATAACTCATATGGAATGTAATCAGTTTTCTTGTGTGGAACTTTATTTAATATGTGATTCGACATATATAAGGCTCCCCCCCACAAGTTTGTAGGTAGTCCAGAAGTTATAAGCAAGACATTAATCATATCTTTTAACGTTCTGTTCTTTCTTTCTGCAATTCCATTTTGCTGAGGTGAGTATGGGGCAGTTCTTTGGTAGATAATTTCATACTCTTCACACAATTGTGCAAATGGAGAATCATATTCTCCACCTCGATCAGACCTCGGTACTTTGATCTTTTTGTTAGGCTGATTTTCTACTTCAGCCTTGTATTTTGTGAATGCTTCAATCGCTTCGTCTTTATTATATAGTAAATAGACATAGCAATACCGAGTGCAATAATCGATAAATGTGATAAAATACTTTTTCCCACCTCTCGTGGGTAAGAATTTGAAATCACATAAATCAGTATGAATTAAGCATAACGGCTCAGTACTCCTGTCCACTGTGTTGAATGGTTTCTTGACCATTTTTCCTTCTACACAAGTCTCACACTTGCGATTTTTATCAAATTTAAAGTTTGGAATCAAACCTAAATTTGCAAGTTTTTTCATCTTTCGAAAATTTATATGCCTTAATCTATCATGCGATAAAATTGTTTCAGACTAAAGCAAATAAAAAACTGAATTTTTATTAATCACAGAATTAGAGTACATTGGGTTTTTGCCATTTACGGCTACATTAGCTTTGAATAATCCATCACACAGATATCCCCTCCTAACATAAACCCCAGCCTTGGTCAGCACCAACTTGTCTGACTCAATCACAATCCGAAAGCCTTTCTTGGAGAGCAATGATCCAGAAATAAGGTGCTTGCGGATGTTTGGCACGTGAAGCACATCATCCAGCGTGACGTTCTTGCCAGACGTGAACTTCAGGATGACTTGTCTACAGCCTTCGACCATCGACACAGCAGAATTGCCCATATAAAGTTTTTCTTCGTGATCTAGTTTCTGATAAGTCGAGAACAGTGACTTATCGAAACATATGTGCTGAGTAGCACCCGTGTCTACCCATCATTGTCCGGGATGTTGGACTAGGTTACATTTAGAAACAACAGCAGACAAATTTAGGTCATCGATGCTTGAAGTGATGTTCTCAGTGACATTTGCTTCTGAAGTGCCGCTAGTTTTCTTGAAACGGTACTCTGGCAGAGTGACCATGTTTTCCAAAAGTCCAACAATTTCGATTGAATTGTTGTTGGGCTTCTTGTCTCCGGAACCTTGATCTGAAGCTTTCCACTTCTTGGAATTCTTCTTGTTGTTGTTGGAGTTGCCCTTCTGCTTGTTGGAGCTTTCCACAACATGTACTTTAGCTTCCTCGCTTTTGAACTTAATTATTCCTCGGTTGTCTGCTTCAATCTTCAACCTGACAACAAGATCTTCCAAGGATATTTCCTTCTTTTTGTGCTTGAGGTAATACCTGAAGCCTTTCCAAGATGGTGGCAACTTTCCAATGATTGCTTCCACTAGAAGGGATTTGCCAACCTTATGGCCTTTGGCTTCAATCTCATGAATAATGATCTGAAACTCCTGCATCTGGACAGTGACGGACTTAGAGTCCACCATTTTGTAGTCCATAATTTATCCACGATAAATTTCTTTAAGCTGGCATTCTCAGTCATGTATTTGTAGGCCAGAGCGGTCAACAAGGTCTTTACAGTAGTGAGTGAACTATATATCTTGTACAGAACTTCATCCCAACAGTTAAGGATCTAGTTCCGGCAAAGAAAGTTTGAATGCCTCCATGCATCCACTACTGCAAACGTCTCCTTGTGAGTTTCTGGAGTCTGCCCCTCAGCGGGCTTAGGTTCCTCCTCCTCGAGGAACCTATCCAATCCAAGAGTTGTGAGATAGAAGAGCATTTTGCTCTGCCAAGTCTTGAAGTCAGCCCCTTTGAAATTCTCGGGCTTGTTGTGCATACTATTAACCATTTTCAGGAGTTCTGTTTTGGTAGTCATATTGTTGTCTACAAAAGAAAAAAAAAACTTAAACGTCTTAAGTTGTTATACCTTAAGTAGACAAAATTAATTTTTGAATGCAAAATTAATAACAACGAATTAAATTCCTACTGGAATTTAATAATAATTATATTGTTACGCAAATAGTATAATTCACTATCAACAAAGAACAAAAGAAAGATATTGTATCTTCAATTCGAATCTTGATAATCGTGAATTAAAGGGACTGTTTCGTAAACAGCATATATCACTGTACACAAAGCACAGTAAGAAGATATGTTATCTTCAATTCCGACCTTGAATATGGTGAAGAAAAAGACAGATTGAGCCTTGTTGAAATAATGTCCTTAAAACATTTAATCCTGCCACTGCTACGGTGTATACAGGTTATGCGACAGTCGTCTCTCAAGATACAACAGTTAGGACTCCATTAACTTACACTAGAATAATAAAGACTCGGTTGAGAAAGGATATGACAGTGTTTTGTGATATGTCTATACTGATAAAGGGTGGTAGGGAAGATATGAATGGGTCTCGGATTTGATCAGAATCCAGTCCTATTTATAGCCCTAAGCCCTTGGTAGTTGTTGCAACTGTTCAGATAAAACTGTCATGACAGTTGCAACTGCTCGTATCCAGCCCGTATCAAATCAGAATCGAATTTGCAAAAAATAAGTTTACTGTTTTAAGCCCAAGCCCGAGCCCGAGCCCGGTCCAGTTCGGCCCAAGTTTGGTGTGAACTCCCTCCGGAGAAAATATTCGTACCCCTAAGGGCACAACCCTTTGGCTCAGTTTTTAACTTATAACTTTATTTGCTTTTTTCTCCTTTCCGATATGGGACCAACTTTCAATGTCACATATCAAGCAAAAGTCCAATTCTTCATTTTAACAAGCTAACTCCGGAGGCGAATATTTCATTCATTTGAAATCCGTTTTGGACATGTGAGTACATCATTTTATACGTCTTGATGAGTAGAATACGATGGAACTGATTTCCAACATCTGCCTTGGGGTTTCATTTGTGGAAGGTAGTTAAAATTTGAGGCTGGCTGAGGTGTCTAATATGAGGCAATTGGGTCATATGTGCTGTTGATAACATATTGCACTTCTCTCAAAGTGAAAATTAAGTACGTGGTCTTTTCCTAAAAAAAGGAAAGAGGGATCATCTAATGTTTTCTATGCAGCCATATCGTATGGTGAAAGATCCCAAACAAATTATGAAGTTTCACATCTTGATTCCGTAATTTAAGGTGATCTTTATTGCTTCATCCTGAACTTCTTATCTGTTAAGAGAAATGGGTTAAATATGAGTGCACCAATTGAACCTTTCGAGAATGGCTCTAGAGTTGATCTGTGTCAGGAAGAAAGTGAAATGTGACTCGAGGCGTGGGTTGCACTTTCTTTAAGAAGCTATTTGGCCGATTCTGTGGATGAATCGTTGATCACCAAACACTTCTTCCGGGATACAACGAGCATCTGTCTACAGTGCTGCCTAATACTCCAATAGCAACACGTACCAAATTGCGCCACCCAAATCAAGGCAAAAAACCGCTCAAAAATATATTAGAAGAAGAGAATGACTGTATTGTTTTTCTATACTCTTTTTCCAAAAAAATGATTCCTTTTTATAACAACCAGGAAGGAATAAAAAATGTATGCATTTAATCAAAAACGGCTACATCATAAAGATCCTTTAATTCTTGGAACGGCTATAACATAAAGCTCATTTACTTCTTGAAAAAGCTATATTATTAATTGGAAAAAAAATGTTCTTGATTTGTTTGAAATTCAAAAGTTCAAAAGTTTTTTTTAAAAAAATCTTTGTTTTTTTTCAAGAGACATAAATATCTATATATATCTATGTTATGTGGAATGTAGGAATTGAACCCCCAACCTCATGTGAACTCAAAACTTTAACCATTTGTCCATAAGACAATGTTATCAACAAAAGAAGTGTTTTGAATGTATACTGAATTTCAACATTATCTGCTTCACTAGACAAAGACGAAGAAAATGTATGATGAATGGTCGTTTATGAACAATAATCAACATAAACTCTACTATTGTAAGGAATGGTAATATCAGGTGAGAATTTTTGGCAGAAGTTTATGTCTCTGGGCTATGCAAAAAAAAAAAACATAGCCGATGGTTGCAAGTTTTTCTGGAGGTTGTCGCACGCTAACATGTATCGACTTTTTATTTAACTGGGATTAACTATCAAACCTCGCTAGTTCAGAATGTATTGAAGGACGTACTAAAAACTGGCTATGGATTGTGTTCACGGGTAGTTTGTCTATAAACAGTGGTATTTTTATGTTTTTAGCTTATCCATTCCCTAGGAGCCATTTTTTACCAAGTTTTTCAATACTCAGTGAATTCATAAATTGTTTTGCAAAAAATTAAAGGAAAATTTTATAGCAGTGTTGATTGGGAGTGCATTTGAATAGTTAGTTTATCATCGATTCCATGGTGTTTTGTGAAAAATTCCTCAATGGTTTATTCAGTAGATACACTCTGCAGTTCTAAATGTGTCATGATGTAAGTGGTCGATTAATCTTGACTGGATGATTGATGTAATTGATTTTTTTTCTTTCAATTTCTGCCAAATTTTCAAATTATTTGCGAAAATATGACACTTGTCAAACTTTCTGCAGGTGTGGACAAAAGTTGGCCACGTCAACATAGCTCATATTTCCAAACTGCGCTCTTGGCTCTTTCGAGCCCGCAGTTGGAAACTACGGGCCTAGTTAGAACCTTTTTGTATCCACTCACAACTGGGAAATGCAACTGCAGACTTTTTTTAAAATCTCATAGAGAGTGAACTCTCTGATTGAAACTTAGAGAAATTTTGAAAAAAAATGACTAAGAAGAACCCGCAGTTCCCAACTGCGGGTCCAGTAGAACTTTTTTTTAAAACACAGTTCCAACATTGTCCACGTTTACATAATCCAACACAATACACAATCCAATTCTAGAATCCAACACAATACACAATCCAACATCCAACACAATCCAATGCATTCCAACATCTCAACATCAATTACACAGCCCAATATTTCAACAAAATCATAATGATTTCGAACTCAACAAAATCCCATCATGTAAATAATCACCAAAATCTCATATGTCTCAAAATCTCTAAAGTTAAGTAAAATAATTGGAATGCATATATATATATATATATAATGAGATGAATTAAAATAAAAAAAATATCCCGGTGTGTATCTATCAGTCTTCGTTCTCTTCCGGAGCGGTTTCTTGCATGGAGTTGCAGTTTTTTGTTTGAGCTGGGAGATGAGGACATGCTCATCATCATCTTGATGGGTTTCTTGTTATGACCCTCCCTCAGCTTGCACTTGCTCATCTTCTTTGGGTTGCTCTGATTCTTCTTTAGGTTGCTCTCGTGCCCTAGGCCTGCTAACCACAGTCTTACACCTAGTCCTTCGATGCTCTGTCTGACTCACCGGCACTGACAACATTGCATCTAATGTGGGGCCTTCACCCACCGTATGATGATTTCACCTACATGGAGCAAGAACTTTGTGTGGGAACTCTTTTATAGCATCGACACATTAGAAGATGCACTCGAGAACCGTCGAGTACAACTTCTTGCAATCGTCCTGAAGTCCTCAACCTAAAAGAAGTTAGAATTTATCAGATAAACATATGAAACAACAAAAAAATAAAGATAAATGTATGAAATGAACTTGAACTACTAGGAAATATAATTTCTTACCATGGATGCCACCGTCGGCGCCTTCGGTGTAAAAAATTGGGCTGCCTCGCGAAATGGTCAGGAGATGGTTCCCTCTTTCTCCTCGGAATTGGAAGTGTCACCGTGCTGCCATAGAGTTAGGAAGCATCGTAATCAATTGTGTAATCCGCCGATACCATGCCATGTACTCATCATGCATATGTCCATCATATGAAGAAATTCCTCCACTGATCATATGGAATCGGTGCTCATTCCAAGAATAAACATGATCAAGGTGATGTGCGGCCCAGTCATGATCGAGCAGTCAACCCATCCCGATGGAACCGTGCAAGGTACTTTCACAGGTTCGTGCGACCTGTAAATCCTACTGAACACCGAACTGTCGATGCACTCGGTTCAGAAATGGTAACTCTATGATACTAAAGTGGACTAGCGGTGCACTCGTCAACCATGGATCATTGTGATCTGTGCAACACCACGGTAGCCTCTCCAATCTCTCTGTCGCATATGACTCCCATTCGACCCACTTCACCTTCAATTGATCGAGCTCATCTCTGTAATATGTAGGTGGTCAATGTGGATTATCCCGATATGTGTGTTTCCCAGCCCAGTAAACACCAGTGGGATCCAACCTAGAAGTAACATCTCCCTTTCCAATGGGGCCGTTACGCGAGGCAGATCGTGGTATAGTCGCTCCCAGCTCCACATGTAATATAATCATCGACATCGTTGCCTGTATCGCTCCCAAGGAGCCTAGACACAGACTCTTATATAGGTAGGTCAATGCCGCATTGCCCCAACTATATCGACCATCACATCTAATGTCGTCGATCAACAACAGGTACATTACCGGTATTAGGCCGCCTGAGGAGTTTGGAAATCCAACACCACCAAGGAGTAACATTAGGTAGGCCCTGGTGTAACACTCTACCTGATATAACTTGAACCTGGATTCAAGTAATTGGTAAACATCTTCGACAGTCAGATGTTTCTAATAGATGATCCAACTAAAGTAGTCGCATCGGGCTCGTAACTGAGATATTTTCGAACAAAATGCTCCATATTGAACCCCATGCTTCCGGTCATGGCCACCCCATCATTTGGTAGTCCAATGATTATGGCAACATCCTGTAGGGTCCCTGTCATCTCCCCTACGGGTGGGTGGAAGGTATGCATCTGTAGTTGCCATCTCTCGATTAGAGCTGTTATTAGACTCCGATCCAGCTTCATTTTAACAATTTGTGCAACTCCATGGAACTCCACTTCGACCAACAAGGTGAAAATCCGCTCGTCTAGGAGCAAAGTCTTGTGCCTTCGGAATGTCATGTCCGTCGACTCACCGTTCCATACGGATCAGTGAGTGGCTTGCATCCTAAGGAGTGATGGGTCAACTAGATCTAAACCTCCAGGTTCAACGAAAGGTGTACCCGATTGTTGTCATTGGTAGAGGATCAGTAACATCTTACATTAGAAGCATGGAAGATTTGTTAGCTTATAAACAATATATATATAATGGAGTTCGAAACTAATATGTACATTAAGCAACTCATACCACTGCAGGAGCTTTCCTTCGCTCTGCTCTAGTAGGAGGATGACGTCCAGAACCATGAGTTCTTGCCATTATTTACTTTAGATAATACAAACTTAACAATCAATTGCGAAGAGTACAAACACGTTAGTATTATGCATGATTTCAATGAAAGTAAGTATGGTAATATTGACACATTTTCAACCTAAGACTACATTAACATGCTTTACATTTAGCTACAACTCCATTCAATAATCCTTCCTCACCAACACAACCCTCATCCTTCCCACCCACCCACCCACCCAACCACACGTAGAAAGATACTCACCATTTCACTCACTCATGTCTTTTTTATATATGAAGAGGTGGATTCACTCACTCTTGTAAAAATTAAATGGGCGATAAATTGTCCACTTTCTTCACTAACAAATCATACAATGCCAAAAACCATCAAAATTACCAATTCCTCTATTAGGCAAAACATTGAATGCCCAATATGCATAACCAAAACCCATCAAAATTACTTCAAACCAAACACAATCCCTCATACATTCAACTCCGTAAACATCATTTTCCCCAATCATATCCAAATCATAACCATATCAACCATATCCAAATCCTTAAACTATTAAACATACATATTGGAATTGAAGAACTGATTTCGAGTAGAGTCGAAAAAGCTATGTCTTCAGATTTTTGACTTTAATCAAGCTAAAAATTGAAGTAGAAGAAGATGAAGAAATGTAGGGTTTTAGGTTTGCTCCTTGAAGAGTGAGATAGAAATGAGAGAAATGAGAGAAGAGAGGAAATAAGTCGGGTAAGTAAACTAGGGGCACACAAGACTCGACTTCCCAACTACAGAGTTTTTTTTTCAAAAATTCTCTAAGTCCCAACTAAAGTGTTCACTCTCTGTGAGATTTCAAAAATATGTGCAGTCGCATTACCCTACTGCGAGCTTGGTATAAAGTTCCATGTAGTTGGGAACTACGAGTCTTGTATATCTATTTTTAACTAAGCTCGTAGTTCCCAATTGCGGGGGTCTTTAAAAAAATTATAACTAGGTTCACAGTTCCGAAGTGTAGACTCGAAAGAGCCTACAACGTAGTTGGAAAATGCGAGCCTTGCTAACGTAACCAACTTTTATCCATGTCTGCAAATAGTTTGGCAAGTGTTCTATTTGGGCAAATAGTTTGAAAAAGTTACCTAATTTGAAAAAAAAAATTGATGTAATTAATGTTTTAAATGTGCGGTGGAGATTTATAGTTGTGTTTTATCCATGATTTATACAACTCTAGCTAACTAGTGGTGATTTGCTATGTTCTCAGTCAAAATGCCGGGCAGACTCTTTATTTTCCTCTCTTTATTAATTTCCAGGGATGGATCTGAACCCAAACAGCACAAGCAACTGCTTTGGACTCCCAATTTTATAGAACAATGTTAAAAAGTAAAATATAATATTTTCTGATATAATTACATTGTATTAATATGCTTATTAGCTTAGTTGGTTAGAGTGTTGTGCTAATAATGTGAATGTTGTAGGTTCAAAACTTGTTGCATGGGCCAATTAATTTTTCAATCATTTTTATTTTTAAAACCAATTATTTTTCACATAGCCATTCATGCCATTTTAAAATTTTATGAATTTAACATTATTTTTCACTTAACCCATGCATGTCACTCTATGATATTTTTTCAATATTCTATGCTATATCATATTTACCTGCTTATGACAAATTTCTAACCAAATTTTCAAGTGCATATGGTTATTCTACATTTTAAGCTTCCAACTAGTATTCTCATATACATATATTCATCATTATTTCATTCAGATCGTGTTCTCTAATATATCATATTTACCTTTCAATCATTTTTATTTTTAAAACTAACTTTTTTTCACATAACCATACATGTCATTTTACTATTTTATGAATTTAATATTATTTTTCACTTAGCCCATGTATGTCACTCTATGATATTTTTTCAATGTTCTATATATCATATTTATCTGTTTATGATAAATTGCTAACCAAATTTTCAAGTGCATATGGTCATTTTACAATTTAAGCTTCCAACTAGTATTCTCATATACATATATCCATTATCATTTCATTCTAATCGTGTTCTGTAATATATCATATTTACCTTTTTGAGATGAAATATTTCGTTTTTGCTGTTAGAGTTTGTCCGAATTTCTTTTTGCCACGAGGCATTTCATATAAAAAGCGTACGTTAACAATTAATTTTTTTTTTGAAGCATATATATAAATTTGTTTTCATTTAAATAGTTTGTTCTCCAATACTCTAAGTTTGTTTGCATTTAAATAATTATCATTTTTATTTTGTTAACTTGCAAAAGGCTCCATTTGAGAACTTGCTTAGGACCCCCTGAAACTCAGATACGCCGCCGTTGTTAATTTCTTATTAAATCAACTTGTGATGAATATGCTTGGGCAGCCATCTATATAGATTTTTTATTATTTTTTTAAAATTTCGTGCTATATCGAGGCTTGAACATTTTCTCTAAGCCTACTAATTTATTGGGATGGTTTTAATCTGTCATAAAGAAATGCGAACCTCGGCATGCCAGGTTTACATCATTATTGATGAATTCACATTTTTTTATCTCCGCTGATCATTAAGATTGTCCAAAAATCTATTCATATCAGCAGCTGATTAGTTCTGAGTAATTCTGAATAACACACACACACACACACAAAAAAAAGGTTCATCTAATAAATTCGCGTGATGTCCAACTAAAAGTAATTTTACATTAAATTATACGGATTTAGAAATGATGATTTCCCCCCCCCCCCCCCCCCCCCCCTCAAAGAACCAATTTCTCGTCACCAGTATGCCTGATAAATGAAATTACTTTCCGTATGTTTGGCGGCACCATCCTCACCGTAAGTGGAAAAAATATCTTGCTTTTCACCAAACAAAAGAAATTCCTAGTCTATAAACATATCTGATCAGATTTCTTTCCTTCTACTTTTACTGGGACCTGTAAGGAAAACACGTCTTCAGAAAAAGAGAGAATTTTTGGTTTCCAATTTCTACATTTTTCACCACCGAACAAAATCTTGAACAAAATCTTGAATAGTACAAGAGTGGAGTACAAATTTGTGGCTAAACTGAGACCTCAGGTTTCAAGGCCTTAGGCATAACTTTTTTTTAAAAAAAATTCTACATTTACAATTTCAGAATCAAACAACCCCAGAGAGAAAATGAAAGGTGGAATTTCAAGCTACCACTTCCCTAACTCTTTTACATTAAAACACTGGGCCCCTTAAATAATGAGAGATCGCATGTTACTAGTTAAAACAGAAAGACTCGAGTTGGAAGGAAATTAGACAACACAAAGTCAACTGAGAACAAGATTGTTAAACCTGGCATCAACATCAATAACAGGAAGATCGCAGAAAATAATGCTATAAAAATGAACAGGGATATTTTAAAATATTTCCTTACATAACTTTTATTGATAACTGAACTGAGTATATCTATACATCAAAAAATTCCAGCGGGATCATTTCCACTTATCATTTCTGCTTTAATTTGAACATTTTCCACTAAACCCCTTATGGGAAGCAAGACATTTCCCCACCAAAAAATTTGAATTAATGGGCATTTAATATAAGGCTACGACCAAGATCAAGTATAAGTTAGGAAAAAAAGGAAAAATTAAAAAAATATTTTTAAAAAAAAACCCAAAAAGAAGAAATCTACAGTATAACAGCAAGGCCTAAATCTCTTCAAAGAGACTACTGGTCTTCAACAAAAAGTGTTGACCTACAACGATGAAAATGTATAATCAACCTTTGCTTACAAAGATGAAAATGCATCATCAACCCATTCAGAGAGTCGCCGCATTTTGGTTGTCATCTCCATGTTCTTGCCAAAATAGGATTCTCCATTTGAAACCATCACTGAGGCATCGTGTTTGACTGCCTCCAAGGTGCGATAGTAGTTGTTCTCCAACCTTCTTTTTATCACCTCTAGGGACAACGGAACAGGGAACCTACACGCAAGGTGAGATGAATGCCTCAAATTCTGAAAATAAATAATGGCTACGAAGGGCATCAAATTTCAACTGAAAGTAGTCTATGCTACTTTTAAGAGGCAGATGATTAAATAAAGAAGGCTTGTGCATTATGCATACATGAACCATGAGCAGTCGAAAGAGTAGTCTAAACTAACTACAAATAGGAGGCAAAAACATATCAAGAAGTTGTACTCCACGGGGCTAGATACGCAAGGGATCGGCCAATACTTTAATATCTTTTAGTCGACCTTTCACAGCAAAAACATATCAACAAGTTTTAACAAACCAATATTATGCTCTAATATGTAGATGTCCCTACCTCAAAAAAGAAATGTACAACAATGAACTTTTTCCCCTGCAAGCATCCATATGTGACTTAAATTATATTAAAGGGTAGACACAATAATGAAGGTCGAAGACTTATCTCTGCCAAACAACTTTTATGATTAAGCTGCATAGTAATGTTCACAAAACAATTAATGAGTATCGACTCTATACGGAGTGACAGGCCTGTTCCTTGTACTACAAAAGTTGTGCAGCTAGTTACTAGCATCACCCATAATAAAAGTGCTACTAACAAAATAAGTAAATAGCAACGATCCAAAATCCATCTTATTGGTTCCAATTTTATATAATCATCACCTAGTGGCAACTGGTCTCCAACTTCTCCTTCCTTGAACATGTACCTGTTGTTGCATAAAATTCTATCCATGAAATACACTCCTTTAACATCTTGCTTTAACTTACAAACATCCTCAACCTAATTAAAATCCTTCAGGTGCTAAAGCTACTCCTTCCTACTTTCAACTATGTATTTTCTTTAATCTCCTCAACAGATACAATATGCAAACATGTAATTATTAATGCACCACTATCACATGAAGATGATTAAGCATCATACTAATGCACAATAAGAAGACGAACTATAAATATTCGCAGTAAGATTAACACAATAAGATGAGAAGCATCAAAAGTACTCAAATAGTCACAGCACACATGCTATCACTAAACTAGTACCTGTTCAAGTAATCAGACTTCTGCGCAACTCGATTCAATTTTTGAATGCCATACTTATCCTGAAACATGCCAATAAAACAATTAAAAATAAACTATAAGGAAGAATACTTATAGGAGAAAGCACCAATATTACTGTATATATTTTTATTTTAGAAAAAGCATATTTCTATAGAATCAAACCTTATTAGTAGGGGCTCTTTCTAGCTTGGCAATACATTCTAACAGCTTGTTCCTGCTATCTTCATCAATATGAGGATGCTCCCATAGAGTCTCAGCATCATGGAGTTCCCAAGGACTATGTGAATGTTCTCCAGAGGGATCACTTCTATACTTTATAATATATCTTTCCCAAGGGCTCTCAGAAAATTCAGCAGATTTAGGTTTCACCTCCAAAATCCTACCCTCCCACCAATTACCACTACCGTCCTCGTTCCTCCACCATACCTGACATTTATCTCGGTGCGTCCAATTCCTCTCAATGGCAGCATCATATCGCGCTCTTTCCACAAGGAAGTCTGGGTAAGAGACAAGCTCTGGCAATGTCAATTTAAAGGTTTTCCCAAACCCAGTTGAACAAGGATCCACAAACTCGAGGATTAGTTTGCAGCAGCTCTCCCCAGATCCAGGAAGAGTGGAGTAATCAAGGCATTGTACTCTACAAAATTCTACAGCTTTTAGACCTTTGATCTTCAATGGTCCTTCTTGTGAACGACGACAACTTTTAATATATTCGTCATGGCCCTGAAAACAAGTAAACATAATAAGTATTAATGTTGTCAATGTAGATGCAAATTAAAGGATGTCACCTGTCTCAAGTATGCAACCTCGTCTCCTAGTTGTGGAATGTAACGATAGCACTCCTCGTGCTCTATCATTGTCAACCATGACGGCTTTCCAACTGTTTGCTGGTTTTTGCTATAGCCCAGAGGTCTCAACTTAGAATCAAAATTTTCTCGTCTGTTTCTGGCAGACCTTAAACCAACAGTTTTTGAAGTAGGCTTCCAATCATCAAACAGAAGGTGCTCATGCACATTAATGGTTAAGTTCCCTCCATTTCTTGATGTTTTAACAGAGCCATTACCTTCTTTCGCCCAAGAATTATTAACCACAGGGGACTCAATTGTTTCTACCTTTGTGCCCATAGATCTTGTACTGCGCACACCTTCAATAACTGCATCCCTCTGGTTGTTAAATTCCGATGAACCAATGGTATTACAGTCAGATTTTTTCCTTCCCCTGGTCGACTTTGTCCTTTTGTAGACGGTACTATACATTTTTTCATTTGAAAATTTTCTCCTTTTGGAATACTGCGACTTATCATCTGATGTATCCAAGCTTCCTGATCCATCGTCATTCCACTCGCTATGATCAAGGCTATGACCACTTGTACCCTCATCCTCAGGAATAGCTAACTTTTCTTCAGCTACTGGAAAACCATTGCTCATCAAATCATGTTCAGGACTTAATTCTTCTACTGCAACAGACTTCAATTTTGAAGACAAACCGTTAGTTCCAATTGTGGATCCAGTTGATCTAATCCTGAACTTTAATGTGTTCTTCTCAGCTTCCTGACTATGGCCAGAGTCATATGAACCATTACTTTTATCATTATCATCATTGCCAACGACACCCCTAGATCCATTGTTAACCTGGTATCTCTTTTCCAGCTGTACAGATTCAGTTATGCTACCATTACATTCAGGAGGATCTTCCATAGTGATTATACCATTCAAACCATCCAAAGCACCATTTACCTTCTTCCCTCTCTCTATCTCCATATTATCACCAGGAGCTTGACTTCCAGAATTAGGAGGTATTCTATGTTCATCTTCAGATCTTAGACGTCCATTAGTGTCATTGTGAACAAAATTAGGACTGCCCACAGATGGTTTATTCGGTGCAGGTGCAGCCATTGCATCAGTCATTGTATGGTCTCCCAATTTCAAACGCTTCGACGAACGTGCCTTAACTTCTCCCCATCTGATTGCACTACCACTGTAGCCAGCAGAAAGATTACACTGTTTTTTCTTCAAAGCTTCCCCATTTTCTCTAACTTCGACATTGTCATACATGGCATCAGCTGTCTCACCAGAAGAGGTAACTTTAGAAGAAGAACCCTTCATCTCTTCTTGTTCACTGTATATGTTTCTTGCATTCATCGAAGAAGCAAGTGCTTTGGACTCGCGCACTGGCAACTTAAGGACAAGTCTCCTCCTTTGTGAAGGATTTGCCTGAAGTTCAGAAGCTTGAGAAGGTCCCGCAGCATCTTCGCGCTCATCTTTCAAATTTTCCTTCATACTTGCCCGTTTAATCTCGTCATTTTGCATTGACCTTTCTGATTCAATGCTCTGAGTTATAGAATCTGGAAAGTCTGATTCACTCTCCGCAGAGGTGCTTCCTAGGTCAACATCTTCTTCTTCTTCTTCTTCCTCTTCTTCATCTGAAGAACCACCAGTTATTTTTGAAAATAAGTTGAGAGCATTTCGTGCAGAGCGTCTCTGAGGACGCCATGCCTTGGATTTGGTTGACCTTTTTTTTGAAGTCAACCGACCATGTCTTGACTTCCGTTTTCTGTGCATCCTTGATGATACCGTGACACCATCACGCTCATCCAAGTTTCTTCTTTTGACTCGCCTACCAGAAGAAGTCATGAACTCAACCTGCCAAAATTTGATTTAACTGATTTAGTTAACATGTGCACTGCATGAGAAGTTTTAAAGAAAAACAAATAGTTAATGAGCTATCAATATTAATTTACTTTCCAAAGATAAATGACACGAATGTTTCAGAAGAAAGTAAATAATTATATTCGTTTAGTTTTAGTAATGAAAATAGAGAAGTAGTAAAATATTCAATTTGATTGATGTAAAACTGCACATTATTTCAAGCAATATAGGAAATGGGATAGCCATATTTAAGTAGCATTTAATAATCTCTATACCAAACATTCCTTCAAAAAAAAAAAAAAACTATACCAAACAATTTAATAAATTTTACAATTCTCATTATATGCACGAGAGAAGAAATAAATATGCGGAATGAACATGCAAGTTGGCTTCACACAATCAAAAGACACATTTTCCAGTTTATGAGTAAAGTAATAAAAAAGAAACCAAAATGGCTGTGTACACATACTTCTGACTTGTGCGTCCTCCTTTTAGATCTTCGACGGCCACCGTTACTAGTAGGCTCAATCCCACTGTCACCAGCGCTGCACTCATGTTCCCCAGATGAGCTGCTACTTAAACTTACAACTTCTGCTTCACTAGAATATTCCTCAGCGACATTATACTCAGAATCATTATCATCACTTTGTACTTCATTTTCAGGTTCCCAATCAATGGCATCTAAGAACTCAGGAAGAGGCTCAACCCATCCGTCTAGGTCTACAATTGGAGGCATTAGATAATCACCAGCATTGGTGCTGTAAGTTGGGCCCACGGTAAATTTTACAGATGATGGACGCCACTCAATACCCAATATACCCAACCGTCGCTGCTGATACATGTTCTGATAAGGGTCTGGATAAGGTATCATGCCTGCAATTACACAGTGATCAATTTCTGTGAGCTACGAGATAAAATATGGGCCTTCCCTCTAAAAACCCCACAGATAACAAATGCATACTTGAATCACAAAGGAGGTCTTGAATATTCCTCCGGTATGGTAAAAGCTGAGTCTCCTGGAAGAATCACGAAACAAAATAAGATAAACAGGAGGGTGGGAAAAAGAGCAGGAGCATTAGATTAAAATAAACCAAATTTACTCTCATAAAAGAGGATGTGATTAATCTATGTAAAAAGCTTTTTAATTAACATAGTATATCAAGCATGGAAAAAAAAACAGTACACAGGATGTTGCATATCAAATAAAAGAATATGTAAAGAGTTCCTCTACCATGATTGATTAAGGCTAGCAATTAGCCCGGAGCCAAGCCGAACCGAGCCCGGTCAGGTGCGACCCTTTGTTTAGCAGGTATGGGTCTGTTTTTTAAATATCAGGTACGGGATCGGGTCTAACTTTGTAGCCCGATTCACATTTCGGGTCAGGTTCGGGCTTGAAAAGCTTTAGCTCATTGGGCTAAAATCAAGGTAAGGTTCTCAGATTTTAGATAAATAATTAAGGTGCATATGCTCATATCACAATAACAATAAAGCCTCTATTCCAGTATACAATTAATTTTTCCACTTTCCAAAGCAGCTTCATAAAAGAAAGTAGCTTACACCTTCCAGCATCCATTTACGTTCTTCTTTTCTATAGGAGATTTGGAAGTAAACATTTATTACGTCCCCAAAAAAATAAACTACTAATTGGAACTCTACGAAATGCATCTCCTCTTCCCAAAGTAGCATACTTATTTCGAATTTTCAAACGCATGAGTTCTCTACTAATATCCCCACTTGAATCATCACAACTACTCCCATCTTTACTTTTAAGATATGAGTATAAAGAGATGGGACATTAAATACATTCAAAGGTAAGGAGATTGGTTTCTTTTTCTTTCTTTTTTGTAGCAGAACCGGATTGGGCTCGGGCCTTAATGTCTCAGCCCAATCAAAAACCGTACCAGGGTTGGACCAAACAAAAGTAATGGGCTCGGACTCGGGCTTGCGTAAGTCCGGCCCATCGCCAGCCTTACGATTGATGAACAACTATTGCTAAGGCTGGCCATGGGCTCATTATTTTTTGTTGAGTCCGAGTCCGGTCTGGTTATTTATTGGGCTGAGATATTATGGCTCGAGCCCAACCTGGTTCTCCCAAAACAAAAAGAAACCCGCCTCCTTACTATTGAATCTATTTAATATCCCAATATCTTTAGACTCGTATCAATAAAGAAAAGAACGGAAGTAGAACGGAAGTAGTTGTGATGGTTTAAGAGGAGAAATTAGTGGAGAACTCATGCTTTTGAAAATTTCGAAATAAGTAAGCTACTTTGGGAGAATAGAAGCCATTTAGTAGAGTATCAACTAGTAGTTTAATTTTTTGGGAGAAGAATGAAATTAGGAATCACTTAATAAATGTTTACTTCTAATCTCCTACACAAAAGATAAGGATAAATCTACACTGGAAGGTATAAACTACTTTCATTGATGAAGCGTGGAACAATAATTGTAAACTGGACTAGGGGCTTTATTGTTTTCTTGATATGAGCATATGCATATGCTTAATTATTTACATAAAATCTGAGAACCTTACCTTGACTTTAGCCTGATGAGCTTAGCTTTTCAAGCTCGAACCTGACCCGAAATGTGAATCGGGCTACAAAGTTAGACCCGAACCCGTTGCTGATATTAAAAAACAGACCCAAAAAACAGGTTGGACCCGACCGGGCTCAGGTCAGATTCGGGCTAATTGCCAGCCTTAACACTATTGCTTTATACTGCAACATCCACAGCCACTACCACCTACACCCACCAAAAACAATGTGGTGAATACTGCAGGTCAGATTCGGGCTAATTGCCAGCCTTAACACTATTGCTTTATACTGCAACATCCACAGCCACTACCACCTACACCCACCAAAAACAGTGGTGAATACTGCCCCAAAATCAATGTGTTGAACATTTCACCAAATTTTGAAAAAAAAGTGATGGGCCAAAAAAACCACAACATCCAACAATTTTGAAAAGTAAAATATATTTTCAACTAAAATCTTCCAGATACTAGAAATATAGATACATGGATAAAATACTTAAAATTAAAAACACTTGAGTGGAAATTTTTGAATTAAATATCTCTGCAACTCAGTTTGCTTAAGATCTTCAAAGGATATGACATAAAGATGTGCATTCAGTGGTATGAAGAAATAAAATATTAATCAGAAATGAATAATCCAAGAAAAACTCTAAGAAAAAGTTAACGGACCTGATCCACAACATTTCCGTTGGTATCTTGAATAAGGGGCCGATAATCACCAAGAAAGAACTGCCACAGTGAAAATAACCAATATCAGCATGGAATTCCAAACGCACCTAGTACCGCATGTGCTAATATTCTACTGTACCTGATCATATTTTGCATCCTTCTGAGACTCTCCTTGACCAGTGGCTATTATAAATAATTGTCCAACTTCATCAGAGAGAATAATCGATGTTCCATCCCTAAATTATAAATCAAAGGAAGAAAGAACACACTAAGCTAATCTTTAAGACATGATAAAAAAATTCACATAACAGATCATTCAAGTAACATACTTAAAACAACCAATAACAGTTACACCATTGATACTATACTAGAAATCTACACATGCAATGCACATATTAATTTATTTAAAATTTTTAAAATAAGAACTCTGATTTACACGTGCGATGCATATCTTAATAAATAGGATTATATATATTTTTAAAAGTAAATGTGAAGACTATAATGGGAGAGTTGGGTTACACGTGTTGCACGTAAGTAGGTGGATTTACAACTCCAACTCTTCCATTATAATAGTTATTATATATTATATTATAGATAAATAGATAGATAGATAGTAATTTACAAGTGTGACGCACATTTCATATATTTAAAAAAAAATTGAAGTAAAAAAATTTGACGTAGTGAGGACTCGAGCCTGAGACCTCATTCACATTAGTTATGCACGTGCAATGCATATGTTGGTAGATTTACAAAAGACACAGACCTTCTCCCATTATAATATTAGATATTTATACATTCAAAAAATAAGAGGGGCAATTTCTAGTATTTTCTATGACATTTTCACCAAAGCTTATGACATGCCATACATATCTAATGCGAAATGATGCAGGTAAAGCTAAACTTCATCCAGTCATTTTAGCAGGACGCATGTGCACAGTTCTGTCATTATTATCAACGACCATAAGTATACATTCATAATCGAAATTTATAGACGTCCTTATAAAATCAACAGTATTCTCTCAAATGCTATGTATTAAAATTTAGGCGATATACTGGTACCTCAAAGACAAATTGTTATTTGATTGGAACTTGATGATATGAATTTAAAATATGAAAAATCCAAGGTAAACTTACTTAGCAATACAAAATAATAAAATGGAAAAAAAAATAAAAAATTATCCAACTGACTTACGGTGAGAACTTCCCATCGACTAACTTGAAGCGTCCCATGTCATATATTCGAACTGGTGTGCCTTCCCATATCTAGAAATAAAAACTGATATGCATTAACATATATGAAGAAAAGGAAATAATTCTATAACATGAAAAACCATAAACAGAAACTCACATCCCATATGATAGTTTTTCCATCGTATCCAGCACTCATTGCTATCCGAGGGTTGAACGGGTGTACATCCAAAACAAACGTCTGTAAGATTAAAAAGGCAAAATGAAAAAAAAATTTTCTTGAATGAACATTCACCAAGTATATAGAATTAAGCAATGAAAATAAATAGAGCAGTAAATATATATAATGGAATGAGAAGTGTTACTGTAGAGCCTCACAAGCAAATTGACGGTCACATGCTAAAGCTCTTCAAACATTGAACAGCCATATCAAATATTGAGTAGAAACCATCAAATCGAAATTCTTAAGAACAAAATAGGAAAAGGAAACCATCTTATATGGGGCAGATGGATTAAACTTCACTCAATAAAATTATATGCCTAATGAGCATGAAATAGTTATACAACTGTTACAACATTCATGTGCATGCATACGCACAGGCACAGGCACACGCACACGCATGCATACGCACACACACGAGCTATGTTGCAGACACTTCTATATGGTGGATGTATCGTGTCACGTGTGTCGGATAAAGAAGGGTAGTTTTTCAAAATATTCTCTGTCGGTGTGTCGTGTCGCTGTGTCCGTATCCGTGCAACATAGCACATGAGTAAATGGAACCTCATACATCTCTAATATTATAATGAGAGAAGGCCTTAGTGTCATTTGTCAATCTATCAACGCGTGTGACGCACGTACATAACTAATATGAAGGAGGTTTCAGGTTCGAGTCCTCACTACGTCAGAGTTAATATATATATATATATATATATATATATATATATATATATATATATATATATATATATATATATATATATGGGTAAAAGGGATATGAGCAACTTGCTCATTTAGTAAATGAGCAATTGATGATGTGGCATGCATGTGATACATTGGACAACTAACCACTTTAGAATTTTCCAATCACATGCATGCCACCTCATCAATTGCTCATTTACTAAATGAGCAAGTTGCTCATACCCCTTTTTCCCTATATATATATATTAAGACATGCATTGTCCGTGCATAACTAATATAAAAAAATGTCTCAGGTTCGACTATGTTAAATTTTTTACTTAAAAAATATATATTTATTAAGACGTGCATGGTATATATATAGAGAGAGAGAGAGTGAGTCCCCTTTTGTTCTGCACTAGCCATGGTGTGCACTCGGCCTTCGGGCCGTCGTATCGACGAACCGAACCGTTCACATTGATCTACACGTCTAAATTAGTCTAAATATGTAAAATCAAGTCATTTGAAATTCATTTGCCCATCCGTCGTGTCATTATAAGAAAAAACAATATTCAGCTACACAATTTTGTAACACTTCAATGTATGGGCAAATGAATTTTAAATGGCTTGATTTTACATATTTAGACTAATTTAGACGTGTAGAACAATGTGAACGGTTCGGATCGTCGATATGAAGGCCCAAAGGCCCAGTGCACACCATGGCCAGTGCACAACGAAAGGTTTGTATATATATATAGAGAGAGAGAGAGAGAGTCCCCTTACGTTGTGCACTAGGCCATCGTGTGCACTCAGCCTTCCCACCTTCATTTTGACAGTCCAAACCGTTCACATTGATCTACACATCTAAATTAGTCTGAATATATAAAATCAAATCATTTGAAATTAATTTGCCCATCCATTGAAGTGTTACAAAATTGTATGGCTGAAAATTACAATTATAATTATATATATGTGTGTGTGTGTGTGTGTGTGTGTAGTCCCCTTCCGTTGTGCACTAGGCCTCTGTGTTCACTCGTGTGCACTCGGCCTTTCCGCCTTCGTATTGACGATCTGAACCGTTCACATTGATCTATACATCTAAATTAGTCTAATTATGTAAAATCAAATTATTTGAAATTCATTTGCCCATCCATTTAAGTGTTACAAAATTGTATGGCTGAAAATCATTGTTTTTGTTAGTCACATGATGGATGGGCAAATGAATTTCAAATAATTTGATTTTACATATTCAGACTAATTTAGATGTGTAGAATAATGTGAACGGTTCGGATCGTCAATACGAAGGCGGGAAGGCCGAGTGCACACAAAAGCCTAGTGCACAACGGAAGGGAACTCTATATATATATCTATATAATAAAACACAAAGAAAAGCTATCAAGTGGCTCTCCTTCAATAGTAAGGAAATCAATGGTCCAGATCTAAACTCCCAAAAGACATTTTCCCCCCAAAAGTTCCCCCACCCTCATAACTCAAATTCAAACCCCCCCAAAAAAACAACTCTTTTATTTATTTAATTATTTCTCTCTCTCTCTCTTTCTCTCTCCTATTCAGATATGTTTGCTCCCTCTAATCCCCAAACCAGAGAGCTCCAATTTCTCTCTCTCCCTAAGGGTTTTTAAGCTGCTAACTCCAAATCCCTCAAAACCATTTTCTTAACCTTTGCTTTCATTCCATTGGTGAAGCCTCCATCGTCCTCTCAGGCGCGAATCTCAAAGCAAATCCAAATCCACATCCAGTGTCGAACCCCAATGAAGAGGTTATCGCCGATATCTGATCCGCTGCTGATTCCATATCGACAACTCTCTACCAAATCGAGCGTGAATATCAAGCGACTCCGTATCGGCGACTCCCCTCCACTGAATCGAGTCTCTATATGCGATACGGCGACTCTAATTTCATCTCATTAACCAAATTCTCATTCTAATTTTTAATTTTGTGTGCAGGGGATTACTCAGCTTTTTGCTAACTCAAATTTTGTGTGCATGGGATCTAAGTTTAGAGAAGTATGATTGTTTTATTTGTGGGTTCAAAAAATTTTAATTTGGTGATTTATTTGATGAGTTTTTTATTGGTTTTGATTTAAGGTGTACGCAAGTGAGATGGATTATTTTGTGGCCTCAATTTAGGCTTCCAAACCACGTAGGACAGGTAAGCTGATCAGCAACCTAAAATAACTTAGAAAATATGCAACATTAATTTCTTTACTACAAGAGAATATACTATCGTGAAGTGTTCCCTTCACAAGTTATTAGAAACCATGAATAACATAACATAAAAAAAATTAGTGTATGCTTGGATATATATGATTGGGATGACTGGAGTTTATCAGTGAATAGTGCAAACTCTCCACTCAAGAAAGACAGCTAAAATAAATTTGTTATTGATCCCTTTTTTTATAAAGGTGCAATAGGGAGACAAAGTAGAGATAAAAGAAATGATTAGCTTGGATTAGAGTTTTGAGAACTTCATGTATTACATTTTGGCTGGATTAATAATAAGAGGTATTTCAATTGCAAACTGAGTCTCAGACAAACAAATGTTTAGATTATTATTGGTATTGTCGATACCTTCACCTGCACTTGTGTTACCACTGTATTTAGACATGCTCATAGTGGTTATGGGATTATAGTAAGCTCTATAAAATCTATATGATAATGTCCTTGCATAACTATTACAAGCATCTAAAAGTGATGCTGAAGTTAAAAAAAACTCTATCAGTGTTTCTAACAAACTATATGCATTCCAGGCAAGTTCAAGCTAATGATAAAGAAGGCGATGGTTGAGCTTAAAGATAGATATGTTGCTTCCTCATACAATGTTCCTACTTCAATTAATTTGTTGGACCTCTAAAACTATTTTATATAATCAAACCAAGGTTGTAAACGGCATTAGGCAGTGGCGGTTCGGTCAAGGGGCGCCTAGCGCATAGGTGCCTAGGCGGTTGAATTTATTTTGCCGATTTAGTTAATTTCAACCCTATTCTTCACTCGTAAGTATAATTATGCAATCCAATTGCAAATATTCATCATGTTCTTGTGTAATGTGTAATTAAAGGGTGTTTATGCATAAAAAAAACTTCCTCATGCAATTAATGTGTAATATGTGCAATTAAAAAAACAATTGTCAAATTGTAATTGTGCAATATGCCAATAGATGTAATATGTGTAACATGTACTATTTTAATATGTGTAACATGTGTAATATGTGCAATCCATCACCAATAATACTAAAAAAATAAAAACAATTCCACTATTGTTTAAGATCCATACATAGTATATAACAGAAGTGCAATCCATCACCAATAATACTAAAAAAATAAAAACAATTCCACTATTGTTTAAGATCCATACATAGTATATAACAGATTAATAGATTAATAGTAGTTCTCTTTTTTTTTGTTATTTTATAGTATTTAAAATTTTAAAAAATAAAAAATGTCTGGGCATTGGACATCAGGCGGACACCTGATCGGCGCCACGAACGCATACTCAACAAGACAGCCGCCTAATCGCCTCTAACCGCCTAGACCACTGCCTAATGCAAAGGCGGTTCATTCTCCTCCATCTGAGCGCCTAGGCGTCCGAGACAGACGTCATTTAAAACAATGAATCAAACCAGGTGTATCGTTCCGAAGACGTGCCGTAGGCACGTGTCAATGGGCAAACCTAGTATATATCTATACAATAAAACACAAAGATAGCTATCAAGTGACTCTCCTTCAATCTCCCCAAAATTAAAGGCCCAGATCTAACCTCACAATATACATCCCCCCCCAAAAGTTCCCCCCAAAACTCAAATTCAAATCCCCTCACCCAAACCAACTCCTTTATTTATTTAATTATTTCTCTCTCTTCTATTCAAAAAATTAAGAAAATAAAAATTTTTAAATTTTTAAAAAATTAAAAATTTTAAAAAACTAAAAAATGTAAAAATTTTCAAACTTTAAAAATAATTCAAAAAAAATCAAAAACTTAAAAAAAATTATAAAAAATTTACATTTTTAAAAAATATATTTAAAAATTTAAATTTTTTAATTTTTTTTGAAATTTTAAAAATTTTGAAAATTAAAAAATTTTAAATTTAATTTAATTTTTCAATTTTTCAATTTTTAAATTTTTAAATTTTTAAAACTTGAAAATTTGAAAATCTCAAAGCAAATTCAAATCCAATGTCGAACCTCAATCAAGAGGTCGTTGCCGATATCTGATCCGCTGTTGATTCCGTATCGGTGACTCCCTTCCACCAAATCGAGCGCGAATATCAAGCGACTCCCCTCCACCGAATCAAGAGCCTCTATATGCGATGCGACGACTCTAATTTCATCTCATTAACCAAATTCTCATTCTAATTTTTAATTTTGTGTAGGGGATTACTCAGTTTTTTGCTGACTCGAATTTTGTGTGTGCATGGGATTTAAGTTCAGATAGATGATTGTTTTATTTTTGGGTTTAAAAATTTTAATTTAGTGATTTATTTGATTAGTTTTTTATTGGTTTTGATTTAAGGTGTACCCAAGTGAGATGGATTATTTGGTGGTCTCAATTTGGGCCTCCAAACCATAGCAGGACAGGTAAGCTGACTAGCAACCTAAAATAACTTGGCAAATATGCAACATTAAGGGTCTGTTTGGTTCAAAGGAGGGGAGGGAAAAGGAGAGGGATTTGAATGGAGGGGAGGGAAGGGGAGGGAAAGGGAGGGGAGGGATTTAATGAAAACTCTGTTTGGTTCAAAGGAGGGGAGGGGAGGGAAAATAATAATTTTCTTGTGTGGTTCACAAGGGGAGGGAATGGATTTTATAATAAAATTACTTTTATACCCTTTTGCATATAATAAGAAGTGTGTTATTTGGAAGTGTGTTATTTGGAAGTGTGTTATTTGGAAGTGTGAGCACATGTAATTTTGTTAGCGACTAAGACAAAAAAAACTAATTTGATTTATAGAACTTCAAATCAAATGCAAATTATACAAGCATAATATGGAGCTTTTGAATATCCCACAACATTATCTTTTCTCTTTTGAATGTTCATTTCTCATCTGTTTTGTATCTATTTTGAAGTTAGATTATTAGAATAGTGTATGTATGCCGTACAGTATATATGCACCAGGAATCCATGTATATTACTTATTTAATAGACGTAACTTAGTTTTACTTTATTAAATTCTGTTTAATAAAGCGTGAGGCTTACCGTTTTATGGTAATAATAATTTTAAAAAATAGAACAAACACTCCTCTAACCAATTTACATTTACACCTAGCTATTCACTGCTAATCTATACCTTTTCACAACATTCACTAATTAAAGGACGCACAATGTTCGGTGAATTAAGACGTACTGCTGCATTTGATGATGAGATTTGCTACCATGACTATGAATTACTTTGCTTTTTTAAGAAATAAAGTACTAGGTAGAAAAATTCTTAATTGAGAGTGAAGTGTAGTTACTCGATAGCAGTTTGTGGTGAGGTAAGCTCTAGGTCATAAGAAAATGATGGGTAACATGCAACAATTCAAATGAATGTGCAGTCCAGCAAATAAGCAGAATCATATGTAGGGAGAAAGAGAGAGATTTTTTAGGATTTAGATTTTTTAAAGGGCAATTTAGTCTAGCCACTTTAAAAAATTAGCCCTATTTTCTCTCCCCTCCAAATCCCCCCACTTTTGGAGGGAAGCCAAAATTGGCTCAGGAGGGGTGTTGCACCCCCCCCCCCCCCATTTCCCTCCCCTCCCCTCCTAAAAATTGAACCAAACAAGAAAAGTATTAAAAAACTCCTTCCCTCCCCTCCCCTTCCCTCCATTCCCCTCCAACCAAACAGACCCTAATTTCTTTACTACAAGAGAAAATACTATCGTGAAGTGTTCCCTTCACTGGTTATTAGAAATCATTGATAACATAACACATAAGAACTTTTAGTGTATGTTTGGATATATAGGATTGAGAAGACTGGAGTGTACCAGTGAAGGGTGCAAACTCTCTACTTAAGAAAGACAACTAAAGTAAATTTGTTATTTATCCATTTTGATTTTTTTTTATAAAGATGCAATAGGGAGACAAAGTGGAGATAAAAGAAATGATTAGCTTGGATTAGAGTTTTGAGAACTTCATGTATTTCATTTTGGTTGAAATAATAATAAAAGGTATTTCAATTGCAAACTGAGTCTCGGACAAACAAATGTTTAGATTATTGGTATTGTAGATACCTTCACACATGCACTTGCGTTACCATTGTATTTAGACATGCTCATAGTGGTTATGGGATTAGAGTAAGCTCTATAAAACCTATTTGATAATGTCCTTGCAGAACTATTACAAGCATCTAAAAGTGATGCTGAAGAAAAACTCTATACAGTGTTTCTAACAAACTATATACATTCCAGATAAGTTCAAGCTAATGATCAAGAAGGCGATAGTGAGCTTAAAGGTAAATATACTGCTTTCTCATATAATATGTTTGCTACTTCAATTAATTTGTTGGACCTCCAAAACTATTTTATATAATCAAATTAGGTGCACCGTTCCGAAGACGTGCCGTAGGCACGTGTCAACGGGCAAACCTAATATATAATAAAACACAAGACAATTTGAAAAAAGCTATCAAGTGGTTTCCCTTCAATTGAAACAAAATCAACGATTCAGATTAACCCCCTAAAACATATTTTCCCCCCAAAACCAATTCCCCCCCCCAAAAAAAACTAAAAAAACTCATTACTTTATTACTATTTCTCTTCTCTTTTCACTTTTTCATATTTCTCTCTTTCTCTCTCCCTCTCACTCTCATTCTCTCTATTTACTCAGAAATTTAGATTTTCAGATTCCAAGTTTGTAATTTTCAAATTTTTTAAGCTTTTTTTATTGCTCATGTTACATTGAAAATAACAAATATCTCCTCTACAATTAAATTTCATCATTTCCACCCTCAAAATTCGAAGTTGGATTTTACACCCCCATTTATAATTATTTTTCAACATATACTAATGTAAACATGGACTTTTATTTACAACTAATTATTGTCATACTATTCAAACTTGAGCTACATAATTGTTGTTTTACTGTTTACAAGACTTTTCATATGTTGTATCGTTCTGAAGACGTGCCGTAGGCACGAGCCCACGGGCAAATCTAGTATATATATAGAGAGCAATGCTTCATTGCAAACCACTGAAATCGTTGTTCGGAACAACGGCTTCGTTTATTTTGAACCTAAGTCGTTCCGAACAGTGGCTTAGGTTATATTAGGAACAACGGCTTAGGTTTATAACCTAAGTCGTTGTTCCAAAACAACGGCTTAGATTTAAAACCTAAGTTATTGTTTCCAATGAAGGCTTAAGTGGTTTGCATACCCGTTTGCACGGTTCCCGTTTGCAATAGAGCATTGGTTATATATATACATATATATATATATATATATATATATATATATATATGTATATATATATATGTATATATATAACCAATGCTCTATTGCAAACGGGAACCGTGCAAACGGGTATGCAAACCACTTAAGCCGTTGTTGGAAGCGACATATATATATATATGAGGAAATTCCTTTTTGGTGGGGCTAGTATGGATGATTTATAGTGTTCATCATGTAAGTCATTTGGAGATCTTTTACCTATGCCTCATGCGGTCAAATTTACTACGTTATTGTAAATAATTCATTTTACAACCATTTGAAACACGATCAGTAGACATCCAAATCACTTGATTGTTCATAAACATGGATGCTATGATAAGACTTGAAGATCAAAGTGAATGATGTGGATCCATAAAGGGTACCACTGAGTGATTATAAGCACTGTATATGAGGATATCACCTCATACAGATGCGAGGTTCCCTTAACTAAATGTATATGCACACGCCTATTGCCAACTTAGTTAAAATCTTAAGTAGCTAAAGACATGTAGTTGATCCGATGTTGCAGCCTCTTAAGAGCCCAACTAAAAACTAAGAAAGGAATAAGGAAAATAATATTAGAACTTCAACTTCTAGGGTGAGTGGTGTTACTAAGAACAGATTTTTCAAGACTTGGTTTGGAATGAGTCAAATGATGTTCCTCTTAAGAAAAGTAGTGTTTGGTCATCAGCTCAAACTCCTTTACAATGCAATTAGTAGGTCAAGTTTGAAAATGAGTCAACAATATATAGCTTCTCTTATGACATGTAAGATTACATTGAATGGTGTGGATCATGCATTTGTGGGGAGGAATGCATGCCAAATGAGTACCACAAGAGAAAATTTCCCAGAGTGTCACCACTGGATCCTTTTCCTTATATATCTATGTACACATAACAAGAAAATTAAAATAAACACAAACAACTATTTATATTGAACTAAATATAGGTTGACTATGTTGTTTAAGATTTGAAATGTTTAATCATTTCACGAATTTTTGAATATTTAAGTAGTTAATAGACCGAACCAAGATGCCCTCAAAATTGATGTCAAAATTAGAAAATCGATGCCGAACCCAATACCGAGTGCTACAATCTTGCTTGACATCAATATTAAAAGTTGTCTTAAACAATCTTGTCTTTGTGCAATCATCCTGTAGAATTGTCACATAATATGCAAATTGAATAATTGTTATAAAAAATTTGATATAGATAGTTCACATGTAAGAGTTTAATAAAAGATCATACTCTTATCTTTAGTTCCCAAGCCAAAATAAAAAAGGAGCGCTGTTAGTAGTTGAGGGCCAACATAAAACTGATAGCTATGTTGGGACTGCTTATGAAATGAGTCCGAAAGAATGCTCGATAAAGAAAATTTTTTTACAGAGAGAACTCCAATCAGGATAAAAGCTTTATTGTTGTCATAGTAAGCAGTTTGGTAGTTTACATATTGATTTTGACACTTTTGCCATAGTTGGGTTGAGCCATAGTAACACGTAGCAAGAATCAATATTTTCTAACCCAATTTTATGACACTGCTAAATCTCCTATCTGGACCCAGCATCGTTTTAAAGTTTACGGAGTTGGATCTTTATTTCTGTGTTGTATTATGTATATCCACAATCTTGGTTTGAATTGACAATTGATGATAACAACCAAATATGAAGTTCAGTAAAGCTACAAGATAATGCTGAACGACTTACGGATTCACTATGACCAATCAATGAATGGACTAAGCTCCCATCAGAAGCATTCCATACGCATATTCTGCAATCTAAAAGAAAGGTGATAACTTAATATCTGAATTAAAATAAGAAAGACATTACTAATTAGAACATGAATAACCAATGAAATGAACAAATAAATTATTAATTATAACATCAATTACAAATGGCATTACATACAACATCCTAAAGGTGTGTCACAAAGGAACTAACCCAACTAGAACCTGACACAAAGTGCAAGGCGAAGGGTATAATTTCAAATATGGGTTGACCTGCTCAAAGTCCAGTAATTGAACAGGTCCAGTTTAGATTCATCTTAAAACTGACGGTCGAGGGATTTGATCGTGCTCTAATATGCCTTTGACAGTTCAGGACCTTTTTAATAAGTAAAAAACTAGGCTATGTGAAGTAGGATATAGAGATGGTATCAGGTCCTATCGGGTCGGGTCCACTACCCGGACCCGGTACCTCACAGGTCCAAAATTGGACCCGGACCCGAACTTGTAAGAACCAGGGTCCGGATTCGGGTCCGAATAAAAAAAATCTACCCATAGGGTCCGGTAGCGGAGAATAAATATTTACACAAGTATTTTTGCACTTGATACCCTATGGTTCCAACAATTTTTTCACTAAAGTACATGAATAAATATTATATTTATATCTCTATAACCCTATTATTCAAATTCTATATTTTTGGAGGTATTTTAAAACGGGTACAGGTCCGGATACAGATTGGTTATATTTTGAGCGGATCCGATGTTGGAAGTGCATCGGGTCATATTTTAGGACCCGGACCGGTATAGATCGGGTCGGTTCCAGTCCAATGTTGGGTCCGGGTCCAGGTGGGTTCAGGTCTAGGTATTGGATAAATGTGACAGTGCTGCTAGAAGAATATTTTAACAAAAAAAATAAATGCCTAGCCAATGCATCATAATTGCAAGGTTCTTATCATTATCATCTGAAAACCTACTCCATCAGAACAGTATAGTGCACAAAGCTCCATAATTGATAGGAAAATTTTGTGAGGAAAAACCTTCAAATGAGTACCAATTCCTAAAAACACAGGACAAAAAAGGATTTTCCCCTAAACTCTCGAAGAACATTGCATGAAGGAAACAAGAAACCCACTTTATCAATATTTTGAACTCATCCAACTAAAGAGAAGCCCCCTTACAACCCCTAGAATAAGAAAGGCTCGAGGAATAGAAAAGGCCATAGGTTAAAGGCCATAGGTTCATGAGGAAGACATTGAAGAAGATCAAAACCTAGTTCCTCTCATGCCATATTCCCCATGCTGCATGACCACGCCACTCCAACCGCCTCTTCTGTAATACCCAGATTTTTAAATAATGTTTGTAAGATTAATAAATGAGTTAAAATAATTTTGGAGATTTAATAAATATTTTTCTGAAGATTTATCTTTTTACACGTGCAGAACACGTGCAAATGTTTTCTTGGAAAGTTCAAAGTCAAAAATTATTGTAGAAAATCATTATTTATTATTAGAGATTATTTGTGAATTTTCTGATTTTTTCTGATAATTATTGGACCTATTTGCAAATATTACAAAAAGAAGGACTTCTGGACAAAATTACCACTTGGAGTAAAAACTCCAGATTTTCGAATTTTTGGGCTGGGCATGATGCCTAGTCAACTCAAAGGTAAAGATTTTACTTTTTGTTTTAAAGCATTTGGTTTATTTTGCAAATTTTGATATAAAAAATGATCTTTTCGCAAATTTGCCATTCAGAGGGGTAAAAGTGTAAATTCGTTTTCTGGGTTTTTCAAACAGTGTCGGCTAGTTATAAAGTGTTTGTTTTGTTTTTTTAAACTCAATTAAGTTGGTTTTATTTGGTTTCCAAGTATAAAGATTTATATATAGAAAGATATATTTAAAATATATATTTTGAATCAATTTACAAAACCCTAAACCTAATATTCCGGCCTATAAAAGAGTGGGTGCAGCCATCTCTTGCTGTGCTACACAAGGATTTTTATTATTATTATTTTCTTGGAGTTTTCAAGCAAGGATTCTTGATTTTCTTGCGAAGGAGGATTTCTCTCATTCTTTATTTCTTTTCGGTTGATTCTTCATAAAGGTGAGTGACATATTTTGTTTTGTTTTGTTTTATGCTTGTTATACATGATGATCTATCGATTAGAAAGCATGCGAGGAGTTTGTATGATGATATGTGAAGTTTTGATGAGTAGATGAATTAAAAGTGAATCCTTTCATGAAACTATATTATTGATGATTGGAACCCTAATTTGTTAACTTTAGATAGTTAGAGAACTGAATAGAAATCATGAGTAGGATGCTTTCCTTCATATGCTTGCTGTTTTAACTTATCATGATGTGTTGCATGATGATATTGCATAAAAGTGGATAAACGGTAGGGGTGGGCATCGGTCGGTATCCGACCTAATATGGACCATCCACCACCGATCCAAAGAAGATCGGTTTTTTAATTTTCTCATCCGCAACCAATCCGAACCTTAATTGGATCGGTTTCCATCCAAGCCGATTAAGCTCGATTTGGATTGGATTGGATGGTCGGTTTGGCGTGCTACTTTTCACCTTCAACATCATTCATAATTTTGTTAAAATTTAAAAGATCAACTTCAATCAAACTTATGAAACAGCCTGCTATTTGTTATTCAGAAATGAATTTAAAATGAAGATTCATAAAACCACAAGTTGTTAATAAATTTTACACTAATTGTTTGAGATTATAACGTTTAAATGGGTGAGATAAACTACTTTTTCACTTGCATACTTCTGTAATCTTAGTTTATTATCATAAAAGAAACATTAAATAACCATAGTTAATTGAATTTCAAGTACAATAAAAATATATTTAGATTACAATTTCTACTTGACTTGATTAAAGTAACTACTAAATGTTACATCAACTTCATGATTCTATTAAGTTGGGCCACACTATAAGTCAAGTATTTCTCAACAACATAACACACAAGATTATGGAAAATCAAAACATCGGTAGAACAATTGCTCGGTTTGTATTAAAAAAATTAAAGAAGACTGTTTGTATCTCCAAGAAAATGAGAAATGACTATTTTTATATTCAAAAAATTGAAGGAGAACTATTTTTTTTATGGACTTATGCATAGATGTATGGTCGGTTCAGTTTCATCGGTTATTTGAAAGCCTCATCCAACAACCGAACCGGTCCAGTTGGTTATTGAAGATCAAGAACCGAGCCAATCCAAACTCCCAATTGGTTCGGTTAAAAACCGGTCGATTCGGGTTGGATTGGTTCGGATTGGTCGGTTCAGATAATAGTTGTCCACCCCTAATAAAAAGATTACCTTTACTTGTGTATAAATGCATAAACTCTATTTAGGGACTTTTCGTTGAGTGGAAACTTGATTAGTGATTGTTATAATTGCTCTTATGCATGGACAAATTATTGTGAATGATTGTGAATGAGTTTAATGGCTATTGAATCTAAAAATCAAGTCTTGGAGTTTGAGAAAGGGGTTTAGATTTGGATCTATGCATTATGATCAATTAAGGGATTTCGTGATTTTGTGAAGTTTTTACTCGAAATTGAATTTGCTCAAATACTAAGTTTTAATCTGAATATTTTGTTATTTTTTTAATTGATGGATTTGCTAAGTTTTCTTGGTGCACAAATATGCACAAACATTTTTGTATGAATATCCTATTTTTGTGGTTTTGAAGAAATTGAATCCTTGAGTGTTTTATGGATTTTTGGCATTGATATGGTTTGGAACATAATACGAAGTTATTTCAATGTATAATTGATTCTTAAAAACTCTATTTTTGAAGATGTATATGTTCATGTCTTATTTTTGAAGAAATTCAACAAATTGATACTTTTATTAATTGGAAGTGGTTTTGATTTGTTTTTGTGAACTCTTATATACTCTACAAGTCATATTTGACCATATCAGAAATGTACTTTTTGCATATTTCGTTTTGATAAAGTAAAACTCCGTATCGGTTGAAATGTGCACAAACTAAAACTGCAGTCTGTAGGTATGACAGTGGACTGGTAAGTTTCGACAGTCGACCATCGTGATCCTGGCTGCAATGTTTTCTCGAGGTTTTGGATTTTTAGGCGGGACAGTCGACTAACCACCTTATACAGTCGACTATCACTACTCAGATTTGTGTTTTCTTGATGTATTGGATTTTCATGCGGGACAGTCAACTGAACACTTTACACAGTCGACTGCCACTGCTCTGATTTATGTTTTCTTAAAGCTTTGGATTTTACGCGGGACAGTCGACTGGCTACAGTATGCAGCCGACTGCCACTGCACTGCTTGATATTTTCTTGAGTTTGGATTTCGCGTGGGACAGTCGACTGACTACCCTATGAAGTTGACTGCTACCGCTCTGACTGATGTTTTCTTGAATTTTCTGATGCTTCTTTTGATCGATTGTTCCTTCAATATTATATTGTTTTAAAAGATGTTTTGCTACAGATTGAAAATGTTTTGCAGAAATTTATATTGGAGCTTTAAATGTATTCTTTTGGACCTTATTTGAGTTATACGTATTTTCAAAGGAATTGATGTTTTGTGATATTCTACAACTTAAAAATATGATTTTCAATTATTTAATAGATTTAATATTTATTTGGATTCTGGAATTTTATATAAGATTTGGATTTTTGTTGATTTAAGAAGCTTCTTCATATAATTGTTTTGACAATGGATTTGTGAGTTTTATTGAAAGTTTTGGTCTTGATGGATGAGTTATGATTTCTCTAGGAGTTAAGTGGGAGTCCTGTGAACCAGCGATGAGATTTGTGGATTTAGACCTGCGGGGTCATGGGTTTATTTTGTGGATTTAAGTCCGGCATGATACACTAACTCTAGAGATGAGAATTTTTGTGTTTTAATAATAACCAACTTTAGGACAGGCACTAGTGGAGATGTGATGGAACTTCAGAAACGTAAATATATGCTCTTGGTCTGTTAGTCCAACGGATGCGTTCCGTAACTGTTTGTTGTCCTGTCTCGAGAGGACATTTGTATTTCGCGGGTCGAGGATCTGCAGGCCTATTCACGGAGCATGCAGGGTACATTCGCGTGTCGAGAGTCGACTGGCCTATTCACGGGATGTACTCGGTGTATCTGCACGTTGAGGGCCTCGCAAGCCTATTCGTGGGGTACACGGTTGGGAGGTGATTCTCCGGTTTTAGAGCTATTCTTACATGATGCTTGCGCGTCGAGGGCTGTGATGCCTATTCGCGGAATATTCTGGATCTTGTTTTCCATCATCACCGTAGTAGGATTAGTTTGCATAACGAGAGATTTAACCCTATAAAGTGGAGATCGTTAAGGGCTTGCACCGGACCTATGTAGTATGTAATTCATAAAATCCGACAAGTATGCATTAGAGAGTCAGCATATAGCATTGATGTTTCTTGACTTGATTTTATGCATGTTGTTTTCTGTTTTTTTCTACACTTGACACTTAAGACTAGTTCACTTGATATTTTCATATTTTATTTATTGTTGTTCCTTATTTCATTTATTCTTGTTGTTGATACATGTCGTTTATGATATTATGTTTCATGTTTATTTATGTTGTATTTATTTTTATGTTACTCACACCGTTATGGCTGACCCCTGTAGTTTTGGGGGTTAAAGTTATCTCTAGCCTCATGTTTTACAGGTAGATACTTATAACTTGGGATTTGGATGCTTGAGATAGAATTGATGTTATGGCTTATGTAAATTTGTAAAAGAAAGTGTTGTAAAAGAAAGATTGTAATTCAAGGTGTTTTGTATTCCGCTGTGCTTTGTAAACAATTAATGTAATAAAAGTTGAAATAAAAATTATATGTGTTTTTGGCTATGTTTACTATTGAAATTGAAGTTGATGCTGGGAATTGTACCACGTATTTCTAAGATATCATATTGGAAATTCGGGGCGCTAAATCTTCATACCTTCAAGGAGATCCTATAAACTCTACCAAGAGTTCCTAAAGCTTCTAGGGCTCTCACATCTTGCAAGTTGCAACTTCCACTAAAGTATTTCCAGAGACCTGCCAACTCTAGATCTTGAAGTGACTATTGAGACACCGAAAATTTTACAATAATTTTTCTAAATAAGGGATTCTTGTTAAATATGGAGATCCACACGGCATAGTTACTGTCACAGTATTAGAATTAAACCGCAATAGCTATCAGGACATTGAAATTTGAAAGTCAAACAGGGGCCAAACAGGCTGACCATTAATTAGCCTCTGGTTCAATAAACTGATCTTCCTGATGTTTTCTGAATTGGAAGTCAGGTAGTGAAAGCCAAAACAGGTTAACCACTAGTCAGTTTCTGGTTCAATAAACTGATCTTCCTGACATTTTATGATTTGTGAGTCAAGTATGAGATTTGGTTATTTTAAGTTTGAGTGAAATATCGCGATAATGAGCTTGGCAGATTGAATCATCTACGACCTTTCCAGCTCAGAAAATGTAACACTTACCCATAATAGTAGCAAGCACAAAGCGGTTATCCAGACTCCAAACAATCATATTGACGCCACGAGGAGTTGGCTGATATCTTTGTCGTGGGCCCCCACGAGGCGGTTGGGGAGGCAACGGTGGTGGAGGAACCTTAAGATGATAAGCACGCGTCCAACGTCCAACTTTTCCCTACAAATAAACCAAAAATCATAAATCGAGAGAAATCACCATCAAACGACAGGTCCTGTGTCGGACTAAAGCACAACAATTAAGCAAATCAATACAGAAAAGCATTTAAATCAACATTTTTCATTCCGTTTTCTCCACCAAGATCCAACCATATGGAAAGAACATATATTGATAGACGAACAAAAGTAGACATCAATTTTGATAGACAAGCTCATAGACAATAAACCAATTGTTGAAGCAAAAATAAGGCAATCATATTAGAAAGGGGGTTGTATTGGCAGTGTGAATGAGGCAGCAATAATATCAATTTAAACATATACACAAATATCATGTGTATATGTTTATACACAATGAGGCAGCAATGAGGATAAGTGCTCATCCATCTGTAACAACCTTACATGGAACCTACTAGTAGCTCAACCCTGGTCCCTAGAATCAACTTTATCCTATAAAAGATTATATGAACTCGGTGATTTTATATCTACACATATTCCTTCATATTTTAAAAGCATTTACATGTCTGCTAAATCTTAAGTAACAACACTTTTTTCATGAATGGTTTGAGTCTTGATATCATCATTGTCTCAAATAAAGATGTGTTGCAGTCCCAATCATGAATGTGTGACTGAGATAAATTACGAAACCAAGGCAATACTTGGAACGGACCGGCCACTACAATTATAAGATAAACAGCTGAGAAGGCATGAATTCTGTACATACAGGCAAGGTAAAAATTGAATTGAAGGGGGGGAAACACACACACACACACATACATAATGTACTTAATCATATATGCGTGAAAAGAAAAGAAAAGGACATCAGTAATATAAGTTGAGCTCACATGGGATCGTCGAGATCTTGGAATCCAAATAATTGCACTGCCATCACGAGAACATGTAACTATGTTGTCATGAGTGAACCTAGGAGACCAAAAAGTTAATGTCAAACTATGGACTGATTAGCCAGACAAAAAAGAGTCAATAAGGGTAGTATGTCTTCTATCATAAAATTTTGAAGAACACGAGATTACGTGAATCAAATTGCTAAGAAAGCAAAAAAGTCAGAACAAACCAGGAGTTTTTGAACTTTGGAACATTCTCCTCCTTGAAAGTATCAGCCGTAGCAGATCTAGATGCCACTGAACAGCCACTAAATCAAAAGGCAACCAAGATTAGCATGTGTGAACAAATATAAAAATGTTTTTTTTTAATTCAGCTAACCAACCTGAACTGCACATAATTGACATCATTTTCGTGGCCAGATAAGAGATCCATCTCATGATTTGGATGTTCCGAGTCATCTGAGTTGATTTTACAAGCATTCCAAACCTGTAATCAACTAGCTTGTCAAGAAAAGTTGTGAGAATATTGGGAAACTGTGCAAATCCATCTTAATGATCTAAACAAAAAGGATTTTATTCAGAAATCCATAACAATAATGATATACCCTTGCATATGTGTCCGAGCTACCAGTAACAAAAACAGTCCCATTTGCATTGTAAGCACAGCATAAGATCTGATGATTTTGTTGACTAACACTTGATGAGGGATCAGAACTCTTTCCTGTGATCAGCTTATGGTTATCAACATAAGTTCTTGTCCTCGAACAACAATATATTAGCCAAACATGTGCTTGGGAGTAAACTAACCAGCTAAAGCATCTGGAGGCTTCGGGACACATATTCGTGGGCTCAGCTGTGAATGCCTAGCATCCCAGATACGACAAGTTCCATCATCAGAAGACCTATTCATCATAAACGCTATAAATAATCAAAATACACACAACTTAAAGGAAGATGACATATTATATGAAATATGGTAGCTAATTATGATACCTAAATACACATATGTCATGCATAATCCTAATTAGGTGATGAAATGCAAATATCAAAAGGCATTCATGTGTAAAATTACGGACAAATCAAACAGATGTGTGAGATGACATCAGTCAACTACCCAAACAGTCAAAAATATTTTACCATGGTCCTGTATCACTTTACAGGCCGACCATGAAGGAACAATATTTTGCGCTAGTCCTGTATCACTTTGCGGGCCAATCATAGAGGAGCAAGTAGGTTTAAGCAGCAAGTTTCAAACATCAACCCTAATTCCGTTATTTTAATAGTATACGAATATATTTCAGCTTCTATTTGGCAGAAAGAATGCTGCTTTCGGCAATGCACTTTTGAACAAACCCAAGATAAAATAGTGTTTTTTTCTATAGTTTTAAGATTATAATACCAAAATATGCCAGCATATGCATATAATGCAAAAGACCCTTCATCTCAACAACTATAACATAAGACATAGTTGTTAGGATAGTACAAAACACGATATGTATCAATACGATACGATTCAGAAGAGAAACAGTACATATCAGATATGTGTATCGTAGGTTACAATAAATCGTACGATACTCAGTTTTTAACGCCCCGTAATTTTTAATACAATATTTTGAATTTATGAATAATAATTCCTAAATCAATTTATTTAATTATTTTGAATTTTTGCAAAATTGACATCTTCACACGTGCAAATATTTTTTAGGTGCAAATTTTCACTTTTGAAATTCTGAATAAATTCCCCTATTTATAATTGAGTATATTCTAAATTTTGGAATTTTTCTGAATAAAGAAACTATTTTTGTAAATACCTTGAAAGAAAAGGATTTTTGTGCAAAATGTCGATTGGAGGCAAAATTCGAAGTAAATTTTTTGTTGTGCTGTTTCGGTAGGCCGATCTGACAATGGGGAGATTGGGGGGAGAGATTTTATCCCTCTAATTTAATTTTATTTGATTTTATTGAGTAAATATATAATTATGCAATTTTGGGATTGTTGGGGGACTAAATTGCAAAACTGCGATCAAAACCCTAATTTTTCAGAACCTAGCTACATAACAGACAGCATGAACAAAGGATTTACAGCTAAAAATATATTTTCTATATTTTGTGATTTATTAAGCATTTTTCTGAAATTTATAATTTTGCGCGTGCAAAACACGTGCAAGTATTTTTCTTGGGAAATAAAAAGTCGGAAAATTTATTTGGAAAATCTAATCTTTATTAGTAGATAATAATTCTAATTTTCTGGATTTTTATGAATGATTTATGGCATGTTGCAAATATTTCAAAGAGAATGACTTTTGTGTAAAATTGCCACTCAGATGCAAATTTTTGAAAACTTAGATTTCTGGGCTGCACATGAGGGACCGGTCAACTATGAAGCACGGATACGGGTACGCGTATCCGATACGGTACGTATCGGATACGCGGATACGTCGATTTCTCAAAAACTAGGATATGGGTACGTTAGGATACGCTTAAATAAAATAAATAATTAATAATTAATAATATATATTATAAATAGAAATTGAATTCCTTAAGTTATATATACTTAAACAGTTAAACTAATTTTTTTTATCTTATGCAAGTATTTAAACTATTTTTACTCATCCAATTTTTCTATGTTAAATAGGTTGAACTTGCAAGCAGGACAAAAAGAAAGAAGCCAATACAGGGATAACTTACAAGGAGTTCATGAATACCATTTGTTAAATTTATGACAATTATGTAATGTTATTTTGTTATTGTAATATTTTCTTAAAGTGGCATGTATGTGAGAAATGAGAATCACTCTAATGACACCTTAAAACATTACTAATTACTAAATATGATATAAACTAACTAACAAGTAACAATTCATAATCTGTAAATATTATCAAAGCTTTACTTAGTTCCTCCAAGCATATCAAACTCAGTATGAAACTAAAGATAATGAACTAAATAGAGATTCAGTAGCTAGAAGCATTACTCAGAATTTTCCCTAGCTGATAACCCATTACTCAGAAAACCAAAGAGAAATAATAATCTCCAACCAAAGAGAAATGATAACCCATTGCTCAGAAAACAATATGCACATATTTGAAAGGATATTTCAGACCAAGAACATATCAAATCTTACAACAAATGAAACATAATAAATAAAGAACTGAAACCGATAATAATAAATAAAGAACTGCAAAAATTAAAAATTGAAAGTACCTTTATCTGAGGATGAGGGAGAGAAAGGAGATTTCGATTTTCGATTTTCGATTTTCGATTGAGAGAGAGAGGGCCAATGCTAGGGTTTCAATTTTCGATCGGACGGGGTGAGAGAGAGAGGAGGATCGGGGTGAGAGAGAGAGAAGAGCGGTAGGGTTTGGATCGATTAGGGTGAGAAAGGGAGACAGAGAGAAGAGCGGTAGATTGGGATGAGAGGAGATAGAGAGACTGAGAGGGAGATCGGGTGACTGGGTGAGAAAGAGAAAGAAAAATGGGCTTGGGCTTGGGCCAGGCCGAAAAAGATAAAAAAACAAGAAAAACAAAAAAATGTATCGGCGGCGTATCCCGCTGTATCGGCCGCGTATCCCTATCCCGCTGTATCGGCCGCGTATCCCAGCGTATCGGGAGAGTATCTGATATTTTTTTATTATTATTATTTTTAAATTACTCCCGATACGTATCGGATACGTATCGGATACGTATCGGGAGAGTATCGTACGCATATCGTGTCCGATACGTTCAGGATACTTGGTACGCGACCCCCCCGCAAGGTATCCGTGCTTCATAGCCGGTCAACTAGGTGTGCTTACGGGATATTAAATCTTACCCTAATTGATTAATGAACTACTTGATATGGAAGATTTACGTATGCATGTAAATATTTAATTTGGTAGGGAGATTTTTGTAAAATCTTCGCAAACCCTAGGATCTGGACCCTCCCGACCTATATTAGCAACAACAACAGCCTGTTCTCTGTTGTGAACAAAAATATCATATTCTTTACTATTTCTTGGAGTTTGGAGCTTGGATCTTTGAATTTTCGCAAGGAGGAGGAGGAGCTTTCTTTCTATTATTATTATTATTCAATTGATCTTCTTTGATGTGGGTGGTACTTCTTGTCTCTTAATGTGTTTTTTTTCTTTCTCATGAACAATGTGGAATCATGCTAGGGATTAGATTTTGGACGAATATGATTATATTAGCATGAACATGATGTTTTGTTTATGAGATGATCGTAGAGATAGATTGTTAGATAAAATTTGTTTATTAATATGATAAAAATCAAATCTTGGTGGCATGATACTCTTATTTTGATTCTCTCTAGTATGATGATTATTTTATGCATAAAGGATCATGTTTTATTTGGGGAAAGTGATTTTATGAACCCATGTATTATTGTAGATGATTAGAGTTGTCATATGTTCTAAATACTCATGTTGATCTAAACTAAGTTGTTCTTGAAATATAGTGGTTTATGCATGAAAGATCAATACTTCTAATTTAAGAAATAGATCTAATGAGAGCATATGTGATTGTAAATGTTAGATCGTGGTGTATAATTCAAGCAGCACGTTTTAAAAGATTAAAAGATGACATCTTTATGTTTAATTCACTATTTTCATTGGAGAAAATTTTTATGAATTGTTTGGAACATGAAATATTGGGTGAATAATTCAAAAGAATCAATTTGGAAAGATTTGGGTTTGGAAACCCTAGGGTTTGGGGGTGGGTTACTGTTCAACCCGAGGCTGCTGTTTTTTTTTGGGCCTTCGGTTTTGGGGTTGGCTTGATTTTGAGGAGCGTTTGTGAGGGGGATTGTGTGCTAGGGTTTGAGGATACCAGTGTACACATATATAAGTGCATATATATGTGTTAATCTAATATTTGTGTGAGATTTGATTGAGTTTTGATGGAGTTTCAAAGTTGTTAAATTTTAGATTTTGAATAAAAGATAGTTTCCAGAACTTGTTAAATTTAACCCCTTTAAACTAATTTGTTTGAGTCCAGATTTTTTTGGTGTGTTCTCTCATGTGTGCTGAATTTAAATTTGGAGTGTACTGTTTTGAAGAACAAAATCATATCTTTCAAATTTTGTGAAAATCTAGCTTCAGTTTTTAATATATTTAAATAATGTTTTGAGGGAAATAAAACTATGTTTTGAGATATCAAATTCTCAGTTTTGAAGGTCTATTTATTTCAGTTTTTAGAGATGAAAACCTTGAGTTCTAAAGGGGTATTTTTCAAATTCTAAAAGAGGCAAGTTACAGATTTTATGAAAAGTGTGAGTTTCAGTTTATTGATGATTTAGGGCTACTATCTTCGAGCGAATGGTTTATAAATTTGGCAACGAATTCTATGGTTATGGAGTAAGTATAAACTCAATTTTTCAGAATTTAATATTCACTTTTAAATGGACTGCTCTTAAGGATAAGAAGGTATAAGTTTCAGATTTAAGGAGAAATGAGTTTTCAATTTTTGACATGTTTGAGTTGCAATTTCGAACGTATAAATCTATACTTTCATAGATGAAATTCTCTGTTTTGAGGGATTATATGTTTCAGTTTTGAAGGATAATTATTTCAGAATTTTAAGAGTTATTTTCAGTTTTAAAGAAGTGTAAATTTCAGATTTTGGAAACTATAAAATTTCAGATTTTGGGGATGAATCCCATATATTTAAGATATTCGTTTCAGCTGAGATTGAATGAATTTATAGTTAAATTAATTGAACTTTATGGATGAACGGGAAGTGAGATTCAAAAGGTTGAGTTGAAAGAATTTTCATAAGTTGAATTTGTTTCCATATATGGAAGAGTATTATATATAATTGAACCAAGATGGGTTGTGATTGGAGATTTAGGGTTAGTTGTGGACCCTAGAAAGTTAGTTGAGGATTTTTGTATTGTGAGCACTAGAGATTAAGAAGGACCCAAAATTACCGGCAGTAAATTAATTGATTGTGGGAATCGGCCAGGAAAGGCTAGTGGTTCTAGTTTCGTGGGTTTAAATCCGGTAGGGTGGAGCTAGCTCTAGGTGGCTCAGGTTACTTATATGTATACATAAGGACATGCGCTAGATTGGGAGATATGATGGAACTTGAGCAACGTAAGTATGATCTCTGTTTCAATCGGGCGGATGTATTCTGAGACTGTGTGATTTTTGTGTCTTTAGTATGTTCGTGCAGTACACTTGTACAGTCTGGCGAAATGCGTTCCGAGACTGGGGTCTAATTGCGGAATGTCTAGAAGTGAGACGAATTCTGTATGTTTGTGCAGTACACTTGTACAGTTGGACGGATATATTCCGGGACTGTGACTAGCGAAAAGTACGACAGGGAGGTGATTCTCCAGAATTAGAGCGATGCTTACGGGGTGCTTGCGTGTTTACACTTGTACAACTCGACGGGATGCATACCGGGGCTGGGGTCTATTCACAGAGTGTCGTAGGTTAGTTGCATAACGAGGGATAGAACCCTATGAAGTGAAGAATGATAAGGGCTTGCACCGGACCTATGTAGTATGGGATGCATAGAATTAGACAAGTATGCATTTGAAATCATCATAAGCATTTGTATTTTCCTAACTTGTTTTATGTATGCTTACTTTTTGTTTTCATCTCATACACTTGACACTTAGCCTAGCTTCACTTGTTTTATGTTTCTTTCACTGTTGTTCTATGTTCTATCTATTATTGTTTATGCAACATTTATTATTGTTTTATTAATATGCATCAAGTTTATGATTGTGAGATTCAGAAGTATCACTATTACTATAGTTGACGTCAGTTGCATTTAACTGACGTGCCCCCTTTCAATAGACTTTTGCAGAATATCAGTTATGGATAGTATTGATGCAAATAAAGCTTGGAGTATAAATGCAAATTAAAGATTCTGTGTTGAAAATTTTGTAATTACTGTATTTGATTCCGCTGTGTTTGTAAGAAGAGAAGATGTAATAAAAAAGTTTAAATTTTTTCCTGTATTTTGTACTGTGTTTGGATTACATTGAAATTGATTCTAGAAATTATGCCACTTATTTCTAATTTTATTTATTGAAATTTTGGAGCGCTACAGTATCGCACTATCCGAAACGTATCTTTCGATGCGATATGATATAGTTAAGCCGTAAAAGAAAAAACTCAACTAATTATATTGACACATCTTTGGTTTATGTTGGTATTTGACTATTTTCTAGGTGTGATGTGGTATGATTTTGGTTTTTATATTTAAATCATAACACTACATAATTTGTTCTTATATTAAATATCAACTGAAAGTCTAAAACATTAAATGTTTTTAATTAGTTATTTATATGTCTAATAATTAAATGCAATTTTTACGTCCACAAAAGATATACAGCTGTGTGCAGCTTTACATTTGATGTTAAATTTTTGTGAATGTTATTCACATCATAAAAAAAATTCGTCTTCTTTTCTTCCACCTTTTACAATTCTTGATATCTAATATCATTAAGCTAAAGACTATTACGTATCTTTTTTGTGTTGCTCAACAAGACAACAAGAACAATGAACTTGTAGAGCCTAAAATAAGAGATTAAATTTGTTTGAGATTAGATTATAAAAATCATTAATAATCTCGGTTACAATCTTTACAGTTCTCCATTGCTATATAAAGCTCCTGTTTGCGTCTTAAGTACTTGAAGCAATTATTCATGTTAGTTAATCATTCCATGTTCTAAATTTGTTCGTATTTCTAGAAAATACCATTGTATAATTTTTAAATATAACTTTTTTCAATATGTAACAATAAATCTTATGATACAGACACAATACGATACACAATATGAAATCCATGTAAACGATACACAATATGATACTAATATGGCTAAAAATAGGATTAAATCAGGACAGTTCAAATCGGGCACGATTCTTAAAGTACTCAAGGGTAAAATGGTCACTTCACCTACAGACGGGTCTGAAATGAAAACTGGGTCTTTCTTCAAAGCCCAATAACCCATAAACGGATATGTCCTATTGGGTATGGGTAGCAACTCACTACAAACCAGCCCAAAATATCTAAAGAGTAATTCAAATTCATGGTTATCTATATGAAACGATTTAAACTCTACGTCTTATCCAAAAACATCGGAAAGTAGAGATAAATCCTTATCTCGAAACGGGTCCCTAAGGCGACAATAAATACCCCTCTCCCACCCACCATAAGAAGGTAATCAATCTTTTTCCACATAAAGCTCTTTCATAATCTTCCTGATTACTGACAAGAGCGTCGGAGGGTTCGTCGCCGGAATCCATCCCGGTGTATCGAACTTTTTGCAGGTTCACGGCAGGAGCAAGAAACCAGTCAAACACCGGTGAAGGTCGACAGGTTTGCCTTTATTGTTTCCAAAAGAATCCACAAATTTATATGTTTGCTCCCACACCAAAATTAGCAGCAACAGATACATTGATCTGACAACTACTCAACATAAGCTCTAACACTACGCTTCTGGCTTCCAATATTTACAATCTCAAGATGATGAAATTGATTAAGCAGAACAATGGCTACAGAATTTACCTTCTATACAAAATGACAACACCAACTAAATGATAACTATTTCTCAGTTGGGCCACAAATCTCATGCAAAAAATTTCTAAGTATTTAAATTTCAGAACCACCGAATTTGCATCATGGAATTTTTTTAAAAAGTCGAAAGGCAAAAACTAGATGACATGTATGAACTGGTTAAAAATTACAAGAACCAATCAAAAAGAGAAGCTTATCAAAGAGCACTCACGATAACAGCTGGTAAACAGTGCGTGGACTAAAGGCAATTGCAGTCACAGCTCCAGTATGTCCCCTTAGAACTGAAATAGGTAGCCCATCAGGCAAACGCCACTACATTAAAACGAAACAAACATTATAAAAAAAAAAAAAAGATGTTCCAATAGTAGTATCAACAAATACTAACAATATTGCATATACGAACTCATCAACTTACAACTCTGATGATGAAGTCATTTGAAGAAGATGCCACCAAAGCATTATTAGAGCTCACTGCTAAGTCGGTGATATCTCCCTTAAAATACATCCAAGAAAAAAAATAAAATACAATAAGAACAGGTAAAAAAGTTGGTTTAAACGGATAAGGAGAAATGATCCAGACTCACTTCATGCCCCCGGCAGCTAGCCAGGCAAAATGCAGTTTCCATCGACCATATTTTAACAAGGCGATCATCCGAACCAGTGATCACAAACCGCCCTGAACGATCAAATATGGCTACAAAAAAGAACCAGCAAAAAACATTATATATATATATATATATATTACCACCAAACAAAATGCTTATAGTAGTGGTACAAGCTTTGTATTGAAACAAAGGTTCAAAAGAACAGAGAAAATACCAAACAGAATAAAAAAATATTGAATTAAAACTATCAATAGTGAATTTCAAGTAGCCAACAAGACGCATAAAAGTTTTTGATTCATGAATCTTCACAGAAATCATCTTTATCGTGGACATATTGCTGTAACAAGAATGTCCACATCCATTTGTATAACTTGCATCCACAGCAACTCATTAGGTTTTTCCTGTCTCTCACAACAGTAAAAAAATTAAGGCAGAAATCCAAACAAAGCATCAGATATATGTGTCCACTATATAAGATGCCCCTATAACCCTCTCTACCCTTCTTCAACCATCCTCTTCAACATATGCTCATTCCTCACATGATCTAACTTCATTTCCATCTAACCTTATCGTTAGTTTTTAGATAATTTATCATGTCTGAAGTATCTGCATTGCACATATCTAGCTGCTAGTTAGAAATGTGAGAAGGCACCAGAAGAGTAAAAACAACGACTAAAAGTTAAAACCCCACAGTAATCATAGAGAAGAAAACAATAGTATCTAATTAAAATTAAATTCTCCATGAGAAGCAAAACGTTAAAAATTATATTGTATCATCCAAAAGTGACAATTTTATTCCGGCTAAATTTGAAGAAGAAAAAAAACCCTTGAACTATCCCCTTTATGTAGAAAACCTAAGTGAGGTTTTTTTTATGCAGAAAACCTCCTTGAACTATGGTTGCAAAAAACCCCACTCCGATGGTGTGAGCTTTCTGCTAAAGTTGAGTGAGCTTTTTTGAAAATAATCAGGAAGATGCATGATGTTTTCTGAACCAACTTTCAAAGTTGAATGAGGTTATCTAATACAAGCATATAAGTTAGATGTGGTTTTTAAAAATATACTTTAGGGGTTATTTTGCAACTATAATTCAGTGAGGTTTTTTGCATAAAAAATAGCTTTGTGAGGTTTTCTGCATAAAGGGGATAGTTCAAGGGGTTTTTTTCTAATTTAGCCTTTTATTTCTCCTCATTCACATTTTGCTAGCATGTTATAGTTAGATAAAGCAAAAGCAAAGAAAATTTCACTCAGAAAAAGTCTGACTTATTTTCACATGCAGGGGTAAGAGTCTCCACCCATCTCTCAAATGGGTTCAAATGGGTTGCCATTTTCATATTTGGAAGAAATACCCCCCACACCCACCTCTCAAATGAGTTGCCAAATTTGAGAAAAGCCATTTTCTTTCTCAAATTTAGCAAACCAAATGGCAATTGCCATGTCACCATCACCGGCTTAGGGGGTTTGCACGCTACAATAGCGTTTGCAACAGAGAATTATATATATATATATATATATATATATATATATATATATAGACACACACACACTATTATACACTATTATATATATATATATTTGACAACTCAAATGGCAACCATGGGTGCGGAACCTATTACCATTTTTTGGCAAAGTTGTCCTTTAGGTTGCCAAAATTGAAAATGACAACCCCATGGGTGGAGATGCTCTAAGTGTAAGGCAGTACCAGAGCTTTTCTCTACATAGTCAATGGAATACTGTATAAACATAAACAGTTCTTTTGGAAGCACTAGCAACTAAAGAAGATGTAAACTATCTTCATCCAGGAAGCACGGGTACGGGTACTCTCATATAACTGGCATACCGGTGTCGGGTACCTAGTGGGAGACAATACTCAGGCACTCCCAAGGACTACCTAATTTTTTAATATATTTTACAACTTTCGACACTGTTCTGTTTAAATATATACCTCGGGATCCTGATGTAATTTCATAAACTTGTTTAAAGTTTTGCTCGAAGACAAAACAAGTATCCCAATATTTTAACATTTTGATTATCATATTTTGTTCCCAAACAAGCTTGTTATCAATAGTCTCTTCAATAGTGTTATGGAATGTTTGAATGCTTGCATATTTAACAAGATAAAGTTATTTATATATATCACGTAATATATTATATTTAGCGTACCCACAAATGCACCTATACCCAACATTTTGAATCGCATATCCCCGTACCCATGTCATACCATACCCGGACCCCATACCCGTCTCCGTGTTCATATTATACTTGAGTTTGGCTTTTAAACAATAAAAAGAAATAACTTCTTGTCACAATTGCATATTGGCCGATTAATCTGATCATAAATAGATCGGATAGAGCAAGTTTGAAATACCAAAAAACTTAAGGAGCTTTGACAAGATAGCAGAGCTCTTGCAGTCTGCAAAGTTCCTAGTCTTAGTTTATCTAATTTCATACTGATACATAATTCAGGAATATCACTTATACTGCAAATACTTCTATCATCAAAAGAAAAAAGAAAGAGAGATCACAAGACACTTAAAAGGCATTTTCCCTCACGCATTAGCTAAAAGAATACTGCAGGCTCTTAAAAGAAATTAGTTGAGGATATAACAGTGATACCACAGTAGACAGCATTTTGATGTCCCCTCACTCTTTTGATGACCTGCATCTTTTGCACCAGTGATGATGGCCTCGCAATGGCATAGCAAGCAGCACGGATGGATGGAGCACGATGGTGTTTTGAAAATCCGCTTCCTATTTCCCTCAACCTTAGTCCACGAACCTGATCAGCCTGCATGTGTGGCCAGCGCAGATAACCTGGTACATGATTGGCCCTCTTATCTTCTATATCCCTATCAGCTGAAGGTATAAAGTATTAGAAGATGCGTCTGAAATTGCATGCTTTCAAATAGTAACAAGGTTTAAATATATCATGCGGGCATACATGCTAGAAGAGAGAAGGAACCAGATCCCAGAACCGTTGGAACATCAGCTGCGTTTGGGGAGTTTCCTCCAACACTGACATGCAACTGAGGTGAACAGCTTATCATCAATTGCTTAAGAAGCTTTATTAAGTGATCTTTTTCAATATGAGGGTACCTACAGAGTTCATTTATGAAGTGAAAATTGGAGCTGATATATTTTGGTGAACATAATGGCATTATGACCATACATACAGAAGCTTATAAACTGTAAAAGAGAAAAAACACTATGCTCAACAACAGAGATATAACAATACATGCAAGATTCATGCAAGATTCAGACTCATTAGCCTCCTCACCTAGAACAGCAAACTACCCATTTCAACTTTTTACCACATGAACCAGGCCCTAGGAGTCCGATAATAAAATAAGACCCAACAAAAGTTTTCATCTTTCACAAAAGACCCTTTGTCTATAATTATAAGGTTATTGTCTGCAATACTAAAAGAATAACACTCATAAACAAGGTTAATCAAGGAGAAAGTGTATTCTAAGAGTTTCTAGACAATTGCTGAACCATGGAGATCACTTCTCCTTTAATCATGAAATCAAAACCTCTTGATAAAGGATAACCTATATTATGTCAATAGAAAACCCAGTAAATTCTTCAATCCATTTTGTGGGTTACAAATACACAGAGGGGTACTTTATTCAACAAGAGAGATTATTCGACAAGAGAGAAGGACATTAAAAGAAATATTAGGTAAAACCATGACCTTACCAAGGGAAGCTAGTTTGCACAAGATGGTACATTATCATTCTAAAAACTGCAGAACCACTTGTCTCCCGATGACCAAAATTTTATTAATCAAGTGAAATAGAAGCAAGCAGATAATAACAAATTCCAGATAACAAGGGAAAACATAGACATCTGAGGTAGTGGAAGAACAGAAGGCACAAGAGCAGCAACAAATCCATTAAACACAGCAGCCATATGAGGGACATAATGTTTGATCTATGAATTGGTAACTTTGTAACAATATAGATGGTAAATAATAAATCAACCTACAGAGTTTAATAGTAGCAACCTGCAAAGAGACTATAAAAGCACAGTAAACCAATGAAATCTAAATACAAGCTGCAAATCCTGTCACACACACACAAAAAGAGCATCTTCAGATAAGGAGAATGTGCACAAGTGTCAACATTAGTTAGTGCGTAGTACTCATCACAAAAAAAAAATTGAAAGACCGACATGTTCACCATTTGATAATGCATGACAAATTAAAAGGATTAATATGAAACTACGGAAACAATATAAAGTTGATACCTCTGGACTAAGTTAGCATAGCACAACGGAAGGGACTTGCCATCATCATCTTCATCTGGACTGCGGGCACCACTCCTTGAATACCAAGCATGGTATCTTCTAGGCAAAAGTTGATGCTCCAAAAGCTCATTCCAAAATTGTCCATAAGTTCTCTTGCATGGCCCAGCTGACAGAAAATGCATGATTAAAAAGTAAACTTCCCTGAGGTCAATATCCACATCTGCTTCAACAGGGAGGCCCGAAGCCATGTGTTGCTCAATCAAATGGACCTTCTCCGGCACCTTCTTTGATATAATTAAAGGTGCATTGCTACCTGAAGGTGCATCACTAGGGGTTTTGGCCTTCCTGAGAACCATCATTCATGTCATACCTGGAGTTGCACAACTTAAGTGCACATTAGGCACCATTCAGGCAAATATAACCAAGATAGTTTTAAATCAGTTGGACCACATTAAAGTATTGGTTCGAGAGAATCATCATTGAAGTTTTCACAAAGTTCTAACATTATAAACTGTAAAAGGCAAAGAAGCTAGGTGTTTTATAATGCACAGGGTATAATAGGTAGAAAGAAGAAGAAATTATGCACACTGTTAAAATATGTATATATACCCCTCAGCCCTCACCAGAACATTGGAGTTTTGGAGTAGTGGATAGACATTTCAAATTGTGTCAAAGCCACCTAGGTACAATTCCTACCATGCATATTAAAATGCATATTCTTAAAAGGGTTTTCATTTATAAGTTATAACCCTCTTAATTATAAATATTTGCTATAAGGCCTCCCAATTCTTCATATTTCACATTAGGTTCCCCATTTTTAAGACTGTTAGTTGCCAAAGGTCCAACTTGAACACTTCCATTTTAAATCAAAATCACTATAGTTACCAAACTTGGTAGAAGATTCTCCAATTCACTCTTAAATTGGTTAGCTAGGTAACAACAGTAACTTTAGTTTTAAAGGGAAAATGTTCAAATAGGAACTATTGCAAATAATGGGCTGCAACTGGAGGACCTTAGGAAATACCAAGGATTGGAGGGGCCTAATTGCAGTATATGTGAATAATATAAACATCTAATCCCCAACCCTCATTGCAACATTGATTTGGAGTGTCAGTGTAATGGTATGGACACTTCACACACGCAATCAAACGGAATACCAAGATCACACTTTCGGCTAACCAAACCGCATCTATGCAGGACAAAGATTTTACTTTAAATTAGATTTCACCCACCATCAGATCTGAAAACCCTTCTCCCTCCTCAGCAACCACCTCTCTCCTCTAACCCACCATCAGATGTTGTATGCCAAGCCACCGATTGCGACCACCTCCTCCGACTGTCTAGCCCCCGACCGCAACCTCCTCCGGCGCGCCATGCCCCCAACTGCGGCCACCTCCTCCGACCACCTATCCCCCGATCTGACCTCCTCGGGATCGCCATGCCACCGACCATGACCACCTACTCTGACCCCTCGCCACCGCCGCTACAACCACCTCACCTCCTCCGCCATGGATGTGTGTGTGTGTGTGAGAGAGAGAAGGTATGCTTCCCTGCTCTCTCTTTGGTTGTTTTGATTGTGTGTGAGAGTATTGATGGTGAGGGGGGAAGAGTGTGAGAGTAAGGGAGAGCAGAAGATGTGCCTCACTACTCCCTCTTTCACTCTGGATTTGATGGGAATCTGATTTAATGATTGCGATTGAGAATGAGGAGAGTAGTTGATTGGATTTGGCATATGGATTGGAATGGAAATGAGAAGAGAAAGAGGAAGATTGGGTCTATGTTAGAATTTGAGTGAGTGTGGAGAAGATCTGAAAGACGAAGGCGCTTCCCTGTTGCTCTCCTTAAAGAGGGCAGGTAGCGCGGGTGAGCGGACGGTAGTCGATGCAACAGGAATGTTGGGGTTGGGCCCGTCGACGGGGTCCCCCCACTGCCAATGGCTTCGATGTTGCTAACGATGCTTTCGTGGGAGAAGCGTTTCCATTGTGAGCGGGCGTTTCGAATTTCAAAACGGTTGGGCACCAAAAATCCCATCCGATTTATTTCAGGTAGGTGTGCGCGTACCACGTGAGTGGCGCACGAAGCTAAAATGACGTACAGACATCTCCAATGGGCCAAGTATTGTGACTGGGACAAGAAGGGGTCCAGTACAATAATAGAAAAAATTCTTTTGGGCCTGCATGGGGTCCAGTACGGTTTTGAGGTTATATTTTGGGCTCAAGAAGGGATTCGAATTTTCCTCTCCTCTGGCGTGATGACTCAGAAATCACTTGTTAGTGCGATGTATCTTTCAGGTCAATTGCCCACCCTCCAGGGCTTTATTGGAGGGACCGTTGTTGTCTGTATTGATCATATTGCTTTATGTTTTGTCTATTGTCCCACCCTCCCATGTACAACTGGAAGTCTTATGTTTATTTCCCGTAATGTAGGTTGTATATTTGGCCCAATACTTTGGGTTTGTTTTATTAATTTTTGATTAATGAAAAAGGGTGGCTATATTCCACCTTTTCCCTAAAAAGGATTTTACTTTAAAGAGATGGACAAAAGAATAGAGATCCTCACAAGCTCAATCCCTTAAACTGGTTTTCAACTGGAGCATAAACCTAATTTACAATATCTCAACAATACTAAGTTTCCTTTACACAAGACAACTATATAGGTGGTCCTCTTATACAATCCATCAAATGTAGAAGAAAAAAAGGCCAGATAGCTCAAACTAATTATTACAGGGATAGTACTTTGGTGCATGTTATACATTTGTAATTAAAAGGAACTTACACAAACATCATTCCAAGACTAAACTGGTACTTTGGTGCAAAACCCAGATGCAGTTGTAAGTGAAAACCAAAAATTTTCCTCCAAAACTTCTAATCCAATTACCAAAATATCCTCTACTTCACAAATAACCTTTATTCTATATATTACTATTATCATTTCCCTCCAAAACATAAAGAACATATAGGTAAATTGAGTTTAAAAGTTTCGGGGGGGGACTTTGAATTTCCATATGCAATTGCAATTACAACTTGCACATGCAAGCTACCAAAGATCCCCCAAAAGTGTCTTTGGATTAATCATATGTTCTCAAAAAATTGCAAATTCAAATTTTAATAGCGGAATTATCAAGTCACCACTATCCAAATTAATGACGAAATCGTAATGGTAGATAAACTAGAATCCTTTAAAATTTTTGAAAGTTTTCAAAGGGTTCAAACTCTTGCTCACTTTCTGCAACTAAAGGTAGTAATAATGTAAATAAGGGGTGGCAACTGGTCAGGTTTAGGTCGAATCAGACAAGATCCATATGTGGATCCACCGATCCACTAAGATTTTCTAGGATCCATATGTGGATCCAAACCCATTAAAGTTTCGGATTCGGATTCAGATTTCATTATTACTTTTATAAAAGAATTACAATTTGTATAAAATAATTAAAAGTTTCTCATTATATATTCAAAACAATGAAATAAACATATAAACAACAATCATATGACCAAAGATTAATCTTATCCCGATAGCTAAGCATAACTTTCCGCCTTATATTAAAAAGAAGAAAGAATGTTGCCGCTGCGTGCATACTAGTGTTTGTATTGCCTATTAAACAATTTGTTTAATGGGTTTGGAAAAAGATTAAATAAAATATCTAAGTATTAGACTCTAAGTGCATTTACGAATGCATAACTAATTTATATATAGGATTATCCATTAGGTTATCGGGTAAGAATTATTAAGGATCCATATTTGGCTCCAATAAGAAAATAGATCTATTTATAGGATATATACCCTACCCATTAAACTAATGAATCCATTTTGGAGGAGCCATGCCCTAAAATTTGGGTTGGATTCGGATCGGGTTGTCAGGTTGTCGCATAAAATTGCCACCCCTAGGTGTAATACTGTCAAAACAACTTATTAAACTTCAGAACCACAATACCTGAATATTTTCCTTACAGCAATTACTGATATGCAATCTCTTGCGCTGCAGTATTGCCAAATCTTTCCAGAATATTCTTGGTACTTTCAGAATGACAAACTTAGGTAGGTCTCTAAAAGTACAATTTGTAACTAAGCTTTATATAACAAAGATCCAATTGTGAGATCCACACCCATCACTGCAATCAGATGCATGACCATAGAGCACTGTTGTAGATGTTCTCACAAAACCCTGCTTAGCCTTAGCTTTTAAGTCTTCAACCCTACATCAGGACTGTTAGTAAATATTTTCTTAGATTAGTTTAATAGCTACATTTCAAATCGTCCATGCTAATTGTAAAAATTGCCTTATTAGTTTGAATTTCCTCAATTTCTTCTGGTATTATGATTTTGATTATATTTTTTATATGTTTTTTATTTTTTGTTCTTTCTTGATAAATCTTACTGCTTTTTTGCCACTAAAGCCCTTAAATCCTATTATGATAGATCTATGTTGCACAAATATGGACACACAAGAAAGACAACACAGACAACACGACAATTCTCAAAAATGTTTAAAAAAGGGAGAAGAATGTATGCGTACACAATGTTCATTTCTTTATATAATATTTGATCTCACAAAATATCAGTCACATACACTAGAGAATGTTGATTTGATGTTAAAGTTTCATGGTTAGGAACTAAACCAATAGCTAAAAGCTAGGTCATATAGTCACAACCAATTAGACTATAATGCTATACAAATTTCTGCTTCTTTAGATTAATATCCAACAGTCACCTCTAAATTAATTAGACATACCCCAAGATTCTAAGCTAACTTGCTAACTTTTTCGTGTCCCCGTCTCTCATACACCTATCATGATTACCTTACGTAAAGGAAAAGAAAATATGATGCACGTGTCGAACACGCCGCATTAACCCAGCACTGATACATATCTAACACAAACACGGGAACCATTTCTTAGTGGCTGTCCAACAAAGTACAAGACTTGCCATAATGCCATAAACCCCTTGAGCCGTGGACGCACTTGGGGTAAGCTAGTGTAGTTATGGTAAAGTGATTACCACGCAAGCCACACTCTCAGCCCGTGTGCACCTCACTTATGCAAAACACAAACTTAATAGGACTTCAATGCTGCTCTCATCCAAATTGACAAAGTGAAGAATTGCTTTGCTTCTAACAACATAAATGACCAACAGAGAAGCGAATGCAATCTACTTGCCCAATCTAACATTAACTGCTCGAAAATCAAAAAGCCCTAAATTTTAGGGGGCGAAAATTAATCGAGCAAACTCACTAACTACTCCCCCTACACACCACAGATCTACTGCCCATTAAACACAACCATCAGATGAACCCAACCCATGTTCTAATTTCTAAACCAAAACAATCATCAATTTTCTAACCCTAACTCCGCAACAAATAATCCACACGGCACAACAGCAAACTAAAAAATTAAAGCAATTTAAGCAAACAGTAACGAATCAGAAAAAGTTGATAAATTAGTGAAAAGGAGTGGAGAAACCACAGGGACAACTCACATCCGAATCAAACAGTGGGGTTGGATTCGCACGCATGCCACATTCCTCCGAATCGAGGGGAGTCGGAAGCGGGCGATGCGAAACCCTACTCGAAAAGGGTTGAAGAAGATGTAAACCCTAGGAGTTATGAAATCGGGGATTTGGAGGATTATCTATCGCCTCTCTCTCTTCTCTCTCTCTTCTCTCTCTTCTGTTTGCTTTTTTAGTTTTGGTTTGGTTTTTAAGAAAATATATATATAAGTTTCTTTCCTTTTGGGTTTTTTTTTTATTTGTTTATTTTTAATTAGTGTTGTGGACGTATAGAAAGCTTTTATAGATTGAAGAGATGTAACATGTAGACCCTTGTACTTTGAGAATTGAGATATTCTATACCAGCACTTCCTAATAAATATATATTTGTTTTTTTTTAAATAAAGACTATGATGTAGTTGACCTTAAACCTAAAACCTCCCTTTACCATCTCAAATCTTTATCATACTCTTTATAAATTACAGTTAGGGGGTCGTTTGGTACACGGATTGAAAGATTCCCATAAATGAAATGATTCCCAGGAATGGAGAATCCCGAGAATATTAGAGTATCGTGTTTGGTATAGTACATTGCATTTTCGGGAATCATTTATTATTGTATTTTTTTATTCTAGTTTTGTTGGTTATTTTTTTTTGTTATAAAAATCTTATGGGAATCCTTAAATCCCATATTTTTAGGGGAGGTGGGATATTTTTTTCTAGTTTTTATTTTTATTTTTATTGTTTATTATGGAAATCTTATGAGAATCCTTAAATCTCATGGTTTTTTTGGGAATGGAAATCCTCCCCAACAAAATTTTTTGATTCCCTTGGGAATCCATTATTCCTTCTAAAACTATGTTTGTCACGTACTAATCAAAGGTAATAAGGGGGAATCTATGATTCTCATGCACATTCCCGCGTACCAAATACCCCATTATTATAGTTTTTCGAGTTATTTTATTATTTGTTATGAAAATCTCATGAAAATCCTCAAATCTCATGGTTTTTTGGGAGAATGAAAATCTTTTCCAAAAAATAATTTTTATTCCCTTGGGAATCCACTGTTCCTTCCAAAACTATATTTGTCACATACCAAACAAGGTAATCTAAGGAAATGGGATTCTTTTGTACATTCCCACATACCAAACACCTATCAAACTTTTTTTATATGAATGACCCATTCGTAAATAAATTTGAAGTTTGAGAACATTATGGTAGGGTAATTAATTAGTAATGGATGGTTAATATCACTCTCACTTAAAAAGATGTAGTTAAGATTAGATCAATCAAGTTGGTTTATATACATTTTGTCTACAAATTACACAACCTCAAATCTCTCATTATAGTATTACTAGTAATTCACACGTGTGATGCACATCTTAATAAATATATTTTTTTAAAAGTCAAAATTCCGACGTAGTCTGGCATCAAACCTGAGACCTCCTTTATATTAGTTATACACGGGCAATGCGCGTAAGTTGATAGATTTACAAACAACGACTTCAACGCTCCCATTATAATATTGGAGATTAGAGATTTTGTCACGCCCCGCTTCCCGTTATAGGGAAAACACAGGCACGTAACTAAGGCCCGGCGAATAATATAAGTGTGCCAACTCATATCATCCATACACCATGCACTACCTGTAACACCCCGAATTCCATTTACGTGTAATTCGTGGTACAACAAGATCTTTTACTTCATTTCGTACAATTTTATAAGGAAATAAAAACTTTTATTTACACAGCAATGTTTATTACAAAGTTACACAACGGAAGTTAAAATAAAAATACAACATGAAAACAACTCTAATATCAGCAGCTTTAATCATGAAGATAATCTTTATCATCAATCGTCTTTAAGTCCTTGCCAATCCAATCAAGCCCTGCACTGAAAATTTGTAAGCACGTCAGTTGCTTACAATCGACACAATGTTATAAACAGCGATCCTCTCTATGCTGTATTATAACGAAATCTCTTACTCTAACAAACACAAACTTGAATACATATAAAGTGTAAAGAGTGACTATCCTAAACATGTCAGTGTATGATATGACTTAATGCCTAATGCAGATATTATACTACAATGACACTAATGCATACTTGTTCGAATTCTATGTACCCCATCCTACACAGGTCCGAGGGAAAGCACCTACGTACTCTACATTATAGGGTTAAATCTCTGGCCATGAAATCCTACTACGGTAACAAAATAAGGTTTAGACATTTCGCGAATACGGGTTTCAGTTCCGGAATCCACCGCCAGACTATACAGAATCCTTGTCGTGCGAACATCCCGCAAGTACTGCTCTAGCCCCGGAATATATTGGTGATCTGCCCCTATCCGCCTGACTAATCATGATCCCAAAATCCACCACCCGATCAATCATAATTCCGAATTTAATTGAGGCTCGTCTCGCTCCGTAAGCAACCAAAATCCCGGAATCCACCGCCCATATTGATGCCTTCAACATGAGAGTATATGAGTGTCAAAGTCTTTCTTGAAATTCTAACATGAGAGTATATTGATGCCTTCAACATCAGAGCAATGGAATTCCAGCTAACTGTGTCAAAGGCTTTCTTGAAATCAATCTTCAACATGAGAGTATATGAATGTCTGTTGATGCACATATTGATGCCTTCATGGGGCTACGAGGAAGTTTATAGTAGACTTGCCTATGAGAAATGCACCTTGAGAAGAGGAGACCCGAGAATCAAGTAGTGGACTTAGCCTATTTGCCAAGATCTTTGTAAAGATCTTAAAGGAATAATTAATCAGGCTAATTGGCCTGTATTCAGTGGCTGAGTTTGCACCCTCACAGTTTGAGATAAGCACAATGTTTGAATAATTTAACATGCTCAGGCCAACATTTTCTCTTTGTATTGCTATTAACATTTGGAATAGATCATCCTTGATTACCCCCCATAATTTATGATAGAAGCATATAGAGAAACCATTGGCTCTGGTGCTTTGTCTCCAGTCATATCAAACACAACTAATTTCACTTCTTCTAAGTTAAAAGGAGCCTCCAGGTGTGATTATAACCCATGTTTTCCATTTTCTATATTTTTTGATGTATTTTTCTTTTTGTGTATTTATTCTCATTGTATCTCTTTTTGGACCGTGTTTTGGATATTCATTCTCTATATATCCATTTATTTGATTTGTCGTCTCCTTATTTGATTTTCTTGATTCAATTGCCCCATGTTATTTCATCTCTGTTTGATCGGCCATTACTGTGATTCCCATTATTTAATTTTTTCATGTCCTGTTTTTTTTATTATTCTTTTTGATACTATATCTATTATTGGATCTTTAATACCCTAATCCTATACCCAATTAAAACCTATTGATAATTCTACCCAAATTCCCTATTGGATCCTTATTGCTAATACCCAATAACCCTAAAACCCTGCAACCCAAAACCCATTAGCCCCTATACCCGTTACCCCCCTGTTCTCCCTAAACTCTGACACCCTATTCCTATATATATACTACCCCTGTGCATCTTCCCCTCCACACAAAAACCCTAGCTGACTTCTAACCCACTCCCGAAACCCTACCTCCTACCTCGTCACCTCCCAATCCTCTCCTTGCACCCCCGTCGAACCCCAAACCCCTCCGGCTATCCCTTGCGCCGCTCAGCCCGACCAACTGACTCCCCCCGCCTCAGTAGCCCTCCTTCCGATCTCTCCCTCCTCCTGTCACGTCGCCAGACCGCAGCCACCACAGCCCAGCAACCCCTTGTCGCGAGCTCCTCCACAATGCCTCCCTACCCTCCTCCGGCAGCAGCACCCACTGCGCTGCTCTCTCTCCGACGCAAGCAGCACAGCAACAGCGGCAGCAACCTTGCTGTCGTCGCCGTTCTCCCAACCCCATGCGTTTGCCAGGGCTTGCCATCATTGAGTTCTTGTGTGCGGGTGTTGTCATTGGTTGTGAGTGTGATCTCGCATGCTCTTAGTCGTTGTTCATGAGTTGTGTTCACAGGTTTGTCGTTCGTTGTGTTTGTGTTCATTTCCTAGGAATCCGTTCCTGTTATTCTTGTTCTTGCTTCGTCATTTTCGTTGTCGTCTATAAGACAAGTAACTTGTATTCTTTTTGTTGTGTAATACAAGTACTAAATACCGCCTGTAGTGTAGTTTTGTTCTAGAGACAATTCTTATGCAAAACCCCTGTTATACCTTGTCTCTATGTGTTGATCCGCCCGTAGTTATCTCATTATACACACAACATGAATTTAGACTTAGTGATAATCAATTCTTGTATACATGCATGTGTTCGTGAATTATGAGGTGTTGTATGATCTTGTATGTTTGATGGGTTCGTTGTAGTATAATTTGTTGTAGACTTGCTAATTACCCTATATCATGTTGCTTGGACATCTAGTGTACCCTATCTCACACTATGTTATGATTTGGACGTGTTACATATGACCTAGTTGATTTTATGCATGAAGAATATTTATGTCTTTTTGGTTACTCCGTTTTGTTCAGTATTTTAGACCCTATTAAGGTCAGTATATGAAAACTATTTGTGAATATGAATTATAGAGAATTCTGTCTACTTTCCATATTTTCTGACAGATCTCAGTTTCGATTTATGAGTTGCAAGTTATAGCTATTTTACTACAGATGTGTAGAAAACTACAGATTCAGTTTTAGATAAATTTTGGAGAGTAAATTATTTTTATACCGATGTTAAAGATAATATTTTGATTCAATATTTTGCTGAGTACAACTAGACTTGATTGGGATTAACCCCTAATTTTTGTGGATTTAATTGATGACTTTTATAAATCATTCTATGCTTACAAATAACTACTGTACTTGCAGAATTTTCATGATGTTCAGTAAAGAACCTAAATTTCAACCTGATTCTATTTGCTGTTTGTTGCCGCTGAATCTGGTGTGGGGGCAAGAATTTGTGGATTTGAGAGAACTCGAACGGGCCAAATCTGACCTCTTCTGTTGCTGGTAGGCTGACTCCTTGGTGGTGCCGCTGACCTGCACGAAGTACAAAACACCAGGGATGAATCCCGGCGACGCACCATCCAATGCTCTTGTCAATACTCAGAAAAAGAATATCAAAAGAACTTTAGGTAGGCAAAGAGTGATCACCTTGTAATGGTAGGAGGTAGGGGGTACTTATAATCACCGTGGGGATCTGCTTCGGGATAAGAACAAATCCCTACTTCCCGGCGTGACTGGATAGAAGTGGTTAAAACCACCTCCAGTAGATAACGACGAGCCAAGATATCCTTGTATCCTGTTGAACTGGTCCTTAACGGGTAGAGACCCGCTCTTAGTTGAACAGATCCGTTCACGGGTTATTGGGCCCAAGAGAGGGGACCCGGTTCATTTCGGACCTGTCTGTAGGTGAAATTACCGTTTTGTCCCTGTGAACTTTAATATTCGTGCCCAATTTGAATGGTTCCGATTTAATCCCATTTTTAGCCATATCATGAGCCCCCACTCCCAAAGACAATGTATTACAGCCTTTGGGGAGTAGTTTTGTTGTTTCAATGGCATATAAGACTTTATCGGAGTTCTCAAAGGAGATTCGAATCATGTTGGAGGGGTAACGGTGTTTTCTTGAATTGGTAGCACGCCCAAGTTTGCTCTTAGGGTCTTCTAGATTTTTGGTGATTTTTCTCGATTTTTACATTATTTTTTGACTCATTTATTCAATTTTGCAAAGAGATGATTTGTTTTTCGGGTGCATTAATTAATTATTCTAGCTAATAATTATTTATCCAGGGGCTCAAAAATATTTTCCCAAATATATAATTATTTTTAAGAATTTTTAATTATTTTTCCTAAATTTTTAATCATTTTTTTGCAATTTTAAAATAAATAATCTGAATTAATAAATAAAAAAAGAATTAATCACCCTATATGACGTGGCACGATCTGAGGCGTCCATTAGTCGTCGGCGCAAAAATCTGAATGATCAGACGACAGATCTGTACTTGGTAATGTGGCGGAATCTAGGACGTTGATCAGGTCGTGGCGCGAATCCTGGGGTGATTTGACGGTGATTGTGGCTCAGCAGTATTTTCCCCATATGAGCAGCTCGGTGCCTCGGTCGCACGGATTGGGGTTCCGAGCGACATGGCGCAATCTAGGTCGTCCATCTGCCATTGGCGCGAATATCTGGACGATCAGACGGTAGATTAGCCCTTGGCGACGTGGTTGAATCAGGGACGTTGATCAGGTTGTGGGGCGAATTTTGAGATGATCTGACAGCTCGTGTGGCTTGGAAGTGTTTTCTCCATATGAGCAGCTCGGTGCCTCGGTCGCTCGGATTTGGGTTCCGAATGACGTGGCACAATCTGAGCTGTCTGATGGAGATCAGGCACGAATCACGATGCAGGAGGCGTGAATCACGAGAGAAGAGTGATTTTGGTCGACGTGGAGAGATCTGAGCCGTCTGATTGAGATCAGGCGCGAATCACGAGGAGAAAGTCATTTTTCTCCAATACGCAGCTCGGTGCCTCGATCGCTCGGATTTGGGTTCCGAGCGACGTGGCCCAATCTGAGCTGTCTAAGAGAGATCAGGCAGGAATCACGATGCAAGATGCGTGAATCACGAGAGAAGAGTGATTTTAGTCGACGTGGCGATATCTGAGCCGTCTGATTGAGATCAGGCGCGAATCACAAGGAGAAAGTCATTTTTCTCCAATACGTAGCTTGGTGCCTCGGTCGCTCGGATTTGGGATCCGAACGACGTGTCCCAATCTGAGCTGTCTGATGGAGATCAAGCGCGAATCACGATGCAAGAGGCGTGAATCACGAGAGAAGAGTGATTTTGGTCGACGTGGCGAGATATGAGTTGTCTTATTGAGACCAGGCACAAATCACGAGGAGAAAGTCGTTTTTTTCCAATATGCAGCTCGATGCCTCAGTCGCTTGGATTTGGGTTTCCGAGCGACGTGGCACAATCTGGGCTATCTGATGGAGATCAGGTGAGAATCACGATGCAAGAGGCGTGAATCACGAGAAAAAAGTGATTTTTCACGGTGTGGCTCAATCAGGGCCGTCCGATGAAGATCGAGCGCGAATCACGAGGAGTAAGTGGTTTTTCTCTAATACACAGCTCGGTGCCTCGGTTGCTCGGATTTGGGTTCCGAGCGACGTGGCACAATCTGGGTCGTCTGATGGAGATCAGGCACGAATCACGATGCAAGAGGCGTGAATCACGAGAAAAGAGTGATTTTTCACGACATGGCTCAATCAGGGCCGTCTGATGGAGATCAGACACGAATCACGATGAATTAGGCGTTTAGGCTTCTGGTGAGCCTCTGTGGGGGCCCAAAGCATCTGAAAGCCCACCCGAATCCCCTTTTGTACTAAAGTCTTCATCGCTCTCTCCTTACTTCCTCATTTCTCACTTTCACTTTCACTCTCAGTTACTTTTTGCTCTCGAGCGGTGCTGTTAGCAGTCGTGGCCAGGCAATTCATCTTTCCGGTGAACTATTCCGACCGTAGCCATCATATCGAGGTAATTAATTTTCTTAACTTGTATCTAGAGATGTCTAGAGTGTCTTCAGGGAGTGAGACCTCCACCTCGGACCAAGACAGCGACCGACCCTTAGTGGTCCCCCCGGCAGTGGGCAAGGGGAAAGGAGTAGCGAGGTCCGCCATCGTTGAGACCATCATGGAGAATGTGAAGGGGGCTGGTGCATTGGGTCGGCTACCGTCCACACTATCGAACCTCGGGAAGGTTAGAAACTACTTCGGAGACCTTCTATCGAAGGTGGTACACGGGAGGTCTGCCGCCTACGAGGAGAATCGTTCGAGGGATCCTTTCGAGGTATACGAACTCCCCTCGATTCTGACCGAGGCGGATCTTCATCGTATAAGGAAGGGTTTCGGATCCCGAAGGAGTACACCTTACTCCTCTCCGGTCTGGGGTTCCGAGCGTGCACGGAGATGTCTCCCTACACTTGCGTCTTCTCCTACGATGCACTCAACGCCAGCCTTCGGCTGCCTCTGCCGTCATTCGTAGTCGATGTGGTACAATGGTATGGCCTGAGCCCGGTGCAGTTCATGCCTAATATGTGGCGGCACGTCATCGCCTTCATCTTCCAAAGCCAGGCCGTAGGCGTCAAGCCTCAGCTCGTCTTACTCCGGAGTCTCTACCGGATCTGCCGTATGAGCAAGATGGAGTACTGGTACTATCTGTCTCAGAGGAAGGGGGTCAAGTTGATCGAGAATCCGGACTCCATCAAGCACTGGAAGGAGAAGTACTTCTTGATCCGAGGCCCCGAGCCATGGAGCTTTCCGACGAGTTGGAAGGAGGACGTTCCGAAGTGGGCAAAGGCCGAGCCGGTGCTGACGAAGGATGAAGAGGGGGTCGTGTCGAAGATCCTTTGTTTTCCGACCCTGGGTTGGAAAGATATCACCGAAGGGGTCCTCTTCGGTGGGAGTCTCAATCCGATCGACCCTAGTATGCTTCGTCTAATTTTGCTTTTCTTTCTTCTTTTTTATATGCCGTTCTTTTTTGGCACTAACTCCTTTCGATTGTTGTCTTTCAGAGGCCCCCAGTATGGACTTCAAAGCTTTGATGGCGAAGCGGAGTGCGGCCGCCGCAAAGGGACCAGACAACAAGAAGAGGAAGAGGACGACGACGGGACCCCTATCCGGTCGAGCAGCTCAGACACCCTCGGCTCCTACGACCGTTGTAGACTTGGTCTCCGACTCCCCTTCTGCTCCCTAAGCGGCACTTCCCTCGGCCATGGCTGCCGAGCCTTCTGGTGGGGAGTTCTCCATCGGAGCCGCACTAGCACTCAAGGTGCCACCCCTCACCACCGAAGCCGAGGCCATTCTGATTGAGGAGCACAAGAAGCTCTTCATCCCTAACTGGAGGGTGATGAAGCTGGACGGTTTTCTCGGTGATGCAGCGATGAGCATGCAGGCCGTGTGCCACCTACCACCCCTAAGGACCGAGCAGCATTGAAGGCAGGTACCGTGGGCGACGATGCGCTAGAGGTCGCCCAGGCCACGATGTCGGTAAGTGTTCTCGTTATGCTCTTCGGAACTTCGAAGTTTGTGTTTTTGATTCTTACGTCCTCTTTCTCTCTGGCTTTCAGATCACCTGTCACTTCAGCCACATGCTAGAACAGTTCACCGAGCAGGAGAAGGAACTGAAGGCAACAAGCGACAGGGACCGGGCGGAGCGAGCTAAGGCAGTGAAGATGTTCGAGGCCGAGCAACGGCTCTCGGCGTCCCGAGCTGCCGAGATCGCCAGCCTAGAGGCGGCCTTGGACAAGGCGCACGAGCACATCTCGGCCGAAGGGGGCGAGGGCTGATGAGTTGGAGAGGGGGAAGACCCAAGCCGAGGTAGAGATGGAGAAGGCCTTAAAGGCCTCGGAGGAGGCGCCGAAGGAGCGGGACGCTGCGGTGGCCGAGGTGACGACGGCTATTCAAGCCAAGGTGGAGGCCCACATGCTCACCAACATGGAGGAGTCCTACGCTCGGGCCCTCAAGCATGTCGCGGCTCGTATCCCCGGCTTCGACAACTCGAGGTATCACCTCTAGGACCCGGTCGAAGGCAAGGAGTTTATACCTCTAGTGGAGATCGAGCCCAAAGGAGGGGAGGAAGTGGCCGAAGGGGTTGTGCATGAGGTGGCGAATCCGGAGGGGGCACTCGTGACGATGCCGAGCGAAAGTGCGAAGCAGCACCTCGAGGTGGCTCCCTGACTTCACCTTTTTTTTTTTTTGGTATTGCCTTGTTGCGGACTGGCCACCGCATTTTGTATTCAATGAAATGAGAACTTTTTTTTTGGAACAAGTGTTGTATTTGTGTTGAACTTTGTCTCTGAGTTGTTCTGAGGTGTCCAGTAGGAGCCGTTTAAACTTAATATCTTCATGTTCTGGCTCTTTTAGATCGTTGAAGCATCACAAATTGTTGAAGTGCCTTCAACGGCCGAAGTAGCACGCCTCCGGTCTGGTCTAGGGGTAACCAGGTTTGGCCTCGCTTGGACTCGAGAGAGGCTTTTCAAAGCCGAGTCGGAGCTGAACCACATCAAGCTGAAGTTAGCTCGTCGTGACTCCGAGCTGAAGCATCTACAAGAGTAGGCTGGCAAAGTGCCCCCCGATAGGGAGGAGACCTATCCCTCGATGGCCTTCAGCCATGGATTGCGGCTCAAGTATCTTTGTCGGTCTTTGTTCGATGTCATGGCCGAACGAGAAGAGTTAAAGAATGTCGTGCTTAAGAAGAGCCTTGAAGCGGCGCACCTTCGGAGGGCGATTTCCGAGGCTTCTCGTCAGGGCAGCTCTAGCCGAATGCCTTGACTGAAAATTAGAGTGACGGACGACTCGTTGAAGGAACGGGTCGTGGAGCTAGAGGCAGAGAACCATAGGCTACGACGGCTCTCCGAAGGGAGCAACGTCAGAACCACCTATTGTCCCCGAGGCGAATACTCCCAAGGCAGGTCCTTCCATGAGTTGGCATTATGCTCGCCCCCTGTCTCGAGGTACCCCGGGGACGCGCAGAGCGGCGTGGCCGACTCGTCGAGCAGAGCGTCTGCCAGGGCGACACTTAGGCTTTTAGGCACCGAAGACGCAACTCGGCTCGCCAGTCTAGACATCTCCATGGAAGTGAGGCCACCACAGCATGGCGCTCGTCGACCTCGGTTATCTCTTAATAGAAGTGTCCCCCTCCCTAGGAGGGGTTAAGGCAGCTTTGTAATTTTGTAATCTTTGTTTCACAAGTTTTGTATCTCAATGTAAAGATGAGTTGTTGGTCTGTAATTAGACTTGTATCTCAAACTTTAATGAAATAATACTTGTTTCTTGAACTTGTGTTTCGCTACCGTTTGTGATTGGTCAACAGTTGTAGGAGCAATTCCGAATGGTGTGCCACTTTGTACTCACTCGTTCACAAGTAGCAAAAGTTTCGTCGAACCAAGTGTTGGACTCCGAACTTGTCGTTTATAGATTATCAATAGCTGTGGGAGAAATTCCGAATGGTGAACCACTTTGTACTCGCTTAAAATCAAGTAGTTGAAGCGGAATCGAACCAAGTGTTGGACTCCGAGCGTGTCATTTGAAGAAAATCAGCAGCTTTGGTGAACCACTCCGTACTCGCTTAAAAGAAAGTAGTTGAAGCGGAATCGAACCAAGTGTTGGACTCCGAGCGTGCCGTTTTAGTGCAATTTTTATTTGTAAGCGCCAAAGTAATACAATTACAATGCTCAAAATAGAGAACTTGCGGAGATAGATTGCTTTTATTGAAAACAATTAGGTGGCCGCTTCTAAGTTGCGAGCCGCTCTTACACTTTGATAAGGAAAATACAAATAAAAACTTTGACATGTTTTATTGAGTGCTCTTGGGGAAGTTGCTTGGAGCGGTGTTTAGACACCCTCTTGGTACTTCATCAAGTGCTCTGCATTCCATGTCCTCGGTATTCTTCTGCCCCCGGGTCTTCGAGTTGATACGCGCCTAGGCGAATAACTCTGGTGACCCTATACGGTCCTTCCCAATTGGGTGCTAACTTGCCCTTTTTGCTCGGATTGGAGATCGACAACTTCCGAAGTACTAGGTCTCCCTCTTTAAGATTAGCTGGCCGTACCTTCTTGTTGTAAGGCTGAGTGATCCTACGTCGGTACGTCTCCTGTTTGATGGAAGCTGTTTCGCGGATCTCGTCTATGAGGTTCAAGTAGTTGCGAAGCTGGTTCGCATTCTGTGCTTCACTGTAGGCTATCAGTCGGGGTGAAGGCAGGCCCACTTCTAAGGGGATGAGGGCTTCGTAACCATATGTGAGATTGAAGGGGGACTCCCTTGTCAGAGTTCTCTTGGTGGTGCGATAGTTCCAATGCACGTTGGGGAGTTGTTCGACCCATAACCCCTTGGTAGATTTATCGAGCCTTTTCTTCAGGCCGGAGAGTATTTGTCGATTAGCATTCTCCGCTTGGCCATTGGATTGAGGGTGGGCTACCGAGGAGAACCGCTACTAGATGCCAAGGTTGGCGTAGAAGTTGCGAATGTTGCTCCTGCGAACTGAGTCCCATTGTCGGTTATGAGTATATGGGGTACACCAAAGCGGCACACAATGTTCTTCCAAAAGAACTTCTGGACCTTGTGCTCGGTAATCGTTGCAAGGGGTTTGGCCTCGATCCACTTGGAGAAGTAGTCTATCGCCACGACTAAGAACTTCAGCTAGCTCGGCGTTGGAGGGAAGGGTCCGAGCAAGTCCATCCCCTACATTGCAAAAGGGATTGGACTCGTCAAGGAGGAGAGTTTGGCTTGCGGTAGGCGACGGATCGGCGAGAATCTCTAGCAGGAGTCGCACTGGCAAACGTACTCTTCGGAGTCACTTAGGAGGGTGGGCCAAAAGTAGCCGTAATTTAGGAATTTGCGGGAGAGGGATCTCGCTCCCAAGTGTGCGCCACACATCCCGTCATGGGCCTCCTTCAGGGCATAGTGCGCTTCCTCGGGAGAGAGGCACCTCAGGTACGGTCAGCCGTCAATCTGAGTGTAGGAGCGTTTGTACATGACTTCATCAAGAAGTGTGTACCGCTCTGCTCTGGTCATGATCCTCCTCGCCGCTTTTGGGTCTTCTGGAAGAACTCTATCTCTAAGGTACTCGAGTAAGGGCTTCATCCAATTCTCCCCAAGTGTGAGGGGCATAGTCTTCATTGGCTCTAAGTTGTCCTCCTTGATACTCGGTCTCAAGAGTACCTCTATCAGTACGGTTCGCTCCAAACCCTGGAGGGAGGAGGAGGTGAGCCTTGGGAGGGTGTCGGCCTGTGCATTTTCCTCTCGGGGAACCTGTTGGAGTCGAGCATCTTCAAATAAGACCAGTATGTTGATTCTTGATTTTGATGATCACAACACAGTGCAACATGTGTCTATGTTATACAGCTAACATTGCAGGTTGTACATACAAAAGAGTATTTTAGCTGAACAAATGAACAAGCTCAAAGGATACAGATAAAGACTTCACTCAGAAAAGATTCAAGACTTCACTAAAGACAAGACTCAAGACTCAAGACCTTAGCTCAATTGTGTCAAAATTGTAGTGTCTTGTAAAAACATTGTATCTTACTTTTTGTTGAGTCTTAGTCTGATGTAAAGCCTTGTCACACACACACACACTCAAAATTTCATAATGTGTGTCTCTTAAAAACCCCCCAAAAAAGAGTCAAAACAGTTTGAAGTAATTTAACTTTTGAGTACCAGTCGACTTAAGCCTCTGCCAGTCGACTGACAGTACAAAAATGTTTAAATTTATTCAAACTCTGATCAGTCGACTCATATGGCAACCCAGTCGACTGTTCGAGAGCTTTTGACCGTTTTCTGTTTTTCAAAATCGAATTTTTCAAAATCAAAAGCTTAGATCTGTTGGTTGACAGTTGGAGTAACTGTCTCCCAACGTCCAGGAGATCAAACTCTTTAAGTAGAGTTCAGATCTCACTGAACAGATCTACAGAACTTACTTTGAAATCCGAGCAATCCTTGTGAAAAATTCTAAGTGATATTTTTGAGAAATAAAGCTTTCAAGTTCATACTCTTTGGTTCTCTACATTCAGTCCAGTATAGCAACGAATTCGCTCTAGACTGAGTATAGAAGTCAACCTTGTTTTTAGCCACGTGCATCAACACTTACACCAACAAGGCTATAGGTTGGCTGTAAAGTATTTCTTGTTCTTTTGCTCTCGGTTGGAGAGTGTTTTTGACTCTAGGTTGTAGAGTCGGTTTTGTTTCACTCTTGGTAGTAGAGTGGGTCTGCTTTCTCTGGTTGAGAGAAAGGACTACGGGTTAGACAAGGTTGTTGTCGTAACGCCGTAGGGTATTCTTGTAATCTTTTTCAAGAATAGTGGAAATCTCAAGTGGGTTGCTTGGGGACTGGATGTAGGTCGGGAGGACCGAACCAGGATATATCTTGTGTACTCTGTGATTGATTGTCTTGATTTTGCATTTACTCTTGTTTACTTAAGTTCTGCAAAAAGTGTCTAGACAGTCGACTCCTTGCACTATCAGTCGACTGGTCAGTTCCTTTTCAGTTATAGTTTCATTGTGTCTTCAGTCGTCTATCTTATCCATCAGTCGACTGCACAGAGTTATTGTTTTTGCTTTATTTGGGTTATATCAGTCGACTGGTTCATAACCAAGTCGACTGCACCGAGAAAATTTTCGCAGTTTTTTATTAACACTATTCACCCCCCCTCTAGTGTTTGTTGTCTCGCCTACAGGATCCAACACTTGGTATCAGAGCAAGGTTACAGGCTATGGCAACTACTTCAAATACAAATCAGTACCATGAAGGCCAATCTACACAATGGCCACCGCTATTTGATGGAACGAACTACAATTATTGGAAGTGCCGGATGAGAATCTACCTCCAATCAATCAACTATGAGATATGGCAAATGATAGAGACGGAATACACTGCCCCTACCATTCCATATGCACAATGGAATGATGATCAAAAGAATCAGACTATGAACAATGCCAAAGCAATGAATGCCTTATTTTGTGCACTCACAAAGGAAGAATTCAATCGTGTATCCAATGCTACAACCGCACATCAAATTTGGCATACACTCGAGGTAACACATGAAGGAACGAATAAAGTAAAAGAGTCTAAAATTTCTGTTCTTGTCCACAGGTTTGAGATGTTCAGAATGAAGGACAATGAGACTGTGTCCGAGATGATTACCAGATTCACAGACATAACAAACTCTCTTGTGGCGCTTGGAAAGACTTACACTCAAGCAGAGATGGTTAGGAAGGTCTTACGTGCACTCACTCCAGAATGGGAGAAGAAGACCACAGCAATAGAGGAAGCGAATGACTTGTCACAACTTTCTCTCGAGAATCTTGTTGGCAATCTCATGGCATATGAGGTCCAACTTAAAGATCGGAAGAAGGATACAGAATCACACCAAGCAAAGAAGAAATCATTGGCTTTCAAAGCCATGACAGACTCAGAAGATGAGGCAGAAGATGAAGAAGAAATAGCAATGTTCACTCGAAGATTCAAGAAGTTTCTAAAGAAGGGTAAGTTTAATTCTAAAGTTAGAGATTCTAATGACCCTCCTACATGTTTCAGGTGCAACAAAATAGGTCACATGAAGAAGGATTGTCCCTTAGAAAATGCAAAGAACAAGGGAAAATCATCCAACTTCAAGAAGGACAAATATTCAAAGAACAAATTTGCCAAGAACAAGAAGGCCTATCAAGCTACATGGGATGATAGTGATTCATCTTCCGAAGAAGAAACGGATGAAAATAACGAAGTGGCAAATGTGTGTTTCATGGCTGCACAAGAACATGTAAGTAATGATTATGATTCAGAAGATCTTCTTGATGCTTTTAATGAAATATTCCAAGAGTTAAAGAAAGAAAAGATTAGAGTTAAGAATCTTGAGAAAGTGAATCAAACACTTAATCAAGAAAATCTTAACCTTGATAAGGAAGTAAAATCATTAAATTCTCGCATTGCAAGTTTATATACTGATCTTGAAACTCTCAAAAAGAATTATGAAGAGATTTCAAAGAACGTATCTAAGTTTAACAAAGGCAAAGAGAATTTAAATGGTATGCTTCATCATCAAGTAAAATCTAGTCAAAAATATGGACTTGGTTTTAAAAAATCTTCTGTAAAAGAATCTCCTGTGGTAAACACTAGTAAAAATAAATCAGCATCTATCTCTAGTGTTACACACAAGTTGTATGATTTCTTTGAAAAGCCTAAGGTTAATAAAAGCAAGACTACCATTCGGTTAAGTCGATTGAACCATACAACCAGTCGTCTGTCCAGAGGAATTGGATCTTATTCAACGAGATCAAAACCTCTTATAAGTCGACCTAGTGTATCAGCCAGTCGACTGATGTACACTAACAGTCGACTGAAGGACACTGTTAAGTCGACTGGACATAATAAGTTAGTATGGGTTCCAGTCAGTCTAAATCAGAATGATAGAATTGCTTATATTAACTCATATATGTTAAATGTGTGTAATTCTATTTATTATATTCCTGCTTATGGAGGAAGATCAAACTCTTCATGGGTTTGGTTTCCCCCAAACTAATGTGTTTTGGACCCAATAAAAAGGGTACCATATTTACCTTAAACTTTTTATAGGTACCCAAGAAAGAACGCTGGATATTAGACAGCGGATGTTCAAAACACATGACAGGACATGCCAACCTACTATCCACCATTCAAAGCATAGATGGAGGAACCGTCACCTTTGGAGATAACAACAAAGGCAAAGTCATAGGTATTGGCATGGTCGGTAAAACTTCTAACCCAACTATAGAAAATGTATTATTAGTTAGTGGTTTAAAGCATAATCTTTTAAGCATTAGTCAATTGTGTGATAAAGGATATAAAATAGTTTTTGAAAAAGATGCTTGCTTGATTTATGATTCCACTATGCAAAATGTTGTTTTTCAAGGTTTTCGTAAAAATAATATTTATGAATTGTGTTTAAATGCAATTGATTTTTCAAATGATTTTTGTTTAATAGCCTCTAACAATGAATCTTGGCTATGGCATAGAAGATTTGGACATGTGAACATGAAAAATCTCTCAAAATTATCTAAATATAACCTAGTTAAAGGACTGCCAAAACTATCCTTTAAAAAGGATAAGTTATGTGATGCATGTCAACTAGGAAAACAAATCAAATCCACTTTTAAAACAAAAGAAGTAATTTCTACCAGTAGGCCGCTCGAATTAATTCATATAGATTTATTTGGCCCTACTAGAGTTGCTTCTTTAAATAAAAGTAGATATGTATTTGTTTTAGTAGATGATTTTTCAAGATTCACTTGGACATTCTTTTTAAAACATAAAAATGATACTTTTGAGGAATTTGCATATTTTTGTAAACACATTCAAAATCAAAGATCTCTAACTATAGTCACTATTAGAAGTGATCATGGTGGAGAATTTGAAAATGAAACATTTACAGAATATTGCAACAAGAATGGTATAACACATTCATTTGCATTTCCTAGAGCTTCACCACAAAATGGAGTGGTTGAAAGGAAAAATAGGACTTTGCAAGAATGCGCACATACTATGCTTGTTGAAAGCAATCTACCAAAGCACTTTTGGGCTGAAGCTGTTGCTACAGCTTGTTATGTTTTAAATAGAATTCTTCTAAGACCTAAGTTAAAGAAGACTTGTTATGAGTTATTTTTTAATAAAATTCCTAAAGTCTCTTACTTTAAGATATTTGGTTGTAAGTGTTTTATTCTAAACACAAAAGATAATTTAGACAAATTTGATCCTAGATCTAATGAGGGTATCATTTTAGGATACTCAAATAGGAGTAAAGCATATAGAATTTTCAATAAGTCTACAATGACTATTGAAGAATCAATGCATGTTACATTCGACGAATCTTTACCTTCATCAACCTTAAATAAAGATGATGAAACTGATTTATCACCTTTAGATAATGTGATTAAATCCTTAGAACAAACTAATCTGACTGATAAGTCGACTGATAAGGACTACCAGTCGACTGAAGTAAAGCAGTCGACTGATGAACAAGTCAAGTCGACTGATCCGATTGTGATATCTTCAACTTTACCAAAGTCATTTGTTGAAGTTAAAGATCATCCTCATGACTTAATAATTGGTGACATCTCCCATGGTATTCAGACACGTTCACATGTTAATATGATCTCTCATACAGCATTCTTGTCGAATTTTGAACCAAAAATATACAAGAAGCTTGTGAGAATGAATATTGGATGAATGCCATGCAAAATGAACTAAACCAATTTATAAGGAATGATGTATGGGATTTAGTTCCTAGACCTCCTGATCAGACTATTATTGGTACCAAATGGGTATTTAAAAATAAGTTAGATGAATTAGGACAAGTTGTAAGGAACAAGGCTAGATTAGTTGCTCAAGGGTATAATCAAGAAGAAGGTATAAATTTTGATGAAACATATGCTCCTGTTGCTAGACTAGAATCTATTCGTATTTTATTATCTTTTGCTTGTTTCATGAATTTTATACTTTATCAAATGGATGTTAAAAGTGCCTTTCTTAATGGGTTTATTAAGGAAAATGTTTATGTTAAACAACCACTAGGTTTTGAACATGAACAATTTCCAGATCATGTTTATAAATTGAAAAAGGCTTTATATGGTCTTAAACAAGCACCTCGTGCTTGGTATGATCGTCTGAAAACTTTTCTTTTAGAAACAGGATTTGAAATAGGTAAAGTAGACACTAGTTTGTTTATCAAAAGAGTTAAGAATGATATCTTAATCATACAAATATATGTTGATGATATAATTTTTGGTTCTACTAATAATAATCTATGTCAAGAATTTGCTAATACCATGAAAAATGAATTTGAGATGAGTCACATGGGTGAACTCAATTATTTCCTTGGACTTCAAATTAAACAATTCTCAAATGGCATATTTATCAATCAAGGCAAATATGCAAAGGAACTACTCAAACGTTTTAACATGGATAATACTAGTAGTAAATCCACACCTATGGCTACTACTACTACTCTTGACAAAGATTTATTAGGTAAGAGTGTTGATCAAAAACTCTATCGAGGTATGATTGGTTCACTCTTATATATTACTGCAAGTAGACCAGATATTATGTTCAGCGTATGTTTATGTGCTAGATATCAATCTAGTCCTAAAGAGTCTCATTTAAAAGCAGTGAAACGAATTTTAAGATATATTAAAGGCACATCTGAATATGGTTTATTTTATCCACGCACCGATAATTTTCAACTTTTGTCATATAGCGATGCTGATTTTGCTGGAAGCAAAACTGATCGCAAGAGTACTAGTGGTACATGTCACTTTTTGGGACATTCCCTAGTCTCTTGGTGCAGTAAAAAGCAAAATTCCGTATCTCTATCAACCACAGAAGCTGAGTATATCGCTGCAAGTTTGGCATGTGCACAAATTTTGTGGATGAAACAAACTTTATTAGATTATGGTATTTCATTTGAGAAACCCTCAATTATGTGTGATAATACCAGTGCAATTAATTTATCTAAAAATCCGATTCAACATTCACGTACGAAACATATTGATATTCGACATCATTTTCTACGTGATCATGTTTTAAAAGGAGATATATCTTTAGACTTTATCTCTACTGATAAACAAGTAGCAGATATATTTACCAAGCCCCTTAAAGAAGATACTTTCATTAAATTAAGGAGAGAACTTGGAATTTGTGATTTTATTGATATTTGTTGAAAATAGTTTATGGTAAGTCGACTGTGTTATTAAGTAAGTCGACTGTACTATACTTTAAACTTATTTACTTTTTGTTCTCTGACCAGTCGCCTGGTCCTAATGACAGTCGACTGATTAGCAGATATACAAAATATAATTTCTTCTCGACTCAGTCGACTGATATACCCTACCAGTCGACTGTCGCGAGTTCAATCGTCTTCGGCGACTATTCATCGCGTCTTTTGAGATAAAATTCACTTCTCTTTTCACCCGTGATCTCTAATCTCTACCGTCGATTTCTTCCCTCTTTGATCTCAGCCGTTCATTCTCAGTTAAAACCCCTTTACCAGCCTCTCTTTCTCACCTTTACCGATCTCAAATTTTTCACCCAAACTCCTAAACCCTAATTTGTGAAGAAGAAGGTAGTCGACTCCCAAGTTGCTGCTTGTTCTCGCCTCTGGTCTGCTCTTTCCTTTTCTTTGGTAAAATCCTTTCCCCTCTCTTTTCATGGCACCTAAAAGATCCAAGAGATCTCATGAGGGTAGTTCTTCATCTCAAGACTACACTCAATTTCTCTTAAGTCCCGATCTCATTGATCAATGGTACCTTATTTGTACCATTACAATCTTCCCTGGAAGATTTGTTAACTTCAATGAGCTTGATCGTTTTTATCTTATTCCCTTGTTCCAAAATAGTAGTCTTTATGATTTTCTCTCTTTATCTAATCAACCCAACTATTACCCCCAACTCATCTATTTGTTTTACACAAATATGAGAGTTGTACAAAAACACGATGGGGATGTAGTAATCCATTCGTCTGTGAAGAATGTCAAAATGACACTCACATCGACTAGAATCAATCAAATACTTGGTATAGATGACGGAGGATTATATCTTGATGAAGTCTTATTAGATGATGCCTCTGTTTTATCTAAAAAAAATTTACCCAATCATGGCCCTCCAATGACAAGCAAAAATATTAAACCTATTGCTAAGCTTGTAGCTAGAATACTAGCCTATAACATCCTTCCAAAAAGGGGTAGTTATGACCAGTATTCTCTAGAATTACAAAAAGCTGTGTATGCAATTTTTGGTAAAATTGCTGTCAATTGGGGTCGTGTCATCTTTTCTAAATTTAATCAAGACCACACTCACTTTCTACCTTTTGGAGGTCTTCTTACTAGAGTCTTTATAGCTTTTGGTATTGATCTTGATTCCGAGACCAATGTTGTTACTCATTATGAGTGTTTCGATCGTGCTAGTTTGGCACGAATGAAACTTCTTGATCCTCCTTCTAGATCACCCCCTAGGTCTCCTCCACTGTCTCAAGCTCCTTTAGGTTCTACTTCTAGACCCTCTAGACCTTCTACCTCTACTGATCCACCTATTCTTCAAGCCAACTACGATGATCCTCGTACTTTATATGACTGTGTCTCCTATCTAATGAAGCATTCAGCCACTGTAGATACCCAACTTCATAACCTAGATTCCAAACTAGACCACATTGATACCAAACTTGACAACCTCACTCATCTCTTCAACTCTCAATTTCATCCTCCTTCTCAAGGTGACGATGAAGACTCCGATGAAGAAGATTGAAGACTTTTTATTTTATTTTCTATTATGTAATTTTCTTTTTTAATGCACTTATTTCTGTATGAAACTTTATCTTAGTTTCTTTTCAATGCAAAAGATTGTTATTTTGTGCTTTTTGATGATAACAAAGGGGGAGAGATATCTGTGCTTGCTTTATTCTCTGTGTTTGATATGTTTCATGATATCCTCTTGCTTGTCAACTTGTTAACTTTGTTCTATTTCTGGGTATTGGAAAACTCTCTGGTCAGTCGACTGCCCAAAAGCATATAAGTCGACTGCTGCTGCTGCATCTGTACTTATATTTTTTTTCTGCTTATGATTTTTCTATGTATGGTTTCCTGATCAGTCGCCTGCCATTTTGATAAGTCGACTGATACATGCTACATTTTTTATGACAATGCATTTTGTGTTTTTAATAGGGGGAGCATGTCTTTACTATGCTTGTATATTATCTGTTATTATCAGCTATTGTGTTGTCATCATCAAAAAGGGGGAGAATGTTGATTCTTGATTTTGATGATCACAACACAGTGCAACATGTGTCTATGTTATACAGCTAACATTGCAGGTTGTACATACAAAAGAGTATTTTAGCTGAACAAATGAACAAGCTCAAAGGATACAGATAAAGACTTCACTCAGACAAGATTCAAGACTTCACTCAAGACAAGACTCAAGACTCAAGACCTCAGCTCAATTGTGTCAAAATTGTAGTGTCTTGTAAAAACATTGTATCTTACTTTTTGTTGAGTCTTAGTCTGATGTAAAGCCTTGTCACACACACACACACACTCAAAATTTCATAATGTGTGTCTCTTAAAAACCCTCCCAAAAAGAGTCAAAACAGTTTGAAGTAATTTAACTTTTGAGTACCAGTCGACTTAAGCCTCTGCCAGTCGACTAACAGTACAAAAATGTTTAAATTTATTCAAACTCTGATCAGTCGACTCATATGGCAACCCAGTCGACTGTTCGAGAGCTTTTGACCGTTTTCTGTTTTTCAAAATCGAATTTTTCAAAATCAAAAGCTTAGATCCGTTGGTTGACAGTTGGAGTAACTGTCTCCCAACGTCCAGGAGATCAAACTCTTTAAGTAGAGTTCAGATCTCACTGAACAGATCTACAGAACTTACTTTGAAATCCGAGCAATCCGTGTGAAAAATTCTAAGTGATATTTTTGAGAAATAAAGCTTTCAAGTTCATACTCTTTGGTTCTCTACATTCAGTCCAGTATAGCAACGAATTCGCTCTGGACTGAGTATAGAAGTCAACCTTGTTTTTAGCCACGTGCATCAACACTTACACCAACAAGGCTATAGGTTGACTGTAAAGTATTTCTTGTTCTTTTGCTCTCGGCTGGAGAGTGTTTTTGACTCTAGGTTGTAGAGTCGGTTTTGTTTCACTCTTGGTAGTAGAGTGGGTCTGCTTTCTCTGGTTGAGAGAAAGGACTACGGGTTAGACAAGGTTGTTGTCGTAACGCCTGTAGGGTATTCTTGTAATCTTTTTCAAGAATAGTGGAAATCTCAAGTGGGTTGCTTGGGGACTGGATGTAGGTCGGGAGGACCGAACCGGGATATATCTTGTGTACTCTGTGATTGATTGTCTTGATTTTGCATTTACTCTTGTTTACTTAAGTTCTACAAAAAGTGTCTGGACAGTCGACTCCTTGCACTATCAGTCGACTGGTCAGTGCCTTTTCAGTTGTAGTTTCATTGTGTCTTCAGTCGTCTATCTTATCCATTAGTCGACTGCATAGAGTTATTGTTTTTGCTTTATTTGGGTTATATCAGTCGACTGGTTCATAACCAAGTCGACTGCACCGAGAAAATTTCCGCAGTTTTTTATTAACACTATTCACCCCCCCTCGAGTGTTTGTTGTCTCGCCTACAGGATCCAACACAGTAGTCCCCTTGCCTTCGCCAAGTACTTGGCCATGCGCTCGTCCCTTGCTTCATACTCCCCGGACACCTGGTTCACGACCAGCTGCGAGTCACTGAAGACATGGATACGCTTGGCCCCTGCTTTGTGGGCCATGCAGAGTCCTGCTATGAGGGCCTCGTACTCAGCCACGTTGTTCGATGCAGGGAAGTTTAGGCAGAGGGAGTACTGCAGGACAAAAGTGTCTGGGCCGGTCAAGATGAAGCCGACCCCACTTCCGTCGGTGCACGGAGATCCATCAACATAAACAGTCTAGATCAGGGGGTCGGCAGACGTCTTGAAGGGGTCAGGAATAGTGCACTCCACAATGAATTCTGCGAGAGCTTAGGCCTTGATAGCGGTTCTGGATTGGTAGCTTATGTCATGCTGGCTCAGCTCTATGGATCACTCCATCAAGCGGCCCGATGTTTCGGGCTTGTGGAGCATCTGCTTGAGTGGCTGGTCGGTAAGAATGACCACCGAATGAGACTGGAAGTAGGGGCGGAGCTTTTGGGCCGCCATAACCAAGGCAAGAGCCATCTTCTCCAGCTTTGGGTAACGGAGTTCAGCGTCCCAGAGGACCTTACTCATATAGTAGATGGGCCTCTACGTTCTATCCTCTTCTCTTACAAGGACCGCACTGAGGGTCTGCTCCGAAGTGGCGAGGTATAGGTAGAGGACCTCCCCAGGCATTGGCTTGCTCAAGAGTGGGAGGTTAGCTAAGTATGCCTTGAGCTGGTCGAAGGACTCTTATTGCTGTTGCCCCCATTCAAAGCCTTTAGCCCCCCTGAGGGCCTTGAAGAAAGGGAGGCACTTCTCCCCAGATTTGGAGAGGAATCGCCCAATTGCCACGAGGCGCCCAGTGAGCCTCTGTACATCTTTAACGCTGGAGGGGGAGCCATTTTGAGAATGGCTTGCATCTTCTCGGGGTTGGCCTCTATGCCCCTCTGGCTAACCATGAACCCTAAGAATTTGCCGAATGAGACTCCGAACGCACACTTGCTCGGATTCAGCCTCATGTTGTGCCTCTTCAGCACCCCGATGCTTCCTGGAGGTCGAGGACATGCTCCTGCCCTCGGATGCTCTTGACCAACATGTCGTCTACATAGACTTCCAAGTTCCGGCCAATCTGGTCTCGGAAGACCTGTTCACGAGGCGCTGGTATGTTGCTCCCGCATTCTTCAAGTCGAACGGCATGACCCGGTAGCAATACAGGCCCTGATCTGTCACAAATGAGGTCTTCGGGATGTCGGGAGGGAACATCTGATCTGGTTGTACCCTGAGAAGGCATCCATGAAGCTGAGGAGTTCGTGCCCGGAGGTCGCATCGATCAGACCGTCGATGCTTGGAAGGGGAAATGGATCCTTCGGGCATGCCTTGTTGAGTTCGGTAAAATCGATGCATATCCTCCAGTTCCCGTTGGCTTTCTTGACCATCACCGCATTGGATAGCCACTCGGGGTAGTTTACCTCCTGGATAAATCGGGTGTTAAGGAGCTTTTCGACCTCTTCTTTGATAGCTTGTTGACGCTCGGGAGCAAACTTGTGTCGCTTCTGCTGGACAGGCTTGACTCCCGGAGCAACACTGAGGTGGTGCATCAAAAGCTCCTCGGAGATCCCTGGCATATCCGCCACGGTCTAGGCGAAGAGATCGCGGTTATGCATTGGGAGATGTCTTTCTTGATGGAGGGGGAAAGGGCCTTGCTGACCCGGAACGTTTTGGTGGCGTCTTCCTTCGAGAAGGCCATTTCTTCTAGTTCGTCCACTGGCTCGGAGATGGTCTGGCTACTCTACGGTGGGAGTTCAAGGGCTTCTAGGGAGAGTATCGGGCCTTCCATTAAGGTCATATAACACTTGCAAGCCGCCTCCTGACTCTCTCTCACTTCTCCCACCCCTACGGGAGTGGGGAACTTCATCGTCATGTGATAAGCCGAAGGGATGGCCTGGAGTGCGGCGAGGCCTGGTCGACCCAGGATCACATTATAGGCGGCTTTCACATCCACCACCATGAAGTCCATCGGCTCCGTGCGGGTGACTGGGGTTTTGCTAGTGGCGACGTCGAGAGTTATAACTCCCTCGATCGTCACCGGCACCCCGGTGAATCCATAAAGGGTGTAGCCAGCTGGATTGAGCCGGTCCCTTGATAGCTGGAGGCCCTTGAACGCCTCCAAGAAGAGGATGTTGACCGAGCTTCCATTTTCCACCAAGACCCGACGTACGTCGAAGTTCGCCATTCGGAGGTTAATGACGAGGGCATCGCAGTGGGGCATGCGGACGCCCTCCAAGTCTCTATCGGAGAACGTGACAGGGACTCCGAGGCCCTTGGGGGCAGGATGGCTCTGCACGGAGTTCACTTTCCTAACGAAGGCTTTTTGGGAGGAGTTGGAATCTCCCCTCATTGGGCCTCCGTGTATAAGGTGCAAGATGGCCTCTGCTTCGACATCCGGGGCCTCCGCGTGCTGTTCTGTTCGCCTATTAGCCCCCTGGGGGGTGGATGCGGATTGACCCTGTCCCTCCTTAGAACCGAGCGAGCTTCCCCCTCTGGATGAGGGCCTCAATCTCGTCCTTTAGGGTCCAACAATCGTCCGTGTCGTGCTCGTGGTCCGTGTGGAAGCGGCACCACTTATCCCAGTTTCTCTTCTTCCCAGGGGTGTTCATCTTCAGAGGTGGCGGTAGAATACCCTCGTTCCCAATTTCCATCAGGATGGCAGAGACACTCGCATTAAGTGGAGTGAACTTTTCGAAGCGGGGGAGAGGGCGCCGTTGACCCCTGTTATCTTTTTGGAGCTTCTTAGCTTCTTCGACCTGAGTAGTCTTCCGTTTGTTCACGGAAGACGACCCCTCCAGAGTGGGGCGATTGAGAGCCTCTTCAGCTCGGATGTACTTCTCACTCCTGAGGAGGAGCTCGGAGAAGTCCCGATGAGGATTTTTGGCCAGGGATGCCCGGAGGTCAGCGTTGATGATGTTGGATTGGAAAGCAGCCGAAGCTACTGACTGATCCAATGAGGCGATGGACCTGGCTTCTGTGGTGAACCGCTTGACATAATCCCTCAACCGCTTGCCCTTCTTTTGGCTGAGGAAGAGCAGCGAGGTGCTCGTCTTCTCGGAGCGGCAACTGCTCACGAAATGTGTGAGGAAGAGGCCTTCTTCGAATTGGTCGAAGGAGAAAATGGATGCCGGAGCAAGTCGGGAATACCACTCCCGAGCGGGCCCTTTGAGGGTGGCCGAGAAGGTCTTGCAGAGGAAGGCGTCAGAAGCATGATGGATCATCATGAGAGTTTTGAAACTCTTAATGTGATCAGCGGGGTCCGACTCCCTGGTGTAGGACTCGAAGTGCAGAGGCTTGAAGTTATCAGGAACGGGTGCCTCCATGACAGTGCGGGAGAAAGGGGGCCTGCTCGGGTGGAAGTTCCTCGCCCGCTGTTCTTCGTCTCTGTCTAGCTGGCCAAGGCGCTTCTCCATCTCGTGAAGACGGCGGTAGGCTGAGTCCTCCCTTCGGTCGTACCTCGCCGAGCCCCAAGACTCGTCCTCACGTAGAGGAGGGTTGGGGCTGCGGCGGCGATAGCTTTGAGTAAGTCATGGACTGATAGAACGACGGGGATGGCTCGGAGCTGGCCGAGGACTGAGAGAGCGACGACGATGGCTCAGAGCCGGCCGTGGACTTCAAGAGTAGCGGCGATGATCAGGAGAGGGGCGGTGATGGCTAGGAGCCGGCTGAGGACTAGGAGCTCATAGGGCGTTGATGGGGGCGGCATTGAGCGCCCGAAGGACCGCCTCCTGGAATTATTGGAACTTCGCCCTTGTGATGGGGGCTTCCTGCTCCCGTTGAGCTCGAGATGCAGGACGACCGGCCGGGGAGCGACTTCTTCTCTGGCGATGTTGGGGTGACTCTCTTCGTCTCCTGGGAGAGTTGGACCCCCTGCCATCTGCCCTGCGGAGGGACTGGTCCCTCTGATGCTCTCGGCGAGGGTTCCCTTCACGAGTACGCCTCTCATCCAAGTGGGCTCGAAGATCTGGATCGCTCTGCCGGTTGTTGAGAACCTCGCGCAGATCTCTCCGAGTTGGAGGGCTATGGGAGGCCATAGAGTCTGTGGAAGGGTTGTGCACAGAGACGCAGACCTAGTGCATGGGTTGCTTCTGACGGCTCCGTCGAGAGAGTTCCCTTATGACCACTTGCGGCCCTAGTGGCTGCTGAACGGATTGTGGAATGGGCTATTCGAGTTGCGGGGCCGGTTTGGACAGGCTAAGGGAGACCCTCTGGAGGAGGAGAGAGAGTGGAGGTTGTTCTTCGGTTGGAGGTCGCGGACTTCCTCTTTGGGAGGCATAGCTAGGAGTGGCTTTGGTTGAAGGAGGAGGGTCGGATAGCTATTCGAGGTTTCCCACAGACGATGCCAATCTGTTGCCGCTGAATCTGGTGGGGGGGCAATAGATAGAATTTTTGAATTTGCTAGAACTCGAACGGGCCAAATCTGACCTCTTCCGCTGCTGGTAGGATGACTCCTTGGTGCTGCCGCTGACCTGCACGAAGTACGAAACACCGGGATGGATCCCGGCGACTCACCCTCCGACGCTCTTATCAATACTCAGAAAAAGAATATCAAAAGAACTTTAGGTAGGCAAAGAGTGATCACCTTGTAACAGCAGGAGGTAGGGGGTACTTATAGTCGCCGTGGGGATCTGCTTTGGGATAAGAACGAATCCCTACTTCCTGGCGTGACTGGATAGAAGTGGTTAAAACCACCTCCAGTAGATAAGGACGAGCCAGGATTTCCTCATATCATGTTGAACTGGTCCTTAATGGGTTGAGACCCGCACTCAATTGAACAGATCCGTTCAGGGGTTATTGGGCCCAAGAGAGGGGACCCGGTTTTCATTTCGGACCCGTTTGTAGGTGAAATTACCATTTTGTCCCTATGAACTTTAAGATTCGTGCCCAATTTGAACGGTTCCGATTTAATCCCATTTTAGACAAATAACTGTTCGTAAAAACTTTGTGAATATGAAATGTGTCCTACTGTATCTATTTTTTCACCTTTTTGACGGATCTGGATTTCGATTTATATTTTGTAATCTACTGCTGTTTTGGTACTGCTGTGTTTATGATTCCAGATTTACAAAACTGATATATCTTGCTGCTTTATGATTTTACTTGACTATTCTATCTATCTTAGAAAATTATGAAACTTTATTTTCTGTTACTAATCATACTAGGGAATACCCCAGATTTTTCGTGGATTTAATCTATAAGTTTTTATGCTATTTTTCTGTTTATGAATACAAACTTCTAATTTCTGGCTGAACACGTTTTCTGGATACAAATTTGTTTTGAGTCTTATTTTTGTGAAATACCATATGACTTATATATATTTGCTGGATTCGGACGAGAGTCTATTTTCCAGATTTTCTGACGGATCAAGATTTGCACATTTGTAGCAACGGGAAATTCCAGATTTAGTGCAGTACTGTCATGCTTTCCTGAACTAGAATTTTTGTTGTTCTATCCTTTAATGTGTTGTCTATCACTTATACATGTTTATCTTTCAACCCGAACCTGTTACTTGTTCATGCCATGTTATTCTTGCCCTGTTTATGACACATACATGCTTGATTGATAATAATAACAAATAACCAAGCCGGGGTTAAGGGAAAGATATAGTAGTGGAAAATATAGAAGGTGTACTTAGAAGGGGGCCCGTGTTTTCCACCTGTTACGTGTTTCATGAATACATGATACATGATCCTGTTTACCTGATTATCCGACTGCACACTTCCCTATAGGAAGGTGTACTCGGAAGAGGACCAGTAGGTTCTACCTGCACCTGTTTACCTGATTACCTGACTGCACACTTCCCTATAGGAAGGTGTACTCGAAAGAGGACCAGTAGGTCCTACCTGTACCTGTTCCTGTTCCTGTTTACTTGATCCCTGAGTACACGGTCCTATAGCCTCCACTACGAAATCTAAACATAATTTGTATGTAAGTAGCAACCAAGTGGTGAAAACATGAGACACATGAAGTGCTACCTAGATAGAAATAAATACAAGACTTGGCATAACCTGACATCTGTTATCTGTTTATCTGTTACATGCAACCTGAAATCTATTACCTGTTTACCTGTTTGCATGACACTTGACATCTGTTACATATCACCTATATCTGTTAGCATACCATGTTACTTGGTTCTGTTTTCTGATTCATGTTAGACATTCTGTTTTGCTCTGTCATATCTATTCCATGCTATGTTTGTTTCCGCTGTTACTCTATGTTTGTTATTTTTTTCCTGTACTTGTGCCTGTACTACAAGCAGCCCGTAACTTGCATTGATGGGCATTTTGTTTTCTTTTTCTCTTCCTGCAATTTGCTAAATTGCAGATCATGGTGATCAGCTGCCCGATGGAGCATGTGATCCGAGATTTTAGATACTGGAGTTCTTGCTACTACTATTATTATTTCCTGTTGCTTATTTTGAATAAATATATCTGTTACTTGAATTATTTTGTATTGGGCAATGTGACTCAGAATTATTGACTTGTTCAGATCTGGTTTATTTGAGATTTATTAAATTTTGTTTCAAGTAAATTTTGTTGGTATATTGATTTATTTGTGCATGCGTGGTTGACTTCTCCTTGTTTACTTTCTGTATTCGTGTGAAATGTTGTAAAGATCCTGACAGCTTATGGATGATGAAAATCATCCGCTGGACTTAGTCATGTATCCGTATTCCGTATTCTCTTTTTGGGAAGCGGGGGCGTGACAGTGATAATTAAACACTTTGGTTGGGATATAAGGCATGTCAGTCAATGTTGAAGTCAACTTGGGTGCTAAAGCCACATTTATATTCAAAGTGGGCTTCAAATGTAGCTTTTGATGTCTGCTTGTGAGGCAAGTTCCCATTGTGCATAAGAGAGTAGATGTAGTTCATTCTTCTTCTGCCATTTGCAATAAAGTAGAAAAATCTAGTGTTTGCATCACCCTCCTTGTTCCATGTCACTCTTGATCTCTATCTCCAATATGCCACCTCTAATTTTACTAACTCCTGATACTCCTTCTGTATTACTATGAGTCATCTGAGTTGGTTGTGCTATCATCTGCATCAATTTCAAGTTGGAGCATCTTTTCCAACAGAGTCTTCTTATTTGCAGTAATATGGCTGTTGATTTCATTCATTCATCTCCTAATTCTTCTATTCAACATGGTTAGCTTTTGTGCAAAGAAATCAATAATAGACCCTCTATAGACTAAACCTTTCCACTAATCCGTGACAACAGAAATAAAGCTATCATTTGAGAACCATGATTTCCCAAAGTTGAAGTAATGTATCTTGTGCACAATTGCTTGTGTATCCTGGATGAGTGGGCAGTGATCAGAGGATATTCTTCTACGGTAATGTTGAATACATTGGGGATGCAAGCTCTCCCATGAACTTGAAATCAGAAATCTCTCTAGTCTGGCTAATGCAGGATTTGCTCTCAAGTTTGACAAAGTGAACTTTCTACTAGCTAAGGGGAGATCAATGAGCTTAAGACTGAATAATTTCTTCGAACTCCCTCGTGTCTTTGTTGGAGCCTTGCCCTTTGCACTTCTCTAAGTTATATATTGTGACATTGAAGTCTCTACACAGCAGCCATGCATCACACAGTCTTCCTCTTCTTTGTCTAATTTAATGAAACCAAGTGTTCTATCATCCAAGTCAAATGGGTCATATCCTGAAGTCAGTGACCACTCCTGACATGAGTCTCTGTTCTTGAATGATGCTTAAATTGAGAAAATGTCCACTGCAGTGTAGAAGCAATCGATAGTGTTATCGTCCCATCCTATCAGGATCCCCCCACAACATTCTAATGCATCTACTTGTGGCCACATGTTGATGAAATTTCCTCCCATGGATGAAAGCTTTCTACTGGGAGACTTCCTGAGTTTAGTTTCTTGCAGACATACAACTAAAACTTCTGAGCTTCTAATCCTTCTTTGATCAGACCACATTTATTTGGGTTGCCTAACCCTTTTGCATTCCAGTTAGCTATCTTCATTTAGACAAAGAAGATATCAAGCAAAACAAGAAAAAGCTAGACCCACTGAATTGCAGACAATCAGCTAGATTGTCTATATTGATCATGTGGATTAACATAAACATTTTATGACTGCTTAATTTTATCAATTGAGTGTGGCTCTTTAGACTGCACTCCTACTGATTCAACTACTTGAAGAACATTCTCTTCAGATAAAAGGGCAAAAGGATTAATATGTGCATTTGTAACTAAATCAATAGAAAAATCATTACCTTCATTCTTGCGGGTGAAAGCTGCTTTGAAAGATGTAGCCAAATGCTTCATAAAGGGCCTTGTGTTGGGGGCTTTAGATGCTGATCTGCTCCTCTTGTGGCACTTTGCTGCAATAACCCTATTATCCAGGTTGGATTAAGGTGGAGATGGATGAAGTATTTGGCTTCGGCTTTCTAGCAGTGAGTGACTTGGTTTTAAAGCTCTCATTTCGACCTTTGTCGAAGCCTGCATTAAATTGCATGACTGGGCCAGTATTCATCTTGCATTGAATTGCCTTTTAAACTTTTTGTTTCAAGGCATCTTCAACTACAGCCAGATCTTCTTGAAGAGAGAGAGTGGGAAAGTAACAACTTTCTTTTTCCAAATCATTTGGCACACTTCATCTTCCAATTTCTCCTCATTAGAATCGGCTAAGCTGTTAGTAATTTTTTTTATCCTCTCAAAACATTCTCTTGGTTGCTGTTGGAGGAATCAATTATCTTTATAAGCGATATGGATTTGTATTTCAAATTACCTTCCAAACAGATCCTCAGATAATCTGCAACAACTTTGAGGGGTGGTATCAAATCTTTACTTTCCATACTGGAGTCTGCTATACCATACCCGAAATTTCAAAAATTCTCTACCTGATTTTAAGATTGAATCTCTGGAGGATTTGGTTCATTAGTCTCTTTCATGCCATCTCGAAGACTGTAGGGTTTTTATTTCTCACTGATGATCGCCAGAGCTTGGAATTTAGCTGGGTCGGGAGCTATTGCAACTTGGTCGTTTTCCTTCTCTTTCCCGCACCAAAAAGAAATTTGGCCCCCATTATTGATGTTGCTCCCAATTGTGAAAAGTTGGATCTTTCCACTTCGAATGTCCTCCCTGCTATTGGTTGTCCTAGTAGGAGCACATGTTGTCACGCCCCGCTTCCCAAAAGAATACGGAATACGAGTACATGACAAGGCCCAAAGAATGATTTTCATCATCCATAAGCTGTAAGGATCTGCTCAACAGTAAACAGAAATATACAAGAAATATTCATCCACGCATGTATGAAATAAATCTCATAATTAAAAGAATTATTTGAAAACAAATACATAATCCTCAAATAAAAACAAGATCTGGAAAGCAAAACAATAAACTTCGGGACAACATGCCCAATACAAGTTTCAAGTAGCAACAAGAGGAAATTATAAACTCAATACAGAAATGAACTACATCATGAAAGATTCTAGGCTAGCTTAGAACACTTGATCACTCACTCCTTCTGGTAACTTGTCTTCAAAACCTATACATTTATCATTGAAAGAAATAGAGGAACCGGAAAATAATCTGCCCGTTAGTGCAAGTTACGAGCCGCAAGTAGTACAAGCAAAAAAGGGTACATGAACAAGGTAAACAGAATGCGGAATAGGAAACAAGAGCATAGAACATAACATGGAAGGAATGCAACGGAAAATGTAGTCTAATAAAACGGAAGCAAGTAAACAGTATCATGCAACTTGTGAATCAAAATCATGTAACCAAAAATGAAATCAGGAAACTGGTAGACAGGAATATGCATGTACTTGGTGTCAACTTAAGTCTATTCATTTAATTTAGTCCTAACTAATGCAACAATCATGCGCCCCATATATATACCACATGTTTGATGCATACAATCAAAGTTACGTTTAGACTTAGCGGTGGATTCTATAGGGCCGTGTACTCAGGTCTTGCAATGGTGAACCATATCAACTAACCAAATCATCCAAATTATATTAACCAAATCATATTAATTAATCCAAATCATATCATGTAATCCAAATCATCCAAATGTAACCAAATCAGGTGCCACTATTACGGGAAATGCGGCCCCCTTCCGAGTACACTTTTCTATATTGTCCACTACTAGATCTTTCTCTTAACCCCGACCTGTTACTTTTTATTACAAAATAAACATGATCAGGAGATAACGAGAACAAAATCGGGACAAGATAAAGCTGTATCAAGAGCTTATATGATGCAAGGAACATGTTCTGGATTGCAAAATACAAGAAATAACATGCAAATATTTAAGCATAGCAAAATACCAATTATGGACAGCAAGACGTTGTTGCACCAAAACTGGAATTCCCGCTGCTACAGAAAAGTAAATCTTGATCCGTCAGAAGTTCTAGAAACTAGACTCTTTGCCGGTTCTAGCGCATATACACGAGATATATATAAAACACAGAAACTAGGTTCAAATTCTTATTCTTTATAGATTTTGTGTTCAGGCAGCAGGTTATAGATTGTGTTCATATATATGTATCAGTTCTGAATACTCATCAAATAATTCCAAAATAATTTAGGGTGATAGCTACGCATGTCTAGTCTCATCCAAATTTATTTCACATTTTAAATTTTACTCTTAACATGTTATGTTTATTAATAAATCAGGGTGATACACATAAAATTTGTGAATCTAGAAATCCAGACCTAGCATTACTATAAGACAAATATCTAGCAGATTATAAATCGAAATTCAAATCCGTCGAATGTTCTGGAAAATAGACACATGGATATTCAATTCATGTTTAAAAGTTTTAATCATTGATAAACAGAATCAGGTCAAAATCGAGGTTCTTTACTGAACTAGTATGCATGCAGTAATTATATAATCATGTTTGCATAAGTATATAAAGTCAGAAAAATAATCAAATAATTCTACAAATTAGGGCGACTCCTATACATGTCTAGTCATATCCAGATTAATATCAAGTCTAAATTTTACCATTAGCATCTATTTTAATCAATAACTAAGGCCAAAGATCTTATAATTAGGAATCTGGAAATTTGTGACCTAACAACAGTAAAACTGAGGTAACTCATACATTACAAATCGGATTTCAGATCCGTTAAAGTTCTGAAAACAAGACTCAGAGGCCTACATTTCATATTCAAAAATTATTTATCGACATTCACATGGTCTAAATCATCGTGCCAAAATAGGACATCAGTAAAAGAGGTTTCTTTTGCATGAATTGTAACATTTATAACAACTACGATGGATTCAAATTAGTGTATAAGGCAAATCAGAATCTAATGGCATTCAAATCAACATGGCATGTTTATTCTCAAATCCAAGAAAAGGGAAACACAACTAACATGTCAACACATGAACAAACATCTATAACTCATAGTAATTCATGGACATGCATTCATATAAAAATATATCTAGATCTAATCTATGTTTGTGTAATGGGTGTGACGACAAAATATTTTGTGATCCTTTATGATTACGGATTGGATAGAAACCAACCAAACGAGTAGGATCAAGATCATAAATTGGCAAATATAAAGAATGAGTCACAACGAATAATCTACTTGTAGTATTTCAAAAAAATGCTTGTACGGGGAACAAAAAATTCGTACAAGATACTTGCCTTACGAGATGATGATTCCGATGAAGATTAGAATAATGGGACTAGGATCCTGGGCAACACGTGTGCAACCACTAAAGCACGTGCGATAAACGTGCTCAACAACAATAGGGCTAGCAGCGACAATGGTGCGGGGTGTCGGAACAGCAAGGGCCGAACAAGAACAACAACAACCACGAGCAGCGGAGGCTCGGGATAGCAATAGCAAGAGCGCACTCACAATAGAAAAAGCGGTAACCAGCAAACGACGACATCAAACAGCAAACGACAAGCGGCAACTCGGCAGGAAGACCAAGCAGCAACCAGTAAGCCCAGCAATGGCAAGGGGTGTCGGTGCTGGTAACGGTGGCGGGCGGCAGTAGGGGCTATCTGCGGCAAGACCAGAAGGCTGCAGGGGGATGGTCGATGAAGGTTGCAGGCAGCAATGGAGAACAGGGTGAGGGGGAGTTGGTTGCGGGAGAACAGAGGAAGGCAGGGGCTTTGGCTTGGCTGCAGTTGAAGGTGGAAGAAGAGGCAGTAGGGCAAAGGGCTGAGATGGCGGAGCTCGACGGCGTGGAGGAGTGGTGACGGGGTGACGAGTTGCTGGCAATGGGGATGAGGAGGAGCAGCGATGGGAGGTGAGGTCGACTCTGACGACGGGGAGAGGTGCAGCGGTGGCTTTGCTGTCGAAGGATGGAGGTAGGAGGTGAGATGAAGAGGATGACGCAGCTTCGACGGGGACGAGGTGGCAGGGTTAGGGAGCGGGGCGAGGGAGATGGTAATGGTGAGTGGCAATGGCAGGGTGATAGATGGGAGACGATGAAGAATGTGGTGGTAATGGGTTTCGACAAGGGGTAGTGAGGATGGAAGGTAGGGGATGATGGTTACGGGGAGAGAGAAATGAGGGGAAGTGGGGGTAGGCAGCTGGGTAGTTAGGTCAAAACAGTAAGGGGTAGGTTTAGGTTAGGGTTTAACCGGGGTACTTATAGGGTAAGAAGTGGGTTTGGGTTGTGGGTACGAGTTGGAATCCAATAAGAAATTGGGCTAGGTTTAAATCCAATAGAAAATGGGTTTTAGATTAAAATAAATGATTAAATGAATAAATAAATAGTAATACAATAGTACAAAATATCAAATTGTATACATTAAGTTAATACACAAATACTAATAATACAATAAAATATACGGATTCACAGAATAAATAAAATCGGGTTTGATTTGGGCTAAAATATGATGAACAGTAATATAGTAGTTTAAAACAAATAATGTACATAAACTTAATACTCCAATAATAATAAAATGTAGATTAAGATCGTTAGTCTTTCACAAATGAATAAATAACAAACAAGCAAAAGTAATAATAATAATAATAATAATAATAATAATAATAATAATAATAATTATAATAACAATAATAGTAATAATAAGTTTATATAACAAAATAGGAATTGAGTTTACAATGGCATAAATAGCGATCAATTAGGAATAGAAGACAAAGTTAAAATATATCATCATTCGAAAAAAATATAATTGTCGATTAGAAATACTTTAATAAAAAAATTCGAAATTAATTTAATACAAAATAAATTTATAAATAATCAGAATATAGAAAAAACATGAAAATACCTATTGGCGAGAACGGGGGCTACACATGTACTTCATGGATTTGTTTCTCATTGGTCCAAGGGATCGTGTAGTGGACAATGAGGATTTTGGAATGAGGGTGATGTCCACTACTTCGATCAAGACAAGCACCTGATATTTTTTCTCTTCCTCTTTTATTTCTCTACTTATGGTGACATACTTCCCAAAGGGTTTGATGAAATGCTTAAGATATAGATGAAGCTTGCCTTCAGGTGCAACTTTGCCCCATAATCCATGGACTATGGCGAGAAGGTGGCGTTGAAGCCTAAGAAGTTGAACATACCATCTGCCACCGCTTTCTTTGCTTCCTCTAGAATTGAAAATTGAACATGATAAACTCCATCACCAATTCTCTTGAGGGTCCGCCAACCACCCTACTTTTTCCAGGCGAAATTGAGTGCAGCATCGACGTTTTTGTGTTTGGCACCTTACGGGGGTAAATGAGATGGAGGAACGCGCTGACATGCAGAATGTGGAACGTCGCTGCAATCTCGGAGTTGTGGGGGATCTCCACCACCAGAGCGTCCCTTTGATTGGAGAGAGCTAGTCCCTCACCTTATGGCCGGACTTATGGCAGTTGAAGCAATGGATGCCAAGTCGCCTGCACTCCGCCGTGGTGTTGTCGTCATCACCACTCTTGATGCAGCGTGTTTCCATTTGTTGCTTGGATCTAGGGTTTTTTGCTTAGGATTGGAGTATTTTTTTTGGGGTTGAGGATTCTATGGTTTGGCTGAAAATAGAGTTTTTGGAGTGGATTTGTTGAGAAGAGTGAGTGGTTTGATGGAACGGTGGATTTCTATGCAGGTGTGGGAATCGAAGAGGTAGAGGGGGGAAATGGTGAGGCGCATGGGATTGTGTGACGATGACATGGACAAAAAAATTTGCTATGTTCCTGTAATGCCCTGATTTTTCAACTAATGAAAAATTATTTTATTTTGCACGTAGTGTGCACGTGCAATATTTTGATTGAATTAAATCTTATAATTATTTTCATTATGATGAGTATAAATATTTAAATTTGTGCTTTCAAATTATTTTATACAAAAAGCCTTCCTTTAAATGGATGAAAAGCCTTTTCTTTTAAAAAGCCCAAAATGTAATTCATTTATTTTATTATAATAATTATTTTGGCCCACAAACTAAAGCCCATGGATTAATCTATTTTTATACAACTTGTCATGTAGAATACAATTTAAAACACTATTTTATTTTATACAAAATTTAATGTACAGTTTTTGGAGACCAAATGCTTGCACGTGCATTGCACGTACACGTGCAAGTGCACTTTCCCTTAGGAGGCCGGGATCACTTCTTTTTCGAGGGAAAATCAAATTTTTAATGGGGATCATGGTGTGGTGGTTACTCATCATGGGTAGTTTGTGTAACTCCTCCATAAATCTCCACCCTTTGTTCTTAACTCCTGCTCTAATCTTAGCCATCCATTCCATCAAGATTTTAGTATAAATACCCCCTCCCATGGCTAGTTATTTTTGTGCTTATTACTTTCTACAAACCTATAGTCTAAATTGCATTATCTAGTAGTATTTTTGTGAGTTAAAAGATTGAGAGTGTGGGGGATTGTGCTTGCATTCTATCAAGAAGGAGAGGCCAGCTTTGGAAGTGCTCGGATCTTGCTAGTGTGCGTGTTCAAGGAGGAGCATTTCGTTGCAAGGACATTTGTCTAGGAGATTGCTAATTGTTCTTTCTTCAATAAGGTGGGTAAATTTTCCCTAATTCTAAAGTAGGAATGCATGCTAGTTTAGTTAGAAAGAATGAAGCATGAAAATGACTAAGAAGAGCACACTTTAGTTGAGAAAAATGACTTCTTGAATAATTGAAATGTGGATATACAAATTTATATGTGGTTCTATTATTTGAGTTGTATGTGAATTGATTAGAATCATGGAACGATTGATAAAAACACATTTATTACTATCAAGAATTACACACAAAGGTTAGTAGATTGATAATACCATTTCTTGTGTTAAATGGATCTTTTGTGTTAATATGGGCATGAATAATTTAAAAATATGTGTTGTATGTTGGGTAAATGATTAAGGACAGAGAATTAAGGTGAAAATTTATTGATAAAGAGATTAGAATGCTAAATACGAAGAAATGTTGAAAAGAGAAGAAATGTAGTATTATTATGTATAATTTGAATTAGTGTATGAAAATATGTTTTAATTGTTACAAAAATTATTTTGCTCATACTGGTATATAAATTATGTGAGGGAGAATTAATCTGGAGTTATACAGTAATTTTCATGAAAGCAAAATGAAATGAGGACTAGTTGAACATCGAGACATTTTAACAACAGAGGAAATTGGTTCAAAAAGAGTTTAAATTGTACTGTGACAACCTGAGCACATAGTTCAAGTGGTTAGAGAGCGCGGTTGGGTTCCTTGTGGTGACCGGTTCGAATCCCGTGGGCAACATTATTTTGTTTGTTTTTTTTTAAAACAAATTTAACAGCAGGCCGAGAGCATTTAATGCTCTCAGCCATGTTTATACCGCTGGCACAAACCGGCCTAGTGGTCTGTGCTCTGGGCTGTGTTCTCTGGGGTGCTGGGTTCGAATCTTGCCCTTGGCAAGATTGAAAAATTGATTTTTTTGGGGTTTTTAATTGTCCAAAAATTATGAAAAAAATATGGTTATTCTTCTAAAAATATATGGGACTTTATAAAAATGATTTGGTAATTATTTGCATGAAATAAAACATGATTTGAGAATAAAATGTGTAATTAGAACTATGGTTTTATAAGTGTATTTTTGGGAAAATTATACCTTGCAAAAAGAACTTGAAATGAAGGATTAAGAAGATTAATATAGTAAAGATTGAAGTGATATTATGTGATGGATGTGATTTATTGCTAATTGAGAATAGTATGAAAAATATGAATTGTGAATATTCGTTAGTGATGTAAAGTATTTCTCATTTTGAGAATAATGTGACAACTATGAAATGTGAATTATTCTCGTTGAAGAATAGTGCGACAAATTATGATGTGTGAATATCCATCTTGATTGAATACTAGTGATGTGGGTTTTTAATGTGAAAAAATAACAATTCATGAGTTTCATGATGAATAATTAAAATTCATGTATAGTTATGGACTATTGAACAATTTAGAAATCACGATTGGAAAAGAGAAATGCTATTTGAGTATGATAACTCAACATAATGAATTTATGAATTGGAAATGCTCATTTTGGAAATTGTGAATGGAAAATTGAAACAAAAGAGTAGCTAAGTCTCCCCCGGCGTTGGAAATGAAATGAAATGAAATTTGAAAAGAAAGACCAAGGTTGGTCATGTTGAAATGAATGAATAAGTCCGGTTAGTGGAGATGCTAACTCTAGAGCTTTGATTTTTGGTTCATGATTCTAATAAAAACTAAGGATTGCGCATAGTGAAGATGTGATGAAAGTGAGAGAAAAACACGAGTATGAGAACTAGGGTTTACGGTGCGGGTGTGTGAGCCACAGAATGCATGCTTGATGAGTCAAGACATGGCGTGGGCACAACTCAGAATGATCGGACTCTAGCCACGCTTGTGGAATGTTTGGTGACTGCAAGAGGATCGTGTGCCATGAAGTGAGGCTGAATTGCCACATAATGCATGCTTGATGAGTCAAGACATGGCATGGGATTCCCCTCCAGAATTTTCTGTACACGAGCTTATACTCATAGATCATCTAGGATACTCACCATAGTTACAATAGTAGATTAAGTCATGGCGAGGGATTGAACCCTACAAAAATGAAGAACGATTAAGAGGCTTGCCCTCGGACCTATGTAGTATGGGATGCATAGAATCCGAACAAGTGCGCATTAGTGTCATGTAACATAAATAATTGCATTAAAGACTAAGTGCACAATCACGACACGACATCAATAGGGTAGTCCCTTTAGTTTGAAATGTGACAAGTTTGTGTTTGCTAAATATGGAAAATAAGTTATACTATTTCTGGCATAGAGAGGATGGCCGTGTATAATGATCATCGGTTGAATAAACTGACGTACCCACAGTCTTATATGCAGGTAAATGGCTTGATAAAGATTAAAGAGGAACAAATGCTTAAAGATTACTCCATGTTGTTGTATATTTATTTTCATTGTTGTAAATTTTTACTTCCGCTGTGCAATGTAAAGTGTAACATTGATGTAAACTCTGATATAAAGTGAAAAGTTCAAATTTCCTTGTAAAATTGTACTAAAGGAAGTGTAAAGATCCTGTAGAACATCTCGAATTCAGTGTATTTGGGATTCGGGGCGTTACAGTTCCCAGGATCTCCACTTCTTTCTTCTCACCTCTCATTTGTTCATCTAGCCACTTTTAGGTTCAAATATGTTTTTGGTTAACTATGACTCTTTGTCCTAATTAATTACAACAATACATAACTTTGCTGATTTGATAAGTAATAACTCATATTCATAATGAATTTTTCTTGGATGGAAAATTAGCTAATTATGGAGTTGTTGGAGTTGTTCTGTATAGAAATTTGGTTGTTTTTTCTTTAATTTTGTGTCCCTCCTAATGTAAAAATCTAATCTATCTAATTACTTTGGTTTTGGTTTTCATAATGAAAAAGAGCCAAGATTGGATCCATGTTCCAAATATGGATTCTTTTCCACTAAGTTCACTTACAAAGTTGCCCAAAAAATACTACTCATAAATCACATTCTCCAAAAGAGCCATCCATGAAATAAGACCCATTTTTAAAGACATCTATAATAGTTTTTATTAGTTTCAGTTAACTTCTAAGTCCTAACACTATTTGTCAAATTACTCTTTGCTCTTTTCTTCCTTTCCCACTCTCTCCTTCTAATCCAAACCCCAATCTTAACTCTCACCACTACAACACCCACTCACTGCCACCCTTCCTTATCTTCAACCCTTCACGACACCCCTTGCTCTGTTGCCCTTCATTATCAAATCCTAGTTGCCCCAAATCCTAATTGTAACCTCAGCCTTACTTTCTTCCCCTCTCCTCCTCCTCCTCCTCCTCCTTCCTCCTTCCCTCCCTCCTTGCCCCTCAGTGTCATATGTGTCACTCCATGTGGTGCCTCTTCAATGTCTTTGCTACTCTTCACTGTCACTGCGTCATCCATTGCTCCCTTCTACCCACATCTTCAAAACCTAATAAAAAATCTTCCTATCTTGCTCCCTTGCAACTCCATCCCGCCTCATCCATCACTATCTTCCTCACCACTTCTCCCACCGCACCTCCACTGTATGCATTAACATCCATGGATCAACAATTGTGCTCCCTTATGCACAAATTATCTAGCACGCTTTATGCACAAATTGTCCACCACACTTTCGAATGCTTACTCCCTTAGGCATAGAGAAAACATAGTGTAATTTGGTCATATCTAGTCCCATAATGTTAAACTAGTATAAAGCTATGCAATTTTGCACATAATTTTCAAAATATGAAGAACAAAAACTATTTGTAAAAAAGCCATCAAATAAACATTTATACAATATTGCACGATTTTTTATATTTGATTAAGAGATAAGATTCCAGTTCATATTTTGGATGGAGAAAGAGTGGGAGATTGCCTCCTATATTTGCTCTTTTTTTTTAAAGGAAAAAAGGAGAAAAATCATTGTACCAAAGTCATATTAGCATAATATAGTGTACTTGTATATCCTTGTGCAATATGCCATATACTTCTTTTAAAAGTACATTTTAAAAATTAAGTTTCTATAAGTAATTGCCTTCCCCCCCCCCCCCCCCCCCCCCCCCCCCCCCCCCCCCCCCCCCGTTTTTTTTTAAAATCTTTTCACACGATTTAGCAATTTGAAAAGAGGCTTTTATCCTACTTTCCTATCCTTGCTTCATTTCAAAATACATAAATAATTTTGTGTGTGTGTGTGTAAAGGGAAGGGGGAGAGGGGGGGGGGGGGAGGAGGGGTAGACATTTTTGCTTAATATATAATTATAAAGTTATAACTAGTATAACCCTATGCAATATTGCATAGATTTTTTTTTTAAATGAGAAACTAGCAAAACCATTTTTGAAAATTCATCTAAAAATATCTATACAATATTGCACGATTTTCATGGTTTCATTAATGGATAAGATTCAAGTTCAAAATTTGGATGAAGAAATAGTAGAGGGTTGTAGGGGTGACATTCGGTCCTCCCGGCGGGTTTGACCCGGTCCCTGGCTACGGCGGGTCGGGCTTGTGCTAGAATATTGAGGCCCGACCCCTAGCTTGTGGGCCGGGTCGGGCTTATTTTATTTTAAAAATATTTTAAAATAATTTTTTAAAATTTTTAAATTTTGTTCACAATTGTTAAAATCATATAGATAAAAGAGATATTCAAAAATTATATTTATGAATTAAAAAGTGTAATATGTAATCAAATAATTGAGTAAAATTTTATTTCATTCAAATAACTTCAAATTACAATACGAGGGAAACATTTGTATTTAGAGAACGAGATGACCTCTATTTAGATTGAAGAGAAGGCAGTGAACTATTGTCGTGCACTTCTACTTAACCTAAATATAGAATCTCATCCTCCTAAAATTTTTCAATTGTTTACAATACATTATACAAATTACATTCTACTAGTTCTTCACTCGTCGCTACTTGTTGATCCGTTTTGTGATTCTTGTAAATCTTGAGTCATCTCTTCCACTTTCATCCAATCTTCAGCGCATATCAACATCTCCAAACTCTTTGACGTCAAGCAATTCCTGTTCGGGCTCATAATCCTGCCACCAAGAGAAAAAAGCATTTTCCGATGCAACGGTTGACACCGGTATAGTTAGCAAATCTTTAGCCATGCAAGAAAGAATACTAAAAATATTTTCATTAGTTTTCCAAAAAGAAAACACATCTACTACATCTTCAATGGGAGGTTGTGCATTATACCAATTCAACTCATTTGGTGAATTGGTTTTTTTTTTTTCCTTTCATATTAAGAGATTTAAAATACTACTAGGGGCAAGACCTTTCCCTTTGATAACATAGAAGAAGAAGAAGAACTAACATTTTGTGTTTGTGGAGTGTTAGATGAATAAATTCTATCGTAACTATCATATAAACTATCCAAAATATTTTCAAATTTTGTAGTGAAAACAACATGGTTAAAATTATCTATTTCTTCGTGTGGAGCATAAGTATAAAAAATCTCAATTAAATTTTTTGTGCCATCTAACTTAATCATAGGATTCATTACACTAGCAACACAATATAACATAGGAAACGGATGAAAATATTTTAAAAATTTTAAAAAATTTTTAAAATATTTTAAACCATTTATCCAATGAAAGAGTCATTTACCAAATTTTTAATTGTTGTCATCATAGTGACAATTGCAAGTAAACTACCACTAGATGTAGATGTATATGTTTTTGAAAATTGTAAAGTTGCATCATTAAAAGGTTCTATAAATTTGTACAAACTATCGGTAAAAAACTAAAAATTATTATCTAATATACAATCTTGCATACCCATTGCAATACAAAATTCTCTAAGATTAAAACGATAGCGTAGAACAACACTTAATAAATCAAAAGTAGAATTCCAATGATGTCTAACATTTTTAGGAAAACGTTTAAATACAATTCTCCTAAGTTGACACCAATCATGAAAAGCTTGATATATTGGACCACTCAACGTAATAAAATGAACACAATTTTTTATTGCCTCAATTTTATCATGTCTATATTTAAGTGCATTTTATACACAAAAATTTAAAATATGACAAGCATACCTATAATTTCCGGTTCTAAAGGATTAAGTGTAATTAGCAAACTAGCAATTGCCTTAGTATTAATAGAGGCGTTATCAAAACCAATAGCAAAAACTTTATCAAAAATACCAAAATTGTTACATGCTTCCATGATGTGTGTGACAATTATTTCACCCTTATGTAGGTATGTAACAAATCCGAATGAAATTATCCTCTTTTGAAGTAGCCAATCGGAATCTATCCAATGACATGTTACACACATCATTGGTACGCCATTCACTCCTACTCACCCATCCGATGTCAAAGAAACTCTAGTGTTTAGTGACGTAAGTGTTGCTACTAAAAAATCCTTAGCCTCATTGTAAACTAATTTACAATCACCCTTTACTACATTCCTAGGATTTTTTTTATAATGAGGGTTTAATGCGGTTTGTGCAAAGGTCTCTACATTCCTACTTTCACCAAATGAATAAGGTAATTCATCTTTAATTACTAACTTAGTCATTCTCTACAAACAATATCGTGATCGTAGCTATGATTAGCTATTTGGCCGGTCTTAGAGTGTATTTTTTGTTGTGTGAGGTTGTCTTTAGAAAATTCGGATTGACATTTAATTAAGTTTTGTTGAAGTGTACCCGTTCTCGATCCTAGTTTAAACTTATAGGGTGTTTGACACTTCTTACAAATTTTTAATCCTACATTCTTATCATTTTGTGAAGGGACATAGTCAAAATATTTGTGTACTTCGGATGTATTCTCTCTTGTTTTACGTGATTGAAATGGGCCTTGTTCGGTTGTGGTTCTATGTCTTCTACTTCTACTTGATCCATGTGTGTTTCATGAATATCGGGAATACTATCATAATTGTAAAGTATTTCTTCACTATCTATATATGGAAGAGGAATGGAAGGAATGCGACGACTATTAGTGGACTCTTGGTGACTATGTCTACCACGTGATCGGTTAGATGCCATCTAAACTAGTGTATGTTATAAAAGTTTAAGTGTATGTTTTAAAAATTCTAATGTATGTTTTAAAAATTAATTGTAGTGTATGTTTTAAAAATTTTATTCTACAAAACGAGTAAAGTTAAATAAACTAGTGTATGTTATATAAAATTATTTTACAAAGCAAATAAAAACAACAACTAGAAAATTATTATTCTAGTGTACGTTACCAATTTACCAAAAAAAATCTAAAAAAAATAAGAAGTAGAAGAACAAGAAAACCCAATCTAATTATGAGAAATAAATGATAACAAACAACAATGATAATTCTAAAAATTATATAAATACGAAAATACCGTATGAGTGTAGAATGTAAATTGAAGAATGAAGGTAGAGAGAGTTGAGAGCTTGTAGTGTTGTTGTTGATTGTTATTGGAGGTTGTTGATGTTGAATCTTGAAAGAGAGTATTTGAATGTTGTTGATGTTGAATCTTGAAGGAGAGTAGTTGAATGTTGTTGATGTGGTTGATGTGGTTGATGTTGAATCTTGAAAGAGATTAGTTGAATGTTGTTGATTGTTATTGATTTGTTGAGAAAGTTGAGAGATAGTAGAAAGAGTTGAGTGAATTTATAAAGAGAATAGAATGAAATGAGGTTGTATATATAGAATATGTATTTTTTCAATTTCCCAAATACCTCCAAAAACTAGTTAGTATAAATCCGTTGGGGGGTATTTTGGTAATTTTACAAAACCTTTTTAATAAATACAGTTCTGAAAAAAACCCCCAGGCAACGGTCGGCTCACGGGGCAGCCCGGACCGGCCCGGGCCGGTTCAATCCGGTCCTGGGCTAGAGTGGGCTGGGCCGTTGGCGGGCCGGGCCGATAGCGGGCTTTTTCCTCTTTTTTGTGAACCGGACCAGCCCCTGAGTTTGGGGTGGTCTGACCCCAGTTTAGCCCGATTTTGGGCGGGCCGGGCTGGGCCGGTCCCGTGCCAGCCCGGAACGAATGCCACCCCTAGAGGGCTGCCTCTTAATTTACTATTTTTTTAAGAAAAAAAAGAAAAAAAAATCCTTGGACTAAAAATGATATTAGTATAATAATTGTATCGATAGAAGTTTCAACGTTTGAATCTTAACTACATAATTTTAAGTCTGAGTCATTATTATTAGCCACCCACTTAAAATCTATTAATCAATAGTTATATCCTAACCATTTACCCTCTCATGTGCATTGCACGTGCAAACAAACTAGCATAATAAAAGCTAGGCTAATCAATGTGCCACAATCATAAAACATATCTATTTTCTATTATAAATCTAATTCTGTGATAAAAGTAAGAACATTGAAAGTTAAATATGTTCATATGAGATATGAGTCGTCCATCTTATTTTATTTAGAATTACAGATCTAATCTAGGTTTTTCATTTGATCTATAATGATTAGATCTTGGCCGTTGATTACCCAACCCGATTAAAACCGGTCCAAACCCGCAAACCCATCTTAAAGGCTCAGATATAAAAAATGCCCCCATTCTATCCCCTCTTTCTTCTTTCTCTCTCTTCCTCAATCGTCCTCTTCATCTAGGATTTTATGGCAGCTAGGGTTTCTCCAATCCCCTCAAAATCCACGTCATGGTCGACAAAACCGACCAACTTGACAACTTCACCGTCACTGATCTTACCTCCACCATCCTTAACCTCGCCGCCGATAACCTCTCCTACCTCCCCCTTCTCCCAATCTTCCTCCATTTTGTTTTACTGGTCTGCTTTGATTTTTGTGCTGTTGCTAGGTCTGAGCGCCCAGGAAGGTTTGTTTTGGTGACCGATTGTGTTAGGATTTTGTAGGGGTTTCTTGATTTTTTGGTGGTGCTTTAATTTTTGTGTTGTGTTTTTATAGTTGTAGAGTAAGTTGCAGAGCTTGTCCGAGGGGTAGGAGGGGGACGTTGTGGATAGTATGGGTCGAGTGCTGAGGAAGCGGGTCAAGTTCTTGAGGGAGATTCAGGCATGTTTCTTCTATTGGGTGTATTTTTTTGTTTATTTATTGATTTAGTGTTGATTTGTTTAGTACAATCATTTAGATGAAAAGGATTGTAAGTTAAGTTAGGATAGGTGGAGCTTTGTAGAGCTATCTCTAAAAAAAAACTATTACACCCGCTGTAGTGTGTGGAGCTTTGTTGATTCTTCAGTTCTCTGTTCCCACTTCTTCGTAGAGAAAATCCCTCATACGTCTTCTTCCCCTCTTCTCATCTCCCAAGCCGTAACTGTAATTTTGGTTTGATGTAAGTTTTGTTACTTTGTAATGAGCTTAAAACCCTATTTAAATGTTGGTGACATGCTCGAAAGCTATTTCTTTTGATATGCCTTCGACCAACTAGTTTCTTAAATCAGGAACACTAGATCTAAATGTTGTGCATTTATGTAAGGTTTGATTGATTACTTACTGAAAGATGTGATTTTTTGCATTTATGTCTTCTTCCTCACAAATAGTTAGAGCTTCTTTTAAAGTTTGGATTAGTTTGGAGGATGATTTTAAACTTGATTTGATTGAGTCCATGCCTGGGACAACAACTCCATCAAGGTCTTTTCCGGTGACAAGTTAATGTAGGTTTGGTGATTTTCCTTCGCAAATGTTGAAGATCAGGTCAAATAAGGTATTATGTCTTATATTCTTTCTTTACTCTTAGTTTTAGTTCATTTATGGGTCTACAACTACAAGAGGGCTGGCACAGTTTTTATTTAGGCTAAATTTACAATAAAAACCCTGAAGTATACCCTTTCTACAGAATACCATCATAAATTATTTTTGGCGCAAAACCCCATCTGAAGTATGTTTTCCAAAAACCCACCCCGTTAGGGTAAGTGTTTTGGAGCTTTTTGGAAAAAAATGAGAAAGATATATGATGTTTTCTGAACCAACTTGCAAAGCTGAACGAGGTTATCTAATACAAGCTGAAAAGTTCGATGTGTTTTTTTTTATAACAAAAACCTAAAAAACCCTAACCCTAACATGGTGGGTTTTTTGCATAACATACTTTAGGCGGATTTTTTTGTGCAAAAAAAGTTTAAGGCAGTTTTATGCTGAATGGGTATACTTTAGGGTTTTTTAAAATTAAAATTTAGCCTTTCATTTATGTTAGTTCATGGCGTTTGTAGACGATTGATGACCCATCAAATGTATGCCCTTTATACTTTTGCTATTCTTGGGGTGTTCTTTGCTTACAGTCATCCACAATATCTATTAATTTTATACTTCTTAATTTTCTTGAATAATGATGTGAATCAAATGGTGCTCTTGAAGAATTAATAAGTTCGCTAGTTATTTCTTTTTGTATTATCCTCTATCAGTTGTATTAAAACATATGACACTTAGATAAAAAGATGAATCAGAACATAAGAGAAACAACATGGATACTTATGTCAGTTGAAAGTGAGTTGTGTGTACTACATTAAGAAGACAAGAAATGATATACCAGTTATAACCTATATTGCAATTTGAAAGGAGTTAAAAGAGAAGTGCCATGAAGGGTTATGTGACACCCCGCAAAATAACCTATAACTATTTTGCATTATAATTCGTGTATAGTTTAGAATTGCACGCGATTATGTATTTTCCAAATAATAATTTTATAAACTTATTTTTTATATACATATAAATTCAATTTATCTTATTTTAAGTATGTAGATAAAATACCTATATATATACAATTTGGTCATATCGGATCGTATATGACATACGATCTATAATTACCTTGAGTGTGAATACGACCGTATATATTTTATAATTTAAATATTTAAATATTTTTTCTATGGATATCCAGATGTTAATTTGTATTATAAATAATCATACATTGTTTTTCATTCGGGTGGAGTTTGCTAAACCTAGGGTTAGAGTTCTTTTGACCTAAACCTAGGGTTAGAAAACCTAACCTAGGGTTAGTAACCCTACTTCTAAATGAGAATTGATGAGATCTTGGGTATAATCTTGATGAGATCCAATGGCTCTAAACTTGCTAAGTATGTGGTGGAGAAGAAGCATGAGGAAACTACTCGGAAATTTCCTAAAAGCTAAGTTGACTCAACCTATACCCTCCATCACACTCACCCTTCACCTCCAAATCTCCACCCTCTCCCTACTCCCATTTGTGCTATAAAACTCCAACACTTCACCCATTTCTCTATTTTCATTCTTCTCATATTTTCTTAGTTCAAACAGAGAAGAGAGAAAGAGAGAGTTCCATTTCTCATGCTTTGGAGCATTGGAGGAGAAGAAGCAAGGTAGAGAAAGTTGCAATATTTCATCTTTCCAAACTCAAAAAGCTTGGGTGGGTGTTCTCAAACTCTAAACTAGTTTTTTTTTTGTGTGTATGTGATGTTGTGGTTTAAGAATTTCTACCATGCAAATGACTTAAAATTTGATCATGTAATTTTTGTGGCATGTTCTAGGATGAGTTTAGAGTATCATCTAAGTTTTTCATATTTTTCTGGATTTTTTTAGTAGCTCAACCAATTGCTTCATTTTCGGGCAGTGAGCAGTGGAAAATCTGATGTGTTTATGAAATTGGGGTGCTCTTCCAAAAATCATATCTCGGGATTGGTTGGGTATTTTATGCCCAAATTTTTACTAGGTGTTCTTGAATGTGTTATCAACTATATTTTCAAATTTCGCATTTTTTTGAGTTCGTTTGATACTTCAAAAAATTATAAGTTTGCAACTGGTCAGGAATCGGAAGCTGAGTCTGCCCTGTTTTAAGATTGATGTTCATTAATTCATAACTACTTTTGGGTGCATAATCTTGTAATGAAATTTTTACTGTAATTTTAGTATGAGTCTAGATCATGATTATAAAATTTTAGAATTGTTAGATAACATTTGACGGAGTTTCAAAAATAATTTGTATAGGCAGGTAGACACCCTGTCTGAAAACAGAAGGGAATTTTGTGCTAAGTTTAAAGAGCCATAACTCTCTGTGTATTTTGAATATGAATGCATTTTTGGAATATGTTAGACTTGTATATGTTTAGTTACTGATTCTAAAGTTTCATGAGTATTGGACTTGTGGTTGAATTGATATTGAATTTTAAATTAGACCAGGTTCAAGTTTAGCACAGGTTGGCTAGTCGAGGAATTTGTGTAATTATGGAATTATGTGTTGAGAATTTGGAAGAATGATCAACTAGAGATTTGTAGTAGAGAGTCGTAGCTTTCCAAAACATCTTGAATCATGAAATTCTAGTTTGTATAGCAAAAGTTATGATTTTTTTTTTAGATTAGGGCAGAACCAGTCTAAATTGAAGGACCTGATTTTTGTAAAGGAAACTCATTTTCTGTGTGTATACTGATAGAAATTGGAGTTTTAAAGGACTTTAATGGATGAACATGAGGATGTGTTCAACTAGGGAGTTGTAGTAGACACTCCCAGCTTTCCATAGAATCCAGAATCAAGTAATTCCGACAAATGAACAAATTTTTATGTTGATGGCAAGATGCAGTAATTGTATGGAGGAATGCACAACTAAGAATATATAGTGTTTTATAGCTTCTAAATGGTTGAATTTGAAGAAATTGTTAACTAGAGACTTATAGTATAGGGTCTTAGCTTTCCAAAATGGGCAATATCATGCAATTCAAAGTTTTATTTTGAAAGTTATGGATGTTACAAGTTTCAGCAAATCTGCTGTCTTGTTCGATTTTAAGCATGTGTTTGAAATCAGGAAACTTGAGTTCTATAAGGAATTTGAGAAAGTTTTCAACTAGGAAATTGTAGTAGAGGTTCCCACCTTTCTAAAAAATTTAATCTTGTTGGATTCCGATAAGTAGAGCATAAATTATAAATTTTCTGCATGATACAGGATTTATGACTAAGTTAATTTGAGTTTTAAGATGTTGGATGATTGTCTCTATTTAAGCACTTCATTTGGGACTTATATGAGATTCTTGTGCTTGATACTCATGGTGGACACATGAGTAAGTTGGGAGAATAGCCGTACGGTCGATTTGCTGTATGTGGTGCTCGTAGCTAGTATAGCTTGGAGCTAGTCTAGGTTGTGTTACCCTAGGACTATCATCCTAGTTGGCAAGTATTGTGATTGATTTATTTTCCACCTCGAGAGATAGTGAATTTTCTATGCGCTGTCGGATCGTTTACTGAGAGAAGGTTGACCGCGGGCCGGGATACTGTATGTGACTTGAGACGGAGGTGGTGGCGACCGATGGAGATCGGATCGCCGTTGTTTGGGGTTGATAGGCTAGGTTATCTACCTCATCTAGAATGTGTTGATGCTTAGGTCTGTCAATGATTGGATATTAGAAATTGTGTGTGTTTCACCTCTATTGCCGGGTATGAGGCACTCCCTTAAGCGCCGTTGTACTACTTGCTGAGGGTCGCGGGCCGGAGACTTTAGGTCGAAGACCTACAGAGGTGTTGGCAACCGATGAACGTCGGTTCGCCGTGTTTAGTTATTTTTGACAGATTTGTTTGGGCTCAATCATTCGTTGGACACTATGCATGATTTGACAAACTTGCATGTTTTAGCAACCAATCTTATTTCAGATTGTATTTCTTTACTTTCTGCTTGTAGACCGATTTGATGTTAGGGGTGATTCCTTATAATCCGACTTGTTCTAAGAGCCAACACTAGGTGGTGATAACTTGGGTTGTCTCTTCCTGTCATTAGGGATACGTGCTGCAGTGTGTATCTCGCTCTGTTGATTCCTGAAGAACCGTGGTAAGAACGGGAGGGTTCCTGTCGGATAGGGAGATTAGACCCTCAAGGCCGTCATGCTCTTATGTTGAGTGGACACGAACGAACCATAGGGCTGCTGTCCCATGGTTCTTCGGCGCCATATATATGTGGTTATGTATCTATAAGATCGTCATGGCATTTGGTGTGATCCAGACCAGATTGGGGCACTAGTGGCAAATGGAGACACCACTGTGTTTAGCAGTAATAACTGCAGGATTCACCAGTCACGATTGTATCTATCAGGAACTGATTGAGTACAATAGTAGAATGTATTGCATGGCGAGGGTTCAAAACCCTGAAACTGGAGAAGACAACTTGATTTGGAGCGTACGTGTCCAAAGTCTTGCTGACATTATACTAAGTGCATCTGTTTTTTGTACTTGTGTACCGTGCATTAGACTTCAGGTCATGACATACACTGACACTAGAAAATTAGGATGCACGTTTCTGTTTTCATTAAAGGTTGGTTGTGGTTTCTAGTTGGAGACCGCTGTTTCTTATCAGCATTTTGTCAGTATATGTACTGACATGTCCACTCAATTTGGTATTGGAAACCAAATCGAGAATGCGGGCATCCAAGTTGAGGAGCAGTGTACTTACCTACCATTCGAGCAGGTGCACAAATATCAGAGTCACGCAGCGGAAGACTCAAGCCAAGGGGCATGTCCCAGGGAAGCAGATTGACCACTTAGCAGAGTTTTGGCAGTGATCAGTTGATTACCATTCTGGAAGACAGCTGACAACTTTACAAGTGGAGTTTGTAAATATTTTATAATAAGTTGTAATGAGTTAATGTAATTTATATTCCTTGTTCAGGATCAAGATACATTGTAATTAATGATGTAATGATTTTATTTGGTAATAAAAAGTTTTTAAATTTCCGTGTTATTACTGTGTTGAGATGCATTTAAAAGTAAAAATTCTGGTTGGGTTACGAATGTCCGGTAACGGGGATCCGGGGCATTACAGGTTATGTTATGTAGATTATTATGTGAGAAATAAAGATCAATAATTAGTGTTGGGATGAGAAATAGTATGGAAGGAGTTAACTTTATTTGTATTTAGCAAAGGGTTGATATAAGTCTATAATAATAAATAAAAGGGAGGATGGAGATGAAGATTATAAGGCCATTATAACTATTATTATTTCTTTTTGGACAGCCTGTTAGTCACACATGTGCACACCTTTTTTTCATAAAGAAAAATGATGATGGATTCAAAGTTCAAACACCTGACCTCTAGCTCATTAGCAAAGATGCTAACCATTAGACAACTAGAAGATAAATTTATTAATAGGACATAAAATTGCATTCACAAGAATAACTCGGCAATCTTGTTTATTTAATATAATTTGTCGACGGTGGAGCTTATAGAAGTTTCGATGATGGACAAGAAGAAAAAAAAGAAGAAAAAAAGAAGAAAAAGAATTGATCTCACAGGAAAAATATGAATTGTGAACAGTTTGTTGGGATTGGGGCGTCAACAAACGCCCTCTGGTTGTAGCGGAACTAATAGAGCAATGAGGAAGTCGAAGTAGACGAGACGAATAAATTGAGAAAGCAAGTAGATCCACCAAACTAACACAAACACAACAACGATGACTTATCCCGGTTAGCTTTTGCTTAATCCGGGGAAAATATAAGGAGATCTGATATTTAACTACAGGAGATTACAAGGAGTTATTGATTCACTTGACACAAGGAATTAAACTCGTCCACCAAGAACTATCTCTCTCTCGAGCCTCTCTTTGCAATGGAGAAAAGAATCTATGAAGTACTCACACTCATATTGGAGGAGTTTACAATATATATAGAAGAATAGAGAGAAAACCTAGGTCTAATCTTGATCCTCAACCGTCCGATAAAACCTGAAAAAGAAGTAACTGAATAGGAGTCGCACAATCTAACTTGGAATTGAAGATTGGGCTGAACTGACCTAACAAATCGAGGCCCAAAACTGAACACAGCACCGCGGGCGGTCGACCGTCCAACAAGATCGGTCGACCGTACCACTCTCTGACTTCCCAGTACAACGAGCGGTCGGGGGGTGCGGTCGACTGTCACCCATACCGGTCGACCGCAACTAGCCTGCACCTGCTGCTGCTGCTGTTCTCCTTCTACTCGCTTTGACGCTTCGACCTCAGTGCTTCATATTACCTTCTTTTAATCTGAACAGCGAGTATACAAGATACAATCCTAACAAACTCCACCTTGGATTGCATACGAGTGCTATTACATGATGTGTTACTCATCTCCAAACTCTAACAAATTCTACTTGCAAAGAAAACTTAGAACAATAGCTTCTTCTTCTAGTTGAAATGATCTCTACCCAATCTCACCGAATCCAGTGCAGCCCCTCAAAGGCCCAACCATTCTCATACCTCTAATCACCTTACGACGACCTTGAAAAATAGATAGAACTCCACCTCAAGCTGTGTACCTGCAGCCCCGTGCATCAAGAGTTCCCAAGAAAATCAGATTCCGTTTCAGCAGAGGAATATGCAAAACATCCCTTAAAGTGAACATGTGTAGACCTGACATCTTCAACTCAACTGTCCCCTCACCCACTACTTCACAAATCTCTCCAGTTCCCGTTGTCACACAACGCCCTATAGTAGACTTATAAGTAGAAAACAACTCCCTCTCGGAGCAAATATGAGAAGAACTCCCTAAGTCAAGAAACCAACTAGAATCCACTTCTAAAGAATTTGAAACAAGAAGACACGAATCGCCTGAATCAAAGGCACTAACCACATTGGCTGAACTCCCATTCTTTGTGCTCTCTTGATTCTGCAATTTCCAACAGTCTTTCTTGATGTGGCCTGGCCTCTTGCAATATCGCCAACGGATCGAATCCTTTTGCAAAGCACTTTGTCTTCCCCCCGAAGGACCATCCACTACTAGACAACTTGTAGGAATAGACGACGAAGATTTATGGGTCTCCTTCCTAAGTTGATTTTCCTTAAGTTCAGATAATACCTTATCGAACTCTGTAATGTGGTCTTGGAGATAAGATATCTTTTGCAGGTTTCAATAAAGCATGATCACGTGGATATTTCAGATCACTATCAATTTCGGTTTAAATTCATTGAATTAAAAAAAAATTTAAATGAATTATATGCTTTTGAATATGGATGCCATAACTATGGAATATGTTAGGTTTGTTCATGGCTATGTGGTGACATTGGTGACATCAATTTTTTTTCCTTTGTTACCATTGTCTTACTACTGAATAGTCTTGGAATTTTTTTTGATTCTTCCAGTTTAGTATTTCTTTTGTTAACTTGAACTACTATGCTTGCTGGTTTGTTTTCTTCCTATTATGGATATTGCCTTTCGTTTATCCGTAGTTGTAAAATATGGAGGAGCGCTGCCTCAAGGATCTAATTATGAGGCACTCTGAGTTTGTTAGATATCCAATCACTTTGTAGACCGAGAATAGAGGAGGAGGCACAAGAAGAGAGAGCGTGGTTGGGTACATGTGATGCATATGAGGATCAAAACCTGAAAATGTCAGGATAAGGTTGAGCAATAATGTCAAAATAGAAAAATGGAAGAAGTTTATTTTGTTATTGATTCAAGAAAAAGCTATAATTATATTTGTAACACCCCGCAAAATTGAGTAATGACAATTTTGCTCTCCTGTGTTACGCATGTGTATTTTGTACCGCTACGAGTAATATTCGTAATGTATTTTTATATGAATGTCATATTCTGATTATTTATATATTTTCCGTTTTCTCAAAACCCATTTCAATCCAATTTTTAGCCAACTTGAATATTAATTTTAATTTGTGTTTTTACGTACATTGCACGTGCTTTCAATACACGTGTCGATTACGTAAATTTCACCGTTACGCGAAATATCTGTAACATTACCAAAATAAATATTTTTATATTATATTCTGAGTATTTATAAACATTTTCCCATTAATCAAATCTATTTCATATTTTAAATATTTGTTTTTATGCATTTAATGTGCAAATTTTAAGCAATTTAGTCCATAAGAATTTTCCAAGAACCATTCATATCTATTCTCATTTTTTAAAGTTATTTACTTTGATTTTAAATCCATAGGCCCTAATCTATTTTAAAAGCCCATCAGAAACTAATTGCAAAATAGAAGCCTATGAGAAAATTCTTTATCAAATACACATTTAAATTTGTCACCACACTTGTCATGTAACAAATATATACATTGGATTATAAACAAATGAATGAAGTGTGTGCATGTGGTGCACATGTGCACTGGGTACAACCCAAGAGCCACAAGTTAGGCCGGCCATAGGTTAGAATGGGGAGAGTTGTGAGTGGGTATTTATGTAGGGTAGTGGAGGCCCTTTTATCTACCTAAATGACCCTATAAATAGCCCCTCATATTTCATGAACAATTCACAATAATCAAAAGAAAGAAAAAAAAAAGAGAAGAACAGAAAGAGAGAAAAGAAAGAAAGAGTGGCTTGAGTTCTTGCTTGGAGGAAGGAGATATTTCGGTGCTTGCTAAGGAGGAGAAGAAAGTCTCATTCTTGTTGGAGCTAGGGGTTCATATTTCTTTTGCAACAATAAGGTGGGTGACTTCTTGAACTTTCTAAAATGTAGTAGTATGCATGTGTAGGAAAGTTGATGTATAAAATTGATTATACATATGAGTTGTGGTTAATTTTGTGATGATGTTATTTAGAATGTTTAATAGATAAGATTATGAAAGGAAATGCATGCTAGTTGAAAGATTGTCATGTAGATAAGTTGAAATGATGTTGTTTAGGTGCATGGTAATTCATCTTGATTAGATTAAATGAATTGGATATTGATATGGCTAAAAATAGGATTAAATCGGGACCGTTCAAACTGAGCACGAATCTTAAAGCACTCAAAGGTAAAACAGTAATTCACATACAAACGGGTCTGAAACAGGAACTGGGTCTCTCTAAAAGTCTAGTAACCCGAAAACGGATCTGTCCTATTGGGCGTGGGTGGCAACTCGTTTCAAACCAGCCCAGATATTTAAAGTGTAATTCAAATTCGTGATTATCTCTAAGATGCATTTTAAACCGCCTCTCTTATCATGAAACGAGTTTAAACTCTACATCTTATCCAAAAATACAGGGACATAAAGATAAATGATTATCTCTAAACTGTCTCTTAAGGCGACTATAAATACCACTCCCCCCCACCATAATAAGGTAATCAAGATTTTTCCACATAAACGCTTTTTCATTATCTTACTGATTACTGACTTGAGAGTTGGTGAGTTCGTCGCCGGGATCCATCCCGGTATATCAAACTTTTTGCAGGTCAATGACAGCGGCAAGAAACAGTCAAACTCCGGTGAAAAGTCATCAGGTTTGCCTTTATTGTTTCCTAAAGAATCCACAAATACATCTGTTTGCTCCTACACCAAAATCAGCAGCAACAAATTGGCGCTGTTTGTGGGAAACGAAAAAACAATCCAACCTTACTTCACCGGTGAGGTTAGTTTCCAAGCCATGCCTCCAAAGAAAGGAAAAGCAGCGGCCTCTAGCCGTAGAGCCACTCCTCTTCCTCGCCCTCATCCACTCCATGAAGTTCCTCTTCAACTCGACCAGCAAGTTCAGCAGCCGCAGCCTGAACAGGCTCTTTCCCAAAAGCCCCCTCCTAAGCAGGCCCCTCCTAGGTCTCGGGGGGCTGCCCCGGGCAGCTCTCGCCGAAGTCGTCCCGGGCAACACCCTTATCATAATCATGTTTCGATTCACAATGCTTCCTCCGACTCCATGGCCTCCCATAGTCCCCCAGAGCCGTGAGATCTTCGTCAGGTCATCATCGATCGACAACAGGGGATAGATCTCCGGACTCGCTTGAATGAGAGGCGAGCTGCCGGAGGAAATCCCTCACCCTGAGCAACAAAGGGCCTCTAGAGGACGGTCCCCCTACAGGCTAGGGCCTAGAAGATCACACTCCCCCAAGAGGCGAAGGGAATCTCCTCCCTGCCATCATCGGAGGAGTTGTACCCTGATAAGTCAGCCAGCACCCAGGAACCACCGAGACGAAGGGGCGCCTGTTACTCAGGGCAGAGCTCTGGAATTTCAAAGAAGACATTTTTCGGGCCCTCAATATTGTGACTAGTCTTGATCGCCGCTCGCCTAGCCCTCACCATGCTCCAAGTCATTACCAACACACACCTAGCCCTCGTCGCGTCGCTCCTCATGAAGGAGAATCCCGAGGGACAGCTAGATCCCACCGGATGGAAGATTCGGTTCATCGTCGTCTCGACGAGATGGAGAGGCGCCTTGGTAGACTGGAAAAAGAAGAAGAGCAGTGGGCGAAGAATTTCCTCCCGAGCAAGTCTCCATTCTCCCGAACCATCATGTAAGCCCCGATCCCAGAAAACTTCAAGCCCCCTCACTTTGAATCGTACAATGCGGAGTCAGACCCCGGTGACCACATCGAGAGTTTCAAAAATCTCATGATGATTCATCAGGCTTCAGACGCCCTCCTTTGCAAAACCTTTCCAGCCACGTTGAAGGGATCCGTGAGAGAATGGTACTCCTAACTCACCCCTGCCTCCATCTTCCCCTTCGATCAGTTCGAGGAGCTTTTCCATACCCATTTTGTGAGTAGCCGCCGGGCCGAGAAGACGAGCACATCTTTGTTGGCACTCAGTCAAAGGAAGGGCGAGCGGCTAAGGGACTATGTCAAGTGCTTTACCACCGAGGCTCGGTCTATTGCCTCCCTTGACCAGTCGGTGGCTTCTACTGCGTTCCGACACAATTTTAATCATGCCGACTTGAAGGCATCTCTCGTTAAAAAGCCGCCCCTGGGACTTCTCGGAACTCTTGCTGAGAAGCGAGAAATATATTAGGGCAGAGGAGGCCCTCCTCCCACTCGATCAGAAAGACCCCCTGTCCGGGAATAAACAGAAAGTTGTGGAAGAAGAAGGGGCTAAGAAGCTTCAGAAGGATAATGGTGGCCAACGCCTCCCTCCTCCCCGTTTTGAGAAATTTACTGATATGGCTAAAAATAGGACTAAATTGGGACCTGTTCAAATCGGGCACGAATCTTAAAACACTCAGGGGGTAAAACAGTAATTTCACCTACAAACGGGTCTGAAATGGAAATTGTGTCTCTTCTTCAAAGCCCAATAACCCATAAACGGATCTGTCATATTGGATACAGGTACCAACCCATTACGAACCAATTCATAAGGATAAGGAGAAATCCAAATTCGTTATTATCCCTAAGAGAGTTTTAACCACTTCTTATCCATCAACACCGGAAGTATAGATTTGTCCTTATCTCGAAACGGATCCTTAAGGCGACTATAAATACCCCTCTCCCCCACCGTAACAAGGTAATGAATCTTTTCCTACCTAAAGCTCTTTCTTAATCTTTGAGATTACTAACAAGAGCGTCGGAGGGTTCGTCGTCGGGATCCATCCCGGTGTATCGAACTTTGTGCAGGTTTGCGGCAGCGGCAAGGAACAAGTCAACACATAGGTGAAGTCATAATGTTTTCCTCAAAGAACTCACAAATTCATCTATTTTCTCCCACACCTGAAATCAGCAGCAACGCCGTCTGTGGGAATTAGAAACAACGATCCAGTCCTATCACATCAGCCAAACTAGTTTCAAGCCATGCCTCCTAAGAAGGGGAAGACAACGGTCTCTAACCGCAGGGCCACTCTGCACCTTCTCCTCCTCCAGTCCATGAGGTTCCCCTTCAACTCACTTAACATGTTCAGCAGCCTAGACAACCTCTCCCTCAACCCGTCCAGCAACAGTAGTCTGGACGGCCCCTTCCTCAACAACCTCAGCCCCAGCAGGCTCCTCAAGGACCATAAGAGGCTGCTGCGGGACCCTCCCGCCGATGTCGACAAGTGCAACCCCTTCATCACGACCATGTGTCGATACACAACCCCTCGTCCGACTCCATGGCCTCGCACAGTCCCCCTACTCCGAAGGATCTTCGAAACATCATCGTCAACAGACAGTATGGGGTAGATCTCCGGACCCGCTTAGATGAGAGGCAGACCCATGACGGGATACCCCGCCGAGAACATCAAAGGGGTCCAGCGATCCGGTCCCCTAGGGTCCGGTCTCCCTGCAAGCTAGATCGCAGAAGGTCCAACTTTCCCCAGAGGCGAAGGGAGTCGCCCCAACGTCTTCAAAGGAGATTTCACTCTCCAGTTGGCCGACCCGCCCCTCAGGACCACCAAGAGCAGGAGTCCCCTGTCACGAGGGCAGAGTTCCAGCAATTCCAAGAGGCAGTCCTGAGGGCCCTCAATTAGGGCTGCAAACGAATCGAGCTATTCAAGAGCTATTCGGCTCGAGTTCGATCAAAGCTCGGCTCGAACTGAGCTCGAGCTCAAAACTGAGCTCGTTTCGTAAATGAGCCGAGCTCGAGCTTGGGTTTTTTTTTAGGCTAAGCTCGCGAGCTATTCGGCCAGGTATGACCATAGGCGCCATACGCCCAGTCCTCAACCTGCCCCGAGCTATTGTCGTCGCACTCCCAGCCCCCTTCCTCGCGAGGACGAATTTCGGGCCTCAGCAAGGTATGATCGGCAAGGAAGATTCGGTCTACCGCCGTCTCCATGAGATGGAGAGGCACCTTGGCCGACTGGACAGAGAGGAAGAGCAATGGGCGAGGAACTTCTGCCCCAGCAGGCCTCCATTCTCTCGAACTATAATGGAGGCACCGGTGCCAGATAACTTCAAGCCTCCTCATTTTGATTCTTACAACTGGAAGTCCGACCCCGCTGACCACATCAAGAGTTTTAAAACTCTCATGATGATACACTAGGCGTCGGACGCGCTCCTCTACAAAACCTTCCCGGCCATGCTGAAGGGGCTTGCAAGGGAATGGTACTCCCGTCTAGCTCCGGCCTCCATCTTCTCCTTGTATCAACTCGAAGGCCTCTTCCTGACTCACTTCGTGAGTAGCCACCGAGCTGAAAAAACGAGCACCTCCCTGCTATTGCTTCATCAAAGGAAGCGTGAGGGGCTAAGAGACTATGTCAAGCGGTTCACCGTGGAGGCCAGATCTATCACCTCCTTAGATCAATTCGTGGCCTCCGCTGCCTTCCAATCCAATGTCACTAACGACAACCTCAGAGCATCCCTTGCCAAGATGCCCCCTCGGGATTTCTCAGAACTCCTGCTCAGGAGTGAGAAATACATCCGAGCGGAAGAAGCTCTCTCTCGCCCTGCTTTTGAGGGATTGCTTTTGAGGGATCGTCCTATGGGAATAAACGGAATGACGCTGAAGAAGAAGGAGCTAAGAAGCTCTAGAAAGACAATGAAGGCCAGCGTCGCCCTCCTCCCCGCTTCGAGAAGTTCACTCCGCTCAACGCGAGTGTCTCAACCATCCTGATGGAGGTTGGGAAAAAGGGTCTTCTCCCGCCATCTCCGAAGATGAACACCCCGGGTAAGAAGAGGAATTGGGACAAGTGGTGCCACTTCTACAGGGACCAAGACTATGACACGGATGATTGTCGGGTCCTAAAAGATGAGATCGAGGCCCTTATTCAGAGAGGGAAACTCTCTAGGTTCGTGAGGAAGGATAGGGTGGATCCTCCTCTGCCCCCCAGGGGGGACTAATAAGCGACCCGAGCGGCACGCAGAGATCCCGGAATCTGAACCAGAGGCCGTCCTGCATCTCATCCACGGAGGCCCAATGGGGGGAGATTCCAACTCCTCCCGAAAAGCCTTCGTCCGGGAAGTAAATTCTGTGCAAAACCATCCTCCCCCCAGAGGCCTTGGGGTCCCACTTTTTCAGATATAGATCTAGTAGGCGTCCGAACCCCCTATTATGACACGTTGGTAATAAACCTCCACATGGCCAACTTTGACGTGCGCTAGGTCTTAGTTGACAACGACAGTTCGGTCAACATTCTTTTTCTAGAGGCCTTCCAGGGGCTCAAGCTATCCAGGGATCGACTCAAGCCCGCCGGCTACAATCTGGACGATCGAGGGTATCATAACTCTCGACGTAACCGCTGGCAAAACTTCCACCACCCGAACCGAGCCGATGGACTTCATGGTGGTGGATGTGAAAGCCGCCTATAACGTCATCCTGGGCCGACCAGGTCTAGCTGCTCTCCAGGCCATACCCTCGGCCTACCACATGAAGATGAAATTACCCACCAAAATCGGGCGTGGGGGAAGTTAGAGGGAGCCAGGAGGCAGCCCGATAATGCTACATGACCTCGGTGGAAGGACCGGTCCTCTCCCTCGAAGCTCTTGAACTCCCCCAAGGGAGTACCCCACCTATATCGGAGCCGGTCGATGAGTTGGAAGAGGTGGCCTTCTCAGAGGGAGATCCAAACCGGAAATTTCAGATTAGCAAAGTCCTTCTCCCTCCCGTTCGCTCCAACATTATCTAGTTCATAAGGGGAAATCGAGACCTCTTCGCCTGGACTACTACTGACAAGCCAGGAATCTCTGAGGAGCTCCTCATGCATCACCTCAGTGTCGCTTCGGGGGTCAGACCAATTTAGCAAAAGCGACATAAATTTGCCCCCGAGCGCCAACAAGCTATCAAGGAGGAGGTTGAGAAACTCCTTAGGGCGCAGTTCATACAGGAGGTCACCTATCCGGAGTGGCTGTCCAATGTCGTGATGGTCAAGAAAGCCAACGGGAGCCGGAGGATCTACATCGACTTCACGAATCTAAACAAAGCCTGCCCCAAAGATCAATTCCCGCTCCCGAGCATCAACGCCCTGATTGATGCAACCTCGGGCCACAAACTTTTAAGCTTCATGGATGCGTTCTCTGGGTACAATCAAATAAGAATGTCCCCCCAACATTCCGAAGACTTCTTTTGTCACCGATCAGGGCCTATATTGCTACCGGGTCATGCCCTTCGGGCTTAAGAATGTTGGCGCAACCTATCAACGCCTTGTGAACAAGGTCTTCAAGGAACAGATTGGGCGGAACATGGAAGTCTATGTAGACGACATGTTGGTGAAGAGTGTTAGTAGATTGGATCATGTCTCCGATCTCCAAGAAGCTTTTAACGTGTTGAGGAGACACAATATGAGACTGAACCCGAACAAGTGTGCGTTCGGCATCTCATCTGGCAAGTTCCTGGGGTTCATGGTCAGACAAAGGGGCATAGAGGCCAACCCCGAGAAGATCCAGGACATTAGGGCATTTTCTCTCCAAATCCGGGGAAAAATGCCTCCCGTTCTTCAAGGCCCTCAGGGGGCTAAAGGTTTTGAGTGGGGGCAACAGCAACAAGAGTCCTTTGACCAGCCCAAGGCCTACTTAGTTAACCGCCCACTCTTGAGCAAGCCAAAACCCGGGGAAGTCCTCTACTTATACCTCGCCGCTTCGGAGCAGACCCTCAGCGCTATTTTAGTAAGAGAAAAAGACACGACGTAGAGGCCTATCTACTATGCGAGTAAAGTCCTTAGGGACGCTGAACTCCATTACCCGAAGCTAGAGAAGATGGCTATGCCTTGGTCATGGCAACCCGAAAGCTCCACCTCTACTTCCAGTCTTACTCGGTGGTCGTTCTTACCGACCAGGCGCTCAAACAAGTTCTCCATAAGCCCGAGACCTCAAGGCACCTTATGAAGTGGTCCATCGAGCTAAGCTAGCATGATATCATCTATCAGCCTCGAATTGCTATCAAGGCTCAAGCCCTAGCAGAGTTTATAGTGGAGAGTACAATTCTCGATGCCAGCAAAGCGATAGAGGAACCACCTTTCTGGATGGTGTATGTTGATGGGTCCTCGTGCACCGTGGGAGTGGGGCAAGAGTTATCCTGGCGGGCCCAGATTATTTCATCCTTCGATACTCACTCCACATCAACTTCAGGGCGTCCAACAATAAGTCCGAGTATGAAGCCCTTATAGCAGGCCTGTGCATGGCTCGCAAGGTAGAGGCAAAGCATGTCAAGATATTTAGCGACTCGCAGCTGGTGGTGAACTAGGTATCAGGAGAATACGAAGCGTGAGAAGGTCGCATGGTCGAGTACTTGGCCAAGGTCAAAGAACTGATGGCCTCTTTTGAGGATGCACAACTCCAGCAGATCCCCCTGGAAGAGAATGTGCACGTGGACGCCCTCCCAAAGCTAGCTTCCTCCTCCCTCTAAGGGCACGAAAAAACTGTCTTAATAGAAGTTCTACTGAAGCCCAGCATCGAGGAAGAAGGCCTCGAGCCAATGGAGACGGTGCCCCTACAACTCGGGGAGAATTGGATGAGGCCTCTGCTCGAGTTCTTCAGAGATGAGATCATTCCCTTAGATCCTAAAGGGGCCTGAAAGATCCGAACCAGAGCCGAGCAGTACACACTCATCGAGGGAGTCTTGTACAAACACTCCTACACCCAAGTAGGCGGCAGACCCTACTTGAGGTGTCTCTCCCCCAACGAAGCCCAGTATGATTTGAAGGAAGTACATGAAGGGATATGTGGTGCTCACTTGGGAGCAAGGTCCCTCGCCCGCAAAATCTTGAACTATGGATATTTCTGGCCTACTTTCCTTCACGATGCCGAGCAACACGTTCGTCAATGCGGCCCTTGCCAAAAATTCTCAACAATCCACTGCCTACTGCAAGCTCAGCTCTCCTCTCTATCCAGTCCAACCCCTTTTGCAATGTGGGGAATGGACTTGCTCGGGCCGTTCCCTCCAGCACCGAGCCAGCTAAAGTTCCTTGTTGTGGCAATCGACTATTTCTCTAAGTGGATCGAATCCGAGTCCCTAACAATGATCACAGAGAATAGGGTGCAACGCTTCTTTTGGAAAAATGTTGTCAGCAGATTCGGCGTGCCCCGAATCTTGATAACAGACAATGGAACTCAGTTTATGGGGGCAGCCTTCCGCACTTTTTTGCGCAGACCTGGGCATTCAGCAACGATTCTCCTTGGTCACCCACCCCCAATCCAATGGTCAGGCAGAGAACGCCAATCGGCAAATTCTTTCCGGCCTGAAAAAGAGACAGAGCAGGTCGACTAAGGGGTTATGGGTAGAACAGCTCCCCAATGTGCTCTGGAGCTATCGCACTACGAAGAGGACCCCCTCAAGAGAATTGCCCTTCAACCTCACTTACGACTCTGAAGCCGTTATCCCTCTGGAGGTGGGTCGACCGTCCCCCCGCTTGATTGCTTACAATGAAGAGCAAAAAGCGAATGAGTTTCACGGCAACTTGGACCTCATCGATGAGATCCGTGAAAGATCCTCCATTCGGCAAGAAATCTATCGACGTAGGATCGAGCAATCCTACAACAGGAGGGTCCACCCTACTAATCTCAAGAGGCGACCTGGTGCTCAAGAAGCTGTCTATTTCTTTTCCCAGCAAGAAAGGTAATTTGGCACCCAATTGGGAAGGACCATATATGATCTCCAAAGTTGTCCGCTCAGGCGCTTATCAACTTGAAGATCCCGGGGGCAAGAGGGTGCCGAGGACATGGAACGCATAACACTTATTGAAGTACAAAGTGGGTGTTTAAACACCGATCCAAGCATGCCGAGGACATGGAACGCAAAGCACTTATTGAAGTACCAAGAGGGTGTTTAAACACCGCTCCAAGCAACTTCTCCAAGAGCGTTCTCCTTAAAGCATGTTAACATTTCTCTTTTTCTTTGTTAAGTGTAATAATGGCTCGCAACTTAGAAGCACCGCTTGGTCGTTTTCAATAAAAGTGATTTACCCCCTGGAAATTCTTTATTCTAAGCATTCTGGTTTTGGGGCTTACAAAAAAAAACTCATTAAACAACAAGTTCGGAGTCCAACACTTGGTTCGATGCAACTTTTGCTACTTGCGAATGAGCGAGTACAAAGTAGCTCACCATTCGAAATTGTTCCTACAACTGTTGATACTCTCTAAATGACAAGTTCGGAGTCCAACACTTGGTTCGATGCAACTTTTGCTACTTGCGAACGAGCGAGTACAAAGTAGCTCACCATTCGAAATTGCTCCTATAACTATTGATACTCCCTAAATGATAAGTTCGGAGTCCAACACTTTGTTCGATGCAACTTTTGCTACTTGCAAACGAGCAAGTACAAAGTAGCTCATCATTCGGAATTGCTCCTACAACTGTTAATACTCTCTAAACGACAAGTTTGGAGTCCAACACTTGGTTCGATGCAACTTTTGCTACTTGCGAACGAGCGAATACTAAGTAGCTCACCATTCGAAATTGCTCCCACAACTGTCGATACCCTTGCAAACATTAATGAAACACAAATTCTCACAGGAAGCTCGAGAAATAGGTATACTATTTTATCCAAATTTGAGGTACAAGTCTAATTCTAGACTAAAAACTCATTATTTGAGATACAAGACTCATATGAAATGAAGAATACAAGATTAAAAAATTCCGCCCTAGCCCCTCCTAGGGAATGGGATGCTTCTATTAAGCGATACACGGAGTCGGTGAACGCTGTGTTTCTGTCTCCTAATTTCCATAGAATTCTCCAAGCCGGCAAGCCGAGTGGCATTGTCAGCACCTAGGAGCCTAATAGTCGCCCCAACAGATGCTCCGCTCGATGAGCCGGCTACCCCGCTTTGTGCGTCCCCAGGGTGTCTCATGACGGGGGGCGAACGAAGCGCTAACTCATGGAACGACCTTCCTTGTGCATACTCACCCCGAGGGCAGGAAGTGCTTCTGACGTTACGCTCCTCAGAAAGCTATCGCAGACGAAGGTTTTCTGCCTCTAGCTCCATGATCTGCTCTTTCAGCAAGTCGTAAGTCACTCTGACCTTCAGGCAAGGCATTTTACTCAAGCTGCCCCCACGAGATGCCTCGGAGATAGTCCTTCGAAGGTGCGTCACCTCCTGACTCTTCTCGAGCACTACGTTCTTCAACTCGTCTCTCTCAGACTTCGCGTCAAACAAAGAATGACGAAGGAACTTGAGTCTCAGGCCTTGGCTGACGACCATCGAGGGACATGTCTCCTCACCTTCAGGGGGCGCTTCGTGAAACCTCTCCTCGAGGCGCTTCAATTAGATTTCTCGACGAGCCAAGGTCAGCTTCAGGTGACCCAAATCCCGCTCGGCTCTATAGAGCATCTCCCGAGACCGACCTAGCCCCAACTTGGCGACACCCAGATTAGACCGTAGATGAGACACCTCACTAATCTGTGAAAGTCGAACAAAAAAAAGGAGAGCGTGAATCTTTAAGTCCAAAGAATCGACATGGCAACACTGCGCCTAAACAAAGCTATCGTGACAGCTCGAAAGTAGAGCAAACAACACTTGTCAAAAAAAAAATTCATTGAAATTCAATGAGTACAAGAAGCGGTGGCCAGTCCGTAATTAGGCAACATTTCATGACATTCAAAATAGATATGAACTGCAACAAGGTCAAGGGCGGACCTCTTTAGCGTGATCCTCGATCGCCGAGGGCTCTGACCCTTGTGTGGCGGCGATGATCGGCAGGGGCATGGCCTTCGCATCGGCCTCTACCTCTGCCTCATCGACCCCCACCTCAATCTCGTCATCTTCTTCATCCCCCTCAGAGGCTTTGTCGAACCCAGGGACAGCAGAGCGTTGTCGGCTTCGAGCTTCGCCACAACACTTTCGAGATACTCCAACCTCGCGGCCTTCTCTTCGGTTTCGACCCTCAACTACTCGAGGTCCTTGGCAATCTGACCCTTCTCTACCCAAACTCGGTCGGTCTCCTACTTCAGATCTTTCTCTAGTTCGGTCATCTTTTCCATCAGATAACTGAAGTGGCAAGTTATCTGCGAAAAGAAAGGCAGAGCACCATGATGAACTTGGAAAGAACAGTTTATAAAAGTTGAAATCCACAAGTCAATAATACTTATCGATAACGCCGCTCGTGCGATCTCGAGCGCGTCGTCACCAACGCCACCGGTGTCCATGGCGGCCCTGTCCTTCGGCGTAGCAAGGTGCCGAATGGCTTGCATACTGGACGATGAGACCCTAAGAAACCCGTCAAGCTTGCAGACTTGCCAGTTCAGGACGAAAATCTTTTTGTGCTCCTCGGTCTGGAATACCTCGGCCTCGGTCGTCAACGGCGGGGCCTCCAAACCCAAGGCCGCTGCTAAGGGGAAGGCCCCTGCCTCTGCTGAAGCCAATGTCGCTGCGGGGGTCGACGGTCACTGAACAACTGCGGCCTGCACCGCCGCCTCCTCTACTGCAGCGGCGACTGTCTTCACCCTCAGTGAGGATACCTTGGAGACCACCCTCTTCCTCTTCCTCGGGGCCTTGCTGCTCAAGACCCTGCGCCGAGCCAACATGTCCTCAAAGTCCATAGCTTCTGCAACAACAAAAAAGAAAAGGGGGTTAAGCACAAGTAATGCCAGACTCATGAAGAGGGGAACGCGAGGCTAAAAATAAACCGCATACTATGGCTTATATGGCTGAGACCCCCCCTTAAGAGCACCTCCTCGGTCAGGTCTCTCCAATCAAACTTCGGCCGATCGAGAAGCGTCCGAACCATCTCGTCTTCGTTAGGGCTGAGCACCGGGTTCTCCTTCACCCTTCTCGAGACTTCTTCGACCCAAGTCATCGGGATGACCCACGACTTTCGACTCCGGACAAGGAAGTACTTGTCCCTCAAATGCTTTATCAAGTCGGGGCAGCTGACGAGCTTGGTGCCAAGCCTCGGAGCCAGGTAGAACCTGAACTCCGACTTATGTTGTTGATGAACCCGATATACGGTCCGCAGCACCCTCAACTCTGGCTCGAGCCCCACCACCTGACAGTGAAGGATGAACCCATTGATCAGCCTCCACACGTTCGACATGTACTGGACTGGGCTGATTAGAAACCATCGCAACACCTCGACGATAAAGGGATGAAGATGGAGCCGTACCCCGGTTATGAAGGCGTCGACAGGCCAGAAGCACATGTCCACTGGCATCGGAGAATTGGCCCTCACTCTAGGCCCTGGCAACATCAGGTCAAACTCTTCGGGGATCTAAAAACACTCCCGAATTGATGCCAGATCTGCCTCATTGAGTATGGAGATCATTTCGTCGACCTCTGAGGTCCCTCTAGTGGCATTCTCCTCGAAGCTCCGTCCCATGCCGTACATAATACTCTCGGCCTATTCGTCCAGAAGGTCCCGAACCTTTTGAAGTCTGGTTAGCACCACGGGCAGTCTGTCGAACTCCCCCATCCTCCGCTAGCTCTCAACCACGGTCTCCACTACGACCGAAGAAGACCCTACCACAGCTTTTCCTTTGTCGATTGGAGGAACTTGGCTCGAGGTCGGCTCATGAGCGAGTGTAGGGGAGGTCTCCTGCCTCGGAGGAATGCTAGACATTTTCTAAAAATAAACTAAATATGATATTACCTTGATTTGACAATGACTGTCGGAAAAGATCGCCGGAAGAAGAAGATTCTCGCCTGAAGCTCCAGTAAGAGAAGAAAAATCACCTGAGTAAAAAACTATAGAGTGAGCAAATGAGAAGGGGATGGAGTTTTATAGAGAGGGGCACATTAATCGAGACTAAAAGGCCTCTAAAAGCGCAAAGGCTCAGCCCATTTACAGCAAGACGACAGAAAATAGGGAAAACTCAACAGACCTTTGACTAGTCAATGGTCAAATAGTCAGCGTGACACATGTCATTCTCGTGGACTTCGGCAACCTGTGCCAAGCACTCTTGCCACCGACGTCCAAATGCGAGAAAAAATTATCCTGGACTTCGGCAACCTGTGCCGAGCACTCTTTCCACCGACGTCCAAATGCGAGAAAAAATCTCCTGGACTTCAGCAACCCGTGCCGAGCACTCTTGCCATCGACGTCCAAATGCGAGAAAAAAATTCTCCTGAACTTCGACAACGTGTGCCGAGCACTCTTGCCACCGATGTTCAAATGCGAGGAAAAATTCTCCTGGACTTCGGTAACCTGTGCCGAGCACTCTTGCCACCGACGTCCAAATGCGAGAAAAAATTCTCCTAGACTTCGGTAACCTATGCCGAGCACTCTTGCCACCGACGTCCAAATGCGAGAAAACGCGTTGACTGGTCAATAGTCAACGGTTAATGCGGCACGTGTCGTGCTCCTGGACTTCGACAACGGGTGCTGAGCACTCTTGCCACCGACGTCCAAAAGCGAGAAAATGCGTTGACTGGTCAATGGTCAATGGTCAATGCGCCATGTGTCGCGCCCCTGGACCTCCGCAACGGGTGCCGAGCGCTCTTGCCACCGACCCCCAATGGCAGAAAAATGCTTGCCTCCCGATGCACGCTCATGATTTGAGCACTCTGATTATGCCACGTCATCAAGCGGCAGAAACACCATCAGATCGTTCAGGAAATCGCGCCAACAGTATGATCAACGGCCCAGATCGCACCACGTCGATATTCTCTGATTAATTCTTTTATTTAAATCATTAATTCGAATTAATTGTTTAAAAATTGTGAAAAATAATTAAAAATTCTTAAAAATAATTATAAATTCAGGAAAATATTTTTGAACTCCTTGATGAATAATAATTAATTAGAACTATTAATTAATACTTTTTGAAAATAGATTGTTGATTCGCAAAATTGAATAAATAAATTTGAAAAATAATTTAAAAATTAGGAAAAAATCAGGAAAATTCAGAAATGTTGCAAAATCATTAGGGGCACCCCTCCAACTCAGATTGGCACCGTTACACCTCGAGCAAGATGCAACTACCCCCTTAAGAACTTCGATAAAGTCCCGTACGCCATTGAAACAGCAAAACTACTCCCCAAAGCCTGTAAAACACAATATTTAGGAGTGGGGGGCTCGTGATATGGCTAAAAATAGGACTAAATCGGGATCGTTCAAATCAGACACGAATCTTAAAGCTCTTAGGGGTAAAATAGTAATTTCACCTACAAATGGGTCCGAAATGGGAACTGGGTCTCTTCTTCAAAGCCCAATAACCCATAAACAGATCTGTCATATTGGATATGGGTACCAACCCGTTATGAACCAATTCAGAAGGATAAGGAAAAATCCAAATTCGTCATTATCCCTAAGAGGCAGTTTTAACCACTTCTTATCCATCAACACCGAGAAGTAGAGATTTGTCCTTATCTCGAAACGGATCCCTAAGACGACTATAAATACCCCTCTCCCCCCATTGTAACAAGGTAATGAATCTTTTCTACCTAAAGCTCTTTCTTAATCTTTGAGATTACTGACAAAAGCATCAGAGGATTCGTCGCAGGGATCCATCTAGGTGTATCAAACTTTGTGCAGGTCCGCGGCAGCGGCAAGGAACAAGTCAACACATAGGTGAAGTCAACAGGTTCGCTTTACTGTTTTCATCAAAGAACTCACAAGTTTATCTGTTTGCTCCCACACCCGAAATCAGCAGCAACATTTACCCCCTTAATGCCAGTGTCTCGGCCATCCTAATAGAGGTCGAGAAAGAAGGACTACTCCAACCACCTCCAAAGATGAATATGCCGGGTAAGAAAAGGAACAGGGACAAATGGTGCCGCTTTCATAGGGACCATGGCCACGACACAGATGATTGTCGAGCCCTCAAAGACGAGATCGAGACCCTCATTCAAAGGGGGCAACTAGCTAGGGTCGTAAGGAAGGACAGAGCAGATCCTCCCGCCTCCCCGAGGGGCTAATAAGTGAACTGAGCAGCCTGTTGAGACCCCAGACTCCGAAGCTGAAGCTGTCCTACACCTCATTCACGGAGGCCCAGTGGGGGGAAATTCGAACTCCTCCCGAAAAGCCTTCATCTGAGAGGTGAACTCAGTGCAGAATCATCCTCCCCCTAAGGGTCTTGGGGTTCCTGTTACCTTTTCAGACAAGGATTTGGAAGGTGTTCGAATGCCTTATTGTGATGCTCTTATGCTAAACCTCCATATGGCCAACTTCAGAGTACGCCGAGTCCTGGTCGACAATGGCAGTTCGGTTAATATCCTATTTCTAGAGACCTTCTAGGGCCTCAAGTTGTCTAGGAGTCGCCTCAAGCCCATCGGCTACACTCTCCACGGGTTCTCCGGGGTGCCAGTGACGATCGAGGGAGTTATAAATCTTGACATAACTGCTGGCAAAACCACGACCACTTGAACTGAACCGATGGATTTCATGGTGGTAGACGTAAAGGCCGCTTACAATGTCATTCTGGGCCTACCCGGCCTAGCTGTTCTTCAAGTTGTACCCTCAGCCTACCATATGAAGATGAAATTTCCCACCACAGCTGGGGTGGGAGAATTCCGAGGGAGCCAAGAGATGGCTTGCAAATGTTACATGACTTTGGTAGGAGGGCCGGTCCTCTCTCTTGAAGCCCTCGAGCTCCCTCAAGGGAGTAGCTAAGCTATCTCAGAGCCGATCGATGAGTTGGAAGAAATAGTCTTCTCAGAAGAAGACCCAACCAAGAACTTCTTATGCATCACCTTAGTATTGCTACCGAGGCCAAACCTATCCAACAAAAGCGACGCAAGTTTCCGCCAGAACGCCAGCAACAAATCAAAGAAGAAGTAGAGAAACTCTTGAATGTTCAGTTCATACAGGAGGTTAACTATCCCGAGTGGCTGTCAAATGTTGTGATGGTCAAAAAGGCCAACAGGATGTAACCCCTATTTTCTGAGTATTTTTCTGTATTTTAAAATTTGTTATTGTTAAATTGGTTTTGAGTTCTTAGTTGAAACATTTTCTTAAACAATAATTATAAATATTTCGAATAAACTTTATCTCTATTTCTACCTGATCAACTATTTCAATTTTGGCTCAAATCAAGAATGATTAATACTAATTGGACTATTTCAACAAATTCATATTTTTATATATTGACACTACTCTGATAATTCCTGTTGTTATTGTTAGTATTTTTATTCTTATTGTAATTACTATTATTAATTTTTCTTATTAGTATTATTATTTTTACTATTCTTATTGTTGGTATGATTATTTATTATGATTATAACAAATCAATCATTTCTTATTTGATAATTGTGTTTATAATTGTCTCAAATAAATTATGTAACACAAATTATATTTTAATCACATATCTTATTCCCTATATTTGGATTTATATTGATCTATCATATTATATACAACGTATTTTATTTTATTGGATTTATACCCAATTACCCATTACCCAATATCTCTTCCCCCCCCGCCCCCCCCCATAAATACTAATCTAATTTACTAAAACCCTAAACTTAATTAATAACCTAGCCTCCTACTATTAAACCCCTAATTCCATTACTGTTCATCCTCTCCAAACCCCCCTCCCCCCCTGACACTCTCTCCTTCTCCTTGTTTCCATCCCGCTCGAACCCAACTTTCGATCGCCCCTAGCTCCTCTGACCACCCTGCCTCATCTTCGTCATTGCTCCGCCCTCGCCACCACCAACCCCGTCACCATCATCGTCTTTGCCCAGTCTCCTGCTCGAACAGAACCCATCGCCATCACCATTACCCATTACCCATCTTCGCCTCGTCGCCATCTCGTCCTCGCCTCCGCCATCCTGTGCTCCGATCACCTCGCCGCTCACCCCTCGCAACCTCCGAAGATCCCCCATCGCAGTCATTGCTGTCCAGGCCTCGTCCAAGTCGCGACGTCGTCTCCCCTTTTTTCGAGCGTGAAACAGAGTTACCGTCGGAGACTCGCCGCTGCGTCGCTTCCCGACCGTAGCGTGGCCTCCGTCTCTGTCTTCGGTCGTCGCGTCGCTCCGCCCCGTCGCCAGCCGCCGCCAGCATCACCAGGTCTCTCCCACACTCTTCTCCTTTCTCACTGTCGAAAGGTTGAAGAAAGAGATCCATTGGTCGGTTCAGTGTTCTGTGTTTTGGGTAGTGGATCCCATCTCGGTGTGTGCGGTTGTGTGAAGGATTCGGTGTGGAGTTGTGGTGCTGATTGGTCCGATTCGGTGTCCCTGTGTTTTGGCGCAGCAGATCCTGTGTTTGCTGTCCCGTATTCTCTCCCGATCCGGTTTGAGGTTTCTCTTGGCTTTTGCTATTGCTGTTGGTTCTTCCGTGCGTGTTTTGGGAGATTTCACCCGGAATTCTGATCCTGTTATTCTATTTAATTATATCTGCAATATAACAGGGAAGTCTCTTCTTGAACCCTTTTATTTGTTTGTGTTCAAGATTATTTGATTTCCTGCAAGTAGATCCTGTCCATTTTGCTATCAAAACTGCTTGTGATAATTCCGTTAAGATTATCGAGGGTTTACACGAGCTAACCCGACATACTCTTAACATCGTGCTATCTCTTCGATCTAAACCTAGTCCCCATTGTTTCATGCATATGCACAATTAAATAACTAGATTCATGCATAGAACTGCTTGATAAATTGGACATTGAAATTGTATGTGCTAAATTGAAGTTGCTCGATGAATTGACACCATGACCGTGATAAATGTATCTTAAACCTTAGAAATTTGCATGTTGACACCTAGGATTGCTTTGATTACCAATTTGCATGCTATATGTGATCGTATGAATTATTTGTTATCTTTTCATGTTAAGTTGAATTCTAGACTGCTGTATGTTTCACTTTGAATTAGATTTTTAACCATACTAATGACATAATTTGAAAGAACTTACTAAACATAAAATGTAGCCTTTGATGTCTAGATAATTTTTCTCTAGTCTAGATTTAAGTTTCAATTCGTCATCTGTTAGTTATCATCACTTTACTGCAGCTGTGTCAGTAATTCCAGACTCCTAATTTCATGCATATCCTGCTGTTTCTTATTTTATTTGAACCTGTTAACAGTAAAAAGAAAATCTGAAATAAATTAGGCTGGACCTAGATATATATAGCTACTTCCCTGAATTTTTCTATATTTTATTAATGAGTTCTCTGACCCGAAATAATTAGTTGAACACAACCTATTGCATGCTGCCTGAACATAAAACCTGAATAGAATAGAGTTTTTACCATAGTTTCTGTATCCTTTATATACCTTAATTATACTCGCTGGAACCGTGTGGAAGTCTACTTTCTAGAACTTCCGGCGGATTCAGGTTTGCTATTTTGTAGTGGCTGTAATCCATATTTTAGTACAGCAAGGTCATGCTGTCCTGATTATGGAATTTTGTGTAAATGACCTATTTGCTTCGTGATTTGTCTGTAACGCATAGAATTAGACACACTTAGTATTATACAATATTGACACCTTCTTGCATGCTCATATAGGATGAAAATGAATTAATAACAAGCCAAGATATTATGGGTAGGACTTGGTAGTGAACGATCAGGAAAATGTACTCGGCAAGACCGTATCGTTATATCGTATTGGAAGGAGCAGTATTGATTGGAAGAAGAAGTATTGATTGTTAAATATTGATTGAAAAACTATCTTCATTGGCGCCGAGTACACGATCCGTGAATTCACCATCAGTCTAAAACGTTTACTGTGTGTTTGCGCCGAACCTGTAGAATGGGACGCAGTAATACGTGCACTAAATAGGCTAATAAAATGACTAATAACCTTCATACTTGGTCTTGTATTGAACTTGACTTGACATCATGCATTACATGTGTGATTATTGTAACCCTTTGATATTACCGCCTGCTCTTTGCTTTGTTCTTTGACTTTGACCATATCCCTTATCTTTGATATTCAAGCTTTCCATTATCCTTTGTTTTCTCTACTTGCCGCCCACAACTTGCTCTAAGGGCACTCTTTTCTTTCTTTTTAGATCCAGTATTAACAGGTACCGAAGGAGCAATCCCAGAAGAACTTGGTGAGCAAACTCTTTGAAGATCGGAGCTGGACCTTTGACCTGTTAGCTATCTTTTATTATCTGCTTATTGTATTTCTTTTTATCATACTTTGTATTCTTGGTATTTATGACCCGAAGTTTGTTTTATCCCAGATGTTGGATTATTATTGGTAAATTTATTTCATGATTATCTTTGAGTTTATTCATTGTTTATGTGATTATATTCTTTGTCTGCGTAGTTGTTTCTCTTGTATATTGTTGAGTTAGACTGGTACAGCTTATGGATGATACATAATCATTCGCTGGGCCTACGTTACGTGCTCATATTTCCATATTCTGGGAAGCGGTGCGTGACAGGTTTTTAGTGGTATCAGAGCCCAGGGTTAAGTAATATGTCAATCAAACATGACTATCTTTACGGAGGTTGGCTTTGATTGGTATATTAGTCAAGTTTGGCTCTAGCCATGTTACTCAATAATATGCGCGCCACGTTGATCACATGAACATGTAATAAGTTTAATATAATCCGGATATTGATCCTATTCGATCCACATCTGACTCCTTTGCATTCAATCCTTTGATTCCATGTATCCTTCCGTCCCTTGCATTCATTATCAATTGTCAATCTACCCACATATGTATGTATACTCACCAACTGAATGGTTTTGCAGACTATGGCTCGTGAAGATTCTTCGACTCCCCCGCCCAGGGCTGAAACATCAGAGAATTCCGCCATTCTCCAGGCGATGCAACGAATGATGGAGCTACAATGAGAGCACAATGAACTGATGAGAGCTATTGTAGCGCCCCGAATTTCTAATAAGATATCTTAGAAAATACGTGGCACAATCCCAGCATCAACTTCAATGTAATAGTACACATAGCCCAAAAACACAAATAATTTTATTCCAACTTTTATTACAACAATCATTTTCATATGCAGCGGAAATACAAACACCTTGAATTAAAAACATTCTTTTTACAACACTTATCTTTACAAAAATTACACAAGGCTCTATTACATTACTTATAATCTCCAAAGCTAACTCAAGCGTACAAACCCCCAAACTCTAAGCAGCAACCTGCAACATATGAGGCTAGAGATGATCCCTAACCCCCAAAACTAAAGGAGTTAGCCATTAATGGTGTGAGTGATATAAAAACAAACACATAATTTAATCGTAAAACGTAAGGTCATCAACAACATGTTTTAACCACAATGATAAATGAATGAGAAATGACAAAGATGTAAAGCATGAAAACATCATAGAATGAAAACAACAAGTGCATCTAGTCTAAGTGTCAAGTGTAGGAAAACTAGAAAAACACATGCACAAAACCAAGTCAAGACAACACAAAGTCTATATGCGGACTCTCTAATGCATACTTGTCGAAGTCTATGCATCCCATTCTACATAGGTTCGGTGCAAGCCCTTAACGTCTTCACATTATAGGGTTCAATCCCCGCTATGCAACTATTCCTAACACGATGACTACTACGAGATAAAGATAAACTTTGAGAATTAGCCCATGCCTGATAATTCCGGAGATGGATCCCACATCTCAGGTATTTTACCTGGATAATTCCGGAGATCATCCCACATCTAGACATAGACACATCATCACATGAATACCCCATGTGCGTCGCCTCGACTTTGATAATTCCGGAGATCAATCCCACATCTCAAGCAAACCACTTGGATAATTCCGGAGATATATCTCACATCTTAGGTAATTTACCTGGATAATTCCGGAGATAAATCCCACATCTCAAGATAGTTACTTGGATAATTCCGGAGATTAAATCCCACATCTAAAGTCATACTGAGGTGCATAACCCATGTTCCCGTTCATCATATCACCACTAGTGCCTGTCCTTATTATTTTTGGGTTACTTAATTACTCAACGAATCTCCTAGAGTAGTGTACCCTACCGGACTAAAATCAAAACTGAATAGCTAAAAAACAAAATAACTCAACACCGGTATACTAGGGTCACTCACTTCTAGAGACTCAAGCTCAAAAAGTCTTAAACAACTTTCCACTAAACAAAATTAACTCAACTGAATTTCTCAAATCAAAAGCTTAACTGAAGACAAGGTATAAACTGAACTATCTGAAAACCAATCATTCGAAATAACACTAAAGCTTACAAAGATCCTTCAGTACCAGTCGACTTATACTGTGGTAAGTCGACTGTCCAGAGGACAATTATCCAAAGTTTACAAAAATAAACTAAGTCATAACAGTCGACTTAAGAGAGAATCGGTCGACTTACCCGAGGTAAATTCCAATAAATTTCACAAAAATATTCTAAGTATATAAGTCGACTTAAAGGAGGTATAAGTCAACTGTCCAGACAAGAAACTGACATAATTTTACACAGTGAGTTCTAAGTACACCAGTCGACTGGAAAAGGTCTCAGTCGACTGTCCAGATCGAATTTCAGAAGGCTAATGATACAACAGTAGGGTCTTACCAGTCGACTGATAGGTAAACCAGTCTGCTGTCAGCCAACAGTTTTCATAACTTAGGTCTGAATACAATAATTAAAACTGGAGTTTTCTAAAGATTCATTGTTTATGAAAATAGTTCGTATTCAGGTAAAATAACAAATCTCAAAGAATCTTCATTATGGGTATATTACTCAAAACCTCAAATATGTCAAAACTCAAGTTCTCATGTTCTAGATCACTAATTCTTTCGTTAGGGTTTCTCAAGACTAAATTCTTTCGCAACTCTAAATCAAAATCTGATTTTCAATATGTAAGATCCAGATGTTCCTCATCCGATCATAATCATACTCAAATCTTAATAATACGGTTTTGTAAACAAAGATCTACTAATCATTCGTAGATTTCACAACATGGTATAAACAACAATCATTATTCACATGAATCATACCACAATACAAGGTCTATATCATTCACAACATCAAATCAAACAACATTGCCACTCGCATCCATAGATCAACAACAAGACAAATTTATATCATTCACAAAACAAAACAAAACACACATTGTCACTCACTTTTGAATTGAGAAGATCCAACGAAAAGCTTTCCTTTTTGCTAGATCCAAAAACTCTCCTCTTGATCACCAAGAAAATGATAATATAATAAATCTGGAGTTGTGCAGCGAATGACGGCTGCACACCCTCTTTTATACAGGCCGGGATTGAAAGGAATTAGGGTTTTGAAGTACCTTTGCAAAATAGCCCTTTTTCAATTTATTACTTCACATACATAACCTTCCTTAGTTAAAATAAGTTAAATAAATCAAAACTAAATAAAATTCTTTTACCACTAAGTTTTCCAACAATCCAGCACAGCCCAGAGATAAGAAATCCCGGATTTACACCAAGGGTGGCGATTTTGCACAAAAGCCCTCCCTTTTTGTAATATTTGTAATTACATCATAAAATATTTATAAAAATCAAGAAAAATCAGAAATAATATCTAATAATACATATTATATTTTCCAATCAAAATATTTGACTTTTACTTTCCAGAAAAATATTTGCACAAAATTCTACATGAATTCCTTATTTGCAAAAACACCCTTTTTGACTAAATCTTCACCAAATCGACTTTAAATAAAACCTAAATGTATATTTAAATTGAAAACCAAAATATCAGTAAAAACAAATTTTCATAGTTTATTTAAGATCCAAACGACTTTTTACATTAAAGCCCCTCTCTTTCGAGATATTTGTAAAAAAAATAGTTTCTTTATTCAGAAAAATCCCAAAATTTAGAATACACTCCATAATAAGTATGAGAACTTATTAAAAATATCAAATTTTATATTTACACCAAAATTATTTGCACGTGTTTCGCACGTGTAAAAAGATAAATCTTTTAGAAAATATTTATTAAATTTTCAGTAAATCATTTTAATTCATTTTCAAATATAAAAATAATATTTGAAAATACGGGGTTCTACATCACTCCCTCCTTAGAAGAGTTCTGTCCTCAGAACTACTGCTAATGGGGTCCAAACAAACACATCAAGAAGGAATGAAAACTTATGGATACAAACATAATTTAAAGAAATACAATCACACAAGGGAATGTACTTCAACAAAAGATGTACAACATACAGACAAAATGCAATCATGCAAAGAATTCAGAAAATCAACTTCCGTTGCGCAACTCTGATAACTGCCACTGAAAGCCATGCTGCAACAACTACTGAACTCTTGCATCCAACTCTGATCTTCTGCTTCATTCTTCCAAGAATCAGTGGCTACTCCCCCCTTAGAAAGAACATGACTAAGGATAACCACCTCAAGACCTTGTCCGAAAACACCTTAAGCTCCACATTTAAGACTATTAATAAATGGCGACACAATTGCATGCAAGAAATCAGTATCAAATAAAACTTTTGTCTTTATTCCATTAATCCAAATAAATCTTGTTACATAAAGAAAAATACTCAATCTTCAATTATTCCAAATAAAAGTTTTATTTAATACAAAAGAATAAATTTCCAAGTTCTTGCACACACGAGTAATAATCCTGAGTATCCTCATCAGTCAATGCAGACTCTCGCCCCTCTTCAGATCTTTGCCCTTCCCGGCACCATCTTTCTTTAGCTGCGGACAGTTCGGTCGAATATGCCCTTCACGACCACAATGAAAACAAGTCTGCTTTGCCAACTTCGGACACACTGACCTGTAATGACCTGCCTTCCTGTAGAATTAACAAGTCACTTCCCGAGTTGCAGGTGCCTTCTGCTCTGGGTCACTGGACTTGACTCGCTTCGCTGGGGATTCCTTCCCTTCCTGATCTGATGCTGGCTTCCTCCTCTTGGGAGACTCGTCCTGCTTGATGGGATTAGTGTTAATAAACACTGGTCCAATCCTATAGTTCCGATTTTGGTTCCGAATCTGCGCCAAGTTAACTGCCATCAGCGCATCCAGAGTCTGATACACCTTGGCGAATTCAGCCTCAAGGTCAATTCCCGTTCCTCGAGAACTACCAGATTCGTCCTCATTGTTACCACTGTTCCTGGGCGCAACCATTCTGATCACTACAAAACGAGGGTAAAGGTAGAGCATCACCACCCAATTCACATTCACATCCATACCCTATGGCAAAACCATAACCATATCCCAACCCAAAACATTATGTTTCAAACGGAAGGAAATATATGCCTAAGCACAAATACAAATGTGAATGAGAAAATACATATGTAGTATAGCAAATTTACATAATAAATGTATCGTAAAATATACAATAATGTAGGAATTAAACAAATGTAAAATGACATGTATAGTAAGTATGTTGAAATATGTGGTACATATATAGGGATTTGTAGGAAGTACATGTAGAAATCAAAAATGTAATGATAATAAGATTTAAGTAAAATATAAGTAGTGGGTGCACATAGTACCTTTCGAAAAGTATGAAGCAACAAATTTAATAAGTAGCTTTTAAATAGTGGAAAGAAATTATAACAAAAGCGGTCAACTATAAGTAATAATTAGGGTATCGAATATAAGGTGCAAATACATAATAAAGATTTAAATGTGTAGAAACATATCATATTTATATGAGTAAAACATTGCAATCAAGTTTAAATGCTCCAAAATAAATAGGACAATACAAAATAATGGAAAATATAGTATCGAAAAATCCAAGTATATATAATAAAATGAAAGCAAATATGTAAAGCAAAATTTATAGTATAGCAAAACAGTAATGAAAGGAAATAGAAGTAGCAATAATAACTTATCACGTAGTAATTCAAAACTTTAATGTAATATGTAGAAGTAATATCAAAGTATACGAGTAACGAAAATCACATGAAAGTAAGATAAATAAGACGTCAAGAAAGAAATGGGTAAGAGTCGCAAAATAAAATGAGCTTGTGATATGCTAAAGGATGCACTATTGAATTACAGCAAAAGTTGCCAAATAATAACTTGGATAAAAGAATAAGAAGTAAAAACCAATAGTAAAGTCAAAGAAATAGTTTTAAAAGAAAACAAGACGATTAGTAAAAGTTTAATGTTTGCACTCATGAATAGTAATAATATGAGCTCGGTTGGGGATATAGAAACAAGAAATAAATTCAGTCGCTGACAATAGAGAAAACCGAATAAAAGTAAAATAAGTTAATTTCACAAAAGTTATTTAGTAAGCAAACAAATGTAAAACAGTAAGAGTGATAGGATACAAGAGTGAGCACAAAATTGAGGTGCACAAAATATCCAAAAGAGCAAATAATTAAAAGAATCTGACGGAAGATAATTAAATTTTATAACTAAGAATAAATAAATAAATGAAAATTTCTTTGGCGATAATCATATAATCCAGAAATTATATACAGTGGGTAGGATAGCAAAATATATAGTAGATCATTAGAAATTATATAAGTTGAAAGGGTGATACCTTACATAAATAATTATCAAATACACAGAGCGAACAAAAGATGTCAAAAATAGCTAGTGAGATAATATTTGCTTTATGCAAAAACAATCAATACACTTAAAGAGATTTCATTCAAGTCTAAGTATACAAACAGCCTAAATCTCGTTACAGGTCTTCATGACCAAACAATCAAATCACACACATCAGATGTCCACCAGGGTACCCACACTTCTAATGTCCACCTAGGTTGTATTTAATGTCCACTTGTGTACTCACACTTCTAATGTCCACACCTAGGTTGGTTTTCATACTATGTCTATTATTACTATTGAAGCATGCTCTGATACCAATCTCTGTAGCACCCCGAATTTCTAATAAGATATCTTAGAAAATACGTGGCACAATCCCAGCATCAACTTCAATGTAATAGTACACATAGCCCAAAAACACAAATAATTTTATTCCAACTTTTATTACAACAATCTTTTTCATATGCAGCGGAAATACAAACACCTTGAATTAAAAACATTCTTTTTACAACACTTCTCTTTACAAAAATTACACAAGGCTCTATTACATTACTTATAATCTCCAAAGCTAACTCAAGCGTACAAACCCCCAAACTCTAAGCAGCAACCTGCAACATATGAGGCTAGAGATGATCCCTAACCCCCAAAACTAAAGGGGTTAGCCATAAATGGTGTGAATGACATAAAAACAAACAACATAATTTAATCGTAAAACGTAAGGTCATCAACAACATGTTTTAACCACAATGATAAAAGAATGAGAAATGACAAAGATGTAAAGCATGAAAACATCATAGAATGAAAACAACAAGTGCATCTAGTCTAAGTGTCAAGTGTAGGAAAACTGGAAAAACACATGCACAAAACCAAGTCAAGACAACACAAAGTCTATATGCGGACTCTCTAATGCATACTTGTTGAAGTCTATGCATCCCATTCTACATAGGTTCGGTGCAAGCCCTTAACGTCTTCACATTATAGGGTTCAATCCCCGCTATGCAACTATTCCTAACACGATGACTACTACGAGATAAAGATAAACTTTGAGAATTAGCCCATGCCTGATAATTCTGGAGATGGATCCCACATCTCAGGTATTTTACCTGGATAATTCCGGAGATCATCCCACATCTAGACATAGACACATCATCACATGAATACCCCATGTGCGTCGCCTCGACTTTGATAATTCCGGAGATCAATCCCACATCTCAAGCAAACCACTTGGATAATTCCGGAGATATATCTCACATCTTAGGTAATTTACCTGGATAATTCCGGAGATAAATCCCACATCTCAAGATAGTTACTTGGATAATTCCGGAGATTAAATCCCACATCTAAAGTCATACTGAGGTGCATAACCCATGTTCCCGTTCATCATATCACCACTAGTGCCTGTCCTTATTATTTTTGGGTTACTTAATTACTCAACGAATCTCCTAGAGTAGTGTACCCTACCGGACTAAAATCAAAACTGAATAGCTAAAAAACAAAATAACTCAACACCGGTATACTAGGGTCACTCACTTCTAGAGACTCAAGCTCAAAAAGTCTTAAACAACTTTCCACTAAACAAAATTAACTCAACTGAATTTCTCAAATCAAAAGCTTAACTGAAGACAAGGTATAAACTGAATTATCTGAAAACCAATCATTCGAAATAACACTAAAGCTTACAAAGATCCTTCAGTACCAGTCGACTTATACTGTGGTAAGTCGACTGTCCAGAGGACAATTATCCAAAGTTTTACAAAAATAAACTAAGTCATAACAGTCGACTTAAAAGAGAATCGGTCGACTTACCCGAGGTAAATTCCAATAAATTTCACAAAAATATTCTAAGTATATAAGTCGACTTAAAGGAGGTATAGGTCAACTGTCCAGACAAGAAACTGACATAATTTTACACAGTGAGTTCTAAGTACACCAGTCGACTGGAAAAGGTCTCAGTCGGCTGTCCAGATCGAATTTCAGAAGGCTAATGATACAACAGTAGGGTCTTACCAGTCGACTGATAGGTAAACCAGTCTGCTGTCAGCCAACAGTTTTCATAACTTAGGTCTGAATACAATAATTAAAACTGGAGTTTTCTAAAGATTCATTGTTTATGAAAATAGTTCATATTCAGGTAAAATAACAAATCTCAAAGAATCTTCATTATGGGTATATTACTCAAAACCTTAAATATGTCAAAACTCAAGTTCTCATGTTCTAGATCACTAATTCTTTCGCAACTCTAAATCAAAACCTGATTTTAAATATGTAAGATCCAGATGTTCCTCATCCGATCATAATCATACTCAAATCTTAATAATACGGTTTTGTAAACAAAGATCTACTAATCATTCGTAGATTTCACAACATGGTATAAACAACAATCATTATTCACATGAATCATACCACAATACAAGGTCTATATCATTCACAACATCAAATCAAACAACATTGCCACTCGCATCCATAGATCAACAACAAGACAAATTTATATCATTCACAAAACAAAACAAAACACACATTGTCACTCACTTTTGAATTGAGAAGATCCAACGAAAAACTTTCCTTTTTGCTAGATCCAAAAACTCTCCTCTTGATCACCAAGAAAATGATAATATAATAAATCTGGAGTTGTGCAGCGAATGACGGCTGCACACCCTCTTTTATACAGGCCGGGATTGAAAGGAATTAGGGTTTTGAAGTACCTTTGCAAAATAGCCCTTTTTCAATTTATTACTTCACATACATAACCTTCCTTAGTTAAAATAAGTTAAATAAATCAAAACTAAATAAAATTCTTTTACCACTAAGTTTACCAACAATCCAGCACAGCCCAGAGATAAGAAATCCCGGATTTACACCAAGGGTGGCGATTTTGCACAAAAGCCCTCCCTTTTTGTAATATTTGTAATTACATCATAAAATATTTATAAAAATCAAGAAAAATCAGAAATAATATCTAATAATACATATTATATTTTCCAATCAAAATATTTGACTTTTACTTTCCAGAAAAATATTTGCACAAAATTCTACATGAATTCCTTATTTGCAAAAACACCCTTTTTGACTAAATCTTCACCAAATCGACTTTAAATAAAACCTAAATGTATATTTAAATTGAAAACCAAAATATCAGTAAAAATGAATTTTCATAGTTTATTTAAGATCCAAACGACTTTTTACATTAAAGCCCCTCTCTTTCGAGATATTTGTAAAAAAAATAGTTTCTTTATTCAGAAAAATCCCAAAATTTAGAATACACTCCATAATAAGTATGAGAACTTATTAAAAATATCAAATTGTATATTTACACCAAAATTATTTGCACGTGTTTCGCACGTGTAAAAAGTAAATCTTTTAGAAAATATTTATTAAATTTCCAGTAAATCATTTTAATTCATTTTCAAATATAAAAATAATATTTGAAAATACGGGGTTCTACATCTAGTCTAGAAATAGCCCAGGAGAACGCACAGTTCACCCGACCGTGTGTAATTGCGCCCCAGCATCATGCCTTCGCTATCATGGGATAGACCCCTAGAAGGAAGGGCCTGACATGCAACTTTTGCCGCATGATTGGTCGCTTACGCAAGGATTGCCGGATGGCCAACCGCCGATATTTTGTATGCGGACCGAATGATCACAAGGTTCGGGACTGTCCAAATAACAGGAGAAATGCACCAACCGGAGGATCAGCTCCCAGTGGAGGACAGGCTGGAGAACGTGATCAGGCCCACAACAAGATTGCAGAAGAAGCAGAGACTGCCGAAGGTGCGATTGCAGGTATTTTGCTATTTTGTTGCATTTCAATTCTTGCGTCTTTTATTTCTTCTTTTCTTGCATCTATTATATTTTGTCAATTCAATATTGAGTGTCATGTTAGTTATTTCTTCCCTGCTATATTCTCTTCAATTCCGATTTTATCCCTTGTTCCTTTCCCTTTCCATTCAATTCTTTGATTTCCTTTTGTCCCTTCTAGTCATCCTCTTCTTTGAGTATTTATTGGGTATAGATTCATTTTTTCGCCTACCTATTTTTTTTCTCTTTATACTTGTTTTTCCCGAATACTTTCTATATTTCGCTTATTATTTGTTATATTTATTTTGGATCTTCTATAAAAATGTTTCTCAACAAAGATTATGTTATTTCGAATAATGGTGTATTTTAACTTCACATTTCATTTTTGATCGACTATATATTTCTATTGGATTATTTTAATAAGACAAATTCTTATTTTGTTGTATAACTAGATTTGCCCGTGGCTACATGCCTACGGCACGTCTTCAAAATGATACAACATATGAAAAGTCTTGTAAATAGCAAATCAGCAATTATATTGCCGAAGTTTGAATAGTATGACAATAATTAGTTGTAAATAAAAATCCATGTTTCCACACACACACACACACACACACACACACACACACACACAGAGAGAGAGAGAGAGAGAGAGAGAGAGAGAGAGAGAGAGATAAATAAATGAGTTGTTTTGGGGGAAAACTTTTGGGGAAAAATGTGTTTTGAGAGAGAGAGAGAGAGAGAGAGAGAGAGAGAGAAATAAATGAGCTGTTTTGGGGGAAAACTTTTGGGGAAAAATGTGTTTTATGAGGTTAGATCTGAGCCTTTATATATATATATATATATATATATATATATAGAGAGAGAGAGAGAGAGAGAGAGAGAGAGAGAGAGAGAGAGAGAGAGAGAGAGAGATAAATAAATGAGTTGTTTTGGGGGAAAACTTTTGGGAAAAAATGTGTTTTGTGAGGTTAGATCTGAGCCTTTGATTTTGGGGGAATTGAATGTGAGCCACTTGATAGCTTTCTTTGTGTTTTATTATATGTAAATCAACAATTATATAGCTGAAGTTTGAATAGTATGACAATAATTAGTTGTAAATAAAAGTCCATGTTTCCACATATATATATATATATATATAGATAGATAGTCTATAGATATATAGAGAGAGAGAGGGAAAGAGAGAGATAAATAAATGAGTTGTTTTGGGGATTTGAATTTGAGTTTTGGGGGAATTTTTTTTGGGAAAAATGTCTTTTGTGAGGTTAGATCTGGGCCTTTGATTTTGGGGGGAATTGAATCTGAGCCACTTGATAACTTTCTTTGTGTTTTATTATATAGATGCTATTATTACTACTATTATTATTTTTTCTATTGTTTTCATTATTATTACTATTATTATTATTATTATTGTTACTACTATTGTTATTATTATTGTTGTTTTCATTATTTTATTATTATTAATATTGAATTACTCTCACAAAAAAAATATTGAACCCAAAACTATATTTTGTCTTGCATTATTATTCTTACTTTCTACTATTTTTATATCACGAATTTCAAAACATAACATCATACTTAAAATTAAATGTCCCCCATCCCTGTGCATATGGAAAGTTACATCTTCCATTTCACCATTTCGGTGCAACCTAATGTCGAGATGGCAAATATGCAACTCGATGTCAATGGAGGCAAATTGCAACTGGATGTCGGGAGGCAGAATGTGCAACCGAATATCCAGACGGCAACCTGCAACCTGATGTCGTGAAGGCAAACATGCAACTTGATGTTAACGAGGCAAGATTTTATACCTATTTGCTAATTGATATTTCAAGAGTTTTTACTTATATAATGAAACTGATGGTAAAGAAATATTTTCGTTATTATTATTGGTATTATTATTATTATTGTTATTTCTATTACTATTACTATTATTGTTTTCATTATATTTATTACTGTTATTATTTCTATTATTATTGTTACTGTTATTTTAATATTATTGATATTATTATTATTATTGCTATTATCATTATTATTATTATTCTTATTGTTATTATTTTTAGTGCCATTATTATTATTATTGCATTATTTTCAAGAATGTGTTGAATTCTATTATGTCATGTATTTATTATCATTATTATCAGCATTGTTGATATTTTTATATTATTATTACCTGTATAATTATGATGATTTTGGTTACTGTTATTATTATTGTTGTTATTATTTTGTTAATATTATTTTATTATTATGGTTATTAATACTTGTATCATTGTTGTTATTAATATTTTTAATATTATTGTTATTATTATTACTATCATTGTTATATTTATTTTTATTATTGTTATTATTATTCTATTATTATTGATATTAATATCGTTGGTATTTGTTGTTATTATTATTTTTGTTAAAGCCATTAGTTTTGATATATATTATATCTTTTAATTATTTAAATTGAAGCTCAATTTTATATTCTTTTGCATTATTTGCTTATATCTATCTCGAGCCCAAACTCTCTTGATCCTGGTGTCTCGTTTTTGTCTTTCTTCTCGGTCTGTCAATTGGTGTCATGTGGCCTGCAGCGACATGTATGTTGCTTGGGATATCGCCATCGGAGTAGCGCAGCAGAAGCGTGGTGGACTCATAACCCACAAGTCCCAAGATTCTCCTATTGATTCTCCTTCCCTGCATTGTTTGTTTCCCTCTATTCCTTGCATTCATCCTCACCCTTTGACTCATTTGTTTGGTTCATCTTTTCCTTGTCCATCCCTTCTTCGACTCCAGCTCTATCTATCTCCTTCTTTTTCCGGTGTTGCCACTGCTTTGTCCTTTCCTTTGAACTCTTTGTTTTGTTACCCCCAATTTGTTTTGCCTTGTCCTATGTACCGCCTAAGCAAATTTCAAGGACGAATTTTGTTGTAAGGTGGGTAGGATCTATAACCCCAATTTTCGCAAATATGTATTTTCTGAGTATTTTTCTGTATTTTAAATTTTTTATTGTTAAATTCGTTTTGAGTTCTTAGTTGAAACATTTTCTTAAACAATAATTATAAATATTTCGAATAAAATTTGTCTCTATTTCTACCTGATCAACTATTTACATTTTGACTCAAATCAAGAATGATTAATACTGATTGGACTATTTCAACAAATTCCTATTTTTATATATTGATACTACTTTGATAATTCCTATTGTTATTGTTAGTATTTTTATTCTTATTGTAATTACTATTATTAATTTTTCTTCTTAGTATTGTTATTTTTACTATTCTTATTGTTGGTATGATTATTTATTATGATTAGAACAAATCAATCCCTTCTTATTTGATAATTGTGTTTATAATTGTCTCAAATAAATTATGTAACACGAATTGTATTTTTATCACATATCTTATTCCCTATATTTGGATTTATATTGATCTATCATATTATATATACAACGTATTTTATTTTATTGGATTTAAACCCAATTACCCATTACCCAATATCCCTTCCCCCCTATAAATAATAATCTAATTTACAAAAAATCTAACCCAAATTAATAGCCCAGCTGCCTACTGTTATACCCCTAATTCCCTTACTGTTCATCCTCTCCAGCCCCCCCCCCCCCCCGACTCTCTCTCTCCCTCTCCCTGTTTCCATCCCGCCCGAACCCAACTTTCGATCGCCCCTAGCTCCTCCGACCACCCGCTTCGTCATCGTCATTGCTCCGCCCTCGCCACCACCATCCCCGTCACCATCATCGTCTTCGCTCAGTCTCTCGCTCAAACTGAACCCATCGCCATCACCATTACCTACCCATCTTCGCCTCGTCGCCATCTCGTCCTCGCCTCCGCCATCCTGTGCTCCAATCGCCTCGCCGCTCACTCCTAGCAACCTCCGAAGATCCCCCATCGCAGTCATCGCCGTCCAGGACCCGTCCAAGCCGCGACGTCGTCTCCCCTATTTTTGAGCATGAAACAGTCACCGTCGGAGACTCACCGCTGCGCCGCTTCCCGACTGTAGCGTGGCCTCCATCTCCGTCTTCGATCGTCGCGTCCCTCTTTCCCGTCGCCAACCGCCGCCAGCATCGCCAGCCGCCGCCAGCATCGCTGGGTCTCTCCCGCGCTCTTATCCTTTCTCATTGTCGAAAGGTTGAAGAAAGAGATCCATTGGTCGGTTCGGTGTTCTGTGTTTTGGGCAGTGGATCCCATCTCGGTGTGTGCTGTTGTGTGAGGTATCCGGTGTGGAGTTGTGGTGCTGATTGGTCCAATTCGGTGTCCCGTGTTTTGGTGCAGCAGATCCTGTGTTTGCTGTCCCGTGTTCTGTCCCGATCTGGTGTGAGGTTTCTATTGGCTTTTGCTGTTGCTGTTGGTTCTTCGCGCGTGTTTTGGGAGATTTTGCCTGGGATTCTGATCCCGTTATTCTATCTAATTATATATGCAATATAACAGGCAAATCTCTTCTTGAACCCTTTTATTTGTTTGTGTTCAAGATTATTTGATCTCCAGCAAGTAGATCCTGTCCATTTTGCTATCAAAACTGCTTTTGATAATTCCGTTAAGATTATCGAGGGTTTACACGAGCTAACCCGACATACTCTTAACATCGTGCTATCTCTTCGATCTAAACCTAGTCCCTATTGTTTCATGCATATGCACAATTAAATAATTAGATTCATGCATTAGACTGCTCGATAAATTGGACATTGAAATTGTATGTGCTAAATTGAAGTTGCTCGATGAATTGACACCATGACCGTGATAAATATATCTTAAACCTTAGAAATTTTCATGTTGACACCTAGGATTGCTTTGATTACCAATTTGCATGCTATATGTGATCGTATGAATTATTTGTTATCTTTTCATGTTAAGTTGAATTCTGGACTGCTGTATGTTTCACTTTGAATTAGATTTTTAACCATGCTAATGACATAATTTGAAAGAACTTACTAAACCTAAAATGTAGCCCTTGATGTCTAGATAATTTTTCTCTAGTCTGGATTTAAGTTTCAATTTGTCATCTGTTAGTTATCATCACTTTACTGCAGCTATGTTAGTAATTCCAGACTCCTAATTTCATGCATATCCTGCTGTTTCTTATTTTATTTGAACCTGTTAACAGTAAAAAGAAAATCTGAAATAAATTAGGCTGGACCTAGACATGTATAGCTACTTCCCTGAATTTTTCTATATTTTATTAATGAGTTCTCTGACCCGAAATAATTAGTTGAACACAACCTACTGCATGCTGCCTGAACATAAAACCTGAATAGAATAGAGTTTTTACCATAGTTTCTATATCCTTTATATACCTTAATTATACTAGCTAGAACCGTGTGGAAGTCTACTTTCTAGAACTTCTGGCGGATTCAGGTTTGCTATTTTGTAGTGGCTGTAATCCATGTTTTAGTACAACAAGGTCATGCTGTCCTGATTATGGAATTTTATGTAAATGACCTGTTTGCTTCGTGATTTGTTTGTAACGCATAGAATTAGACACACTTAGTATTATACAACATTGACACCTTCTTGCATACTCACATAGGATGAAAATGACTTAATAACAAGCCAAAATATTATGGGTAGGACTTGGTAGTGAACGATCGGAAAATGTACTCGGCAAGACCTTATCGTTATATCGTATTGGAAGGAGCAGTATTGATTGGAAGAATAAGTATTGATTGTTAAATATTGATTGTTAATTATTGATTGTAAAACTATCGTCATTGGCGCTGAGTACACGATCCGTGAATTCACCATCAGTCTAAAACGTTTACTGTGTGTTTGCGCCGAACCTGTAGAATGGGATGCAGTAGTACGTGCACTAGATAGGCTAATAAAATGACTAATAACCTGCATACTTGATCTTGTATTGAACTTGAATTGACATCATGCATTACATGTGTGATTATTGTAACCCTCTGATATTACCGCCTGCTCTTTGCTTTGTTCTTTGACTTTGACCATGTCCCTTTTCTTTGATATTCAAGCTTTCCTTTATCCTTTGTTTTCTCTACTTGCCGTCCACAACTTGCTCTAAGGGCACTCTTTTCTTTCTTTTTAGATCCAGTATTAACAGGTACCGAAGGAGCAATCCCAGAAGAACTTGATGAGCAAACTCTTTGAAGATTGGAGCTGGACCTTAGACCTCTTAGCTATCTTTTATTATCTGCTTATTGTATTTCTTTTTATCATACTTTGTATTCTTGGGCTTTATGACCCGAAGTTTGTTTTATCCCAGATGTTGGATTATTATTGGTAAATTTATTTCATGATTATCATTGAGTTTATTCATTGTTTATGTGATTATATTCTTTGCCTGCGTAGTTGTTTCTCTTGTATATTGTTGAGTTAGACTGGTACAGCTTATGGATGATGCATAATCATTCACTGGGCCTACGTTACGTGCTCATATTGCCGTATTCTGGGAAGCGGGGCGTGACACAGGAGCTGGAGAATTTGTATTAATTTCACGGATTTGAACAAAGCTTGTCCGAAAGATCCGTTCCCACTCCCAAGCATTGATGCTCTGATTGATGCAACCTCAGCCAAAAACTCTTGAGTTTCATGGATGCCTTCTCTGGGTATAGCCAGATCAGGATGTTCCCCCCTGATATTCCGAAGACTTTGTTCGTAACTGAGCAAGGCCTATACTGCTACCGGGTCATGCCCTTCGGGCTAAAGAACACCGGTGCAACTTATCAGCACCTTGTCAACAAGGTCTTTAGAGAACATATCGGCCGGAACATAGAAGTCTATGTGGACGACATGTTTGTAAAACGCATCAGCAAATTGAACCATGTGTCCGACCTTCAGGAGGCCTTCGATGTGTTGCAGAGTCACAACATGAGACTAAACCCGAATAAATGTGCCTTCAAAGTTTCATCCGGCAAACTCCTTGGGTTCATGGTTAGCTAAAAAGGCACAGAAGCCAACCCGAAGAAGATTCAGGCCATACTGAACATGGCTCCCCCTTCCAGTGTCAAAGATGTACAAAGACTCACAGGACGCCTCGCGGCCATAGGGCGCTTTCTCTCCAAGTCAGAAGAAAAGTGTCTCCCGTTCTTCAAGGCCCTTAGAGGAACGAAAGGCTTCGAGTGGGGGCAATAGCAGCAGGAGTCCTTCGATCAACTCAAAGCCTATCTGGTCAGCCCCCTACTCTTGAGCAAGCCAAAGCTCGGGAAAGTCCTCTACATATACCTTGCCACCTCAGAACACACCCTTAGCGCTGTCCTGGTGAGAGAAGAAGATAAGATGCAAAGGCCGATCTACTATGTGAGTAAGGTCCTCAAAGACGCCGAACTCTATTTTCCAAAGGTAAAAAAGATGGCCTATGCGTTAGTCATGGCAGCACGAAAGCTCCGCCCCTACTTCCAGTCCCATTCAATGGCCGTTCTTATCGACCAGCCACTCAAACAAGTGGTCCACAAGCCCGAAACTTCGGGGCGCCTTATGAAGTGGTCTATAAAGCCGAGCCAACATGATATCAACTATCAGCCCAAAACCATTATCAAGGCACAAGCCCTAGCAGAGTTTATAGTAGAGAGCACTATCCCTGACCCCAGCGAGGCAAGAGAGGAACCCTCATTCTGCATCGTGTATGTTGATGGGTCCTCATGCACTGACGGAAGCAGAGCAGGGGTCATCCTGACTGGCCCCGATGACTTCGTTCTTCAGTACTCTGCATTAATTTTTGGGCATCGAACAACGAGGCAGAATATGAGGCTTTCATAGCCGGTCTGTGCCTGGCGTGCAAGGCCGGGGCCCAGCGCATCAAAGTATTCAGTGACTTACAGCTGGTAGTGAACCAGGTATTGGGAGAGTATAAGGCAAAAGATGATCACATGGTCAAATATTTAGCCAAGGTCAAAGAGCTGCTAGCTACTTTCAAAGATGCACAACTCCAACGAATCCCCTAAGAAGAGAACGGGCAGGCAGATGACCTCTCAAAGTTGGCTTCCTTTTCCCTCTAGGGGCTTAAGCGTACCGTCTTGATAGAAGTCCTTCTTGAAACCCAACATCGAGGAAGAAGGCCCAGAACTATTGGAGATACTACCCCTTGCACTCGGGTAGAATTGGATGAAGCCCCTGCCCAAGTTTCTCAAAGACGAAATCCTCCTTCCAGACCCTAAAGAGGCTAGAAAAGTCAGAACCAGAGTCGAGCGATACACACTCATTGTAGGGGTCATGTACAAGCTTCTTACACTCAAGTGGACGACAGAACCTACTTGAGTTGCCTCTCCCCCTGAGGAGGCCCATGAAGGGATGTGTGGTGCTCATTTGGGAGAAGGTCCCTCGTCTGCAAAATTCCAAATTATGGTTATTTCTGGTCTATCCTCCTTAGCGACGCCGAACAACACGTTCGCCAATGCGCTCCCTGCCAAAAGTTTTCAACAATTTGACGCTTACCACAAGCCTAACTGTCCCCTTATCCAGTCTGACCCCTTTCGCAATGTGGGGGATGGACTTGCTCGGGCCATTCCCTCTAGTGCCTGGCCAGCTGAAGTTCCTTGTCATTGCAATTGACTACTTCTCCAAATGGATTGAAGTCGAGCCCTTAGCAACAATCATTGAGTGGTTCTTTTGGAAGAACATCGTCTGCAGATTCAGTGTACCTCAAATCTTAGTAACGGATAATGGGACCCAATTTACGGGGGAAGCCTTTCGCAATATCTGTGCGGACCTCAGTATCCACCAACGATTCTCCTCAGTATCCCACCCGCAATCCAACTGTCAAGCAGAGAATGCCAATCGGCAAATTCTCTCCAGCCTAAAGAAGAGACTGGACAAGTCCACCAAGGGATTATGGGTCAAACAACTCTCCAATTTGCTCTGGAGCTACCGAACAACTAAAAGGACCCCCACAGGAGAATCTCTCTTCAACCTTACTTACAGTTTCGAAGCTGTCATCCCATTGGAAGTTGGCCTACCTTCTCCCCGCTTGATTTTCTTCAATGGAGAGTAAAATTCAAACCAACGTCGGGGCAACTTGGACCTCATCGATGAGATTTGAGACATGTCCTCCATCTGTCAGGAGATCTATTGGCGTAGGATCGAGCAGTCCAACAGCAAGAGAGTCCACCCCACTAATCTCAAAGAAGGAGATATGGTTCTGAGAAAACTATCAATTTCTTTCTCGAGTAAGAAAGGGAAACTATCTTCTAATTGGGAAGGGCCATACAGGTTCTCCAAAGTTGTTAACCCTGACGCTTATTGTAACACCCCGTAAAATTGGAAATGATAATTTTGCCATTGTGTGTTACGCACATGTATTTTGTAATGTGTTTTCATTACGTAATGTGATTTCTGACTATTTATGCATTTTCCGTATATTTTATCCTATTTAAATCAACTAAAACATTCAATTTCAATCTTGGTATTTTTACGTGCTTTTTATGCGTTTTCGATGCACGTACCGATTACGTATTTTTTCACCGTTATAGGTGATATTTTCTGGGTTTCAATTACCTATTTCATGTGTTCAAATCCATTTTATAAAATGGAAATTCATTTATCACATTTTGATTAAAATAGTATTATACGTATAATGCACGTGTTTCCTACGTACGTAGCAATTACGTCGTGGAATATATAAAATTAATAAATATATTTCCGTATATTGTATTTTTATTATCTTTAACATTTTTCCGTTGATAAAATCGAATTTCGTATTTTTATGTTTTACGTGCGAAGTACGTGTTTTTCGGTGCGCGTATTTAAGCGTATTTGTTTTCAAAATAAATTTCGGAGTGTGTGTAACACCCCGTAATTTTCAAAAGAGTATAAACATATATAATATATATATATATATAGTTGGCTGTTTGTAAGTAAAAATGTGTTGTTGGCGGTATAGTAATTTAATGGAATAGTTAAATAGGTGTGGGGGGCCCACGGTAATGGTAATGCAGCTTGTGCTGCTATTAACTTCGTCTTCTAGTAGATGACGTCAGCACTGGGGGGTCCCACCGGGTTGCTGCTGTCCTCTGCTCTCTGCTGACATGGCCCGGGGCCCACTTAGGCTTATGTGTACTCAGTGAAGAAAAAGGGGTTGATCGGTTTGGGGAAGTGAAGAGTTGGGTTTTTCACTAGGTTTGATCAGTTATGGAAGTGTACGGCTAGGAGTTAGGAATAGATGAAGAGATAGAGTAATGGGGTAGGGAGAGAGTGGGGAGGAAATCATGGGTAACTGAATTTTAGATTTGTATATAAATACACCATAAACTAATCCATTCACCCAACACCCTAAACTCCATTCACTGTTAAAACAAGATTAACCTAATTCCCTTTTAGCCGAGAGCAAATTAGGAGAGAGTGGAGAGGCGCTGTGTTGCATTCGGGGATTTCGAAGTTCGCTTTTGGCGTGATTTTCTTGGAGTTCGGTGTCTCCGTTGAAAGCAGGATTATTTTTACTCTTCTAATAGGTGGGTGATCTTTGTGCTTTCTAATTCATAGGTTGAGTATGCTAATTTTTGATAAATGAGTAAAGTAGATAAATATGATGTGATGGATATAGATCAACCCATGCTATTGTGTTTGCACCATGAAATTGTAGAAATAATGATTGCATACCATGATATTAATTAAAATGTTGCCATGAAAAATGTTAATTTACGCATATTGCTATGATATGTCAAATTATAAATTTTTGCATAAAAGAAATTTAGAGATTTTCATGGACAATTAAGGGGCATGGTTGGTCTTATTACTGAATTTTAAATGAGTGCATGAACTTGTTGTAACGAATGAAATTCTTAATTTCGAGTTTTGAGAAAAAGCAAATTTAGAGAAAAACTAATTGAAAAGAATGTGGATATGTTAGTAGAATAGAATTAAAATTCGTGGGTTACTATTTTAAATTTTATCCTAGTCAGAGAACGATGTATTTTAGTATATCAAAAGATTAGATTGATTGATTAAACGATTTTGTGAAAAATAATTAATCTCAGAACAGTATGAACAAAAGTACTTTGATACAATTTCTAATCAGTAGTCGCAAGTGGATTTACTGGCTAGCGAGCGAGCCTTAGGGCTGTCGCTGTGTTTGAGTTATGGGTTCGAAACCTATTAACCCCACCTTGTTTTTGATTTTGATTAAATCACCTAGAGCCGAGAGTTGATACATATGGGGTTTTTGTTTGAGCATATGACAGCCAAGTCTACTTGGACTTCTCGGCTAGTGAGGTGAGCTTTGGGCGCCTGTTGGTTGTCTTGGCCGGTCCTGGTTCGAAACCCGAAGCTAACTTTGATATTTTTTGGGATATTTAATACATTTGGGGTTTCCTAATGTGAAGAAAGTTGGAATAAAAATTCTATTATTCATACAAAATCACATAGAAATTATTAGAAATAGTTCTAAATTATTCTTGTATATTTTTTGAGAAATTGAGATAGTAAATGAAATTTTGACTCCAAAATTATTATTTGAGTATATGACTCTTATTTTTGACGAGAAAAATATGTGAAAAGTTATGAAGTTCTCTTGTTGTAAACAAACATTTATAATGAGTAAGAAATACTCGAAGTGAACTGAGAATTGCTTAAATTGCTAAAAAGAGTTCAAGTGACGAATCTATTGTTCATGAAAGAAATTGTTTAACTATTTTGAAGTGTAAGTGAATCATGAATAAGTGCTAAAATAAGACATTGATTAATTGTGTATAAGTTGGAGATATGAACATATTTGAGTTTAAGACATGTTTATTGAAGGGTATAAATACCCATGATTTCTTGTACATGAAAAGTTGTAATCTAGAGGTGTAGTGAGGCCCCGGGTACCGGCAAGTTAAATTAAATGATTAATATATTTTGAGATATGGCTATGGAGCTATCTCGGTTTTGTGATTAAGTCTGGTAGGGGGTTAAAGCTAACTCTAGGGGTTGTAATTTATTCATGTCTTGAACTTAAGAACTAGGCAAATAAGTGATGATGTAGTAAAACTTGGGCAAACATAAGTGGAGCACTCTATATAGTCGGGCAGTGTACTCCGGGACTATAGACCCAGTCAGACGGTGTACTCCGGGACTGAGGTTACTTCGATGGAGACGAGCTTTTATTTTAAATTCGGGACTATGCGTAGTCGGGCAGATAGTTTTCCGTACTCCAGTGTTTATACGTATACCGGGACTAGAGGGGAACTTGTGGGAGGTTCGTACGATGAGGAGTCTGTATAACAGTCGGGCGGTGTACTCCGGGACTGAGATCCGTACTCGTGGAATGTCTAAACCTTGCTTTTATTACTGGGTAGTCTTCATGGCGAGGGATCGAACCCTTTATTGTGGAGTACGTAGGTACTTGCCCTCAGACCTATGTAGTATGTGATGCATAGAATCGGAACAAGTATGCATTAGTGTCATCTTAGTGTAAAATATCTGCATTAGGCATTAAGGCATCGCATACACTTACATGTTTAATGTAGTCACATTTAACACTTTATATTCATTCAAGTTTGTGATTTGTTAAAGTATTGAGATCGTTATGTGAACGACATAGAGAGGATGACCGAGTATAACATTTTCGTCACTTGTAAGTAATTGACGTGCCCACAGCTTATTATGCAGATAATGGACATTTTCATGAAGAAGTAAAGATGTTATGATGCTGATGATTAATTACATTGATAAAGTTGTACAAGTTGTGTATTATTTTTATTGTTATAATTCATTTGATTTTCCACTGTGTATGAAAATGTAAAGAACTCTGATGTATGTTGAAAAGGTTAAATTTCCTTATAAAATTGTATGAAGTGAAGTGTAAAGATCCTGTGGAATCTCGAATTCAGTCTGATTTGGAATTCGAGGCGTTACAGTTATCCACTTGAAGACCCGGGGGGCAAGAGAGAGTACCAAGAACATGGAATGCGGAACACTTGTTGAAGTACCAAGAGAGTGTTTAAACACCGCTCCAAGCAACTTCTAATCCTAGAGTATTTCTAAGTTTGTTTTTCTTCTTATTTAGTTGATTTTTTCAAATGTAATAAAGGCTTGCAACTCAGAAGCAGCCACTTAGTTCTCTTTAATAAGAGCATCCACAATGGTGTTTCTCATTTTTGAGAAAATGACATCTACAGTAATAGGAAATAGGGATTATGTCTACAGTGGTGGTTTGCTAAAATTTTGTTAAAATTTGTGAAAGACGATACTTGTTGTTTCATCCCTTTTTTTAAATTTATTTTTAAATTTTTTTTACAGTTAATTAATTAATGATTAGATATTAAAATAGGTTAACTAAATAAATTAAATAATAAAATATAACCTAAAACCTACTTAATTATACACCAAACCTACTTTTACACTAACCTAATTCCAGCATCTTTGCTGGACGGGACAACATGTCCCGTCCAAGCAAAAAATGCTTGAAACGGGACAACATGTCTCGTTTCAGCGTTTTTTTGAATTTTTTTTTCAGACGGTCATTTCAAAAAAAAATTGTCAGACGAAACAACATGTCTCGTCTGGTCCCATTAAAAATTTTTTAAAAAAATAGGGACGGAACAAACCTATAATTTGAGAATCACAATTTCGTTTCTCAAAAATGAGAAGCGACTGTAGCGAATTTGCCAGTTTATAGAAAAATAGCAAATGACTGCAGCACCTTGTTTCTCAAAAAATGAGAAATTGGCAAATATAACAAACGATTGTGGATGCTCTAAAAGCAATTTATTTCTTAGAAAACCTATTCTCTAAATGTTCTGGTTATCTTACCCCAAAGCGCACACTAAAAGTACGAAAACTCTCTTAAACGACAGGTTTGGAGTCCAACATTTGGTTCGATGCCACTTTAGCTACTTGTGAACAAGCAAGTGCGAAGTAGCTCACTATTCGAAAAATTGCTCCCACAACTGTTGAAACTCTCTTAAAACGACAAGTTCAGAGTCCAACACTTGGTTCGATGCCACTTTAGCCGTTTGCGAACAAGCAAGTGCAAAGTAGCTCACCATTCGAAATTGCTCCCATAACTGTTGAAACTCTTTTAAAACGACAAGTTCGGAGTCCAACACTTGGTTCGATGCCACTTTAGCTACTAGTGAACAAGCAAGTGCGAAGTAGCTCACCATTCGAAACTGCTCCCGCATCTGTTGAAACTCTCTTAAAATGACATGTTTGGAGTCCAATACTTGGTTCGATGCCACTTTAGCTACTTGCGAACAAGGAAGTGCGAAGTAGCTCACCATTCAAAACTGCTCCCACAACTGTTGAAACTCTCTTAAAACGACAAGTTTGGAGTCCAACACTTGGTTCGATGCCACTTTAGCTACTTGCGAACAAGCAAGTGCGTAGTAGCTTAGCATTCGAAATTGCTCCCACAACTGTTGAAACTCTCTTAAAACGACAAGTTCGGAGTGCAACACTTGGTTCGATGTCACTGTAGCTACTTGTGAACAAGCAAGTGCGAAGTAGATCACCATTCAAAATTACTTACACAACTGTTGAAACTCTCTTAAAATGAAAAGTTCGGAGTCCAACACTTGGTTCGATGCCACTTTAGCTACTTGCAAGAAGTAAGTGCGAAGTAGCTCACCATTCAAAATTGCTCCCACAACTGTTGAAACTCTCTTAAAACGACAAGTTCGGAGTCCAACACTTGGTTTGATGTCACTTTAGCAACTCGACAAGAAAGTGCGAAGTAGCTCACCATTCGAAATTGCTCCCACAACTGTTGAAAACTCTCTTGCACAAAAGTGTTAGCAAACACTTAGAGAAACGAAAAATGTTATTAAGCGAAAGAGGCTCACTATAGGATCGAAAGATGCAATCAGCAGAAAGGTTGTTCGAATACTACAAATATCTTATTCCATTAAAAGTCGAGATACAAGTCTTATTCAAAGACTACAAACACTTTATTTTGCCAAAGATGGGGATACAAGTCCTATTCAAGACTAAAGACTCCTACAAAATTACGAAGTGTCGCCATAACTCCTCCTTGGAAGTGGGACACTCCTATTAAGAGATACCCGGGGACGACGAGCGCTTTGCCGCTCCCTCTTTGCTTCAGAAGAAATCTCTAGGCCTGTATGCCAAGTCATACCATCGGGACCCATGGACCTAGCTGCCGCCCCAACAGATGCTCTGCTCGACCAGCCAACCACTCTGCTTTGAGCGTTCCCAGGGTTCCACAGAACATTTGGCATGCGTAAAGCCAACTCATGGAACGATCTCCCATGGTCATACTCCCCGCAAGGGCAAGAAGTGCTCCTGACGTTGCTTCCTTCGGAAAGTCGCTTTAAGTGAAGATTCTCTGCCTCCAATTCAATGAGCCGCTCTTTGAGGGAGTTGTCTGTCACTCTGAGCTTCAAATGTGGTACCACACTCGTGCTCCCCCCTCGTGAGAACTCCGAGATGGTCCTCCGCAGATGAACCGCCTCTATGCTCTTCTCAAGCACAATGTTCTTCAGCTCGTCCCTTTCCAAAGTCATCTCGAACAAAGTGCTCTTCAGCTCGTCCCTCTCGGTCGTCACCACGAATAAAGAGTGCCGGAGGAACTTTAGCCTTGAAGCTTTGCCGGCAGCCATCGAGGGACTGACCTCTCTTCCTTCGGGGGGTACTTCTCGGAGAGTCTCCTCAAGACACCTCATATCGATATCCCGGTGAGCCAAGGCCAATCTTAATTGGCAGTGCTCCAACTCTGCCTTTGAGAATCTCTCCCGAGATTCAGCGAGTCCCAAATTTGTAACTTGGAGTTGGGCACGAAGATGAGACGCTTCACTACCCTGGAGAAGTCAAACGAAGAGAAAAACGTAAATCACACTAGGTCTAAACAAGCTACAAGATAGTTCTATGGCTAAATAGAGGTACTACAAGATGGTTCTAGGGTGAGGCAGCCCCATAAGAAGTTCAAAGTCTCACACACTTGTTCTAAAAAAGGAATATTTCATTAACTCCCACGAAAGTACAAGAGTGGTGGCCAGTCTGCTATTAGGCATCGTTACAAAATACCTAGACTAAAAGGGAAATGGAAATACAATTGAGTCGGGGGTCGACCTCTTTCGGATGATCTGTGGCCACAGAAGCCCCGACCTCCTGAGCTTTGGTGGCAATCACTAAGGGCAAAGGGTCTGGAGCTGCATCTGCCCCCATCTCGCCTCCTTCGACCTCTTCCTCTGGGCCCTCTTCTTCGTCCTCTTCGCCTCCTTCCGAGAGGTCGTCGAACCCGGGAATAGGATTGGGGAACAGACGCCACCTGGCACAGTCGACATCGGGGAACTTCTCTGAGACCTCATCTATGGCTCGAGCGTAGGCCTTCGCCATGTTCACACAGAGAAATCCCTTGGCCTTCTCCATCGCTTGCTCCTCGGCCTCCTTTGCCGCAGCCATCTTCACAGCCGCGACTGCCTCCTCATTCTCTTTTGCTGCGAGCTCCTGCTCCTCCAGCAACCGAGCGTTGTCCGCCACTAGCCTGGCGACAACGACCTCGAGGTGCTCCACCCTCAAAGTCTTTATCTCAGCCTGAATCCTCGACTGCTCGAGGTCTTTGGCGATCCTTGTTTTGTCAGCCCGAGCTCGCTCGTACTCGAGCTTCAGCTCCTTCTCCTGCTCGGTCATCTTCTCCATCAGATGCCCGAAGTGGAAAGTGATCTTCAAGAAAAGCAGAACCTAGTAATTCTAGCTAGAAGAACACCTACATTTAGCAAAAAAAGAAAAGATTGGGAAATGAAAGAAGACTCACCGACATGGCGGCTCGAGCTATCTCGAGCGCATCTCGCCAACGGTCCCCGCCTCCATAGCGGCCTTGTCCTTCGGCGTGGCAAGATGCCGAAACGCCTGCATGCAAGAAGACAAATTGCTGAGGAATCCATCGAGCTTCCTGACTTGCCAGTCAGGGACAAAAATTTTCTTATGTTCCTCGGTCAGGAACTCCTCGGCTTCGGCTATTAGGGGCGGGACTTCCAAGGCCAAGGCCGCCGACATGGGGAAGGCCTCCACACCAATGGAGGATGACGGAGCAGCTGAAGTTGCCGGTTGCGAGACCACCTCCTTTTAGGAATGCTCCACGGTGGCAGCAACTGTCTTCACCTTCGGCGAAGAAGAAATATTCGTGGCCAACCCCTTCCTCTTCTTATTGGTGGGGGCCTTGCTGCTCAGAACCCCGCGCTCCGCAAGCATCTTGTCGAACTCCATCGAGTCTACAAAGAAGGAAATGTGCCGAGGATAAGAGCAAATAAAGATTCGATTAATTAAAAAAAACATTGAACTAAAAGAATAAAGGCATACTGGGGTTTATAAGGCTGAGACCCCCCCTGAAGAGCACCTCCTCTGTCAACTCCTTATAATCAAACTTCGGTCGATCAAGAAGCGTATGTACCATCTCTGTTTCCTCGGGGCTAAGAACAGGGTTCGCCCTTGCTCACTTCGGAATCTCCTCGACCCCAGTAGTTGGAATGTTCCATGGCTCTGGACTTCGAATTAGAAGGTACATGTCCTCCAATTCTTGATCGAGTTCGGACAGCTGACGAGCTTTGTCCCATGCCTCGGAAAGAGATAGAACCTGAACTCCATCTTGTGTTGTTGATGTATCCGGTACACCGTACGCAGCACACTCAACCGTGGCTTGAAGTTGGCTGCTTGACAGTGGAGGATGAATCCGTTGATAAGCCTCCAAACGTTCGACATATATTGGACTGGGTTGACCCGGTACAATCGTAACACCTCAGTAACAAAAGGGTGAAGCGGCAGTCGAACTCCGACTAAGAAAGCATCAACGGGCCAAAAACACATGTCCACAGGCATCGGCGAATTGGCCATCACCCAAGGTCTAGGCAGCATCAACTCAAATTTGCTCAGGATCATAAAACACTCCAGAATTGATTTCAAGTCCTTTTCATTGAGTATGGAGATGGTGTCGGCGGCCTCTGAGGTTTCCCGAGCAGCGTTCTCCTCGAAGTCCTGGCCCCGACCTTACACGATACGTTCGACAAGGTCATCCGGAAGCTCCCCAACTTGATGAAGCCCTAACAGGGGTTCTGGTAATCTGCCGAACTCCCCCATTCTCCGCTCTTTCTCTACTATTGTCTCCACAACTGCTGAAGTGGCCCCTACTATGGCCTTGCCCTTATCGACTGTAGGAGCTTGACTAGAGGTCGACTCAATGACAATGATGGGGGAGGTCTCTTACCCTGAAGCAATGCTAGACATTCTCTTTAAGTAAATTAAGTTAGCTGAGAATTACCTTGATTTGACAGTAACGGTCGGAAAAGATCACCGGAAATAGAAAATCTTCACCGGAAGCTCTCGCTAGACAGTGAAAATCGCTCGAGTAAAAACTTAGAGAATGAGCAAATGAAGGGGGGGGTGTGAAGTTTTATAGAGAAAGGGGTTGTTGGCACATTCACAAAGGTTAAAAGGCCCTCAAAAAATGCAAAGGCCTGGTCCATTTAGAGCAAAACGACAAAAAAGCATGGGAAACCCAAAAGACTTTTGACTGGTCAACGGTCAAACAGTCAGCAATCCTATGTGTCACCTTTTCGAAGCATCTTCAGACTTCGCCAAGTTACGCTGAGCATTCTTGTCACCAACATCAAAATTGGAGAAAAGGCATTGACTGGTCAACGGTTAAGGGTCAACAACTCCACGTGTCGACTTCCCAAAGTCTCCCCAGACTTCGGCAGCTCATTCCGAGCATTCTTGTCACCGATGTCGAAATTAGAGAAATTGCATTGACTGGTCAACGGTCAACAACTCCATGTGTCGACTTCTCGAAGTCTCCCCCGACTCGACAGCTCATTCTGAGCGTTCTTGTCACCGACATCGAAATTGGAGAAATGACGTTGACTGGTCAACGGTCAATGGTCAATGATCAACAAATCCACGTGTTGACTTCCTAAGGTCTCCCCAGACTTCGTCAGCTCTTTCCAAGCGTTCTTGTCACCGACGACGAAATTGGTGAAATGGCGTTGACTGGTCAACGGTCAACAACTCCACGTGTCGACTTTTCAAAGTCTCCCCAGACTTCAACAGCTTATTCCGAGCGTTCTTTTCACTGATGTCGAAAGTGGAGAAATGACGTTGACTACTCAATGGTCAACGGTCAACTGTCAACTGTCAACTATTCAATGTGTCAACTCCTCGAAGTCCCTCTAGACTTCGGTAGCTCTCGCCAAAGCCTTCTTGACGTCGACAAAAACCCTGCCACGTGTCAGCTTGTCAAAGTGTCGCTGGGGTTCGGCCCCAGAAGCCGTGCGCTCTTGCCACCGACCCCCGTTTGGGCGAAAAGCCGTTGAGTAGTCAAAATGCCTCTAGCCGCCTGATCATTCACAAAAGCGTGCCGAGGCGTGATCAACGCTCCAGATCGCGCCACATCGATAATTAGTTGATTAATTCTTTTAATTTAATTATTAAATCGAATTAATTGTTTAAAAATTGTGAAAAATAATTAATAATTCAGAAAAATTAATTAATAATTCTAAAAAATAATTATAAATTTTGGAAAAATATTTTTGAACTCCTGGAAAAATAATTATTAATTAGAATGATTAATTGATACTTTTTGAAAATAGATTGTTACTTCACAAAATTGAATAAATAAATAATCAAAAAAATTAGACAAAATCAATGGAAAATCCAGAAGACCCCACAAACACTTCTGAGTATAGGGCAAGCTCAATTAAATGCTGTTAAGCCCCGTGTGCGATTCTGAAGCTCCTAAAGAACTCCATTAAAATCCCGTACGCCATTAAAATATGAAAACTACTCCCCAAAGGCTGTTAAACTCAGTCTCCGGGAGTGGGGGGCTCGTGATATGGCTAAAATAGGATTAAATCGGGACCGTTCAAACCGAACACGAATCTTAAAGCACTCAAGGGTAAAATAGTAATTTCACCTACAAACGGATCTGAAATGGGAACTGGGTCTCTCTACAAAGCCCAGTAACCCAAAAACGGATCTGTCCTATTGGGCATGGGTGGCAACCCGTTTCAAACCAGCCCATATATTTAAAGAGTAATTCAAATTCGTGATTTTCTCTAAAATGCAGTTTAAACCGCCTCTTTTATCATGAAACGAGTTAAAAATCTACATCTTATCCAAAAATACCGGGACATAGAGATAAATGATTATCTCTAAATTGTTGCTTAAGGCGACTATAAATACGCCCCCCTCCCCACCATAATAAGGTAATCAAGAATTTTCCACATAAATGCTCTTTCATAATCTTCCTAGTTACTGACTTGAGCGTCAGAGGGTTCATTGCCGGGATCCATCCCGGTGTATCGAACTTTTTGCAGGTCAACGGCAGCGGTAAGAAACAGTCAAACGCCGGTGAAAAGTCAATAGGTTTGCCTTTATTGTTTATAAAGAATCTACAAATACATCTGTTTGCTCCCACACCAAAATCAGCAGCAACAGATATAAATTTGTACACAAAGTTACTAATTCATGCAAAGAAAGTTGTTGTTTTTAATATTAGTTGCACTTCAGAAAATCATGTTTAATAAATAGTTGGAATCTAGAACTAAAACTTTTATGGGAGTATCTTGTATATGTCAGGAGCATCTCTTTAAAATTTCATAAAATTTGGAGGTCGTTTACTATTTTAATAAAATCTAAACTTAGGATTAGTTGGCAGTCGATTAGTTGCTGGAAATTTGTACACATTTCGGTTTTTGATCATTTTAGCATCGTAAATAAAGTAATTTGAGAAAAGTTAGAACTATGAACTTGTAGTAGTATCGTTAACCTTTCTGTAAAATCTAAGAAATCAAATTTTCACAAAGAATTGAATTTATAATGAATTTTACAAGACTATACAAGTGACAGTATTTTAGTAATTCGACCCTACTGTAAACTTCGAAGAATTCAGTGTTATAGATACAATATTTTGGAGAAACTTGTAACTAAAAAATTATAGTAGATTTGTATACCTTTATTTTTATCTAAAGAACACAAATTTTCGTGAAGTATATAATTTTCTATGATTTTTACAAGAAGCATGAACTGCAGTTTTCTAGTTTTGAACTTATTGTTTTGCAAATGAATTTAAATGAAGTAATTTAGGATGATTCTAAGTGTTTTTAACTATAAAGTTATAGTAGAATCTTTTATAAAAACAATGAATCTATCTTTTGAATAGAATTGAGATTTATAATTGAAATATGATTGAATATGAAAGGAGTTTTATTGATCAAAATGAACTTCGTATTTTATTCTTGAAGAATAAATATATGTGAAAAAGACTTTTTGTTAATCAAAGAGACTTGGTAATGAATTGTTGGTTGTGTGATCAACCAACAAGTGTATACTTCATGATTGGTAAATAAGAATGAATGAAAAAATTTGAATGAAATATGAATACATGAACATGAATTATAAGGGAATGAGAACCCCAAGTTGTTGAACATGAAAAAATGTTGATTCTAGAGGTTTAGTGAGACACAGGTACCGGCCGAAGTAATGAAAATGATTATTAATTTTGAGAAAGGGCCAGTATGGGCTATCGTTCTCAGTGTTTTTGTGTAAGTCCAGTAAGGGGGTAAGCCAGCTCTAGTGGTATTATTTATTCAAGTTTCAAACTTACGAATAGGCACTAAAGGGGATATGTAATAAAACTTTGGAAAACGTAAATGGGGTGCGTCTATATAGTCGGACGGTGGATTCCGGGACTACAGCACAGTCGGGCGGTGGATTCCAGGACTGTGGTTGCTTGCGGAGTGAGACGAGACTCAATTAAATCCGGGATTATGATTGATCGGGCAGTGGATTCCGGGATCATGATTAGTCGGGTGGGTAGGAGGCAAATCTGTAACACCCCGAATTCTAAATACAACTGAATTTGAGTTCCACAAGATCTTTACACTTCTCTTCGTACAAGTTTATCAGGAAATTTAAACTTTACTTTACATTAGAGTTACATTTACATTTAAACTTAAACAGCGGAAGCAATTTACAATATTTACATAAATAGATGTACAACACTTGAATATTCTTTAAGCTACTTGCATACTTTAATCTTTGTCAATTCCTTTATCCTGCATAAAGACTGTGGGCATGTCAGTTCATTCAACTGACAAGATATTATGCACGGCTATCCTCTCTATGCCGAAACAGTATAACGATTCTCAAAGCTTAACAAACCACAAATTTGTTCACAAACAAAGCTAAGGGGACTATCCTATTGATGTCGTGTTGTGATTGTAGGCCTAGTCCTTAATGCAATTTATTATTATTATTAGATGACACTAATGCGCACTTGTTCGGTTTCTATGCATCCCATACTACATAGGTCCGAGGGCAAGCCCTTAATCGTTCTTCAACTTGTAGGGTTCGATCCCTCGCCATGACTTAATCTACTACCGTAACTACGGTAAGTATCCTAGATGTCCTATGAGTTACGAGCCCATGTCCATACAACCTGGAGGGGAATCCCACGTCGTGACATGACGCATCATGCAGAATCTATAGTTAATTCAGCCTCCGTCATGAACCATGGCACTACCCGTATTCAATCAAACATCCCACAAGCGTCGCCACGATCTCGATAATTCCGGAGTAGTGTCCATGCCAAGACTTGACTCATCAAGTAGGCAACCTATGAATCACTCTCACACCGTAGACTCGAGACCCTCATACTTGTGTTTTTCTCTTACTTTCATCACGTCTTCTCTATTGATTGGTCCTTAATTGTATGAATCATGAACAAAAATAAATTTCTAGGGTTAACTCTTTCCTCTATACCGGTCTTAACCATCAATCAACATATTTGACCAAAACCTGGTCTTTCACCTCAAATATCATATCAACATTTCTTTCATTGCCGGTATGAGGCTTAGCTACTCCATAGTTCTTAATTTCAACTCATAAACACAATATTGAGTTCTTTCATACTCATAAGTTCTTTTTCATGATTAACAAAATTCTCATTCCATATTAATAGCATTCATGTATTTATATCCATAAGATCTTTTATAACTCAATCAAACATTCACTTTCAATTTCATGTACACTATCATGCATAAACGAATGAATTCAATTTTCCCAACTAATCACATTCAACAATTTGTGCTTTCCACAAAATTCTCTTACTTTTATATTAATCCATACTAATTTCACAAATCACCATTTCTCATTTCTAAGTCTCATTTTGAATTTCTTCAAGCAACTCATTTATTTTCTTTTCCAAAATTAAATAAGTCATTTCTTGAAAATTGTCCCAAATTTTCAATTACAATACACCAAAAGTTATAGAAATTATTTCATAAAAATCTACATATTTTCAGTGATTTTTCTGTATTTTTTCTCAATTTTATTCAATTTAAAAAAGCTCTCAAAATACTAATTTTTTTTTTCCCAAAAAATCACTTTTTAAAACCGAAATCCACGCTTGGAATCGAACCCGCAACCCTAGGCCATGTGGCGCTATAGTGTCCGCACTGTGGCGCCCAAAGCCACTATGCCAAAGTCCCAAAGCGATATGAAATGGGTCCCTATCCATGTGTATCAACTTTCGAGTTATTTGGATTTTTAATAAAAAATCGAATTAAAAGGCTCCTATCCAGTATCGAACTTGAGACCTCTTGGTCAGCTCATAGCTACAGTAAAACCCCACCGCAACTCAACCACTTGGTCTAAGGGGCCAGGTTGTAAAGAAAAGAGTTTGATTGTGTTTTAATCTAGTCTCTGTCCATTTCTAATTGTTTCACATAATTCCCAAAATGTTCTGTCTCTTTTCTTCTCCTTTTGAAACCAAACTTTCCAGAACGTAAAATCTATAAAATTACAGTAAACTAATATTTTTATAATCATTATTTGCCTTATAAAAATGCATTTTTGGTCTTATTTTATGTTCTATGTCCATAATTTCGACATTGAGAATGATTTACATTTCTACATAATTCAAAAATTAGATTTTTCACAAGACAACTAATTTCTTTGTTCTTTTACTCATTAATCAACCTACAATATTTTTAGGATACCAATTCTCATTTTTCTACATTAGTATAACTTTAATTCAAACAAATAATTATCCATGATGTTTAATTAATTATTTGTCTCACAAGCACAAAATCTCCATAAAGCATAACTCATAAACATATAGCATGGTAAGGTGATAATTTCTAACAATTTAATTCCCAATTTAGCAATCATTTATCAATCATTATCTATTTTATCATTTTATCTCAAAAACAACCATAAGTCCAAATCACTTAGTTTTCTCTTAGTAGCAATTCATTCCTAGCATGGTAACTAGATTAGAAGCATGAAAAACACCCACCATATTTGAAGAGAAAATCAAAGAACTCCTAAAGAATCTCCTACAACAATTGAACAAAGTCTTCTCCTCCTAGATCAACCACCAAGTTGTGCCGCTCCTTGTTGCAATGTTGGAACCCAAGCACACCCTCCTTGGAAAAACCGGCCACCACTCCTTGGGTGAAGAACACACTAGTACTCAATCTTTTGTCTTACTAACTTGAATTTTCTCTCTTTCTATACTTTTCTTTTAGGTGCAATGAGAGTTAATAAGGAGGGGGGGGGGGGGGGTATTTATACAAATTCTTAGGGTGAATGGAGGGCTGGGATTAGATCCAATGGTTAGAGATTAAGGGCTTAGATGAAATAGAGAGTTATATAAACTGCCCATGATGAGAGTAACCAACCCCCATCTCTCCCACTCTCTCCATCACAATCCGGCCAAGGTAAATGGTGTGCAATGCACACCTCCATTGCATGCATGTGTCACCTAGTGCCCCCATTTACAAATTTATTCATGTGACAAATTTAATTGTCCATGAAATGAGTCTACACTATAAGTTAGACAATTTCAAAGGAGAATTAAAGTAAATGGGCTCACTAATGGGCCAAACTAACCATGGGCTCAAAAATAATTAAATAATTAATAAATATAGTGGGCTTAAAAAGGACAATTTGGCCTAGATTTAAATTAGGCTTTTAAAGAGAATAATTTTAAAAAAAATTGAGAGAACAATTACTATATAAAAATATTTTATACGAGAAATTTTACAAACGAAATCGTACGTGCACAACACGTAGAATCACACAATCTTATAAATCAAATCTAGGGTGTTACAACACTTCCTCCTTAGAATAGTTCCGTCCCGAGAACTACACTTAAAGAGTGAGAAACATGAATACAACAAAGAGATAAGAAAGAAAAGAAGATACAAATCACTCAAAGAGCTCAGGATGATCTTTCATCATCCTCTCCTCAGATTCTCAAGTAGCCTCTTCGATCAACTGGTTTCTTCAGACTACTTTGACCATCGGTATCGTCTTTTTCCTAAAGACTTTCTCCCGACGATCGATAATCTCAACCGGAAGCTTAGTGTAGCTCAGATCCAACTGCAAACCCTCCGGTACTTCGGGCAAATGGTGACTAGGATCTAGGATGTACCTTCTCAGCATAGACACATGGAAGACATTGTGCACCTGAGACAACTCTTCCGGTAACTCCAACCGATAAGCAGTTTTCCCAATCCGCTTCAATATCTTATACGGGTCTATAAATCTCGGGGCTAACTTCCCACCTTTGCCGAAACGAATCACACCCTTGCTAGGTGAAACCTTCAGAAAGACAAAGTCACCAACCTCGAACTCAAGGTCCCTCCTCCGGTTGTCTGCATAGCTCTTCTGCCTACTCCGAGCATCCACCAGCCTCTTCCTGATCAGATCAATCTTTTCAAAGGTCTGCTACACAATCTCAGGTCCAAACATCTGCCCCTCCCCAACTTCGAACCAACAGACAGGTGTTCTGCACTTTCTGCCATACAGAGCTTCGTACGGCGCCATCCTAATACTGGTCTGAAAACTGTTGTTGTAGGTAAACTCCACCAAAGCTAGATGCCTTTCCCAACTGCCTCCAAAGTCTAATACACAACACCGAAATATGTCCTCAAGAATACGGTTGAATCTCTCGGTTTGCCCATCGGTCTGCGGATGAAAAGCAGTGCTGAAACCCATCTTGGTACCCAAGGTTGTCTGAAGACTCCTCCAAAAATGCAAAGTAAACTGCACATCTCGATTAGACACAATGGTTAACGGAACACCATGAAGCCTGAAGATCTCCCTAACATACAACTCAGCTAACTTGTCCATCGAAGCAGCGAGTTTCATCGCCAAGAAGTGAGCGGACTTGGTCAGTCGATCGACTATGACCCAAATCACATCATTGCCCTTGGAACTCTTGGGCAAACCCGTGATGAAATCCATACTGATGTTATCCCACTTCCATTCCGGAATAAGTAATGGTTGCAATAAACCTCCAGGTTTCTGATTCTCGGCTTACCCTGCTGACAGATCTCACACCTCGCCACAAATTCAGCTACATCCCGCTTCAAACCTGACCACCAAAAGTGTTGCTTAATGTCCTTATATATCTTGGTACTCCTAGGATGTACAGACAAAAGAGTAGCATGTGCCTCCTGAAGAATGCCCTCCCGTAGTTCTGCTTGATCCGAAACACACAGCCTCTCTCCGAACCACAACACCTCATCCCTGATCTGGAACTCTGACAACTTGCCAGCACCAACCTGCTCCTTCATCCTCTGAATCTCTGCATCTTCCTTCTGACTTGTGATAATCCTTTCATTCAGCATTGGTTGAAGCCTCAACTGAGCTAAAGATGATCCCAAGCCTTGCAGAACAACTTCAATACCAGCTCGATCCAACTCCTCTGTAAGCTGTCTCTGAGATGTAATCAAGCTAGCAAGATTGCTTTTGCGACTAAGTGCATCCGCCACAACATTAGCCTTCCCAGGATGGTACTTAATCTCCGGACGAATGTCCTCAAGCACCTCCAGCCATTTCCTTTGCCTCAGGTTCAGATCCTTCTATTGATAGATGTATTTCTGGCCCTTATGGTTCGTGTACATGTTCAGTTTCTCACCATATACGTAATGTCTCCATTGCTTCAAGGCAAAGATAATCGCAGCCAACTCCAGATCATCAGTCGGGTAATTTTTCTCATGCGGTCTTAGTTGCCTAGACCCATATGCGATCACTTTCCCGTCTTGCATCAAGACACAACCAAGCTCACGATGTGAAGCATCGCTGTAGACATCATACTCAACACCTGCTCTAGGCAAAGATAAAATGGATGCAGTAGTCAGTCTCTCTTTCAACTTCTGAAAGCTTGCCTTGCACTGTTCAGTCCACTTGAAATTCACATTCTTCTTGGTCAGACCAGTGAGCGGCACGACTATCTGAGCATAGCCCTGAATGAACCTTCTGTAGTATCCTGTCAATCCAAGGAAACTCCTAATTTCCTTTACTGTAGTAGGCCTTGCCCAGTCTCTCACTACCTCTATCTTCTGCGGATCAGTTGCCACTCCCTTCTTAGAAAGGATGTGACCAAGGAATGCCACTTCAGATTTCTAGAAATCGCACTTGGACAACTTGGCATACAACTCATGCTCCCGAAGCTTTCCCCAAACTGTTGCCAGATGCTCCGTGTGTTCCTCCTCCGACTTGGAGTACACAAGAATATCGTTGATAAACACTACGACAAAAGAATCAATAAATGGCCTTAGAACTCTGTTCATCATATCCATGAAAATTGCAGGTGCATTCATCACTCCAAACGGCATAACTAAGAATTCGTAATGTCCGTGTCGAGTTCTGAACGCAGTCTTATTCACATCTTCAGCTTTCACTCGAACTTGATGATATCCTGATCGAAGATCAATTTTGGAGAAAACAGCTGCCCCTTGTAGACGATCGAACAAGTCATCAATTCTTGGAATAGGATACTTATTCTGAACAGTGACCTTATTCAGCTCCCGGTAATCGATGCACATCCTCATCGAACCATCCTTCTTCTTTACCAGCAGCACCAGTGCTCCCTAAGGTGACGCACTCGGTTGAATAAAGACTTTCTCTAATAGTTCCTCAATCTGCTGTTTGATCTCATCTTGCTCCACAAGCGCCATCCTATACGGTGCCTTGGAAATAGGTGTACTCCCTGGCTGAATAGTGATGCTGACCTCCACATCACAATGCGGGGGTAACCCAGGCAAATTTTCCAAGAATACCGTTGGATAATCCCGAACCACTGGAATTTGCTGCACCTCTACAGGAATCCCTTTCTTCTGGCTGATAGCAGCAACCAACCCTAAACATCTCCTCTTCCCTTGGAAAGTGACTTCAGGTCTACCTGGAGCTTTCACAGTTACTTCCTTGGTCTTGCACTCGATGCTTGCACTGTACACCAACATCCAATCAATGCCAATGATAACATCGACTCACTGGATAGTCAGCTCGATCAGATCAATCCCAAAAAATTTGTTCCCAATCACGATCTCGTAGTCTGCATAGTACCGATCAGTGGTTAGAGTCTCCCCTGATGGAGTAGCTACCGCCAAGACCTTGCGTGGAAAGACTTTCAGTTCGACTTCCAAAACTTTAGCAAATTTAGGTGACACAAAAGTATGAGAGGACCCAATATCGAACAAAATAACAGCCTTCTTTAAATAAAGTTCTCCTGTTACATAATACACACTCGTTACATAACAGTTCACTATTAAAGAGGGAAAAGAAACAACAGAAAACTCTCTTAAACATCCCCCCTCGTACCAGTGATGACATTATCCACCTCATCGGCGTCAGCTTCAGTCAAGGCAAATACTCGCCCCTGCTGGTATGGCTTCTTCTCATTTTGCTGCATTAGTCCATTGCGGACGGCATCTCGCAACTTTGGGCAGTGAGATCTGTAATGACCGGTCTCTCCACAGTTGAAACAAGTCACTACGAAAGGTCTCACAAAACTATTTCCGGGTCTTCCAGCCACGTTAACAGCATTCGCCCCTATCGGTTTGAACCTTTGAGCTGGTGGTTGTCCCCTGAAATTGCCAGAAGCTGGGGCCTTTTCTCCATGTTCCAGTTGTTCCTTCTGTTCTGAACAACGTGGAACTGCTCCATGTCCTCTTCCGTAGCTGCAGCTCGTTTGACCAACTTGTCAAACCTCCGGATACCAAGAGGTATCATCTTGGATCTCAGACTTGGTCTTAAACCGTGCTCAAACTTTCGAGCTTTCTTCGCCTCGTCCATCACCAATTCGGGAGCATACCTCGAGAGCTGATTGAACCTCGTCTCATACTCTCTAACCGACATGCCGTCCTGCTGCAGTGCTAGAAATTCCATGGCTTTCTTCTCCTGGACGTCTGACGGAAAATAATGACTGCGGAATTCCTCCAAAATTTCCTCCCAGCCAAGAACAACATCTCCCATCATCCGCTTCATCGACTGCCACCATACAACCGCATCCTTCTCGAACTGCAGTGCCGCCAACTTCACCTTGCTGCCCTCCGGAGTCTCCAAGACTTCGAAGATAGTCTCTACCTATCGGATCCAGTTGTCAGCCGCGTCAGGGTCTGACTTCCCTTCGAATACTGGTAGTTTCATCCGTTTGAATGATTCCACGAGTTTGATAGCTTCGGGTACTGGATTCACCGGCACTCTCCATTGGTTCTGATTCACGGCAATGGCATTAAGTGTCTGATAGACCCTCGCTAATTCCGTTTCCAAGTCTAGACCTTCACCATTTCGAGCTCCTCTTCTAGCCATGTTCTGATGCAAAAGATCCATTAAATTTGAAGTAGAAAAACATGAATTTTAAATTAACTTTTCATTTCATTGAATTTCAAACTTTATACATTCGAATTTAAAACATTTCTGACATCAAATGAAAGCAGTAAGAAGATACAACAGTCTAGCTCCTACGGTTCCTCTTGGCTTCACGAAGCTCTTCCCGTAGTTCTCCCAATTCCTTCTTCAGTACATCGTACATGTTTTTCCTCTTCTCGAGTTCCCAAACACGATGACTGAGAAGTGCAATATCATCCTTGCGCTTTGCCAACTGAGTCTCCAGTAGCCCGATTCTCTCCCGTTGAGTCTCTACCTGTCTCTGAAGAGACACAATGAGACTACTCGGAACTGGTTCTTTCTCGTCGGAGGAATCATCAGATGAATCCAGAGGTGGAGTGATCTCTCGAGACTCAGGCCATTCCTCTTCAAATTCTTCAGGATCTTCTTCATCTGAATTAGCTTGCCCGGGGTAGTAATCTTCTTCAACTATGTGCTAATCGTCTCCTTCAGCTGGGTCCAAGTGGTCTGCCATCTTAGAGAAAGGAGAAGAAGAAGCATAAATCATAGAGCAACATAAATGCAAGTGACTTACATTTAAATCTCTATACTCAACACACTAATGTACACTATGTCCACTTCTAGGGTGTCGTTCCTTATAAATTTGTACTACTTGGAAGCGTGGCTCTGATACCACTCTGTAACACCCCGAATTCCAAATACAACTGAATTCGAGTTCCACAGGATCTTTACACTTCTTTTCATACAATTTTACAAGGAAATTTAAACTTTACTTTACATCAGAGTTACATTTACATTTAAACTTAAACAGCGGCAGCAATTTACAATATTTACATAAATAGATGTACAACACTTGAACATTCTTTAAGCTGCTTGCATACTTTAATCTTTGTCAATTTCTTTATACTGCATAAAGACTGTGGGCACGTCAGTTCATTCAACTGACGAGATATTATACACGGCCATCCTCTCTATGCTGAAACAGTATAACGATTCTCAAAGCTTAATGTTGCCACTGAATTCGGGTGTGGGGGCAATAGATGAGATTTGTAGGTTTGTGAGGAACTCACAAAGATCGATCCCTTCTTCTTCCTTGTGAATTTGTTGGCTTCTTGGTGCTCCCTCGAAACCTGCACCAACATTTGAGATACCGGGATGGATCTCGGCGACGAACCCTTCGACGATCAAGTCAATACACTGAAAAAGACAAGGAAAAAAGCTCAAGTGTGCAAAGTGTGATCACTTATAATAGTAGGAGGTCAGGGGGGTTTTATAGTCGCCATGGGGATCCTTTTCAGGATGAGAGTAGATCCCTATTTCTCGGTGTGGGAGGATAAGGGTGGTTGTAACCACCTCCTCCAAATCAGGGGAGCCAGGATTTCCTCCAATCCTGTTGAACTGGCCCCTAACGGGTTAAGACCCGTTCTCAACTGGTCAGATCCGTTAATGGGTTAGCGGGTCCAGAAGGAGGGACCCGGTTCCTAATTTGGACCCGTCTGTAGGCAAGATTACCATCTTGCCCCTGGGACTTTAAGATTCGTGCCCGCTTTGAATGGTTCCGATTTAAATCCTTTTTTAGCCATATCACGACCCCCACTCCCAAAGACTGTGTGTTACGGCCTTTGGGGAGTAGTTTTTTCGTTTCAATGGCATATAGGGCTTTATCGGAGTTCTCAACGGGTGCTCGACTCTCGTCTGAGGGGTGATGGTGCTTTCCTGAGCTGGTGGCATGCTCAGAGTGGCTTCTAGGTTGCTCTGGATCTTTGGTGATTTTTCCCCAATTTTTATATCATTTGTTCGAACCATTTATTCAATTTTGCAAGGCAACGATTTACTCTCCTAGAGCACTAATTAATCGTTCTGGACAAGAATTATTTATCCCGGGACCCAAAAATGTTCCCTTGGATTTATAATTATTTTCCCAAATTTTTAATTAATTTTCCAGGTCTTTTAATCATTTTTCACAATTTTTAAATAAATAATCCGAATTAATAGAATAGAAAAAAGGATTAATCGCCGTATTTATGACGTGGCCAAATCTGAGCCCTCGATCATGTGCCGGCGAGGAATTCTGGGTGATCGAACGGCCCGGAGAAGAGAGGCTTCTCGCGTCTCAGTCAAGTGTACGACGATCTGGGCATACGGTGAGGCGAGTGCGCCGAACGGTTCGCCGAGCTTGGAGGACGGTGCGCCGAGCACGGCGAACATTATGTGGAGTTTGGCAAACAGTAAGGATGCATTGACTGGTCAACGCTATTTTTGGTGTTTTCAGCTCGGAAATACTTCTGCTCGGATATGACGGCGAGCTTGGCGAACAGGGTGTCGAGCTTGGCGAACGAAAATGGCGAGCTCGAAGAGCGTTGACTGGTCAATGCTTTTTTGGTGTTTTCAGCTCGGAAACACGTCTGCTCGGATATGACGCCGAGCTTGGCAAATGGGTTTTGAGCTTGGCGAACGAAACGGCGAGCTCGAAGAGTGTTGACTGGTCAACACTTTTTTTGGTGTTTTCAGCTCGAAAACACGTCTGCTCGGATATGACGGCGAGCTTAGTGAACGGGGTGTCGAGCTTGGCGAACGAATCGGCGAGCTCAAAGAGCGTTGACTGGTCAACGCATTTTTTGGCATTTTTAGCTCGGAAACACATCTTCTCAGATGTGATGGTGAGCTTGGCAAACGGTGTGTCGAGCGATTCTGACGAAGCAGCGAACTGGAAGGGCGTTGACTGGTCAACGCTTTTTTTGGTGTTTTCAGCTCGGAAACACGTATGCTCGGATATGACAGCGAGCTTGGCGAATGGTGTGTCTAGCTTGGAGAACGAATCGGCGAGCTCGAAGAGCGTTGACTGGTTAATGCATTTTTTGGCATTTTCAGCTCAGAAACACATCTGCTTGGATGTGACGGCGAGCTTGGCGAACGGTGTGTCGAGCGATTCAGACGAAGCGGCAAACTGGAAGGGCGTTGACTGGTCAATGCTTTTTTTGGTGTTTTCAGCTCAGAAACACGTCTGCTCAGATATGATGGTGAGCTTGGCAAACGGTGTGTCGAGCGATTCAGACGAAGCGGCGAACTGGGAGGGCGTTGACTGGTCAACGCTTTTTTTGGTGTTTTCAGCTTGGAAACACATCTGCTCGGATGTGACGACGAGCTTGGCAAACGGTGTATCGAGCAATTCAGACGAAGCGGCAAACTGAAGGGCGTTGACTGGTCAACGGTTTCGAGCTGCTTCTGGTTGCTTCTGTTTTGTCGTTTCGTATTCTGACTGCTTAGACTTTCGTGCTTATTGGGCCGCCCAAGTTGTGCGGCCCAAGCCCATCAAATTTTAGTATAAGTCTCCATCTCCTCTCTTTTTTACTTCACTTTCTCACTTTTACTTCACCTGGGATTTCTTCTCTTCGCGGAGCTTCCGGTGTCTTTTCCGTTCTCCAACGAGCATTCCGACCATGGTTGTCACTTCTCAGGTAATTTATTTTAATTTTAAGAGATGTCTAGGGTATCTTCCGGTAAAGAGGCCCCCTCCTCGAGTCAGTCCGAAGTAGCCCCCTAGTCGACTCCTTCTTCGGTCGATAAGGGGAAGGCCCCCATTGTCCTGTCCTCTCCGGAAGTAGAAGAAGATCTCGTCGCCGAAGGCGGAGGCGGCGAAGCGGCTCTATCTTCGTCGGTGGTGGAAACAATAGTGGAGAGAGATTGAAGGGTGGGTGCGTTCGGGAGACATTCGATCACTGTGTCTACCCTTGGAGGGACCCGACAGTATAGTGCAGAGGATTTGAGGCAAATAGAGCAAGGTTTGGTGCAGTTTTACGAGGAGAACGATCCGAAGGAGCGCACAAAGGCAAATGAAATCATTAGCATCCTGAAGGAGTCGGATCTGCGAATCATTCGGATATGCTTTATGATCCCTTTGGAGTTCGAACTCGTCGTCCCTGTGTTAGGGTTATATACTGAAAGCATCACTTTTGTATTAACTTTATTTCCTTATTTTTTTGAATGAGAATCATATGGGCATATGTTTGCATATTGTGTTTATTATAATATTAATGCAAGTGTCTGATATTCTATAAGGTTGATAATATGGTGTGAGGTGACACACAGAAGATCATATTATCAGTTCCCTATGGAATATATAAATAGTTCACAACCTAGACGGACTTGGACAATCCATTGGAAAGGTTGTAGTGTATTCTGGTATTAGTCTATCTTGACTATAGGTTTACATTAGTACACTTTGTGTGTATTGAACAGGACCACTTGAGGTTGTTCTCTTTGTACTGACTATAAAAGAGAACAAATACCTCTGTTATTATGGATGCTTATGCTCTTAATCCAGATATAATAACAGACATGTATATGCAGTGTGCATTACTTTGACTCATAAAATAGTGAGATTCATTATGGATCAACAACCTCTATGAATTGGGTAATAGCATTGTATGTATGATGGGCTGTTGATTGTAAAAGGAATCCATGTCCCGATATGTCGGGTTGATGATGTCCCCTTAAGGAGCTCATAAGGATTGTCATGTAAACCCTGCAGGTGGATTATATCCGACATGACAAATAAAGTTGAGTGGTACTACTTAAGGATAAAAGATGTTGATCAATGTAGTTGTCAGTAACTTAATTTGATCAACGGACATTCGATATCTTAACATGGGGAGTTGAACGAGCATATAATAAAAGGAGCCCATAAATATAATTTGGGATTAGGAAGGTAGTGCAACAATAGCTCCTTAGTGGACCGAGCTATTGTTAATGGGCCTGGGTTGTGTGTTCGGGCTGAACACGGGATACCCAGATCCGTTAGGAGACCTAACCCTAATTTCTCCTCATGGTCCCTGCCGTAGCCTTATATATATCCTCTATTTTCTCTGGCCGTCATTTAACAATCTGAAATATAAGATTTTTTTCTCAAATCTCGTGATTCACGTAAGGAGAGAAAGAGAGGTCAGCAAAGGGAGAAAGGTTGGGAGATCGTCGCCCACACGACGTCCAACCCGAGGAAGGAATACGTGCAGAAGATCTTGGGGTCGCTGTCGTCTTCTTCTCACCGCAGGTATACTTTGTGAACCCTAGTTTCCGCTGTACAGGGTTAGATCACAATTAAGCCATCTGTTTATCTTTAACGATCGATACGCACACCAATCCGTAGTCCTGGGATTCATCTCAGTTCCATCAATTGGTATCAAAGCCGGTATTGGATCTGCGTATTGATTGTTACATCCATGTTGTCCAATAAAACTTGTGTTGCATGATAGTCGGTAGATGTAGATCTGTTCTAGATGTAGATCTGTTCTAACTCGGTTTTGCAGGCATCTTAGATCCAACTATTATGGTCCAATGCATGTTTTGTTTGTGTTGTTGTTTTGTGGATGTAATTATTTCTGTGATTGTTGTTTTGTTGATGTAATTAATATCACGAGGGTTGATCGTGCTTATAATTTTAATTTTTCAATCTAGATTATGTGTGAACTCCTTCGGGAGGCATAGGATTGATGTAATTTTAATTTTTCAATCTAGATTATGTATGAACTCCTTCGGGAGGCATAGGATTGATGTAATTTTATTTTTTTTATTTTTTATTTTTTTTGATCGATCGTGATGGCGGTGGTGGCTGTTTCTGACGCCGGAGGAGATGCTGTTTCAGGCAGTCCGGAGATCGACAGATGGTTTTCGATGGTGAAATCGGCAGCCAAACCTTTAAAAAAAAAAAAACAAAAAATCGGGGCGCTGCCCCGAACCCCGCGACCTGACCGGGCAGGTCGAACCCCGTATAGCTCCGCGCAGGGTCAGATTTGGGCTTCGCACATTCGGAGAAGAATCAGGAAGGATGGCCATAATAGTTGGATATTTATTTTCAAATTTATTGCCATTATTGCTTGTTCTGATTATGCATGCTTATTATATTGTGATGTTTTTTTTTGAAAAACTGGGATCACATTAATAATGGACAACATGGACATAAATTAACTAGTAGAAAAACCCTCATTGTTAAATAACTAAGTGGGAGAGGGAATTCTTTTAACATGAATCCCACGGTCTCCATTGCTGGTTTGTAGGTGATATAATTATACTTGCGTGTTGGCTTTAGTGCTTTCCTCCATATCGGATGAGTATAATTATGGATCACCAGTATAAACTTCCTTAGGGATAATTATAGAAAGTTACCTAGTATGTGTTCACTTCTCCATCTGAAGGAACTCAATACAAGATAATGGACTTAGTATTAAGCAATGGTATACACTTAGACACAAATAATGGTATCCTCCCCATCGGAGTCACTGCTATTATTTGTAGGACCAAAGCAAGACCAACAGATTAATTTTATTTGTCATAAAGTTGTGTTGACATGATAGTAAAATTAATAGGAAAAACCTACTTGAACAAATATTGAATTTGTATACGTCCACACTATCGTGGCATGCTAAATTCATGGTGTTTAAGGTGTTGGTGAATTTTTTATTTTTATTGTTTTGAGGGAATCAATATTTAATTAATTCAAAAAGTTATGCCCTACATAATTTTTATTTTATGTGATTCTCAGGATTTCAAAAATGGGTTCTTTCAGTCCACTTATGGTGATTCTTAAAGAAAACAAACTTACTGGCCCTAATTATATTGACTGGAAACGTAACTTGGATATTGTCTTAACTGCTGAAGAGTACAAATTTGTACTCAATGAAGTATGCCCACCTAAGCCTGACGCTGACTCTGATGAAGAGGCCAAAGAGGCTTATAAGAAGTGGAATAAGGCAGATGAGATGGCGCGGTGTTACATTTTGGCATCTATGTCAAATGTACTGCAACATCAGCATCAGGCCATGTCCACAGCTTATGATATGATGTACAACCTTAAGGAACTCTTCGGACATCAGAGTAGAGCAGCTAGGCAATTTGCTATGAAGAGTTTGATGAATGCTTCTATGGCTGAGGGGACACCAGTAAGGGATCATGTTCTCAAGATGATGGGTCATCTAAATGAGATGGAGATCCTTGGTGCTGAAATCGATGGGGAAACCCAGGTCGATATCATTCTCGGGACTCTGCCTAAAAGTTTTGACTCGTTTTGCCTTAATTACAACATGAACAAAAGGTTGTATACTTTGGCAGAACTTGCAAAAGAACTACAGGATGCTGAAGCTCTCTTCAAGCAGAATGCTCATGTTTATGTGACTGAAAAGGTCTCTACTTCTAAGCCGAAAGGTGGTAAGAAGAAGAAAGTTCAGAAACAGGTAAACTCAGCAAAGAAGGGCATGGGACCTCAAGGCGCTGTGAAAAAGCCGAAAGGCAAGTGTTTCAAGTGCAAAGGGTCAGGACATTGGAAGACTGACTGTCCACTTCTCAAACAAAAGAACAAAGAAGGTATATCTCATTTACTAGTTGTTGAAACATGTTTAGCGGTGCTATCTACCGGCACCTGGTGTGTAGATACAGGAGCCACTAATCATGTCTGCAATACATTACAGGGGTTCCAGGAAACCAGACGGCTGAGTGATGGAGAGATATGCTTATTTATGGGTGACGCTACAAGAGTAGCGGCCGTTGCAGTAGGAGATGTTATTTTATCTTTTGGTAAAAATAAGTCTTTGACATTGAGAGATTGTCTTTATGCACCTTCACTTAGAAGGAATTTAATTTCTGTTTCTATGTTAGTTAAGGATGGATATTCAGTTTATTTTAATGACAATATTGTTATTAGAAAAAATAAGCATTTTATCTGTTCTGGTGCATTAGTTGATAATCTATATGTCATTAATCCTATTTCGCCTACAATGCAACTTATGGAAATGAATAATATGTCTTCTAACATAAATAAGAGAAAAGAACCTTCTTGTATGAACCAAACATATCTTTGGCACTTGCGATTGGGGCATGTTAACCTAAGAAGGATTCAAAGACTGGTTAAAGATGGACCTTTGAGTTCATTGGAAGTGGAGGCACTACCAGTCTGCGAATCCTGCTTGGAAGGTAAAATGACCAAAAGGCCTTTCAAGGCAAAGGGGTATAGGGCCAAAGATGTGTTGGAATTGGTTCATTCTGATTTGTGTGGGCCCATGACTGTCCAGGCTAGAGGTGGCTTTGAATATTTTGTCACATTTACTGACGATTATTCAAGGTATGGATATATTTATTTGATGCGCCGTAAGTCTGAGTGCTTTGAGAAATTCAAAGAGTACAAGGCAGAAACGGAGAAGCGTCATGGAAAATGTATCAAGTCATTACGTTCAGATCGTGGTGGCGAGTATCTCTTTGGGGAGTTTAGGGACTATTTGTCAGAGGCTGGGATTACATCCCAATTATCAGCACCTGGAACACCTCAACAGAATGGTGTAGCAGAAAGAAGGAATAGGACTCTTATGGAGATGGTTAGATCAATGATGAGTTATTCAGATTTACCAGATTCGTTTTGGGGATATGCCTTAGAAACTGCAGCTTATATTCTGAACTTGGTTCCTTCTAAGTCAGTACCAATTACTCCCACAGAACTGTGGACTGGGCGTAAGCCTAGTCTGAAACATGTTCGGATTTGGGGTAGTCCAGCACACGTGCTGAATGGGAAAGCCGATAAGTTGGAATCTCGTACAGAAGTACGCTTGTTTGTAGGCTATCCAAGAGGAACGAAAGGAGGTTTATTTTATAGTCCTAAGGATCAGAAGGTCATTGTTAGCACCAATGCTCGATTCTTAGAGGAAGACTATGTGATGAACCATAAACCCATAAGTAGAGCTGTTTTAGAAGAACTGAGAGGTGAGACACCAAATACTTCAGTACCAACAGTACAGCAGGATGTACCACCAGTAACTGCACAACGTGTCACAAATGTTACACCACAACCGGTTGTGCCTCGTCGTAGTGGGAGGATTGTGATACAACCTGATAGATATATGTTCTTGGGAGAGTCGTCAGACTTTGTCCCTGAGGAACAAGATTATGATCCCTGTACCTACAATGAAGCACTCCAAGATAAAGATGCAGAGTCTTGGCAAAAAGCAATGATATCTGAAATAGAATCTATGGATTCTAATCAAGTCTGGGAGCTTGTAGAACCACCTATTGGTGTAAAAACCATTGGATGCAAGTGGGTCTATAAGAGAAAAAGAGGATCAGACGGTAAGGTTGAAATCTTTAAAGCTCGGCTTGTTGCAAAAGGTTTTACTCAAAGAGAGGGTATCGATTATGAGGAAACCTTTTCGCCAGTAGCCATGCTTAAGTCTATCCGGATTCTTTTATCTATTGCAGCTCATCTTGATTATGAGATTTGGCAAATGGATGTCAAGACAGCTTTCCTTAATGGAAGTCTTGAGGAAGACATCTATATGAAGCAACCAGACGGGTTCATTGAAAAGGGCCAAGAGCATCTTATTTGTAAGCTCAAGAAGTCCATTTATGGACTTAAGCAAGCTTCTAGATCTTGGAACATATGTTTTGATCAGGTGATAAAATCCTATGGATTTGATCAATGTCAAGATGAATCGTGTGTGTACAAAAAGTGTGACGGAAACGTAGTGGTATTCCTAGTACTTTACGTGGATGACATCTTGCTCATTGGAAACAATGTGAAGGTATTATCTAACGTAAGGGTATGGTTATCCAAACAGTTTGATATGAAGGACTTGGGAGAAGTAGGTCACATCCTTGGGATCAAAGTTCTACGAGATCGCAAGAAAAGGATGTTGGGCTTGTCTCAAGCTTCCTATATCGATACTATACTAACTCGTTTTAGCATGCAAAATTCTAAGAAAGGTTTCTTACCTTTTAGGCATGGAATTGCTCTATCAAAGGAGCAGTGTCCGAGGACACCTAAAGAGATAGAGAACATGAAAGCAGTTCCTTATGCTTCAGCAGTAGGAAGCTTAATGTATGCAATGCTATGTACGAGACCAGATATCTGCTTTGCCGTTGGCATGGTTAGCAGATATCAGTCTAACCCAGGACAAGAGCACTGGACTGCCGTAAAGCATATTTTGAAGTACCTGAAAAGGACTAAAGATTACATGCTAGTTTACCAGGCAGATAGTTTAGTTGCCTTGGGGTATACAGACTCAGATTTTCAGTCAGATAGGGATTCCAGGAAATCAACCTCAGGTTATGTATTTACTTTGGGGGGTGGAGCCACTATATGGAGGAGTATCAAGCAAAAATGTATTGCTGATTCTACCATGGAAGCCGAGTATGTGGCAGCCTCTGAGGCAGCCAAAGAAGCGGTTTGGCTCAGAAACTTCCTATTGGACTTGGATGTGGTACCTAATTTGCCTAAGGCTATTACACTTTATTGTGATAATAGTGGTGCAGTTGCAAATTCGAAGGAACCACGAGCCCATAAGGCAAGTAAACACATTGAGCGCAAGTACCACCTGATACGAGATTTCGTAAAGAAAGAAAAAGTTGCTGTGATCAAGATAGCATCAGCAGACAACCTAGCTGATCCCTTCACTAAGAGCTTACCAGCTAAGGCTTTTGATAGTCATGTTGAGGGAATGGGAGTCAGATGCGTAGCAGCATGGCTTTAAGTATAAGTGGGAGATTTGTAACAGTATACTGAAAAGCAATGCTTTGAGTATAAGTGGGAGATTGTTAGGGTTATATACTGAAAGCATCACTTTTGTATTAACTTTATTTCCTTATTTTTTTGAATGAGAATCATATGGGCATATGTTTGCATATTGTGTTTATTATAATATTAATGCAAGTGTCTGATATTCTATAAGGTTGATAATATGGTGTGAGGTGACACACAGAAGATCATATTATCAGTTCCCTATGGAATATATAAATAGTTCACAACCTAGACGGACTTGGACAATCCATTGAAAAGGTTGTAGTGTATTCTGGTATTAGTCTATCTTGACTATAGGTTTACACTAGTACACTTTGTGTGTATTGAACAGGACCACTTGAGGTTGTTCTCTTTGTACTGACTATAAAAGAGAACAAATACCTCTGTTATTATGGATGCTTATGCTCTTAATCCAGATATAATAACAGACATGTATATGCAGTGTGCATTACTTTGACTCATAAAATAGTGAGATTCATTATGGATCAACAACCTCTATGAATTGGGTAATAGCATTGTATGTATGATGGGCTGTTGATTGTAAAAGGAATCCATGTCCCGATACGTCGGGTTGATGATGTCCCCTTAAGGAGCTCATAAGGATTGTCATGTAAACCCTGCAGGTGGATTATATCCGACATGACAAATAAAGTTGAGTGGTACTACTTAAGGATAAAAGATGTTGATCAATGTAGTTGTCAGTAACTTAATTTGATCAACGGACATTCGATATCTTAACATGGGGAGTTGAACGAGCATATAATAAAAGGAGCCCATAAATATAATTTGGGATTAGGAAGGTAGTGCAACAATAGCTCCTTAGTGGACCGAGCTATTGTTAATGGGCCTGGGTTGTGTGTTCGGGCTGAACACGGGATACCCAGATCCGTTAGGAGACCTAACCCTAATTTCTCCTCATGGTCCCTGCCGTAGCCTTATATATATCCTCTATTTTCTCTGGCCGTCATTTAACAATCTGAAATATAAGATTTTTTTCTCAAATCTCGTGATTCACGTAAGGAGAGAAAGAGAGGTCAGCCAAGGGAGAAAGGTTGGGAGATCGTCGCCCACACGACGTCCAACCCGAGGAAGGAATACGTGCAGAAGATCTTGGGGTCGCTGTCGTCTTCTTCTCACCGCAGGTATACTTTGTGAACCCTAGTTTCCGCTGTACAGGGTTAGATCACAATTAAGCCATCTGTTTATCTTTAACGATCGATACGCACACCAATCCGTAGTCCTGGGATTCATCTCAGTTCCATCACCCTGGGCCAAGAATCAGGTCTTGTTCTTCTCTCCCCTCTGACACTTGTATTTTCCCCTATGACGCTTTCTATGCGGGGCTACGCTTCCCTCTGCACCCTTTCATACGGGGAGTGCTGCAATGGTATGGGGTATGCCCTATTCAGCTGATGCCGAACATTTGGAGGCATGTCACGGGGTTCGTTCTTCATTGCTAGGCGGCCAGGATTGAACCTAGGATCAGCATACTTCATCGTCTGTACAAGATCCATCAGAAGACGAGGACTAAGTACCGTTTCTACCTTACTGGTCGGAAGGGCGTCAAGTTGGTCGACAACCTTGACTCCGTGAAGTGTTGGCGAGACAAATACTTCCTTGTTCGGGGTGAAAAGCCGTGGGACATTCCCCCGGTATGGAGGGAGGATGTGCCGAAGAGGGCGAAGATGGAGCCATCTTTGAGTCCGGAGGAGGACAAGATGGTCGGCATCCTCATGGATCGACCTACTTTGCATTGGAAGGAGGTCACCGAGGACAGCCTCTTTGGGGAGGCCTTAGCCTGATGGATCCTAGTATGAGTTCTCTTTCATCAATCGTATTCGAAGTATTTTAGTAGTAACACAATTCTGATCTCTTTTTTTTTTCTATCTTTTTTCGCAGGATCTACTGCCATGGACTTCGAAGACATCATGAACAGGTGATTAGCACTGAGTGGCAAGCGAGTTAAGGAGAAGAAGGGGAAGCGTGCGGTTGCTCGGCCAACTCTGTCGAAGGTAGCTCGAGTTGAGAGTGCCGCCGCCCCCATCGTAGACTTGGAGGCCGTTCCTTCCCCCGTTGCTCCGTCGGCGAAGGAACTCAACTGTTCGGCCACGCTCACCTTAACAGCTTCGCCTCGCATGGTGGTGACCGAGGTAATACTGACGGACGAGCTGAAGAGGATCTTCGTGCCGGATTGGCAGGTTCTTAGGCACGACGGTTTCCTCAGAGACTCGACGAGTTGCATGGACGCTGTTCATAGCCTCGCCATGCCCAAGGACAAGGCAGCGATGGAGCATGGGATAGTGGGAGACTCGGCCTCGGAGATTGCCAAGGCGCAGATAACGATAAGCCTCAATCTCCCATTCGACCTTTGCCTTCTTTATTCTCCCTTCTCTTGGACCACTACTCTTCTTGCAGGCGATCTGTCATTTTAGCCACTTGCTGAAGCGAGTGGTGGAGCAGGAGAAAGAGTTGAAGGCTCTGCAGGATCGGGAGAGGTTGGAGCGCTCGAAGGCCAAGAGAGAGCTAGAGGCGGCCGCTCTCAAGGTAGAAATGCAAGCTACCGAGATCAGGCTACGGAAGGAGGCATTGGCGAAGGCGAAGGACTCCGCCGCTGCGGAGAAGGAGGAGATGGCTCGGGAGAGGGTGGCTGAGAAGGAGAAGGCCGCGTTCGAGATGGTCATGGCGGTGAAGGAGGCCAAGGCTGCGGCGGAGAAGGAGACGATCGGCTACTTGGAGCAGAACATGCGAAAGGCCTACGCCAAGGCACTGGAGGATGTCGGTGAGCGTGTCCCCGACTTTGATTGTTCGGGGTATTTCTTGTTCCCCAACGAGGAGAAGGTGGAGGCTGAAGGAGAAGAAGAGGATGAAGGAGAAGAGGAGGCTGTCGGCAATGAAGACATAGTGACCAAGATGCCATTAGCAATGGCTCCAGCGATAGAGACAGCTGAGGGCGGCGAAGGCACCTTAGTGCTTGTGGATCCATCTGTTGAGGTGGATGCTCAACTCCCTTAGTATTTCTTTTGTACTTCAGCGATAGTTTTTCATCTAGGGTCTTTTTGTATCATGTCGAATAGTAGACTGGCCACCGCTTTCTTTTGTACTCTTTTGAACTTCAATGAATGCGAAGAACTTTTGAGATTTTGGCCCAAGTGTTTACACTCAACTAGCTTTGAAACTTTTGCTAAGTGTTCAATACAACTTGCTTTGAAATTTGGCTAAGTGTTGGGGCTTAAGTTGTTTCATATATGAGCTAACTTTAGTTAAGTGTTTGAAATTTGGCTAAGTGTTTCTCAAGCTCAGCGTTGTTGTGTTCTTGCTTTTCAGATTGCCGAGTTGTGTGAATGGGGCGAGGCATCGCCGAATCTGGTAGCAGCTCAGGCATCTCGTCTTCGAATTGACTTAGGAGGGACGAAGTTGGCCCTTTCTCGTAGTCAAGAGAGTTTTCTCAAGAGCGAGGCAGAACTAGGTCATCTCAAACTAATGCTGGCGCGGCGCAACTCCGAGTTGAAGCGACTAAAGAAACGAGCTCGAGAAGCCCCCTCTAAAGGGGAGGTGGAGTCACTTCGGCAGACCCTATTCGACATCAGTGCGGAGAGAGATGGTCTGAAGAACGTGGTACTCGAGAAGAGCATGGAGACGGTGCAGCTTCGACAAACTATCATTGAAGCTTCTCGTGTGGGTAGTACGAGCAGAATTCCTCGCCTACAAGTCAAGGTAACGAATGATTCGCTGAAGGAGCGCATTGTTGAGCTAGGGACGGAGGTTCACCGACTATGACGTTTTTCAAAGGGGAGCAACGTCAGGACCACATCTTGCTTTCGAGATGAGTACTCGTAGGAACGATCGTTCCACGAGTTAGCATCACGTTCACCTCCCATCCCAGGGTGTCCTGAGGACGCTCAAAGCGGAGTTGCTGGTTCGTCGAGCGGAGCCTCAGCCGGTACAATGCTTAGAGACACAACTAGGCTCACCGGCTTGGGGACCTCAACGGGTGCAGGTCGCAGCGACAGAATGTTCGGCGTCCTGGTTTGTCGCTCAAGAGAAGTATCCTACTTCCTAGGAGGTGTTGAAGTAGTCTTGTAATTTTGGCTTCTCAAGTTTTGTAATTCGTCGTAAAGATGAGTAGTTGGTCTTGTAATTTGACTTGTTCCTCAAACTTTATAGAAATGAAACTTGTTTCCCTTTTTGCACTTGTGTGTTTTGTTAGCATCTATGGTTGTCGATAGTTGTAGGAGCACTTCCGAATGGCGAACCACTTCTTACTCGCTTATGAGCGAGTAGTAGAAGCGGAGTCGAGCCAAGTGTTGGACTCCAAACTTAGTCGTTTAAGAAAGAGTCAGCAGTTATGGGAGCAATTCCGAATGGCGAACCACTTCTTACTCTCTTATGAACGAGTATTAGAAGCGGAATCGAGCCAAGTGTTGGACTCTGAACTTCGTTGTTTAAGAGAGAGTCAACGGTTGTGGGAGCAATTCCGAATGGCGAACCACTTCTTACTTGCTTATGAGCGAGTAGTAGAAGCGGAATTGAGCCAAGTGTTTGACTCCGAACTTAGTCGTTTAAGAAAGAGTCAACAATTGTGGAAGCAATTTTGAATGGCGAACAATTTCTTACTCACTTATGAGCAAGTAGTAGAAGCAGAATCGAGCCAAGTGTTGGACTCCGAACTTCGTTGTTTAAGAGAGATTCAACGGTTGTGGGAGCAATTCCGAATGGCGAACCACTTCTTATTCGCTTATGAGCGAGTAGCAGAAGCAAAATCGAGCCAAGTTTTGGACTCCAAACTTAGTCGTTTAAGAAAGAGTCAACGGTTGTGGGATCAATTCCGAATGGCGAACCACTTCTTACTCGCTTATGAGCGAGTCGTAGAAGCGGAATCGAGCCAAGTGTTGGACTCCGAACTTCGTCGTTTAAGAGAGAGTTAACGGTTGTGGGAGCAATTCCGAATGGCGAACCACTTCTTACTCGCTTACGAGCGAGTCATAGAAGCGGAATCGAGCCAAGTGTTGGACTCCGAACTCGTCGATTAAAAGAGATTTTTTTTTTGCAAGTAGAGTTAGACTACCCCAAAAATAGAGAATTTGCTAGGTGGAGTTAGTTTACTCAAAAGATAGGAAAGTTGTGAGGAGAAATTTCTCTTTATTGGAAATAACCGGACGACCGCTTCTAAGTTGCAGACTGCCGTTACATTTTGATTAAAAAGAAGATACATGTAAAGTTTTCGCAATCCGGGGGAAGTTGCTAGGAGGGCATTTAGACACCCTCTCGGTACTTCATCAGGTGCTCGGCATTCCAAGTCCTTGGCATCTTCCTGCCCCCCGAGTCTTCGAGTTGATACGCGCCCGGGCGTATAACTCTGGAGACCTTATATGGTCCTTCCCAATTGGGTGCTAGCTTGCTTTTCTTGCTTGGATCTGAAAATGATAACTTTCTCAGCACTAAGTCCCCTTCATTTAGGTTGGTCGGGCATACCCTCTTGTTGTAAACTTGAGTGATCCTACGACGGTAGGTCTCCTGGCGGATTGCGGCCCTCTCGCGAATCTCGTCAATGAGGTCAGGCAGTTGCGAAGCTGGTTCGCACTCTATGCCTCATTGTAAGCTATGGGTCGAGGTGAAGGTAGACCCACCTCCAAAGGGATAAGGGCTTCTGATCCGTATGTGAGGTTGAAAGGGGATTCACCCGTCGGAGTTCTTTTGGTGGTGCGATAACACCAAAGCACATTGGAGAGTTGTTCGACCCATAGTCCCTTGGTGGACTTGTCGAGCGTCTTCTTTAAACCTTAGAGGATTTGTCGGTTCGCGTTCTCCTCTTGGCCATTAGACTGGGGGTGTGCTACTGAAGAGAATCGCTGTTGAATCCCGAAATCAGTGCAGAAGTCGTGAAAGGCAGCTCCTGTAAATTGGGTCCCGTTGTCGGTTACGAGAATACGAGGTACCCCGAACCGACAGACAATGTTCTTCCAAAAGAACTTCTGCACCCTGTTCTCGGTGATCGTTGAGAGAGGTTTGGCCTCTATCCATTTGGAGAATTAGTCTATTGCTACCACTAAGAACTTCAGCTGGCCTGGTGTCGGAGGGAAAGGTCCGAGCAAATCCATCTCCCACATTGAGAAAGGGATTGTACTTGCCAGGGAGGCAAATTGCGCTTGAGGCATGCGACGGATTGAGGCGAACTTCTGGCAGGAGTCGCACTGGTGAACGTACTCCTCGGAGTCACTTAATAGTGTAGGCCAAAAGTACCCGTTGTTCAAAAGCTTCCAGGCAAGGGATCTTGCTCCCAAGTGTGCACCACATAGACCATCAGGGGCTTCCCTTAGGGTGTAGAGCGCCTCTTCCGGGGAGAGGCATCTCAGATAGAGATGACCGTCGACCTGAGTGTAGGAGCGTTTGTACATGACCCCATCCAGGAGTGTGTACGGCTTTGCTCATGTCCTGATCCTCCTTGCTTCTTTCGGATCTTCGGGGAGGACTCCATCTCGGAGATACTCGAGGAGGAGCTTCATCCAGTTTTCCCCAAGTGTTAGGGGGTAGGCTTCCATTGGCTCCGAGCCATCTTCGTCGATGCTAGGTTTGAGAAGGACTTCTATTAGGACAATCTGTTCTAGACCTTGAAGGGACGAGGAGGCGAGCTTAGAGAGGGCATCCGCTTGCGCGTTTTCCTCTCGGGGAACCCACTGGAGTTGAACATCTTTGAATAGAGCTAGAAGCTCCCTCACTTTTGCCAAGTATCTAGCCATTCGATCATCTCTCGCCTCGTATTCTCCGGACACTTGATTGACCACTAACTGAGAGTCGCTGAAGACCCTAACCTGTTCGGCACCTGCCTTGCGAGCCAAGCAGAAACCCGCAATTAGGGCTTCATATTCTGCCTCATTGTTTGACGTCGGGAAGTTGAGGCGAAGGGAATACTGGAGGACAAAGGTGTCGGGGCCAGTTAGGATGACGCCGGCCCCGCTTCCATCGGCGCAGGAGGACCCGTCCTCATAGACGGTCCAGACGGAGGGGTCGGCTGGCGACTCGCATGAGTCGGGGATGGTGTTCTCAACGATGAACTCGGCCAGAGCTTGGGCTTTTATTGCCATCCTGGGCTGGTAGCTGATATCGTGTTGACTTAGCTCGATGGACCACTTCATGAGCCGTCCGGACATTTTCGGCTTGTGGAGAACCTGTTTCAGCGGTTGGTCGGTAAGGACGACCACCGAGTGGGATTGGAAGTAGGGGCGGAGCTTACGGGCCGCCATGACCAAGGCGAGTGCCATCTTTTCCAGTTTCGGATAACAGAGTTCGGCATTGCAGAGCACCTTACTCACGTAATAGATGGGCTTTTGCATCTTATCCTCTTCCCTCATGAGGACCGCACTGAGCGTTTGATCTGAAGCTGCAAGGTAGAGGTAGAGGACCTCTTCGGGTGCCGACTTGCTCAAGAGAGGGGGGTTGGATAAATACTCTTTGAGCTTTTCAAAGGACTCTTGCTGCTGCGGCCCCCACTCGAAGCCTTTAGCCCCCCTGAGGGCTTTGAAGAAGGGGAGGCACTTCTCCCCGGACTTGGAGAGGAATTGCCCGATTGCGGCGAGGTGCCCTGTGAGCCTCTACACCTCTTTGACGTTGGAGGGGGGAGCCATTTTGAGAATGGCTTGGATCTTCTCGGGGTTGGCCTCTATGCCCCTCTGGCTGACCATAAACCCGAGAAATTTGCCCGATGAGACACCGAACGCACACTTGTTCAGGTTTAGTCTCATATTGTGCCTCCTGAGCACCTCGAAGGCTTCTTGAAGGTCTAGGGTGTGCTCCTGCTCTCGAGTGCTCTTGACCAACATGTCGTCGACGTAGACTTCCATGTTTCGACCAATCTGGTCTCGAAAGACCTTGTTCACCAGGCGCTGATAAGCAGCCCCGCATTTTTCAATCCGAAGGGCATAACACTGTAGCAGTAGAGGCCTTGGTCCGTCACGAACGAGGTCTTCGGGATGTCCGGAGGGAACATCCTGATTTGGTTGTATCCCGAGAAGGCATCCATAAAACTGAGGAGCTCGTGCCCGGAAGTCGCATCGATGAGGGCGTCGATGCTGGGAAGAGGGAAGGGGTCCTTCGGGCATGCCTTGTTGAGATCAGTGAAGTGAATGCATATCCTCCAACTTCCATTGGCCTTCTTAACTGTTACCATGTTGGAGAGCCACTCAGGGTAGTTCACCTCCTGAATAAAGCGGGCGTTGAGGAGTTTCTCAACCTCCTCCTTGATTTCCTGTTGCCTCTCAGGGGAAAACTCTCGCCTCTTCTGCTGGACAGGCTTGACCCCAGGGGTGATGCTCAGATGGTGCATTGAGAGTTCTTCCGAGATCCCAGGCATGTCTGCTGCAGTCTATGCGAAGAGGTCGCAATTCTCCCGTATATACCAGGAGATATCTTGCTTTATAGAGGGGGAGAGAGCTTTGATGACGCGGAACGTCTTAGTGGTGTCTTCTTCGGAGAAGGCCACTTCTTCCAACTCATCGACGGGCTCGGAGGTAGTTTGGCCTCCTTCCTGAGGAAGTTCGAGCGCTTTCAAAGAAAGAACCGGACCCCCCATCGAGGTCATGTAGCAATTCTGAGCCGCTTCTTGGATTCCCCTCACTTCTCCCACTCCTGAGGGGGTGGGGAACTTCATCTTCATATGGTAGGCTGAAGGGATGGCTTGAAGTGTGGCCAAACCTGGTCTACCCAGGATAACATTATAGGCGGCCTTGACGTCGACCACCATGAAATCCATTTGCTCCGAACGAGTTGTCGGGGCCTTTCCAGCCATTACGTCGAGGGTTATAATTCCCTCGATCGTAACTGGGACCCCTGTGAACCCGTGGAGGGTGTAGCTCGCAGGCTTGAGCCGGTCCCTGGACAGCGGGAGGCCTTTGAAGGCTTCCAAGAAAAGGATGTTGATGGAGCTGCCGTTATCTACTAAGACGCGACGAACTTCGAAGTACGCCATGCAGGGATTGATGACGAGGGCGTCGCAGTGGGGCATGCAGACGCCCTCCAGGTCCCTATCGGAGAATGTCAGCGGGACTCCGAGGCCCTTTGGGGGAGGATGGCTCTGCATGGAGTTAACCTCCCTTACGAAGGCTTTTCGGGAGTTGGAATCTCCCCCCATTGGGCCCCCATGTATCAGGTGCAAAATGCCCTCTACTTCGGCCTCCGGAGTCTCCGTGCGCTGCTCGTTTTGCCTGTTAGCCCCCCGAGGCGGCGGGGGCGGATCGGCTCGGTCCCTTTTTACGAACCGGTTGAGTTGCCCTCGCTGAATGAGGGCCTCGATTTCATCCTTCAAGGCCCGACATTCATCTGTATCGTGCCCGTGGTTCCGATGGAAACGACACCACCTACTCCAGTCCCTCTTCTTTATCGGGGTGTTCATCCTTGGGGGAGGCAGTAGGAGGCCATCGTTCCCTATCTCCATGAGGATAGCAGATACACTCGCGTTAAGCGGAATGAATTTCTCAAACCGAGGAGGGGGACGCCGCTGACCCCCACTGTCCTTTTGGAGCTTCTTAGCTCCTTCTTCTTCTGCACCCTTCCGCTTGTTCCCGGAAGATGAGGCCTCGAAGGTGGGGCGGCAGTGGCTTCTTCTGCTCGGATGTACTTATCGCTCCGAAGTAGGAGCTCTGAGAAGTTCCGAGGGGGCTTCTTGGCGAGGGACGCCCTGAGGTCAGCATTGAGGATGTTGGACTGGAAGGAAACGGTGGCGACCGAGGGTTCCAAAGAAGCAATGGACCTAGCCTCGGCAATGAAGAGTTTGACATAATCCCTTAGTCGTTCGCCCTTCTTTTGGCTGAGGAACAATAAGGTGTCACTCGTCTTCTCGGCGCACCGACTGCTCACGAAATGCGTGAGAAAAAGACCCTCGAACTGATCGAAGGAGAAGATGGATGCCGGCGCAAGCCGCGAGTACCATTCCCGAGCCGGCCCTTTGAGTGTGGCCAGGAAGGTCTTGCAAAGGAGGGAGTTGGATGCATGGTGAATCATCATGAGAGTTTTGAAACTCTCAATGTGATCTGCGGGGTCCGACTCCCCGTTATAGGTCTCGAAATGTGGAGGCTTGAAGTTGTCGGGAACTGGAGCCTCCATAATGGTACGGGAGAATGGTGGCCTGCTTGGACGAAGGTCTCTTGCAAGTTGCCCCTCATCTTGGTCGAGATGGCCGAGGTACCTCTCCATCTCATGGAGACGATGGTGGACCGAATCCTCCCTTTGGTCATGTCTGGCCGAACCCCGGGACTCGTTCTCATGTCGAGGAGGGCTGGGGCTACGCCGGTGATGGCTCAGAGTAGGAGGTGGACTGACTAAGAGACGAGGGTGACTTGCGGTTGGGCGTGGACTGCGAGAGCGACGGTGGTGATTGGGAGAGGGGCGGCGATGGCTCGCAGCCTGCCTAGGACTTCGGGAGCAGCGAGGATTGTGAGGAGCCGGACGAGGACTACAGGATTGGCATGGATGGTGAGGAGGTGGTAGATGACTGGGGCCCTACGGCCATTGTTGGGGGTAGCATTGAGAGCCCAGAGGACCACCTCCGGAAATTGCTGGAATTCCGCCCTTGTGACGGGGGCCTCCTGCTCACGATGGTCCCGAGGTGCATGGCGACTTTCCGGGGAATGACTCCGTCTTGGGCAATGTTGGGGCGACTCTCTTCGTCTACGGGGAGAGTTGGACCCCCCTCGGTTCGATCGGGGTGGTGAACGGTCCCTGGCCTGCTCGCAGCGAGGGTTCGACCCTTGGGCCTGCCTATCCTCCAGATGGGTACGGAGATCGGGTCCGTGCTCGGTCTACCGATTGTTGATCACATTCCGTAGGTCCTTTGGAGTGGGGGGAGTATAGGAGGCCATAGAATCAGTGTCGGCATTGTAGATGGAGACTCGAACCTGATGGACAGGTTGCTTGTGGAAACTCCGTCGGGAGGGTTCCCCCACTGCAGCCTGGGGTCTCGAAGGCTGTTAGACGGACTGCGGAGCCCGAGGATCGAGCTGCTTGGTTGGTTGGTTGGGAGGAGGGAGATCCCTCTGCACAAGAGGAGGAGGAGGGTGAGAGGAGGTTGTCCTTCGATTGGAGTTTGTGGGTCTCTTCTTGGGAGGCATGGCTAGGAGTTACGTGGGTTGAAGGAGGAAGACGAGATTGCTTGTCGAGTGAAGGTTCCCATAGACGGTGCCAATCTGTTGCCGCTGAATTTGGGTGTGGGAGCAATAAATGAGATTTGTAGGTTCGTGAGGAACTCACAAAGATCGACCCCTTCTTCTTCCTTGCGAATTTGTTAGCTCCTTGGTGCTCCCTCGAAACTTGCACCAACGTTCGAGACACCGGGATGGATCCCGGTGACGAACCCTCTGACGATCAAGTCACTACACTGAAAAAGATAAGGGAAAAAGCTCAATTGTGCAAAGTGTGATCACCTTTAACAGTAGGAGGTCAAGGGGGTTTTATAGTCGCCATGGGGATCCTTTTCAGGATGAGAGTAGATCCCTATTTCTCGGTGTGGGAGGATAAGAGTGGTTGTAACCACCTCCTCCAAATCAGGGGGAGCCAGGATTTCCTCCAATCCTGTTGAACTGGCCCCTTACAGGTTGAGACCCGTTCTCAACTGGTCAGATCCGTTAATGGGTTAGCGGGTCCAGGAGGAGGGATCCGGTTCCCAATTCGGACCCGTCTGTAGGTGAGATTACCATCTTGCCCCTGGGATTTTGAGATTCGTGCCCACTTTGAATGGTTCCAATTTAACCCCATTTTTAGCCATATCACTTAACAAACCACAAACTTGTTCACAAACAAAGCTAAGGGGACTATCCTATTGATGTCGTGTTGTGATTGTGCACCTAGTCCTTAATGCAATTTATTAATATTATTAGATGACACTAATGCGCACTTGTTCGGATTCTATGCATCCCATACTACATATGTCCGAGGGCAAGCCCTTAATCGTTCTTCAACTTGTGGGGTTCGATCCCTTGCCATGACTTAATCTACTACTGCAACTACGGTAAGTATCCTAGAAGTCCTATGAGTTACGAGCCCATGTCCAGACAACCTGGAGGGGAATCCCACGTCGTGACATGACGCATCATGCAGAGCCTATAGTTAATTCAGCATCCGTCATGAACCATGGCACCACCTGTAGTCAATGAAACATCCCACAAGCATCGCCATGATCCTGATAATTCCGGAGTAGTGTCCACGCCAAGACTTGACTCATCAAGTAGGCAACCTATGAATCACTCTCACACCGTAGACTCGAGGCCCCCATACTTGTGCTTTTCTCTTACTTTCATCACGTCTTCTCTATTGATTGGTCCTTAATTGTATGAATCATGAACAAAAATCAATTTCTAGGGTTAACTCTTTCCTCTATACCGGTCTTAACCATCAATCAACACATTTGACCAAAACCTGGTCTTTCACCTCAAATATCATATCAACATTTCTTTCATTACCGGTATGAGGCTTAGCTACTCCCTAGTTCTTAATTTCAACTCATAAACACAACATTGAGTTCTTTCATACTCATAAGTTCTTTTTCATGATTAACAAAATTCTCATTCCATGTTCATAGCATTCATGTATTTATATCCATAAGATCTTTTATAACTCAATCAAACATTCACTTTCAATTTCATGTACACTATCATGCATAAACGAATGAATTCAATTTTCCTAACTAGTCACATTCAACAATTTGTTCTTTCCACAAAATTCTCTTACTCTTATATTAATCCATACTAATTTCACAAATGACAATATCTCATTTCTAAGTCTCATTTTGAATTTCTTCAAGCAACTCATTTATTTTCTTTTCCAAAATTAAATAAGTCATTTCTTGAAAGTAGTCCCAAATTTTCAATTACAATACACCAAAAGTTACAGAAATTATTTCATAAAAGTCTACATATTTTCAGGGATTTTTCTGTAATTTTTCTCAATTTTATTCAATTTAAAAAAACTCTCAATATACTGATTTTTTTTTCCAAAAAATTACTTTTTAAAACCGAAACCCACGCTCGGAATCGAACCTGCGACCCTAGACCACGTGGGGCTACAGTGTCCGCACTGTGGCGCCCAAAGCCACTGTGCCAAAGTCCCAAAGCGATATGAAATGGGTCCCTATCCATGTGTATCAACTTTCGAGTTATTTGGATTTTTAATAAAATATCGAATTAAAAGGCTCCTATCCAGTATCGAACCCGAGACCTCATGGTCAGCTCACGGCAACAGTAAAACCCCACCGCAACACAACCACTTGGTCTAAGGGGCCAGGTTGTAAAGAAAAGAGTTTGATTGTGTTTTAATCTAGTCTCTGTCCATTTCTAATTGTTTCACATAATTCCCAAAACGTTTTTAGTCTCTTTTCTTCTCCTTTTGAAACCAAACTTTCCAGAATGTAAAATATATAAAATTACAGTAAACTAATATTTTTATAATCATTATTTGCCTTATAAAAATGCATTTTTGGTCTTATTTTATGTTCTATGTCCATAATTTTGACATTGAGAACGATTTACATTTCTACATAATTTAAAAATTAGATTTTTCACAAGACAACTAATTTCTTTGTTCTTTTACTCATTAATCAACCTACAACATTTTTAGGATACCAATTCTCATTTTTCTACATTAGTATAACTTTAATTCAAACAAACAATTATCCATGATGCATTTAATTAATTATTTGTCTCACAAGCACAAAATCTCCATAAAGCATAACTCATAAACATATAGCATGGTAAGGTGATAACAATTTAATTCCCAATTTAGCAATCATTTGTCAATCATTCTCTATTTTATCATTTATCTAAAAAACAACCATAAGTCTAAATCACTTAGTTTTCTTTTAGTAGCAATTCATCCCTAGCATGGTAACTAGATTAGAAGCATGAAAAACACCCACCTTATTTGGAGAGAAAATCAAAGAACTCCTAAAGAATCTCCTACAACAATTGAACAAAGCCTTCTCCTCCTAGATCAACCACCAAGTTGTGCCTCTCCTTGTTGCAATGTTGGAACCCGAGCACACCCTTCTTGGAAAAACCGGCCACCACTCCTTGGATGAAGAACACACTAGCACTCAATCTTTTCAACTCACAAAACTCCTCAATCTTTTGTCTTACTAACTTAAATTTTCTCTCTTTCTATTCTTTTCTTTTAGGTGCAATGAGAGTTAATGAGGGAGGGGGGGGGGGGGTATTTATACAAATTCTTAGGGTGAATGGAGGGCTAGGATTAGATCCAATGGTTAGAGATTAAGGGATTAGATGAAATAGGGAGTTATACAAACTACCCATGATGAGAGTAACCAACCCCCATCTCTCCCACTTTCTCCATCACAATCCGGCCAAGGGAAATGGTGTGCAATGCACACCTCCATTGCATGCACGTGCCACCTAGTGCCCCCCATTTACAAAAATAAATTTAATTGTCCATGTGACAAATTTAATTGTCCATAAAATAAGTCTACACTACAAGTTAGACCATTTCAAAAGAGAATTAAAGTAAATGGGCTCACTAATGGGCCAAACTAACCATGGGCTCAAAAATAATTAAATAATTAATAAATATAGTGGGCTTAAAAAGGACAATTAGGCCTAGATTTAAATTAGGCTTTTAAAGAGAATAATTTTAGAAAAATAGAGAGAACAATTACTATTTAAAAATATTTTATACGAGAAATTTTACAAACGAAATCATACGTGCACAACACGTAGAATCACACAATCTTATAAATCAAATATAGGGTGTTGCAAAATCTCTAATATATTCCGGAGCTAGAGCGGCACTTGCGGGATGTTCGCATGACGGGAATTCTATATAGTCGGGCGGTGGTTTCCGGGACTGAAATCCGTACTCGTGGAATGTCTAAACCTTATTTTGTTACCATAGTAGGATTTCATGGCGAGGGATTTAACCCTATAATGTGGAGTACGTAGGTGCTTGCCCTCAGGCCTATGTCAGATGGGGTGCATAGAATCCGAACAAGTATGCATTAGTGTCATTGTAGTATGACATCTGCATTAGGCATTAAGTCATATCATACACTGACATTTTTAGGATAGTCATTCTTTACACCTTTATATGCATTCAAATTTGTGATTGTTAAAGTAAGAAAATCATTATAATATAGCATAGAGAGGATCGCTGTTTATAACATTGTGTCAGTTGTAATCAACTGACGTGCCCACAGATTTTCAGTGCAGGGGTTGGTTGGATTGGCAAGGACTTAAAGACGGTGATGATAAAGATTATATTCATGATTAAAGCTGCCGATATTAGAGTTGTATTTCATGTTGTATTTTATTTAACTTCCATTGTGTAACTCTGTAATAAACATTGTTGTGTGATAATTTTTTTAAAATTTCCTTGTAAAATTGTACAAATTGAAGTAAAAGATCCTGTTGAACTACGAATTACATGTAATTGAAATTCGAGGTGTTACAAGTGGTATCAGAGAAAACTTCAATAAGTAGTACATAATTACAAGGACGACACATTAGGGTGGACATTAGAGCGTGAGTGTCAATCTGGAGTCATGAATGATGAATTTTTTGAACTTGCATTCATGATACTCTTCTCATATACATTGATATGATATTGTATGCGATCATGTTTTTCCTTGGTATCAGAGTGGCACAGCGGAAGCGTGGTTGGTTTGAACCTACATTCATGATGCCTTACACATGGACACACTTCCCTCTTAAAATTTTCTTCGTGGATTTTCATTGTAATACTTTTCATTTCAAAAAAAAAAAAAATCAAAGGATTATTTTCTTATACTATTGATTCACTTTGGTATTTACAACTCTTAGTCTAAATCTTTAAGATTGACTTACTCGTTTTCTTTCTGATGTTTCTTTTATGCGCTTTCACGTTACCTATTACTCTTACGTATTCTATTTTGAACCACTACTTATTAAATTACTATTAAGACTATCATTTTCCTTGTTATTATTTCTATTAGATTTTGAATTTTGATTTTATGTTTACATTCACTATACAAATACTTTGATTTCACGATACTATAATTTCCCACTATTTTACATCGTCTTATTCATTTCAGTAAATTTTTTTTTGTAATGTTTTACTTATATAGTTATGACATACTTTCATACCTTATAAATCCTCTTCCTACTATTTTTGTGATATAGCTTATATTCAAAATCTATCTTTTTATTTCAATATTTTATCGTTGTAATTTTCTACTCTTACTATCTCAACTTTTACTTCTATTTTCATATCACCAATTTCAAAAAAATATAACTTCTACTTTCATACTTTATTAAACACCCAATATCCAAGTACATATGGAAGATTACATCTTCCCATCTCCCATTTTGGTGCAACCTGATGTCAAGAGGGTAAATCTGCAACTAGACATCAATGGAGGCAAATTGCAAATGGATGTCGGGGATGCAAAGTCTGCAATCAGATGTCGTAGAGGCAATTCTGCAACTTGACAAGCCTGCAGTTGGACACCAACGAGGCGAACCCACAAAAAAAAACAGAAGGATTTTTCTACTTTAATAACCCCCACTTTTGTTTACCTTTAAATCATATATATAATTATTGTATTTACTTTAAAAATTATTTTATACTCTTAACTAAATTTAATGCTCATATATTTTTTTCAAACTTTTTCTCTTAAATTGCTAGTTCAATCTTTATCTCGTAATATATAGTAATAATTCAGTTTGTGATTCTACCGCTTATACTTGATAAATTTTGATTACTAAGCCTATTAATAATTTATTAAAGTATCTATTGACTATGTTTCTCTTTATTCGTTCCAATTAAATTGTTTTCCAAACTATTTCACAATTAATGACTTAATTTATTTTTCCTTTTCATCTAATACTTTACCTAATATTATTTTTGTATGAAAATTTCTCTCGATCTATCCTATCTTTATGATCACATTTCTTTTCTTATGCTATTTTCCTAGTTTTCTTATTCCGTTCTTATAATTTTTTTTTTGATACTCATAGTTTTCTTATATAGGTTTACCATGTCTTCCACAGTACATAACTACTTTCTTTCTTGGTATTGACATTTTTTCCATGTACAATAATGATATTTTTCTTTGGTGTGTACAAAATAAAACTTTTTTCCTAGTGAATTTTGATGACAGAACTGTTCGGGGGGGGGGGGGGGAAGGGAGAGTGTAACACCCCGCAAAATTGAGTAATGACAAAATTTTTCTCATGTGTTACACAAGTGTATTTTGTACCGTTATGAGTAATATTCGTAACGTATTTTTATATAAATGTCATAATCTGATTATTTATATGATTTCTATTTTCTCAAAACTCATTTCAATCATATTTTTAGCCAACTCGAATATTAATTTTAATTTTTGTGTTTTTACGTACATTGCACGTGCTTTCAATACACGTGTCGATTACGTAAATTTTACCATTACGCAAAATATCCGTAAAATTATCAAAATAAATATTTTTATATTATATTCCGAGTATTTATAAACATTTTTCCGTTAATCAAATCAATTTCATATTTTGAATATTTGTTTTTATGCATTTCATGCGAAAATTTTAAGCGATTTAGTCCATAAGAATTTTCTAAAAACCATGCATATCTATTCTCATTTTTTAAGTTATTTACTTTGATTTTAAATCCATAAGCCCTAATCTATTTCAAAAGCTCATTAGAAACTAATTGCAAAATAGAAGCCCATGCGAAAATTCTTTATTAAATACACATTTAAATTTGTCACCACACTTGTCATGTAACAAATATATACATTGGATTATAAACAAATTAATGAAGTGTGTGCATGTGGTGTGCACGTGCACGTGTGCAACATAAGAGCCATAAGTTAGGCTGGCCATAGGTTAGAATGGGGAGTGGGTATTTATGTAGGGTAGTGGGGGTCTTTTCATCTACCTAAATGACCGTATAAATAGCCCCTCCTATTTCATGAAAAATTCACAAGAAAAAAAAGAAAGAAAAAAAAAGGGAAAGAGTGGCTTGAGTTCTTGCTTGGAGGAATGAGAGCTTTCGGTGCTTGCTAAGGAGGAGAAGGAGGTCTCATTCTTGTTGGAGCTAGGAGTTCATACTTCTTTTGCAACAATAAGGTGGGTGACTTCTTAAACTTTCTAAAATATAGTAGTATGCATGTGTAGAAAAATTGATGTATAAAATTTATTAGACATATGAGTTGTGGTTAATTTTGTGATGATGTTATTTAGAATGTTTAATAGATATGATTATGAAAGGAAATGCATGCTAGTTAAAAGAATGTCATGTAGGTAAGTTGAAATGATTTTGTTTAGGTGCATGGTAATACATCATGATTAGATTAAATGTGGATAAAAAATTGTACTTAAAGTTGCTAATTCATGCAAAGAAAGTTATTGTTTTTAATATTAGTTGCACTTCAGAAAATCACGTTCAATAAAATAATTGGAATCTAGAGCTAAAACTTTTATGAGAGCATCTTGTATATGTCAGGAGCATTTCTTTAAAATTTCATAAGATTTGGAGGTCGTTTACTATTTTAATAAAATCTAAATTTAGGACTAGTTGGCAGTCGACTAGTTGCTGGAAATCTGTACACATTTCGGTTTTTTATAATTTCAGCATCGTCAATCAAGTAATTTGAGAAAAGTCAGAACTGAGAACTTGTAGTAGGCTCGCTAACCTTTATGTAAAGTGTAAGAAATCAAATTTTCACAAAGAACTGCATTTATAATGAATTTTACAAGACTATACAAGTGGCGGTATTTCAGTAATTCGACCCTACTGTAGACTTCGAAGGATTCAGTGTTATAGATACCATATTTTGGAGAAACTTATAACTAAGAAATTGTAGTAAACTTGTATACTTTTATTTTTATCCAAAGAACACAAAGTTTTGTGAAGTATATAATTTTCTATGATTTTACCAGAAGCATGAACTGCAGTTTTCTAGTTTTGAACTTATTGTTTTGCAAATGAATTTAGATGAAGTAATTTAAGATGATTCTAAACTACAAAGTTATAGTAGAATCTTTTATGAAAGTAATGAATCTATCTTTTGAAGAGAATTGAGATTTATAATTGAAATATGATTGAATATGAAAGGAGTTTTATTGATCAAAATGACCTTCATATTTTATTCTTGAAGAATAAATATATGTGAAAAGGAGTTTTTGTTAATCAAAGAGACTTGGTAATGAATTGTTGGTTGTGTGATCAACCAAGAAGTGTATATTTCATGATTGGTAAATGAGAATGAATGAAAGAATTTGAATGAAATATGAATAAAGGAACATGAGTTATAAGGGTATGAGTACCCCAAGTTGTTGAACATGAAAAGATTTTGATTCTAGAGGTTTAGTGAGACTCAGGTACTGGCAAAAGTAATGGAAATGATTATTAATTTTGAGAAAGGGCCAGTATGGGCTATCGTTCTCGGTATTTTTGGGTAAGTTCGGTAAAGGGGTAAGCTAGCTCTAGTGATATTATTTATTCATGTTTCAAACTTAAGAATAGGCACTAAGGGGGAGATGTAATAAAACTTGGGCAAACATAAGTGGGGTGCGTCTATATAGTTGGGCGGTGGATTTCGAGACTATAGACCCAGTCAGGCAATGGATTCCAGGACTGTGGTTGCTTGCGTAGCGAGACGAGCCTCAATTAAATCCTGGATTACGATTGATCGGGCGGTAGATTCCGGGATCATGATTTGTCAGGCGGGTAGGAGGTAGATCTCCAATATATTCCAAGGATAGAGCGGCACTTGCGGGTTGTTCACACGACGAGGATTCTGTATAGTCGGACGGTGGATTCCGGGATTGAAATCCGTACTCATGGAATGTCTAAACCTTATTTTGTTACCGTAGTAGGATTTCATGGCGAGGGATTTCATCCTATAATGTGGAGTACGTAGGTGCTTGCCCTCGAACCTATGTCGGATGGGGTGCATAGAATCTGAACAAGTATGCATTCATGTCATTGTAGTATGACATCTGCATTAGGCATTAAGTCATATCATACACTGACATTTTTAGGATAGTCACTCTTTACACTTTTATATGCATTCAAGTTTGTGATTGTTAAAGTAAGAAAATCGTTATAATACATCATAGAGAGGATTGCTGTTTATAACATTGCATTGGTTTTAATCAACTGGCGTGCCCACAGATTTTCAGTGCAGGGCTTGATTGGATTGGTAAGGACTTAAAGCAGGTTGATGATAAATATTATATTCATGATTAAATCTGCTGATATTAGAGTTGTATTTCATGTTGTATTTTACATAACTTCCGCTGTGTAACTCTGTAATAAACATTGTTGTGTAATAAAAAGTTTTTAATTTCCTTGTAAAATTGTACGAATTGAAGTAAAAGATCATGTTGAACTACGAATTACTGAATTACATGTAATTGGAATTCGGGGTGTTACTAGTGGTATTGGAGCAAATTTCAGTAAGTAGTACAAATTACAAGGACGACACATTAGGGTGGACATTAGAGTGTGACTGTCAGTCTGGAGTCATGAATGATGAAGTTATTGAACTTGCATTCATAATACTCTTCTCATATACATTGATTGGATATTGTATGAGAGCATGTTTTTTCTTGGTATCAGAGTGGCGCAACAGAAGCGTGGTTGGTTTGAACCTACATTCATGATACCTTACACATGGACACACTTCTCTCTTAAAAATTTTCTTCGTGGATTTTCATCGTAATACTTTTCATTTCAAAAAAAATAAAAATCAAAGGATTATTTTCTTATACTATTGATTCACTTTGGTATTTACAACCCTTAGTCTAAATCTTTAAGATTGACTTACTCGTTTTCTTTCTGATGTTTCTTTTATGCGCTTTCACATTACATATTACTCTTGCTTATTCTATTTTGAATCACTACTTATTAAATTACTATTAAAACTATCATTTTCCTTGTTATTATTTCTATTGTATTTTGAATTTTGATTTTATTTTTACATTCACTATACAAATACTTTGATTTCACGGGAAATTGTCAGAATTTCAAGTAAGGGACAAAGTGCTGTAGTTCGGAGAAAGATTGTGTGTACCTGATTAGTCAGAATTGAAGGAGAGCATTCTACAGGAGGCACACACTACTCTATTGTCAGTACATCCAGGGAATACCAATATGTATAAAGATATTAAGCAGCATTTCTGGTGGTCGGGAATGAAGAGGGATGTAGCAGAGTTCGTAGGAAGATGTGTGACTTGTCAGTAGATCAAGGCAGAAAATCAAACACCCGGAGGTTTACTACAGCCATTTTCTATTCCGGTGTGGAAATGGGAGAACTACAACATGGATTTCATCACTGGGCTACCTCAAAGTACTTAAGGGAATGATGAGATTTGGGTAATAGAGGATCAACTAACCAAGTCTGCTCATTTCTTGGCGATGAAAATCACCTGGTCGATGGAGAAGTTGGTAGTATTGTACATCGGGGAGATCGTGAGACTGCATGGCATTCCTGTGTCGATTGTTTCAGTTCGAGATGCACGGTTCACATCACACTTTCGAAGGAGCCTTCAGACAGCTTTGGGAACCCCGACTGATTTCAGTACTGCTTTCCATCCTTAAATTGATGGACAGACTGAAAGGGTAAATCGTGTGTTGGAGGACATGTTGAGGTGCTGCATGATGGATTTTGGCAGAAACTAGGAGTGACACTTAGCTCTTGTAGAGTTTGCCTACAATAACAATTTTCAGACCAGTATTGGCATGACACCATATGATGCTTTGTACGGGAGGAAGTGTAGAACGCCGGTGTGTTGGTATGAAGTGGGGGAAAGGTAGATGTATGGGCCGGAGATAGTACAACAGACCTCAGAGAAAATAGAATTGATCTGGAAGAGACTGGTCGAGGCACAAAGCAAAGAAAAGAGCTATGCAGATAATCGGAGAAGGAATTTGAAATTCGAAGAAGGTGACTTTGTCTTCTTGAAGGTATCTCCGACGAAGGGAGTGATCCGATTTGGGAAGGGAGGAAATTTAGCTCCAAGGTATATATGACCATATAAGATACTGAAGAGGAATGAGAAGACAACTTATCGGTTTGAATTACCGGAAGAACTAGCCCAAGTGTACAATGTCATTCGTGTGTCCATGTTGTGAGGCTACATTCCAGATCCAAATCATCACTTACCAGAAGTACTAGAAGGTCTATAGATAAACTTGAGCTACAAGGAGCGTCCAGTGAAGATCGTGGATAGACGAGAAAATGTTTTGAGGAACAAAACTATACCCATGGTCAAAGTAATGTGGAGGAATCAGCTAGTTGTGGAAGCAACTTGGGAATCGGAAGAGTAGATGATGAGTGAATATCCCGAACTTTTTACTTAAAACATTGTATTTTTTTTTAATTCTTTTCCTTACTCTTTAAGCGTAGTTCTGAGAACCAAGCTATTTCAAGGAGGGGGTGTTGTAACATCCCCGAAAATATTTATTTTTAATATTTTCTTTCGCACGTACTTTGCACGTAACTTTGTAAACGTGCCGATTAATGAAATTCTCCTGAGTCATGGAAATTTTCCTCTCATTTTACAAGTCGCAAATGTGTGGTTTATTTTTTTTCAACTAGATTTAAATCTATATTTTGTAACACATTAAAACTATTATAAATTAAAGCCCCTAATTATTATGTGCGCATTCAAAGTGCATGAACTCTCATTTAAAATTTTAGATAAACTAGTACACATTACAATGTGTAACATACACACCTAATTTAATTAAAAACTAATAATAAAATTGTATGAAGAAGTGTGCACACATATAAGGTGCACGTGTACGTGCTCATCTTTCCTTGTTGGCCGGCCAATGTGAGAGGGGGGAGAGTGGGTGAGTTAGTGTGTGAGTGGGGAGCTCTTTTAGGAAGTGGAAAGCTATTATAACCACTCACTATTTCACCCTATAAATACCCTCTCACTTTAGCCATATAGGGACACAAATCAAATCAGAAAAAAGAGAGAGAGAGTCAAGGAGTGCTCTTGGGAATCTAAGGAGGAGTGGAAGGCCTACGATTTTTTGGAGTAGGGCTTGTTGGAGCACTTTGCTAGGAGACTCTACCACTAGGAATCCCTTGTACTTCTAAATTTTAGTAGATTGTGCTTGATTAGCCTGACATGTGTAGATGCTAATTTAATTGGGGTGTATAAGTGTAGAAGTTTTCTAGAATTTTAACTATGCACTCTTAGTCATAGTTAGTATGTGAATGTGTGGGATTTTCGTTATTTTCTAATATGTTAGTAATTTTGCATGTTAGAAATATGTAGATGGATAATGAAATTGGCATGTGTGTGTAAAGTAACATCTCTAGCAAAATTTAATAGTACATGCTTAATTATAATCATGTACAGTAGATAATTGAATTAATGTATGTGTATGAGTTTTGTAGAATGCTTTTCTAGTGGAGTTATAAAATAAGCCCATGGAATTAAATTTCTCTATATACAATGTAGTAATGTAAAAACTCTCCAAAAATGTAGTTGTATAGTGAACAATAAGTTATATAGTTCAAGTTGTAGAACTATGAACAATTCATGCAAGTTGGGTAATAATTTCCTTATACTTTTGGGAATACATTGTTATAAGATTTATTTTCGGGCTAATACACTAATTTTGAAGGACCTTATTCTCTGGAAATGATAAAATAATAATAATGCGAAGTTAATGAGAGATCAAAGTTTAATAAAATTTAGAAACAGAGAGTCGATTAGAAGATTCATGATAGTAATATAATCAGTCGTGTAGGCTTGATAGCTTGGTCTTAGTGTGTGGGTGTGGGCGTTATGAACAGCGACCTGTGGTCGCAGGGTTCGAGCTCCACTGGGGGTCTTCCTTTTTTTTGAAAACTCTGAGAAAGTATCAAACAGTAAGCAAAAACATATAACAAAATTGTGTTTAGAGTTTTACACCAACAGTGAGTTAGCAAGTTGGTTATTGGGTGCACTTTGGGTTGCGGTTTGGGTTTGCTGTGCGCCTGGGTTCGATCCCGGGTGTACACATATTGTTTTTTTAATTTCTTGGGCTTTTCATGTTTCAAAAAATAGGAGAAAATTGTAGAAATATTTTTAAAATATTATTAGAACATTTGGAAATAATTCTACACTATTTTTGAGATGTATTTTGGAGATTTAAAAGTTACATTAGACAAGGTACTAGATGAATCTAGTTTCTAGTCAAAATTTGAGGGTGTTTGTTTATGTTAAAATGATTTAAAATTTCGGGAATGGAATACAATTTTAGGAACTCATGCAGAGGGTGCTATACGTGAAATTATGAGATAATAAACGCAAGAATTTGAAATATTAATCAAGCGATGTTTTGTAAGGGGTTTATCAATTAAAAAGTTGTTGAATATTGTTAAGTGACAAATCAAAAATGTTAACTGAGTGTTTGTCTACAAGAAATTGATTATTCGTACTATTATAAGTGTCCATTTACATTGAGATGATAAACATAAAGAGAATAGAAAAAGAAAAAATGATGAATAATGAATGAGATGTGTACGATGAGGTTAGATGTGACCTATATGATCTTTTGATTGAGATGGTTGTTTGCTCTAGAGTGAGCAGGACCCAAAATACCGGCAGGTTGTGATATATGGAATTTGAGAAGTAGCCAGTGTGGGTTAACTTTCTCTTTGAGAAGTAGCCAGTGTGGGATAACATTCTCAGTGTTTTGGTTTAAGCCTGGTGGGTAAGCTAGCTCTAGGTCTTATAACTATAGTTTAAACTTAAGGACATGCACTAATTGGAGATATGATGAAACAAGAGCAAATGTGAGTATGAGGGCTCCAGGATGATCCGCGGAGCGAGACAATCCTCAGTATTCTGGGACATTCGATGAAATAGGCCCCAGAATGATCCGCGGAGTGGGATTGATCTCTAGTATTTTGGGACGATGGATGAAATAGGCCCCAGGATGATCTGCGGAGTGGGATTGATCTCCAGTATTCCAGGGACGAGAACCAATACTTGCAGAGTGTCTAAATCTCGTAGTAGTCATGGTAGTAGGTTTTTATGCGAGGGATTAAACTCTATATTGTGGAGTACGTTAAGGGCTTGCCCTTGGACCTATGTAGTATGAGATGCATAGAATCCGAACAAGTATGCATTAGTGTCATCGTAAGTATAAATGGTTGCATTAGGCATTAAGTTCATATCATACACTGACATAATTAGAATAATCATTTTTATGTTTTATGCATTCAAGTTTGTGATTGTTAAGATAATGAAATCGTTGTATTATAGCATTAATGCGTCAGCTGTATGCAACTGGTGTGCCCATAGTTTCCTAGTTGCAGGAATGGATTCGGCATGGACTTGAAGTCACTGTGATGGGTTAACATAAGATTGAAGAGTTTCCATTATCATATGTTGCATTGTATTTATTTATTTCCGCTGTGCTATTGTAAAGAACAATGTTGTAAATGAAAAAAAGTTTTAAATTCCTTGTAAATTTCTACGATGTTGAAGTAAAATATCATGTTTGTGCTACGAATTACATGTATTTGGAATTTGGGGCGTTACACCGGTAGCGGAGAATAAATATTTGCACTTAAGTATTATTGCATCCGATACCCTACGGTTCCAACAATTTTTGCACTTAAGTACATGAATAAATATTATATTTACACATCTATCTTCAACAGTTACTATTTACATGTATATCCCTTTAACCCTATTATTCAAATTCCATATTTTTTGGGGGTATTTTTAAACGGGTCCGGGTCCGGGTTGGATCAATTTTGAGAGGACCCTAAAGTGCATCGGGTCTTATTTTAGGATCTAGATTCGGACCCAGAAGTGCACCGGGTCTTATTTTAGGACTCGGACCCGGACCCAGAAGTGCATTGGGTCGGTTCGGTTCAATGCCGAGTTCGGGTATCGGGTAAATGTGACAACGCTACTAATGAGGGTGAAAATTTCTGTTGTGGATCTCGAGGTTCCTGATACCAAGATAACATCCTATGAGCAGCTACAGGCCCAGAAACAACTCCTGGGCCGTTCACAGGCCCACCACCCCAGCTCAACCATCAAGGAAGAGTTGACCAGCTGCTTATGGCTGGTGATCAAATCCCCTATAATCAGGGGATCAGTTGCTCAATCACATCTCTAATCCACGAGATCTATAGGCAGCTGAGGAATCTTCCCCTAACAGATTCCTACTGGCCTATAAATAAAGGTTGACCTCCACGGTTACCAGGTAATGAATCTTTACCCATTAAACCCTACCTTTACATCCCTTGGTTACTGACTTAATCATTGGTGGGCCTGTCGCCGGGAATACTCCCAAATTTTTAGGCTTTTTGTATGTGTTTAGTGGTTGACAATCACCACCAGATCCACATAATCCAATCACACATCAGCCCCACATCAGGATCAGATCTATGGCTGAGATCTGTGTTCTCCATCCAAAAAAATAACTCATCATCTGTTGCTTACACACCAGAAAATAATAGCATCAAATTCGCACCATCTGGTGGAACTCACAAATCCAACCTCATACCCCAGGTCCGACCACGTAGCTGCCTTCTCCCATGGCCTCCAAGGCTAAGAAGATCGCTACCGCGAGGCATCATTTTGACCCCTTGTCACGCCCCGCTTCCCAAAATTATGGAACACGAGTACATGACATTGGCCCAGCGAATGATTAATGTCACCCATAAGCTGTTTATCTGATCAACTCAATAATATAATCAATACAGAACAATTGTGCAGGCAATAATAATAATCTCATGAACAATAATACTTGGAATAAAGCAATAAAAATATCCAAATATAATAATAATCCAATCCAAATAATAACAAGTCTCAATACATTAAGTTCAATAAAACGATAAGCAATTAAAAAGCATTAAATCTTCAGAATATTTGTTCTCCAATCCCAGTAGGAAATTCTCCATCAACACCTATGAACACTTCATCTAAAAAGAGGAGGAAAATTGTCCTCAGATCAAGTCATGGACAGAAAGTAGAGAAAGCAGAGAACAATGGAACAACGGTATAATAATGAATTCAATGGATCAATAGGAATCAACAACAGGGGACGATAACAATAATCAATATCCCGGTTGTCGATGCAATGGCTATAAACAATGATTCAATATTCAGTAACAATAATCAATGATCAATATCAATAATACTTAGCCAACATTCGATATCAATAGGAACAATAATGAACAATATGTAATGTCGATGTGATGCAATTCTTATGTCTATTAATGATTTTAATCCTAACTAATGCATGTACTACTGTGTTCCATATGTTCCATACAACAGGTTCGATGCATACATACAATTTCGTTTAGACTCAAGTGGAAGATTCTATAGATCATGTACACCGCACGATAACGGTATTTGCAGCATTGGTGCACACTGGTTGGCTCAATAACAATAAAACAATACACGATCAATTAGGATATTGTGTCAGTAATCCAACAATAAACTGATACATTAACAATAGCCAACACACAATATTTTGGGAAACATGGCCCACACTTCAGTGTACAGTCACTATATCAACTACTCCAGTCAATCCCTTAAACCTTGACTTATTAATTATTATATTAATGTAACAATACAATATTCAATTATGAGACATAAGATGAACGATAATAACAACAGGGAAACAATAGGATGGTAACATGAAGTAGGAAAATTAGAATGATGACAATAACTCATTAGAATCATGCAATATATCATACACACTTCGATTCATGCAATACTACGATATAGGGATAATTAAATTAAAAAAACTGAAAACTGAAATTCTAGACAGCAAGAGTAGTCTGTAGAAAAATGTAATTTTCTGCTACTACAGAAATCAAAAACTGAATCCGCCAGAAATTCTAGAAACTAGACTTCCAAATGAATCCAACGCATATTTAAATTTCAAAATTCGACAACAGTAGCTAGGTCAAACACAGCGTTCTTTATAGATTTTATGTTTAGGCAGAATTTCGTCATTAAGTTATTATAATTTTAGAAACGGCAAAAACTCAATATTAAATTCATTAAAAATATTTTTAAACTCCTAAACATGTGAAGTAACAATCTGGAAATTTTCAGAGCAAAATATTATAATTTGATAAGTCTTTTAACCGTTTAAACATGAAACATATAAGAATCTGATAATCTGGAAATAAAAACACAGTTGTAGTAAAACGGGCATAACTTTTGCTACACAACTCGGAATTCAGAAATTCAAGATGCTTTGGAAACTAGAAAGATAAGGCTACAATTCTTATTCAAAAAGTTATTCATTTTAAGATCATTTACTGAGTCAAAAATAGTAGATAACATATGGCCAGCTAGCAAGATACATGTTTTAGGATATTTTTCATGAAATAATTTAATTAAATATGATGGGTATCAATTCTATTAGTCGATAAATTTCTCAATCAGCATGATGGGTGTAATAAAAAGATGAATAAAATTAAAATACACTCATACATCAATTTATCATCAACAAATATCAATCGATCAACCACATACAACATAGCAATTCTTTTTACAATAATTTATTTGTGTGATAATTATATGAACAATCCTATTATCAATTCTATATGCACACATGAAAGATTCAATCTTTGGAGTCAAAAGTGGCATGATGTCAAGTAAATTGAGGTTAGCTCGTGTAAACCCTCAATATACCCAACAAAAGAGATGAACAATGTATAATACGATAAATGAAGGGATCTACTTGCAAGAGTTTCAACAAAACTTGAATTTGATGCAATTAACAATTCAAAAGGAAGTGACTTGCCTGTTAGACGGTAAATTCGAATATGCAAGAATAACGGGATGAGAATCTTGGGCGACGAAACACGAACGGAGCACAGAAGCACGTGCGCTCTACGTGCAACACCAATACTCAGCAAAAGAACTCCAAAACAAAAAAATCCAATTCCCAAACACCAAACAGCAAGTACAACCAACCCCTAAGCCCCTAAAATAGCAAACACCCACAATTGCCAACAGTAAAACTCCACTTGTCAACAAACAGAAAATAGCCAAGAGGGAGATCTCCACAGCAAACAACCCACAATCCAGTTCTTCTCTTCTCAACCAAGTTGACGGAGAGGGAGAGAGATAGAGAGTGAGAGAGAGAGAGAGCGGCTCGATGGCGACTGGTGATGAGGGGTGCTCAGGGGTGTCGCGGACGGCGGTGCTAGCAGTCGAGGAGCGACACAACCACGAGGACGGCGGGGGAAAGCTGTGCTATGTTTCTTCACCGAAACAGAGGAGCAGCGGAGGGAACAGGGGAGGAGGTAGGGTAGTCGACGTTGATAACTACGGGGATGAAGGTGATGGACGAAGTCGATGAAGGTGAGGGACGACAATAGTGGTGGCTTCGGTGGGGCAAGCTCGAGGGTGGTCTGAGCGGTTGATGGGTTCAGGGGATCGATGACGATGGAGGATGAAGACGAGGCGGAGGTTGGTCGAGGGGGAAGAGGATAAGGATGACGGGAGTTGGCTGAGGTGATGGCGACTCGATGGGTTCTGGGGTCGAGATTGGGGTGAGTAGATAGAGGATGGGGGGTCGCCGAGGGGACAGGGCGTCGACGAGGTGCAATGGGATGGAAAAGAGCACAGGGGATGACGGGGATGAGGACAGTGGCAGGAGGTTGCAATAGTAGAGCTTCGAGGTGAGTGGGTTGGGTTCGACTGGGGAAGAAGAAGGGTAAAGACGGGGGGTTTTAAGAGGGGAGGAGGGGGGGTCTGTACAGTAAGGGCGGCTAGGGTTAGGTTAGGGGTAGGTTTAGGTTAAGGTTTTAATTAGGATTAGTATATATAAGGAAAAGTGTGGGTTATTGGGTATTGGGTTTGGGATCCAGTAAGAGTGGGTTTAAAGGGTATGGGTTTAAATCCAATAACAAAATGGGCTATAGGGTTTAATATATATATATATGGAAAAGTGTGGGTTATTGGGTATTGGGTTTGGGATCCAATAAGAGTGGGTTTAAAGGGAATGGGGGATTGGGGTTATTGGGTATTGGGTATTGGGTTTGGGATCCAATAAGAGTGGGTTTAAAGGGTATGGGGGTATGGGTTTAAATCCAATAACAAAATGGTCTATAGGGTTTAATACACACACACACACACACACACACACACACACACACACACACACACATACACACACACACATTAATTCAGATCGTGAAATACATATAAAATGGAGCATGTTCGGGCTTAAGACAAATTAATAATAATGATGATGATGATGATGATAATAATAATAATAATAATAATAATAATAATAATAATAATAATAATAATAATAAAACACAAAGAAAGCTATCAAGTGGCTCTCCTACTATCCCCCCAAAATTAAAGGCCCAGATCTAACCTCACAAAACACATTTCCCTACCCCCCCCCCCCCCCAAATAGTTTCCCCCCAAAACTCAAATTCAAGCCCCCCACCCACCTAAAACAACTTCTTTATTTATTTAATTATTTCTCTCTCTTTTCTATTGAAAAAATTAAGAAAATAAAAAATTTAAAATTATAAAAAAAAAAAAAACTAAAGAACTAAAAAAATTAAAAATTTAAAAAATTTTAAAATAATTCAAAAAATTCAAAAACTTATAAAAAGTTATAAAAAATTACAAAAAAATTTAAAAAATTTTTAAAAATTAAAAAATTAAAATTTTTTTAATTTAAAAAATTTAAAAATTATATAAAAAATTTAAATCAAATTTAAATAAATTTTAAATTTTAAAATAATTTAAAATTCAAATATTTGATAAATTGGAGATTTTGAGATTTTGAAAATTTGAAAATCTCAAAGCAAATCCAAATTCAAATCCAATGTCGAACCCTAATCAAGAGGTCGTTGCCGATATCTAATCCACTGCTAATTCTGTATCGGTGACTCCTCTCCACCAAATCGAGCGCGAATATCATGCGACTCCGTATCGGCGACTCCCCTCCAGTGAATCGAGAGCCTCTATATGCGATGCGACGACTCTAATTTCATCTTATTGACCGAATTCTCATTCTAATTTTTAATTTTGTGTGTGCAGGGGATTACTCAGTTTTTTGCAGACTCGAATTTTGTGTGTGCATGAGATCTAAGTTCAGAGAGGTATGGTTGTTTTATTTTTGGGTTTAAAAATTTTTAATTTGGTGATTTATTTGATGAGTTTTTTGTTGGTTTTGATTTAAGGTGTATGCAAGTGAGAGATGGATTATTTGGTGGCCTTAATTTGAGCTTCCAAACCATAGCAGGACAGGTAAGCTAACTAGCAATATAAAATAACATGGCAAATATGCAACATTAATTTCTTTACTACAAGAAAAATTCTGTCGCCAAGTGTTCCCTTCACTGAAACCATGGATAACATACTATATAAGAACATTTAGTGTATGTTTGGATATATAGGATTGGGATGACTGGAGTTTACTAGTGAAGGGTGCAAACTCTCTGCTCAAGAAAGCTAAAGTAAATTTTTTATTTATCCATTTTGATTTTTTTTTTTATAAATGTGCAATAGGGAGCAAAGTGGAGATAAAACAAATGATTAGCTTGGATTAGAGTTTTGAGAACTTCGTGTATTTCATTTTGGTTGAAATAATAATAATAAGAGGTATTTCAATTGCAAACTGAGTCTCAGACAAACAAATGTTTAGATTATTGGTATTGTAGATACCTTCACACCTGCACTTGCGTTACCATTGTATTTAAACCTGCTCATAGTGGTTATGGAATAAGAGTAAGCTCTATAAAACCTATATGAATGTCCTTGGATAACTATAACAAGCATCTAAAGTGATGCTGAAGTTAAAAAAACTCTATGTAGTGTTTCTAACAAACTATATGCATTCCAGGTAAGTTCAAGCTAATGATCAAGAAGGCAATGGTTGAGCTTAAAGGTAGATATACCGCTTCCTCATATAATATGTTTGCTACTTCAATTAATTTGCTGGACCTCCAAAATTATTTTATATAATCAAACCAGGTGCACCGTTCCGAAGACGTGCCGTAGGCACGTGTCAATGGGCAAATCTAGTAAGATTATATAACAACATATAAATTTATTAAAATAACCTAAATAGCAATAGTACATTTGATTTGGCTCAAATATATATAGCCGATAAAAAAGAACTAAAATTAAAATATACCATTATTCGAAATAAATATAGTTTTCGATAGAAAATGCTTTAATAAAAGATCTGAAACGAATTTAGCACAAAATAAATTTATAAAAATCAAATTATTAAGAAAATACACCGAAAATACTTATTGTCGGGAATGGGGGTTACAATCCTACCCACTTTACAACAAAATTTCATCCTCGAAATTATCTTAGGCGGTACTTAGGACAAGGTAAAAGAAAACTTATGAAATAACAAAACTGGGAATAAAGGGATAAGAGGCAAAATTGTGGCAACACTATAATAAGAAAGCTCACGGATACGTATTGGAGCGATCTAGAATGATGTTGAATAAAGATTCAATGAAAAATGACAATTGCCATTGAATAAATAAGGAAATAAGTAATGCAAAGAGGGAGGAGAACAAGAGAATCCTCGGATCTGTGGGATATGGGCCCTCCACGCTTTCGCTGCACTACTCTGATGGTGAAGCTCCAAGTTGTATTCATGTCGTTGCAGATCGAGTGATGCCGATCGACGGACCAAGCAGAAATGAAAAGAAATGATACCACCAGAATCAAAAGAATATGGGTACAAAAGAATAAAATCATACCCAATAAGAAATCAAGGAATGGAAGGGACAACCGACAATAAGGAATGAAGGAACTGAATGTGAAGGGATCAAAGAGGAATCAAACAAGACTAGTTTCCAGATTGTTGGTTATCAATTGTTCATGTGATTCCTGTATTGCACATACTGTTGAGTCAAACCGATAAAAACCGAAATCTTGATTAATATATCAATCAAAGCCAAACTTCCTTTCATTAGTCACGTTTGACTGATATATTATCCAAATCTGGGCTCTGATACCACTAAAACCTTGTTATGCCCCGCTTCCCAAAAATATAGAATACGAGTACATGACATTGGCCCAGCAAATGACTAACATCACCCATAAGCTGTTTATCCGATCAACTCAACAATATAATCAATATAGAATAATTGCATAGACAATAATAATAATCTAATGAACAATAATACTTTGAATGAAGCAATAAAAATATCCAGATACAATAATAATCCAATCCAAATAATAACAAGTCTCAATACATTAAGTTCAATAAAACGATAAGCAATTAGAAAGGATTAAATCTTCAGAATGTTTGTTCTCCATTCCCAGCAGGCAATTCTCCATCAACACCTGTGAACACTTCATCTAAAAAGAGGAGAAAAATTGTCCTTAGAGCAAGTCATGAATAACAAGTAGAGAAAGCAGGGAACAATGGAACAACGGTCTAATAATGAATTCAAGGGACCAATAGGAATCAATAACATGGGACGATAACAATATTCAATATCACGGTAATCGATGCAATGACTATAAACAATGATTCAATATTCGGTAACAATAATCAATATTAAATATTAATAATACTTAGCCAACATTCGATATCAATAGAAACAATATGAACAATATGCAATATCGATGTGATGCAATTCTTAAGTCTATTAATCATTTTAATCCTAAATAATGCATGTACTACTGTGTCCCATATGTTTCATGCCACGGTTCGATGCATACATACAATTTCGTTTAGACTCAATTGGAAGATTCTATAGATCGTACACGACACGATAACGATATTTGCAGCATTAGTGCACACTGGTTGGCTCAATAACAATAAAAGAATACATGATCAATTTGGATATTGTGTTAGTAATCCAACAATAAACCGATAAGAATAACAATAGCCAACACACCATATTTTGGTAAACATGGCCCACACTTCAATGTACAATTACTATATCATCAACTACTCCAGTCAATTCCTTAAACCCCGACTTATTAATTATTTTATTAATGCAACAATACAATATGCAAATATAAGACATAAGATGAACGATAATAACAACAGGGAAACAATAGGATGGTAACATGAAGTAGGACGATTAGAATGATGACAATAACTCATTAGGATCATGCAATATGTCATACACACTTCGATTCATGCAATACTACGTTATATGAATAATTAAATTAAGAAAAACTGAAAAGTGAAATTCTAGACAATAAGAGTAGTCTGTACAAAAATGCAATTTTCCGCTACTACAAAAATTGAAAACTGAATCCGTCAGAAATTCTAGAAATTAGACTTCCAAACGAATCCAACGCATATTTAAAGTTCAAAATCTGACAACAGTAACTAGGTCAAACACATCATTCTTTACATGTTTTATGTTCAGGCAGAATTTCGACATTAAGTTATTATAATTTTAGGAACAGAAAAAACTCAATATTAAATTCTTTAAAAATATTTATTAAACTCCTAAACATGTTAAGTAACAATCTGGAAATTTTCAGAACAAAATTTTATCATTTGATCAGCCTTTTAACCATTTAAACATGAAACATATAAGAATCTGATAATTTGGAAATAAAAACACATCTGTAGTAAAACGGGTATAACTTTTGCTACACAACTCGGAATTCAGAAATTCAGGATATTATGGAAACTAGAAAGATAAGGCTACAATTCTTATTCAAAAAGTTATTCATTTTAAGTTCATTTACTGAGTCGAAATTAGCAGACAACAGACACCCAGTAAACAAGATACAGGTTTTAGGGTATTTTTCATGAAATAATTTAATTAAACATGATGGGTATCAATTCTATTAGTCGATAAATTTCTCAATCAACATGATGGGTGCAATAACAAGATGAATAAAATTAAAATACACCCATACATCAATTTATCATCAACAAACATCAATCAATCAACCACATACAACATAGCAATTCTTTTTACAATAATTTATTTGTGTGATAATTATATGAACAATCCTATTATCAATTCTATATGCACACATGAAAGATTCAATCTTTAGAGTCAAAAGTGGCACGATGTCAAGTAAATTGGAGTTAGCTCGTTAAACCCTCAATATACCCAACAAAAGAGATGAACAATGTATAATACGATAAACGAAGGGATCTACTTGCAAGAGTTTCAACAAAACATGAATTTGATACAATTAACAATTTAAGAGGAAGTGACTTGCCTGTTAGGCGGTAAATTCGAATATGCAAGAATAACGGGATGAGAATCCCGGGCGACGAAACACGAACGGAGCACGGAAGTACGTGCGCTCTACGTGCAACACCAATACTCAGCAAAAGAACTCCAAAACAACAAAATCCAATTCCCAAACACCAAACAACAAATAAAGCCAACCCCTAAGCCCTCAAAATAGCAAACTCCCACAATAGCCAACAACAAAACTCCACCTCTCAACAAACAGCAAACAGCCAAGAGGGAGATCTCCACAGCAAACAACCGATAACCCAGTTCTTCTCTTCTCAACCAAGTTGACGAAGAGAGAGAGAAAGAGAGAGCGGCTCGATGGCAACTGCGGGCGATGACTAGCGACGAAGGGTGCTGGGGGGTATGGTGGACGGCGACGCTAGTGATCGAGGAGCGACACAGCGACGAGGACGGCAGGGGGAAGTTGTGCTTTGTTTCGTCACCGAAGTAGAGGAGCAGTGGAGGGAACAAGCGAGGAGGCGTGGTGGTCGGCGTTGATGACTGTGGGGATGAAGGTGATGGACGAAGTCGATGAAGGTGAGGGACAGCAATGGCGGTGGCTTCGGTGGGGCGAGCTCGAGGGTGGTCCGAGCGGTTGATGGGTTCAGAGGATCGATGACGATGGAGGATGAAGACGAGGTAGAGTTTGGTCGATGGGGAAGAGGATGAAGATGAAGGGAGTTGGCTGAGGTGATGTTGACTCGATGGGTTCTGGGGTCGAGACTGGGGCGAGCAGATGGAGGACGGAGGATCACCGAGGGGACTGGGCATCGACGAGGTGCAACGGGATGACGAAGAGCATAGGGGATGAAGGGGATGAGGACAGTGGTAGGAGGTTGCAATAGTAGAGCTTAGAGGTGAGCAGGTTGGGTTTGACTGGGGAAGAAGATGGGGGAAGAAGAGGGGTGAATATGGGGGGTTTTAACCGGGGAGGAGAAAGAGGGGGGGGGGGGTGTCTGTACAGTAGGGGTGGCTAGGGTTAGGTTAGGTAGGTTTAGGTTAGGGTTTTAATTAGGATTAGTATATATAGGAAAAAGTGTGGGTTATTGGGAATTGGGTTTGGGACCCAATAAGAGCGGGTTTAAAGGGTATGAGTTTAAATCCAATAACAAAATGAGCTATAGGGTTTATAAAATATACATATATATATATACATTAATTCGGATAGTGAAATACATATAAAATGGAGCATGTTCGGGCTTAAGGCAAAATATATAATAATATATAACAAAATATAAATTTATTAAAATAACCCAAATAGCAATAATACATTTGATTTGGCTCAAATATAAATAGCCGATCAATAAGAAATAAAATTAAAATATACCATTATTAGAAATAAATATAGTTTTCGATTAGAAAATGCTTTAATAAAATATCCGAAACGAATTTAGCACAAAATAAATTTACAAAAATCAAATTATTAAGAAAATAGACGGAAAATATTTATTGTCAGGAATGGGGGTTACACCCCTCCTCCTCCTCCTCCACATCTGTCCTGCAGCCGTGCGGCCACTTAGGGGTCGAAATGTCATCATGATGAACGTCAACAGAGGCCAGCTCTGAGCGCCTCCCGTTCGGTTGCTCGAAGGACCGAGCGTCTAGTGGTTTTGGACCTCCGAAATTTTATTAACAATCGTCAAGAAGTGCATGACCTCCGTTATCGCCAAAATCGCTCTAGAAACGAAGGACCCTCAGATCATCCTCCGAGCCACAACCGTCACTCATCCCACTTCCGGGAGAGAGAGTGTAGTCTCTCCCAAAGGGATCACCGACCCCCAAATGGCCACGGAGAGGGGGGTCACATGATGAGGGCCGAGTTCCAAGAGTTTCGGAACGAGGTCCTCTAAGCTCTCCCAGGCAGAGCTAGGTTCACTACATTGACAATCCTCATATCGGAGTGACCAAGAAAGAAGAGTCCTACAGGTTGACCATGTAGAGATCTGATTTTGATGACTACAACACAATACACATATTCTATTTTATATATCTCTTACAGTGTGTACTCAACGCTTTCTAGGCTCAAGACCGAGCTACAAGACAAATAAGCTTTCAAGACTCAAGAACAAGATACAAGATAAAGATTACTTAAAGCTTCAAAGATTCTCAAAGTGATCAGCTAAAGAACAAGTTATCAGAACAAAAGAGTGTCTTGTAAATTTATTGTAATATTTGATTTGTCTTAGAAAATTTATAAAAGCCTTGAGACACACACTCACACATCCCGTAGGATTAAAATAAAGAGTATTAAAAATAAAAATGTCAAATTCAAGGTTGTATAAGTTCAGCAGTCAAAGTACCAGTCGACTTACTTCGATAAGCATTCGACTGTTCAAGTACGAAACAAATTGAACTTACTCAAGCTCTAACCAGTCAAATCCCCTTGTAACCTAGTCGACTGTTCGAGCTGCTTCGACAGTTTTCTGAAGTTTAAAATTTGATTTTCAAACTCAAACTTTTTCTGTCGTTTGTCGGCAGTTGATGAACATTTTTCCAACGTTCTTGGAGTTCTTACTCTATAAATAAAGTTCAGAATGAACTTGGAAAAGGTTACCCATTGTTTTTAATCAAGTCCTTGCTTATTTTTGTGAAAAAGAACTCAGGCAAGTACTCTCATTCTCTAGACTTGGTTTTCTAATTTTAGTTTTGCATAACTAAGATTAAGTTCAAGAATGCGATTAGAAGTTGACATATATCCTCTATACAAAAAGAACACAAAAAAATCAAGGCTTTAGGTGGTGTAATCTTCATTTTTTTGTTGTTCACTCTCGGGTTGTGAGAGTGGTCCTCTCGGTTGGAGAGAAGGATTCTTGGTGTAGAGTCAGTGCTACTCTAGGTTGTAGAGTGGGGTCTTGCTCTCTCTGGTGGTGAGAGAGGTTTACGGGTTTGGCATAGCTGTTATCAAAGGTCTTAGGGTATTCTTGTACTTTTTCAAGAATAGTGGAAAATCTCAAGTGGGTTGCTTGGGGACTGGATGTAGGTCGGGAGGATCGAACCAGGATATATCGCCGTGTTAGCATTGTTGATTCTCTGTGGTTTGAATTCTCTAACTTGCAATTTTAATTTCGCTGCACTTTATTGTAATCTGTGTCTGATCAGTCGACTCGTTTCTGTATTAAGTTGACTTAACAGACTTGCTGTTCTTCAGTTGATTAATTATCTTTTATCTGGCGTTTCAGTCAACTGGTATTTCGTTTCAGTCGACTTAGCAGTTGCATCAAGTTTAAATTATTATTTATTTTTTACATAATACTATTTCCCCCTAGTGTTACTTGCCTTGCATACAGGATCCAACACTTAGTATCAGAGCCTGGTTAATCGCAATGACATCTACTTCAAATGCAAATCAATACCACGAAGGTCAATCTACACAAAGGCAACCTCTATTTGATGGAACAAACTACAACTATTGGAAATGTAGAATGAAGATTTACTTACAATCCATCAACTATGAGATTTGGAACACGACCGAGACGGAGTATACAGTGCCTGCTCTTCCCTATGCTCAATGGAATGACGATATGAAGAGTGATACCATGAACAATGCAAAGGCGATGAATGCTCTCTTTTGTGCACTTACCAAAGAAGGATTCAACTATGTGTCAAATGCAACAACGACATTCCAAATATGGCATACTCGAGGTAACACATGAAGGTACAAATAAAGTCAAGGAATCTAAAATTTCTGTTCTTGTTCACAGGTTCGAGATGTTCCGAATGAAGGAGAATGAAAGTGTATCAGAGATGGTAACAAGATTCACCAACATCACAAACTCCCTTGTGGTTCTTGGCAAAACATATACGCAAGCAGAGATGGTGAGAAAGGTTCTTCGTGCTCTTACCCCAAATGGGAAAAGAAGACTACCGCAATTGAAGAAGCAAATGATTTAACACAACTTTCGCTTGAGAATCTTGTGGGAAATCTAATGGCTTATGAACTACAATTGGAGGAGTGCAAGAAGGACTTAGAACCGCAACAAGCCAAAAAGAAAACTCTTGCTTTCAAGGCTATGTCTGAATCAGAAGATCATGAAGATGATGAAGAAGAAATGGCTATGTTCACAAGAAAATTCAAGAAATTTCTTCGCAAAGGTAAATTTAATTCTAGATTAAAGGATACTAATGAACCTCCTACTTGTTTCAAATGCAATAAGATAGGTCACATGAAGAAGGATTGTCCATTGTAGAATGCAAAATCTAAAGGCAAAGTTTCAAACTTCAAGAAGGAAAATTTTACCAAGAACAAATACATGATGAACAAGAAGGCTTACCAAGCAACGTGGGATGATAGTGATTCATCTTCGGAAGAAGACAATGAGGAACCTAATGAAGTTGCAAACGTGTGCTTCATGGCAAATCAAAGCGATGTAAGTTGTAATATTGATTCTAATTATTTGTTAGAAGCTTTTAATGAAAATTTTCAAGAATTAAAAAAAGAGAAAATAAAAGGTAAGAGTCTAGAGAAAGTTAGTCAAACTCTTTTTCAAGAAAATCTTGATTTACAAGTTGAAGTCAAGTCTTTAACTTCTCCTATTTCCAACTTGGATATAGATCTTATATCTCTAAAAAATATTTATGAAGAGATATCTAAGAATGTATCTAAGTTCAATAAGGGAAAAAAGAATTTAAATGAAGTTCTTCAAAATCAAGTTCAATCTGGTAAAATATTTGGACTTGGTTTTCAAAAAATTCTTGAAAAAGGTCATTCTTCTAATAACACTAGTAATAATAAGATTTATTCTGTTTCTAGTGTAAAGAATAAGTTGTATGATTTCTTTGAAAAACCAAAAATTCTTTTTAATCATGAAAATAGAAATTTTTCCAAAAAGTCCTGTCAACTGTCCCCTCAAATAGGTCGCATGTCCAGTAGGATGAAGTCTTATTTAAAAAGATAACATCCTCATATAAGTCGACTAGTTTCACCTTCCAGTCGACTGACTCCACAAAATAGTCGACTGATGGGTAAAAAGAAGTCGACTGGACAGTGCAAAAGTATTTGGGTTCCAGTCAATCTGAGTCTTAATGAAAATGTCTCTTATATAAATTCTTTTGTAAATAATGTTTGTAATTCTGTTAATTTTAAACCTGCATATGGTGATAAATCAAACTCACTTTGGGTTTGGATTTCCAAGCACTAATCTTTCTCGGACCCAATGAAAAGGGTATCATATTCACAAATAATATTTTGTAGGTACCTAAAAGGGAACGATGGATACTTGACAGTGGATTAACTAAACACATGACTGGCCATGCAAACTTGCTTTCTTATAGATGGAGGAACCGTTACTTTTGTTGACAATAACGAAGGAAAAGTCATCAGAATAGGCATGGTTGGTAAGAATACTACTCCTATTATTGAAGATGTATTCTTAGTTAGTCGTTTAAAGCATAACTTGTTAAGTATTAGTCAATTATCTGATAAAAGTTATAAGATAGTGTTTGAAAAAGATGCATGCTTGATTTATGGTTCGTCTTTAAAAAATGTGATTTTTCTAGGTATTAAAAAGAATAACATATATGAACTTTGTTTAAAAATAAATGAGTTTTCGAATGATTTTTGTTTAGTTGTCTCGAACAACGATTCTTGGCTTTGGCATAAAACATTTGGACATGTAAACATGAAAAATATCGCTAAACTTTCTAAGAATAACATAGTTAAAGGACTGCCAAAATTATCTTTTAAAAAAGATAAAATGTGTGATGCATGTCAACTAGGGAAACAAGTAAAATCCACTTTTAAAACAAAGGAAATGATTTCTACTAGTAGGCCTCTCGAATTGATCCATATGGATTTATTTGGTCCTACTAGAGTCGCTTCCTTAAATAAAAGTAGATATGTATTTTTTTTAGTAGATGATTTTTCAAGATTTACATGGGTATTCTTTTTAATACATAAAAATGAAGCTTTTGAAGAATTTGCAAATTTCTGCAAACGTGTTCAAAATCAAAAATCTCTTACCATAGTCACTATTAGAAGTGATCATGGTGGAGAATTTGAGAATGGAACTTTTTCAGAATATTGCAACAAGAATGGTATAACACATACTTTGTATTTCCTAGAGCTTCACCACAAAATGGAGTGGTTGAAAGAAAGAATAGGACATTGCAAGAATTTGCACGTACCATTCTTGTTGAAAGTAATTTACCTGAATACTTGTGGGCTGAAACTGTTTCTACAGCTTGTTATGTCTTAAATAGAATACTAATTAGGCCAAAGCTTAAGAAGACTTGTTTTGAGTTATTTTATGAACGAATTCCTAAAGTTTTTTATTTTAATGTATTTGGTTGTAAGTGTTTCATATTAAACACAATAGATAACTTAGATAAATTTGATGCTAGATCTAATGAAGATATCATCATTGGATACTCAAATAGGAGTAAGGCTTATAGAATTTTCAATAAGTCATCTTTGACTATTGTAGAATCTATGCATGTTTCTTTTGATGAATCTTTACCTTCATCTAGTATTATTCAAGATGATGAAATTGAATCTTCACCACTAGATAAAATTATTAAATCACTTGAGCAAACTATTCTAGATAAGTTGACTGATGGACTTCATAAGTCGACTGATCTGCTGAATCAATCGGCTAATGGGTTCATTAAGACGACTGATCCTGTAGAGATAACTCCAACTTTACCAAAGTTATTTGTTGAAGTTCGAGATCATCCTCATGACTTAGTTATTGGTGACATCTTACATGGCATTCAAACAAGATCACACTTTAATATGATTTCTCATACTGCTTTCTTATCGGATTTTGAACCGAAAAATATTCAAGAAGCACGTGAGAATGAATTTTGGTTGAATGCTATGCAAGATGAACTTAACCAATTTGCAAGGAATGATTTATGGGATTTAGTTCCATAACCTCCTGATCATACTATTATTGGTACCAAATGGGTATTTAAAAATAAGTTAGATGAATCAGGACAAGTTGTTAGGAACAAGGCTAGATTAGTTGCCCAAGGATATAACCAAGAAGAAGGAATTGATTTTGATGAAACATATGTTCATGTTGCTAGACTAGAATCAATTAGAATTTTGTTATCTTTTGCATGTTTTATGAATTTCACACTTTTCCAAATGGATGTTAAAAGTGCTTTCTTATACGGTTTCATTAAGGAGGATGTTTATGTTAAGCAACCACCAGGTTTCGAACATGAACAATTCCCTAGCCATGTTTTTAAATTAAAAAAGGCTTTATATGGTCTCAAACAAGCACCTCGTGCTTGGTATGATTGTTTAAAAAATTTCTTTTGGAAACATGGTTTGAAATTGGTAAAGTAAACACTACATTGTTTATTAGGAAAATAAAATTAGACATATTAATCATACAGATTTACGTAGATGACATAATTTTTGGATCAACTAACAGTAATCTATGTCAAGAGTTTGCTACTACCATGCAAAATGAGTTAGAGATGAGTCACATGGGTGAAATCAATTACTTCCTTGGAATTCAAATCAAACAGTCTCAAAATGGCATATTTATTAATCAAGGAAAATATGCTAAGGAATTACTCAAACGATTTGGCATGGATGACACTAGTAGTAAGACCACACCTATGGCTACTACTACTATACTTGACAAAGATGAATTAGGCAAGAGTGTCGATCAAAAGCTCTATCAAGGTATGACTGGCTCACTCTTATATCTAACTACTAATAGATCAAATATTATGTTTAGCGTATATTTGTGTGCTAGATATCAGTCTGATCCAAAAAAATCTCACTTAAAAGCAGTGAAACGAATTTTAAGATATATTAAAGGCAATCCGAATATGGTTTATTTTATCCTCGCACCAATAATTTTCAGTTACTGTGTATAGTAATGCTGATTTTGCTGGAAGTAAAACTGACCGCAAAAGTACTAGTGGAACCTATCACTTTTTGGGACATTCCTTAGTATCTTGGTGTAGTAAAAAGTAAAGTTTGGTATCTCTATCTACCACAGAAACTGAATATATTGCTGTAAGTTTGGCTCGTGCTAAAATTTTATGGATGTAACAAACTCTATTAGATTATGGTATTTCTTTTTCAAAACCTTCTATAATGTGTGTCAATACCAGTGCCATTAATTTTTCTAAATATTCGGTTCAACATTCACGTACGAAACATATTGATATTTGACATCATTTTCTACGTGATCATGTTTTAAAAGGAGATATATTATTGGATTTTATTTCCACTGTTAAACAAATAGCAGATGTTTTTATCAAACCATTGAAAGAATACATTTTTCTCAAGTTTAGACGAGAACTAAGAATTTGCTCATTTATTGATACTTTGTAAACTTTTTTTTGTTGTCTAAGTTGACTTAGTCAGTTTTTCGGTCGACTTATACTGAGCATCTGTATTTGTTTCTTTTCTTGATTTTTTTATTGATCAGTCGACTGTTTTGCTTTAACAGTCGACTGACGATAACTTTATCAAACTATTTATTGTTAGTTTTATTTTGCTCTTGACTTAGTCGACTGCTCTCAAAGCCAGTCGACTGTTGCGACTGTATTTCGATTTTTTAACTGAATCGTCACTAGTTGAGGTTTCTTTTGCTTTTCTTAGACCTGACCTCTACTGTTACCCTCTCCTTGATCTACACCATCAATCCATCCTCTCTTTTAATCTCCACCCTTAATTTCTTGTAAAACCCTACTCGCTCTTTCACTTTCACCTTTTTACTTTTTTACTTCTTCCACTTTTCACTGACGACTGGTGAGGAGTTTTTTTGCTGCTGAGGTTGGAGACCGCTGATTAGCTTGATGATTGGAGTTGACAGATCGATTTGCTTCTTTGCTCGTCGCTTCCAAAGATCTCTGTCCTTGAAGCTTTGGAGTTCACTGATTAGGTGTTCTTTGTCTTTCTTTGTTGTTGGGTAATCTATTATTCTCCTATCTTTAGGTGTTTTAGGTTGTTAGCTTTCCATCATGCCGAAGTCTAAGAGATCTAGGTCTTCAAATGTTGAGGATGAACAAACTCATCCTAACTATCTTCAATATTTGAGGAATCCTTCTCTAGTTTAGAAGTATTTTATCATTTGTCAAATTGTTATCTTTCCGGGTAGGTTTATTAATTTTCCTGACTTGGATAGATATCCTATTGCTCGATTATTTCAACAATGTGGATTGTTTGATCTCTTATCCCTAGTCAATCAACCCTACTACTACCCGCAACTGATTTATTTGTTTTATACAAATATGAAAGTTTCTAGTACTGCTGATGGTAGTGAGATATTTTTTACTACTTCTGTTAAAAATATAAGGATCACATTGGATGCTAAAAAATTAGGACAAATTCTGAACATTCCTTTTGATGGGTTGGATATAGGAGAAATTGAACTTGATGATCACTCTATTTTGTCTAAAAATTTTCTTCCCAACCGTGGTCCTCCAATGACCAATAAGAGTATAACTTCGCTTGAAAAACTTGTTGCACGAATTTTTTCGTATAATATTATCCCTAAAACTGGAAGTTACGATCAATTTTCGTACGAATTACAAGCGGCTGTGTATGCTATTTTTGGGAATATTCAAATCAATTAGAGTCAAGTGATCTTTAGTCGTCTCCATAAAGCTCACTCTTCTTTTTTACCCTATGGTTCTCTTCTTACTCATGTTTTTAATCACTTTAAGGTTGATTTAGATTCAGAATCTAGTGTTGTGTCTTGTTTTGAATCCTTTGATCGAGCCAGTCTTGCCCGTATGAAATTACTTCATACTCATCCTACTTCACCTCCTCATAATGCTCCACCTATACCTTTAGCCACTTCCATTCCCCATCATTCTTCGGCATCTAGTTCGTCTTCTAGTACTCGTCCTAGAGCTAGTTTTTCTCATCCTGAGAGCCTCTATACGTTTGTAAACTATCTTATGGACCGTCAGGATCTCATTTTGGGTCGACAGGATTCTCTTGAGGCTAGTCTTGCTAACCTCACTCAGATGTTTGTTCGGCAGTTTCCTCAACCTACTTCTGCCTCAAACAGTGACGATGAAGATGAAGATTGATGTTGTTTTTAAATTTGACTTTGTACTTTTGCATTATGTTTTTCTATGTTTGTACGATGTTATTTTTGTCTTTGTTTTATGTAGTTTCTTTCGTTGTTTATGTATAACCTCTATGTTCTCTCTTATGGGTTGATTCTTTATGCCTTTTTGTTTATGTATGAGTTTGGTTTATCCTTTTCTATTTTTGTTGATGCTAAAGGGGGAGAAATATGTACATTGTGTGCATGTTTTATTTTATTCAGAGGGAGCAACTTTAAATTTGTTCACCTTGTATATATATGTGTGTGAGAAACATGTTGTTTAAATTGTCATTCTATATTGTTTAGTTATTGTGTTGTCATTATCAAAAAGGGAGAGAATGTAGAGACCTGATTTTGATGACTACAACACAATACACATATGTTTTATTTTATATATCTCTTGCAGTGTGTACTCAACGCTGTCTAGGCTCAAGATCGAGCTACAAGACAAATAAGCTTTCAAGACTCAAGAACAAGATACAAGATAAAGATTACTCAAAGCTTCAAAGATTCTCAAAGTGATCAGCTGAAGAACAAGTTATCAGAACAAAAGAGTGTCTTGTAAATTTATTGTAATATTTGATTTGTCTTAGAAAATTTGTAAAAGCCTTGATACACACACTTACACATCCCGTAGGATTAAAATAAAGAGTATTAAAAATAAAAATGTCAAATTCAAGGTTGTATAAGTTCAGCTGTCAAAGTACCAGTCGACTTACTTCGATAAGCAGTTGACTGTTCAAGTACGAAACAAATTGAACTTACTCAAGCTCTGACCAGTCGACTCCCCTTGCAACCCAGTCGACTGTTCGAGCTGCTTCGACAGTTTTCTGAAGTTTAAAATTTGATTTTTAAACTCAAACTTTTTCTGCCGTTTGTTGGCAGTTGATGAACCTTTTTCCAACGTTCTTGGAGTTCTTACTCTATAAATAAAGTTCAGAATGAACTTGGAAAAGGTTACTGTAACCCCTATTTTCGCAAATACGTATTTTTTGTGTATTTTCTGGTATTTTATTTTTTTTGTAAATTATTTTTTCGCTCTTAAACTCTTTTTGTTAAAATTTGTTTTTGGATCTCCTATTAAAGTCTATTTATAATCAATAATTTTAAGTGTAGTTATTTTCCAATAATTTTCATATTGTAATATAATCCCATTTTGTATATGACCCTGTTATTGTTATTATTATTATTAATGTTATTATTACTACTATTAGTATTATTATTTTTATTGTTATTACCTTTTGAGTGTATATTAAAAATACTATTTTTATTTATATATTTTTCCTTTCCCCTATTGGATCCAAAACCCCTATACCTATTAACCCGTTACCCCTTAATATTAACTACTCCTATATTAATACCATGTTAATTACCCAACCCTAATTATTTTCCAAACCCCTAGCCACCTAAACACCCCCTTGTCATCCCCTACCTCCTTTACCCTGTTCATCTTCCAAACATCAGAAACCCATTGCCCCTGTTCCTCTGTGGCTGCTCGTATCCCGATCGTCCTACCGCCTCATCGTCCCTGTCTCCCTCATCCCCGTCTAGCCTCGCCTGCCTTTGCCCCCTCACCTTCTCACCCTCGTCGTCCCAGGCAGTCGACCACCTCATATCCTCCTCTTCATCGTCCTTACCACCATTGCACCCCTGAGCCCACCTTCGAGCCACCATCTCTTCGACCATTCTCCTACACCCCGTCGAGCCCGCCTGCAACCTCCATCACCGAAACCCAATCCCCTTCATCTCCTTCCTTCCTCCCCTGTTTCCTCTCCGAAAATAGAGCACCGACAACATCCCTGTCGACCTCGCCTCCCGTCTACTACCCCCCACTGCAGCTCCACCCTTACTGCCGGCGTCCTCCCATAGTCGCTGCCCTGCTACCCTTTTCTCCTTGGTCGACAGCAGTCCTTGTGCAACAGTGAACTTCACTTTGATTGTGGGCCGTCCGATCTCCTCTTGATCATCACGATCATGATGATCATCATCAGCTCCTTGATCGTGGCTGTCAATTTAATCATCATCAAGATCTGAACTTGATCTTTGATCTGGGCCGTCTGATCTTTCATCGTGATCGTGATCATCATCAGATCTGAACTTGATCAGCTAGATCTGGACCGTCTGTTTGATTTGATCACCTTGATCATCACCATCCATCCCATTTGAATCTCAGCTGTTCGATCTGATCTGATCATGATCATCATCATCATCTCTTGGATTTAGCCGCCCGATTGTGTTCGTGATCATCTTGTTCAAGATCCGTTCATGCTATTGTGTTCGTGCCCGAGAACCTATTCCCGTTATTCTCTTTTCTCGTCAGATCTGTCATCAATTGTAAGGCAAGTAACTTGTACACTTTCTGTTGCATATATAAGTACTAAATACCGCTTGTAGTGTAGTATTCTAGAAACAATTCTTGTGCAAAACCCCTGTTATATCTTGTCTCTATGTGTTGATCCGCTCGTAGTTATCTCATACACACACGACATGAAATAACTTAGATCTAATAAATTCTCGATGTATACATGCATGTTATTCGTGATCCATGATGTGTTGTATGATCTTGTGTGCATGATGTGTTAGTCGTAGTATAACCTGTTGTAGACTTGTTAATTACCCTATATCATGTTGCTTGGACATCTAGTATACCCTATTTCACGTTTTGTTATGATTTTGATGTGTTTCATATGATCTAGTTGATTTTATGCATGAAGAATAATTCTGTCATTGTTGTTACTCTGTTTTTGTTCAGTATTTTAGACTCTATTAAGGTTAGTATATGAAAAATATTTGTTAAAATGAATTATAAAGAATTCTGTCTACTTTCCAGAATTTCTGACAGATCTCAGTTTTGATTTGTGAGTTGCAAGTTATTGCTGTTTTACTATAGATGTGTAGGAAATTTTAGTTCTGTTTTATATGGATTCTGTATGCTTATTTATTTTTATACTGATGTTAAAGGTAATATTTTGATCCAATATTTTGCTGAGTACAACTGTTCTTAATTGGGATTAATCCCAAACTTTTGTGGATTTAATTGATGACTTTTAAAAACTATTCTATACTTGCAAACAATTACTATACTTGCAGAATTTTCATACTGTTCAGTAAAGAACCTTAATTTTAGCCTGATTCTACTTGCCGTTGATAAAAACTTTGTGAGTAAGAATTATATCCTGCTGTATCTATTTTATCAACCTTTTGACGGAACTAGATTTCGATTTATATTTTGTAATCTATTGCTGTTTTAGTACTGATGTGTTTATGATTTCAGATTTCCAAATCTGCTGTATCTTGCTGTTTTTTGATTTTATTTGACCACACTATCTATGTTGGAAAATTATGAAATTATGTTTGCTGATACTAAACATACTAGGGAATATCCCAGATTTTTCTTGGATTTAATTAGTAAGCTTTTATGCCATTTTTCTGTTTATGAATACAAACTTAAGATTTCTGGCTGAATATATTTTCTGGATATAATTCTGTTTTGAGTTCTATTTTTGTGAAATACCATATGACTTATATATATTTGCTGGATTCGGTCGAGAATCTATTTTCCAGATTTTCTGACCGGTCCAGGTTTGCATATTTGTGACAATGGGAACCCCAGATTTGGTGTAGTACTGTCTTGCTGTCCTGAACTAGAATTTTCGTTGTCCTAATCTTTTATGAGTTGTCTTTCACCTGTACATGTTTATGTTCCAACTTGAACTTGTTACTTGTTCATGCCATGTTATTCTTGTCCTGTTTTGTGACATGTATATGCATGTTTGATAATAATAACAAATAACCAAGCCGGGATTAAGGGAAAGATCTAGTAGTGGAAAATATAGAAATGTGTACTTGGAAGGGGGTCCGTGTTTCCCACCTGTTACCCAACTACATACTTCCTTATGAGAGAGTGTACTTGGAGGGGATGTAGTCTTACTGATGCATGATAACCTGTTACATGATACTTGTACCTGTACCTGTTTACCTGATACCTGAGTACACGACCCTATAGAATCCACTACGAAATCTAAACACAACTTGTTTGAATGTAGCAACCATGTGGTAAATGGATGGGACACATGAAGTGCTACCTAGATAGAAATAAATACAAGACTTGACATGACATAACATGACACCTGTTACATGCTTACATGTACATGTTACTTGTTTACCTGCTTGCATGACACTTGACACCTGATACATGTTGCGTGTACCTTGTTAGTATATCATGTTACTTGATTTTGTTTCCTGATTCATGTTAGTTATCTTATTTTGTTGACATGCCTATTCCATGCTATATTGTTTTTGCTGTTATTCTATATTTGTTTATCTTTTCATGTACTTGTGCCTGCACTACAAGCGACTCATAACTTGCATTGACAGACGTTTTGTTTCTTTTTCCCTTTTCCTGCAATTTGTTAAATTACAGATTATGGTGATCAGTTGCTGCTGGAGTAGGTAATCAAAGATTTTAGTTGCTGGAGTTCTTGCTATATTATTTTTCCTGTTATTCTTGAATAAGTGTATTTGCTATTTGGATTATTTTGTATTGGGCAGTTTAACCCAGAATTTATGACTTGTTCCAGATATGGTTTATTTGAGATTTATTAAATTTTGTTTCAAGTAAATTCTGTTGGTATATTGATTCATTTATGCATGCGTGGTTGGTTTCTCCTTGTTATCTCTTGATTATTCCTGTGAAATGTTGTAAAGATCCTGACAGCTTATGGAAGATGAAAATCATTCGCTGGACTTAGTCACGTATCCGTGTGCCATATTCTCTTTTTGGGAAGCGGGGCGTGACAGTTACCCGTTGTTTTTAATCAAGTCTTTGCTTATTTTTGTGAAAAAGAACTCAAGCTTTCAAGTACTCTCATTTTCTAGACTTGGTTCTCTAATTTCAGTCTTGCATAACTAAGATTAAGTTCAAGACTGTGATTAGAAGTTGACCTATAGCCTCTATACAAAAAGCACACTAAAAAATCAAGGCTTATGGTGTTGTAATCTTCATTTTTTTGTTGTTCACTTTCGGGTTGTGAGAGTGGTCCTCTCGGTTGGAGAGAAGGATTCTTGGTGTAGAGTCAGTGTCACTCTAGGTTGTAGAGTGGGATCTTGCTCTCTCTAGTGGTGAGAGAGGTCTACGGGTTTGGCATAGTTGTTGCCAAAGGTCATAGGGTATTCTTGTACTTTTTCAAGAATAGTGAAAAATCTCAAGTGGGTTGCTTGGGGATTGGATGTAGAACCAGGATATATTGCCGTGTTAGCATTGTTGATTCTCTGTGGTTTGAATTCTCTAACTTGCAATTTTAATTCCCTGCACTTTATTGTAATCTAAGTCTGATTAGTCGACTGATTTCTGTATTAAGTCGACTTAACAGACTTGCTGTTCTTCAGTTGATTAATTATCTTTTATCTGGAGTTTCAGTCGACTGGTTTTTCGTTTCTAGTCGACTTAACAGTTGCGTCAAGTTTAAATTATTATTTATTTTTTACATAACACTATTCACCCTCCCTCTAGTGTTACTTGCCTTGCATACATGATCCAATAGACCAGAACCAAGGGGCAAGAAGATGCAGTCCTTAAGCGACTACAGAAGATGGAAGATTGGCTCGCCCGAATAGGAGAAGGCAGGAGGCAATTAGGACGACGGTACCGTCTAGTCTGATCTCCCTTCTCCTCCTACATCCTTGGAGCCCGGGTCCTGAGGAGCTTCTAGCCTCCAACCTTCAAGACCTACAAATAATGGCAAGTCAGATCCGACTGATCACATTGAGTGGGGTTCAAAACCCTCATGATGATTCACCGCACTTTGGATGCCCTCTTCTGCCGCGCATTCCTTGCCATGCTGGGAGGTTCCACATAATAATGGTACTCCCAACTTGCCCCAGACTCCATCTTCTCATTCGACCAGCTCGAGGAGAGCTTTCTTGCCCACTATATGGCCAGCCACAAAGTGAAAAAGGTGAGCACCTCCCTGCTCAATTTGAAGCAGACAGATGTGGGGGCATCCCTCTGAGATTTCGTCCAAAGATTCACTGCGGAGGCCAGTTCCATCTCCTTCCTCGACATCGGTGTCGCGATAGCTGCCTTTAGGCATAATGTCTGACACGACCTCCAGAAAACCTCTCTGGCCAAGAAGCCTCCATCGGATTTCCTTGACCTCCTCAGGAGTGAGAAGTACATTGGAACCGAAGAGGTCCTACATTCCGGAGGCTACAAAGAATCCCCTGCCAAGAGGAAAGGAAGATGGATAGTTATGAAGCACCAAAGAAGACCCAGAAAGACGCCTCCGGGCAGAGGCGTCCGTCCCCAGTGCCCCGATTTGAGAAGTTCACTCTGATTAACGCGGGCGTCTCCACCATTCTCATGGAGGTGGAGGGCAAGGGCCTGACCCGATATCCCCCTCGAACCAACAACAAGAATAAGAAGAGGGATAGAAGGTTCTATCGCCGATTCCACCGCGACCATGGTAATGAGACCGAAAACTATCGGGCACTCAAAGATGAGATCGAAGACCTTATCTAGATATAGTACTTGTCTAAATTCACTTAGGATGGTCCAAGAACCTCCCCTCCTCTTTGAGGTGCCAAAAAGCGTCCACAAGTGGAGTTCGAACCCTAGGACTTTAAGAGGATGGCCATCCTCCACTCCATACATGGAGGGCTGATAGAGGGGGGGGTCTCCAACTCTTCCCGCAAGGCATTTGTCAAGGAAGGTAACTCGGTCCATAACAGCCATCCTCCCCGAGGTCACGGGCTAACGATCTCATTCTCAGATGAAGACCATGAGGGCATTCAAATCCCTCATTGTGATGCCATGGTCATCATCCTTGGTCTGGTAAACAATGAGGTCTGACGCATCCTCATGGATAACAGAAGCATTGCCAATATAGTGTTCCTTGTAGCCTTCGAGGGATTGAATCTCTCCCAAGAAAGGTCACAGCTCGCGGGCTACACCCTTCACGGCTTCTCAGGCACCCTCGTCTATATTGAAGGGATCATCACTCTGGATGTCACTGCATGGAAGAACCCGACCACCCGAACCAAATCCATGGAATTCATCGGGGTTGACGTCAAGGCTGCCTATAACACCATCCTCGGGCGACCCAGTCTCACATCTCTTCAAGCGGTACCTTCGGCCTATCAAATGAGAATGAAGTTCCCCACAAAAGCTAGGGTCAGGATAGAGAAGAGCAATCAGGAGGCCGCCAGGGCCTCCTATATCGCCACATTGGGAGCTCGGTCCTTCCCATCGACCTTGTCAACTCCTTAGTGACAAGAGTTCAATTGGCTCAGAGTCGGTCGATGAATTGGAGTAGACCCCCTTCTCCGAGATAGATGAGACCAAACTATTTCTAGTGAGCAAGTCCCTGCCTTCCGATCATAAAGAGGACATCATCAGCTACGTCCAACAAAACTAGGACCTGTTCGTCTGGACCCTCTCAGATATGCCCGGTATCTCGGAAGACCTGATCTTACACAAGCTGAGTATCAACCTAGACTTCAAGCCAGTGCAACAGAGGCATCGAAAATTCATGTCCGAGAGGTAGCAAGCAGTTAATGAAGAAGTCGAGAAGCTCCTCTCTGCCCACTTTATCTAGGAAGTCAACTACCTGGAATGGTTGGCCAACGTCGTGATGGTGAAAAAAGCTAAGGGAAAATTGAGAATCTGCATCGACTTCACAAACCTTAACAAGGATTTTCTGAAGGACTCCTTTCCCCGTCCAAGCATCGACGCCTTGATCGATGCAGGGCACAAGCTAAGTGTCAACCCCGAATCCAAGCCACTGCAATTGAGACGCCAAAAACTTATGCCCAAGAGGCAGTAAGCAGTGAAAAAAGAAGTTGAAAAGCTTCTCTCCGTTTGCTTTATCCAAGAAGTCAACTACCTGGAATGTCTGGCTAACACCGTGATGGTGAAAAAAGCTAGTAGGAAATTGAGGATCTGTATCGACTTCACAGACCTCAACAAGGCTTGTGCTAAGGACCCCTTTCCCCTTCTAAGCATCGATGCCCTGATCGATGCAACATCTGAGCACAAGCTCCTTAGCTTCATAGACGCATTCTCCGGATATAACCAAATTTGTATGTTCCTTCCGGATATTCTGAAGACTTCTTTCATAACAGACCAAGGGCTTTATTGCTTCTGGGTTATGCCCTTTGGCCTCAAGAATGTGAGAGCCACCTATCAGAGGCTGGTGAACCGGGTCTTCAAAGATAGGATTAGCCGAAATATGGAAGTATACGTGGATGACATGCTCATCAAAAGTCTCAAGGGAGAGGACCACGTGAAGGACCACGAAGAAGCCTTTGGAGTCCTAAGGAAGCACAATATGAGGCTCAATCTTTCTAAATGCGCCTTTGGCATCACTTTGGAAAAATTCCTTGGCTTTATGGTCAGCCAGTTAAGGATAGTGGCAAACCCCAAAATGATTTGGGCCATCCTAGACATGGACCCTCCTAAGAGTGTCATGGAGGTTCAGAGGCTCACCGGTAAACTTGCAGCTATCGGGATATTTCTCTCGAAGTCTGGAGAAAAATCCTTTTCATTCTTCAAGGCCCTCTGGGGGGCAAATAGCTTCGAGTGGGTTGGGGGGGGGGACCCCAGCAGCGAGCCTTCAACCAGTTCAAAGAATACTTCAACAACCAGCCCTCCTCAGCAAACCATTGCTGGGTGAGGTCCTCTACCTCTACCTGGCAGCATATGAGCATGCCCTCAATGTGGTCCTAATTCGGGAATACAATAGAGTGCAGAAACCCATCTATTATGTGAGCATGGTACTCCACGACACCAAGCTCCGCTATACTAAGATGGAGATGGTGACTTATGCCCTGGTCATGGCCGCACGGAAGCTTTGCCTTTACTTCCAGGCCTACTCCATCCAAATTCTCTTGGCCTTACTTCCAGGCCTACTCCATCCAAATTCTCACGGACCAACCCATAAAGCAAGTCCTCAACATGCTAGAGAACTCTGGTCGATTGATTAAGTTGTCCATCGAGCTTTGTCAGCACGACATCAATTATAAGCCTAGAACCACTATAAAGAGATAGGCGCTCGCCAAGTTCATCATAGTGCACTATCCCGGAGGCATCCGAAGTCCAAATGGCTGAGCCAGTATGGGAAATCTATGTTGACAATTCTTCTTGTGAAGCAGGGAGCAGGGTAGGCGTAATACTGAATGGCCCGAACGCCCGTATGGTTCAGTACTTGGCGCACGTCAGGCTCCTTTTGGCAGACTTTGGAGAGACTTCAGTCGTCCGAATCCCCCACGATCAGAACAATCCGGCTGACTCGTTATCCAAGTTGGTGTTCTCTTCTTTGGAGGGTTTCGATCGCAAGGTGTTGGTAGAGGTCATCGTCTGACCTAGAATTGATTAAGAGAATCCCGAAGTATATGCCAACATAGTTAGCTACATTGATGGATCCGATCATAAACTTCTTGAGAAACGGAGAACTACCGCATGACCGATTTGAAGCTCGAAAAGCTGGGTTAGGGCCAATAGATTTGTGCTTATCGAAGAGGTGCTCTTCAAGAAATCATACATGAAGGTAGACGGACAACCGTACCTCCACTGCCTAACCCCTGAAGAATCCAAGTACGCACTCGAAGAAGTGCACGGGGGAGTCAGAAGTTGCCACATGGGCAGTAGGTCACTGGTAAGAAAGGTCCTCAACCATGGATATTATTGGCCGACCCTATTACAAGATGCTCCAGACCTCGTCCGAAAATGTGGTCTATGTCAAAGGTTCTCCTCGGTCGGGCATGCTCCCCAAGCCGAACTCAAATCGCTGGCGAACCCATCTCCCTTCTCCATGTGGGGGATGAATCTAGTCAGCTTGTTTCCTAAGGCGAGGGGACAACGGCGGTTCCTGATTGTCATCATCGATTACTTCACGAAGTGGGTAGAAGCAGAGCCTTTAGCTACCATCACCAAACATCATGCCCAACAGTTCTTCTGGAAGCATATTGTTTGCAGGTTTGGGATCCCTCGGATTCTCATCACCAACAATGACACTCAGTTCACGGGCAAAGGGTTCCACAAGTTTTGTGAATACATGGGAATCCAGCGAAGGTTCTTTTCTATTTCGCACCCCTAGTAATGGGCAAGCGGATAATGCTAATTGCTAGATTTTGGAAGGACTAAAGAAGCGACAAGAAAAGTCCCCTAAGGGATTGTGGGTCGACGATCTACCTAGCCTGCTTTGGACTTACCGAACTACCAAGAGAATTCCAATGGGCGAATCACCCTTTAACCTCAGTTTTAGAACCGAAGCTGTTATTCCACTTGAGGTCGGATTGCCTTCTCCTCAGATTATGAGCTTTGATGGGGACTTGAACTCAGACGGTCTTAGGGAAAACCTTGATCTCCTCGATGAAGTTCGCGAAAGGTTGGCTATCAGGAGAAATGTTTACCAACAACGGATTGAACGATTCTACAAAAAGGAGGTCAGGCCAACTAATATCAAAGAAGGTGACTTGGTGCTAAGAATGCTAGACATATCTGAACCAAGTAAGAAGGAAAAGATGGCCCCCAACTGGGAAGGCCCGTACATGGTCTCTAAAGTGGTACGCTTGGGACTTACCGACTTGAAGACCCGGGGGTAGGGTCATTAAGAGAACCTGGAATGCAGAACATTTAAGGATGTTCCATGAAGACCCTTAGCGGTCTATTCTTGTAACAAGGCTCTAAGAGCCGGAGGATGTAATAAATGCTCGTCTATCGACAGCTAGAAAATAAAATTTCATTTTTAATTCAACAAGTTTGCATACTCTGACTAAGCTATTGAGCCACTGGCAGCGTGACAAGGCTCCCACCTAGTTGCCCATCGGCATGGCACTCTGACTCTGAGCTACTCACGAATTTCTCTACGAGAAGGCTCCTACCTAGTGCCTTTCCCCTCGACGTGACACTCTGACTCTGAGCCACTGGCTGATTTCTCTGCGACAAGGCTCCCACCTAGAGCCTTGCCCAATGATATGACACTCCGACTCCGAGTCACTCGCGGATTTCTCCGTGACAAGGCTTTTACCTAGTGCCTTGCCCCTCGGCATGGCACCTGACTTCGAGCCACTCGCGGATATTTCAGCGACAAGGCTCCCACCTAGTTCCTTCCCCTTCGGCATGGCACCCCGGCTCTGAGCTACTTGCAGATTTCTCCGTGACAGTGCTCCCACTTAGTGTCTTTCCCCTTGGCATAGCCTTCTGACGCCGAGCTAGTCACGAATCCTCCACGAGCAGTCTTTCAATGTGAAGCAATATCCCATGCATTGTTCCCCGATGAGACATTCCAAGCAGCTAACTTATCACTACAACAAGATAATTCGGCCAGCCCCTTTGAGCCTCAGCAAATTCGTTCAAGAGAGGTTATGCAGACAAAGATATGAAGTATAAGTTTTTTTTATTAAGCAAGATAATTACAAGAAAGGCGGTGGCTAATCCACCATTGGCAAATCAAACAAAAAACGAACAAGCAAGAAAGCTATGCCTAAACACTCCTAAAAGTGCCACTCATATCTCGAAGTGCCAGTTCTCCTCGACTGCTGATGTGTAGAAGAAGCATCATAGGTAAGCATTGGTGATGAGATGAAGGTCGATTGATCCTAAAAGAAAGCTGAAAGAGCTTCTCAAGCAGGAGAAGCACCAGCATCGTGAAAGAGCTTCTCAAGCAGGAGAAGCACCAGCATCGCAAAATAAACCAATGATCTCTGTAAAAGAAAGACCATCCGTCTTCGGCACTTGAAACCGGGGAGGATGTCAGTGTAACATCCCGTATTTTTATTTTAATTAAAAATACATTTTTCAATTTTTGTACGTACGATGCATGTACAAATTTTTCCATCTTTATTTTTCTTACTCTCATTTATTATTTTAGCATGCATGAGTTTTTTTATTAGCCTTTCATTAAACCCATAGACCTAAGAATAGATTCTAGCCCACTAAACCAATTAATTAAATTAATTAAAGCAATCCCACAAGACAAGCCCATTAATTTTTGGTTGTGCATGGACTCTCACATGACATGTAACAACTTTTTAATACACATATTAGAATTATAGGATTTTTATTTATTTGTGTGTGTGTGTGTGCACTAGTGCACAACACGTGCATGTGGAGAGGGAAAGAAAGAGACCGGATGAGGGAGAGAGAGAGTGGGCCGGGAGATGGAGAGATGGAGAAGTGTGAGAGTGGAAAGTTGAGTGGGTAGTTATTAGGTGGATGAGATTACATTTTAGCCCTTCATTTATAAATAGCCCCCCTTTTCTTATTCTCATTTCACACCTAAACAAAACAAATCAAGAGTGGAAAAAGAAAGAGAGTTAGAGAGTGTTCTTGTTGCATTGGAGACATTTTGGAGTGCTCTTGCTAGGAGGAGAATGACTAGGTGTTGCTTGTTGGAGCTAGGAGTCCCTAGAAGTTGTGTCTCATCATCTTTGTTTACAAATTCTTCATAAGAGGTGGGTGACCTTGTACTTTCTAAATGTAGGAAATGCATGCTAGTAATGATAAATGAGTAGTATAGATTAAATTTGACGTGTTAAATTTATAATAGGTCAATGCTATTGTAGTGCCATGAATGGTAGAAACTTTGTTGTGACTAAATAACTAATTGCCATCATGTTAGTTAGAAATGAGACAATGAAACAATGAGTTATTGCCATGAACAAATAGGCTTGTTAATTTGCAAATGTCGAAATATAAAATTGTATGAAAATTGTTGAGACTTCCCTTATAGTAAAAATAAATTTTAGTGAAGTTAAATTGGTACACAAAGATTCATTTAATTGGTAGTAAGAGATACAAATTGCTATTTTGATTAAATTGAAGAAATGCAATTCATGTTCATTAATGAGAGGAAAAATTTTGAAATTTAGATAAAATGTCTAAAATATAAGTTTGGAAATTCGCGAGTTACTATTTTCAAGTAAACTCAGTATGAATGAGATAATTACAGTCAATTAAAAAGATTAGATCGATCATATGTTTGAGTTTTATGAATTTGACAAAGTGACTGTGCCGTATGAGCAAAACCTTAGCTTCTAATTTCATAATAGTTGTGGGGTTAGACTTACTGGCTAGTCGGAGCTATTTAAGGGTGTTACTATAGCACGTGTGTGGTCTTGGGTTGCGAGTTCGAAACTTGACGGTCCCAATTTTTTTTTTCTGTTTTGGTTTTAATTAACCCACAGACCGGGACTTAGTATTTGGGGGTTTCGGCTCTCCTCTGTGACAGTAAAGTCATATGGATTTCTTGGTTAGAGAGGGGGCGGGGGGGGGGGGGGGGGGGGGGGCATAGGGCGGTGCTGTAGCATGCGGGTGGGCATGGGTTCGAAACCCGGTGCTGCCTTTTTGTTTTTTGTTTTTTTATGTTTTTAATATTTTGAAGGAGTTTTAATGTGAATAAATTTGGGAAAAATATCTAAAATTCCTATAAAATGATATAGAATTTATTAAAAATAGTTTCAAAATTTTTCATGTATATTTTGAGAAATTAAAAGTGGAATTGAGATAGAAAACGAGTTATTAACTTCAAAATTATTTATTTGAGAATATGACTTTTATTTTGAGAAGAAGAGAAAAATATTTGCCATGTTATGGGTTCTCTTGATGAGATCATATACTTGTTTTGAGTAAGAAATACTTGATGTGGTTAAGATGTTATATGTGATTAAGATGTTAATGAGATTGAAATCTATTATGAGTTCATGTAGAGTTTTTTTGAAAGAATTGTGAATGAATAGATGAATCATGAATGATGCTAAAATAAGACATTGATTAAATTCTGAATAAATTGAAGATAAGAATACATTGAGTTTAATATATGATTATTGAAGGGTATGAGTACCCATGGATTCTGGTACATGAAAGGTTGTGATCTAGAGGTTTAGTGAGACCCCGGGTACCGGCATTGTTGAATTAAAAGATTTGAGTTATATTTTTTAGATATGGCCATGGAGCTATCTCGGTATTTGTGATTAAGTCCGGTAGGGGATAAAACTAACTCTAGGTTTTGTCATTATTCATGTCTTGAACTTAAGAACTAGGCACTAAGAGAAGATGTAGTAAACCTGGGCAAACATAAGTAGGGCACTCTATATAGTCGGGCGGTGTACTCCGGGACTATAGACCCAGTCGGGCGGTGTACTCCAGGACTGAGGTTGCTTCGATGGAGACGAGCTTTTATTTTAAATCCGGGACTATCCGTAGTCAGGCGGATAGTTTTTCGTACTCCAGTGTATATAGGTATACCGGGGCTAGAGGGGCACTTGCGGGATGTTCGCACGACGAGGAGTCTGTTATAACAGTCGGGCGGTGTACTCCGAGACTAGGATCCGTACTCGTGGAATGTCTAAACCTTGCTTTTATTACTGGATAGTTTTCATAGAGAGGGATCGAACCCTTTAATGTGGAGTACGTAAGTGCTTGCCCTCGTACCTATGTAGTATGGGATGCATAGAATCCGAACAAGTATGCATTAGTGCCATCTTAGTATAAAATATCTGCATTAGGCATTAAGGCATTGCATACACTTACATGTTTAGAGTAGTCATATTTAACACTTTATTTGCATTCAAGTTTGTGGTTTGTTAAAGTATTAAGATCGTTATATTTTCGGCATAGAGAGGATGGCCGTGTATAACATTTTCGTCGATTGTAAGCAACTGACGTGCCCACAGTTTTATATGCAGGAGTTGGATTTTCATGAAGATATAAAGTTGATATGCTGCTGCTGATTTATTTAAATGTTAAAGATGTTGCAATTATATAATTTTTCATTATTGTACTTCATTTACCTTCCGCTGTGTAAATAATTGTAAAGGACTTTGTTGTATTATCGAAAGTTTAAATTTCCTTGTAAAATTGTACGAAGTGAAGTGTAAAGATCCTGTGGAACTTCGAATTCAGCCTTATTTGGAATTCGGGGTGTTACAGTCAGATCTTGGAACTCGGGAAAAACTTGATGAAGTTCAACTTGGATACCCCGATCCTCTTCGGGTCCCTCTGGATCAGTGCCGTAATCACGGGATGTCTCAGCCGAGCCAAACGCCCCCAAGACCCATGCAAGACAAACATTCCATTTCCACCCTTTCCTCCATTCAGCTCCGTTGATGGCCACCTACAAAAGACCAACAATATACTTATTGAAATCAGATAGGGAGAAAAGATCACTACAGGGTTAACAATGAACAAGAACCCTCACCATAACAGAAGCTTGGGCCTACCGACCATAAACCTCCTCCGACTCTTTCTTCAGGTCCTTTCGATCACGGGGAGTAGCGTGGTGCTCAACCACTTGCTGGGCGTTGGGGCGATCTTCCAACAAGTCCGCTTCCGTCACGAACTAGGAAGGTCCCCAAACCTTTGCTAGTGGCAGTGATTTTGGAGACACCGCAGCGCTCTTCGGTAAGGGGATCAGAGGCTTACAGGCCTCCTTCTTCACAACTACTTCGGCAGCCTCAGTCTCTCTAGACCTCTTATTCTTCGGGGAATCCTCCATCTCTGAAGGAGGGGACGCTTCTGCACCGAGGATTGAGCATGCATCTGTGCTTTCTTCTGTCTCCACGCTCTCAACTCTGTGCGCCTCACCTTCAATAGCTCGTCGACACCATTATCGCTGGCCAAAAAGGGATATGAGGGAGCCGAGATGCAGAGAGAGGAGGTAAAAGTGAATCAAGTAAACGGAAATAAAGAAGTTGGAAAGAATATATAGATGCGGAGAACTCACACGTGAGGCATGCATGTGGGACCTTAAATAACTCAACACCCCCTCGCAACATCCCCCTCGGCATGGTATCCCGACTTCGAGCCACTCATGGATTTTCTCCTCAACAAGGCTTCATCCTAAGGATGACATCTATACTCCGAGCTAATTGCGGATTTCTCAACAACAAGGCTTCATCCTCGGGATGGCATCCCGACTCCGAGCCACTCGTGGACTTCTCCGTAACAAGGCTTCACCATGGGGATGACATCCGGACTCTGAGCCACTCGTGGATTTTCTCTGCAACAAGACTTCTTCCTCGAGATGGCATCCTGATTCCGAGCCACTCATGGATTTTCTCCGCAAAAAGGTTTCATCCTAGGGATGGCATCCCGACTCCGAGCTGCTCATGGATTTCTCCGCGATACGATTCCCTCCTCCACAATCAGGTCCTCACCTCGCCTTGGGCTATATACTCCGTGGGACAACACTAAGATGGGCACAAACAATTTTATTATCAAGAAACAAAATATTACATTCACAAAGTTACAAGTCTAAGGCTTATTACAAGGCCAAGGAATTAAGAGCCTGACCCCCGGGGTTTACTTCGGCAAACCCCGCTCCCGTGCATGCTATGTCAGTCCCCGAGGGACGAGTGCCTAACCCGGACGAGTTAGGGCCACCTCAAACACTAGCGACGTTGGAAGATCCGGCCACACCACTTTAGACATCCCCAGGTGCCCCCACTTCAAAATGGATCACCGGATAAGGATCTTGCTTCGAGAACGGACTTCAAAAAGTGGACATCGGGTCTACCTTGCCGAGCTTCACCCTTAACCTATATATCTCCAAGTCTCTCTCCACTAGCATCCGCTTTAAAAAAAAATCGGAGGAATGCCCTCCGGTCGACCCAGAGGCCACATCTTCCCCGGTTCGGGTGATTCCAAGCTGGCATTGGGGATGGACGCCTTTAAATGAGCAAGCTCTCGTGCCACCTCTTGTGACCTCGGAAGGTGATTGCCAAAAGCCCCTTCCCTGTCAATCGCTTCCATCCATAGACGGACGATAGTGTCCTCGGCTTGACGCAGCTGGCCTCAGAGGGTTCAGATCTCTTCTTGGTAACCACTTTCCTGAGTCTCGTACCTCACAGTCTGACCAACAAAACAACCATATTAAAATCCTAGCAAATGTGTGAGGCACAAAAGATGGTCAGAAATTGAATGAATTTTCATTAAACAGAAAATTACAGGGGGGCAGTGGCCAGTTCGCTGTCGACATCGGTACAAAAAACAAGGAATTGAAAAACTGACTAAGGTGAGTGGTGTAGCTCCCGGGAAGATGAGTACGGCACTTCTGTCTCGACCACCTCACGCTCGGCATTAAACTTGTAACCCCCATTTCCACCTATACATCTTTTTGTTTGTGTATTTTTGTGTTTGGATTCTTTATGAAATTTTCCGTTTTCTTAAATTCATTGTCTTAAATTTATTTGGATCTCCTGTTAAAATCCATTTGTATTCATTAATTGTATTTATAGTTATTTTCAAATAATTTCTATATTGTAATACAAATCCTATTTTGTTATATGATCTTATTATTATTATTATTATTATTATTATTATTATTATTATTATTATTATTATTATTATTCTTTCTTTGATTGTTCAATAATTTCTGAGAGCCCATAGATTTTAATCCATTTTTTATTATTTGACTATTTATAAAGTGTGAGACCATAAAGTCCATTTTTTAAAATATTATATATATATATATATATATATATATATATATATATATATATATTATCTAATCATTATTTTGAAACTCAAATAAACCTTGTTCTTTAAAACTCAATTGCATCCATCGGGCCACTCCATTATTTTTAGAACCCTGAAATTATATTTTAAAGGTAATCAATTATTTAACTCATATTTATTATTGATTATTTTTGTAAAGCCCAAAATTTCATTTAATTTGATCTTTTATTGGTTTTAACCCAATTTTATAAACCCTAAAATCCTAAACCCAAACCCGTTAACCCAATATCCTATTTTTATTTAATTAATTACATTTTAACCCAATAGCCTTCTTATTGGATCCTAACCCTATAACCCATTAACCCAACATCCTATATCCCCATATATATTAAATTAACCTAACCCTAATTAATCAACCTAATTAACCATCTCATCTCATCATCTTCTCCCGCCGCTCTATTTTCCCCCTGTTTTGACCCGACCCCCTCGTCTTCCCCGTTGAGCTGCCTGCCCCTCCACCTATCCTCCTTCCTACGCACCGCGCTCCTCCTTATCGCCCTCATCTCCACCACTTCGGAACCTATATCGTCTTCACCTTCCCTCGCCATCGGCTTCCTCCATTTGTTGACCACCACTGCTATTGCTACCGCTACCGTTGACTACCACTCCTGCCAATCGACAGCCATCCATCGACCTCCGCAGCATACACCGAGCCTCACAACCGATCACCATTTCCATCCACCTTACGACCACGCCACCTCTCCTCCTCATCGTCGCCGGCGACCTCCACCGCCTCCGCCGTGACTGCCTCACAGTCGACAACCACCAATCTCCCTCCGAGCTCCATTGCCACCACCTTCCTCCAACCTCGATAGCCCAGATCAACCTCCTCGCCTTGCTGCCACCCGCCGCTGCATCCTGACCACCATAGTCCACCCCGTTGACTACCGCCGTCGTTGCCAGTCTCCATCGCAGCACAGCGACCACCACCCCCGCAACTGCCGACGCCGTTGCCCTTGCTATTATTGCTGTTGCCACTTGCTATTCTTTCCTATTGCTGTCTCTCGTGTGTTGTGTTGCTGCCGTACGTAGTTTGTACGTGCTGCGGTTACATTGTTTGCATGTGCGGCTGCGTGCGTTGCCGTCGGGATTCTCATCCCATGATTATTTCGTTTTCAGATTCGTCATCTATAAGGCAAGTTTCCTCTTGAACTAGTTTTATTATTCTTGTTCAAGAATTTTCTTTGATCTCCGCAAGTAGTTGCTCTTTCGTTTATCATATTTTATTTGTTTGATACCCTTTAAAGAGACTATTATGGATTCATCGGTGAAACCAAGTAGTAGTTTTCTTTTCGTGCCATTTTCCTTGATTCAAACCCAAACCTTGTTATACATCGTCATATGTATACACTACACGTACACAGATATTAGAAACATGTATATAGAAAATGATGATGTGAATGTTTTCCGATTGAATGTGATTTTATTCGTGAAATTAAACGCCATGACTAATAATCTTGCCTTGTTAATGGTAGAGTTTCATCTTGATAATTAAGACGAATTTTGCTGTTGATTAATTTCCATGAAATTATATGATTGTTTATTTATTTTGTTCATTTAATATCAATCTACTTGCTGGCCTACTGTTTGTCCCATGTTGCATTGAGTTTTCGACCCAGTTGCTGTTATAATTTAGTAGATCTTTGTAAACATCATTTGTAGCTTTTTGAATCTATTTTCCAGAATTTTTTACGGATTTAAATTTTAATTTATAAACTGTAAGTTATCATAATTTTAATGCTGCTAGGTTTTAAAATTTCAGATTTCTGTCTAGAGTTACACCGACGCGATTTTCTATTAAAATGAAATATTAACAGTAAAATTTGAACTTGAAATTTTATATGTTGTTACTAGATAGGACAAGGATTCATATTATTATTTTTATTAGATTATTTGATAATTTTCCAGACCAATTATAAATGCGAAAACTTGACCGCAGTTTGCTGTTAGAACACTAGTTCAGTAAAGAGCCATAATTTTGACCGAACTAAAGATAATATCATTTAAAATTTATTAAATAAAAGTTTTATTCCTGTGTTTCTGGAATCCAGAATATCTAATGGTTTTGCAGTCCGACCTACATATTGCAAGATAATCATATTTTCGTATAGTCACATCTGAATTCCGGAATGCAGTTGAAAATGCATTACCATGCTTAATTAACTGAAACAGAAGATCAAATTTGAGTATTAAAATCTGGGATTAATTGTGTTGTTGCTAAACTTTGTTAGGAATTAAAATATGATTTTAATGAGATTTTCAAATGATTTTACTCTATTTTTATATACAAGAATTTTGACTCTAACATTCTGCCTGAACCTATAATCAGTAAAGAATGAGATTATTCGCCTAGTTTATGGATTTATTATATATCATATGAACATGAGTTGGAACCGGCAGAGATTTTACTTTCTAGAATCTCTGATGGAACCTTTTTTTCTTTCCTATAGCAACGGGAAAGTTAGATTTTTGTACATCAACGTCTCGCTGTCCAAAATGTGTGTTTTGTATTTTTTTTGTATATCTATATTTAATTTTGCATCTAGGGAATAAAATTAGTTATATCATACATTGCACTGCCTTGACATCTCTTTGACATCACTTCAAAAATTCTATACCCATTGCATGTCCACATTTGTGTGTAATAAAATATTAACAAGCCGGGGTATTAAAGGTCAACTTAGTAGTGAACAATCGGAGACTGTACTCGGAATGGGCCCCTTGTTCTCGATTGTTTATTGTCATGGATTTTGGATAAATTTCCGTTATGAGTCATAGATTGTGGATTCTCGTTATTATTATCGTGCCAAGTACATGATCTGTAGAGTTCACCACTATAGTCTAAAAGATCACTATTTGCATGCACCGAACCTGTAGTATGGAACACAGTATTATGTGCATTAGATAGGATAATAAAAGACTAATAAACTTACATTGACACTTGCATTCTTGATCATGATTATTGTTATTGACCTTGAATCATTGATTACAATTATTGTTTATTGCATCGTTAATTCTAGACCTTGAGTTTTATTATCATCCCTAGTCATTGATCTTGATCTTGATCTAGTTCATTACTTCTTGATATACCATGTTTTCCTTGTTTCTTTGCTTCCACTACTTGCTCTAACAGACAATTTTTTTCCACCTCTAGTTGATGAGTTTGCAGGTACAGGAGATGAATTGGTTGAAGGACTTGGTGAACAGATATTCTAGATGATGAAGCCGGATTCTTTTATTTATCCTGCATTAGTTTCTTGTCTTCATGCTTTTCTAGTCGCTTTTGCTGTTTTTATACATTGTTTTTCGAACGTTTTTTGCTCATGTTCCCGTATCTTGGGAAGCAAGGAGTGACAAAAATCCTCGTCACCCGAAGGTATATCTGAAGGAGTCAAAGGTATCGCCTCATCACCCGAAGGTATCTTTGCAGGAGTCAGAGGTACCTCTTCGGGGGTCGGAGGATTACTTCCGAGACCGGGCTCGAAGTAAGGTCACTGAGATCAAGGTTAGGTTACCTCTGCTTAACATGTTCAAGGGCCTGATTATAGCCTTGTCCTGCCCAGAGATGATCCTGCCCAATGTGTATTCGAGCTTCGCCTTAAGCTTCGTTCGCTCCACCTCCAATGCCTCATTCCCAGACAACATAATTCCTTGGTCAAAGGCCCCATCTTTGAAATCCTCCTCCAACTCCTTCACCCTCTTCTCAAGCTTTTCGATGCAGAGCTTCCCATCCTGCCACTTTTGTTCAAACCATTGCGCTCTTCGGGTTGTGCACTTGAGCTCGTGCTTGTACTGCCTCTTCATCTCTAGCCCATGAAGAGTGACTTGCGGAAAGGAGGTAAAACACTTAGAGAAATGCCAAGTGCAAAAATGAAGAAACACATCTATTCAAGACTAAGCCCCCACCACGAAGGAAGCTTGGGAAAACTTGCGATAGCACGAGCCAGTAGTCTCCAAGTTGACAGCCCTCCTGTCCCTCAGAGGGGCTATGTTGTCCACCACCTGGAAGGCCACACGGGATGCAATTATGGAATCGAGGGTCTTCAAGACCCAATCCGGCCTGAAAGTCTCGTCGACCTTATCGCCAAGGATGACCTTCAACACCAGGTGGAGCGGGGGAGGAGGAGATTCATCCAGTTCGGTAGCCCATCGGGCCGACCCTTTGGAGATACCTCAAAGGTCAAAATCAATTCCCTTTTCTTCCCCTTGGGGACCTTTGTTGCCCTCTCCTCCGCCCATTTGGCCTGCAGGACGGCATCAGTGACATCGTCCACCATAGCTGTAAGAAAACAAAATACATTAGTAATAGGGCCAAAGAGTACCACAAATAAATTAAAAATGTGCAGGGAACGCAAGGGTTTAGGCCATATGATGCAAGCTTCACCTCCGTCATCTTTGCCCAATCTATTTTGTTGCCACCATCGAACAACCTCTTAAATTCTGCCTCATCCTCAGAAGTGAATTCCGAGGGCTTTGGTCCAATCTAGTCGGCGAATATGAGGAGGGGGGATGGCTAAAATGCTATCAGGGGATGAGGTCCCCGCTTATCGAACATGGGGACCACCTTCTACTTCTTCTTTGCCCTCCTCCATTGCCTCCCTGTTACTTTTGGTCCCTCCAGATTGTCTTCATTCCACTCCCTCTGGACTCCTTCTCTCATCTTCACCGACCACAGTCGACTCCTCAGAATGACTAGGTTCCACCCATTCAGTGCTCGAGCATGCCTCAATTTCCACATCCTCCTCTGAAGAAACAACGCGAATGGGTCTCGAACCCTCAGGCTCCCTCTTTGAAAAAGATGATTGGGACGCAGAATCCGAAGATGATCTCATTCCACTAGAGGACGAAGATAAACCACCAGATTGATCATTAGCCATGGAAGAAACACTTACCGACCTGAGTTTTAAGGTAAGGGTCTTGCTTTTGAGAGAGAATCTCTTGATAAAGAAAGAGAAAGCAATCCTACAAAATAAGGGGGGATGGAGACTTATAGAGGGGAGGCGCGACTTCTCGAATGACTGGTCATGTGATACCTCCTTGATAACTACAAAGTCATTTACTGACTCTTCAATGGCCACCAGCTCACATGAGCGCCAGATCAAACGTCACCCATTTGATCGCGCACAAATTTCATTGCGAATGGTGCTCTTTTCCGCATCAAGCGCTCCTCCTAGTGCTGTGCCCCTCGGAATGGCAAACCAACTCCGAGTCTGGCATGAATTTCTCCGCAATAAGTGCTCCTCCTTATGCTACACCCCTCAGCATGGCATCTCGACTCTGAGCCATGTGCAGATTTCTCCGCTACAAGTGCTCATCCTAGTGCTATGCCCCTCGGAATGGCACACCGACTCCGGGCCTCTCGCGGATTTCTCTGCTACAAGTGCTCCTCCCTCAAGCTACTCCCCTCGGCATGGCACACTGACTCTGAGTTTTGCGCAGTTTACTTAGCTACAAGTGCTCCTCCTCGTGCTATGCCGCTCGGCATGGCACACCGACTTCGAGCCTCGCACGGATTTCTCTGCTACAAGTGCTCCTTCTCATGCTACGCCCCTCGGCATGGCATCCCAACTCCGAGCCGATAGTGGATTTCTCCGCTACAAGGCTCCTCCTCGTGATATGCCCTTCAGCATGGCACACCGACTCCGAGCCTCGCACGGATCCTCCTCGTGCTACTCCCCTTGGCATGGAAAACTGCCTCTGAGCCTCGCATAAATTTCTCCACTGCAAGTGCTCCTCCTCGTGCTACACCTCTCGGCATGGCATACCGACTTTGAGCCTCACATAGATTTCTCTGCTACAAGCACTCCACCTCGTGCTACGCCTCTTGGCATGACACATCGATTCCATGCATCGCACGAATTTCTCTACTACAAGCACTCCGCCTTGTGCTATGACCCTTAGCATGGCACACCGACTCCAGGCCTCATGTGGTTTTCTCTATAACAAGTGCTCCTCCTCATGCTATGCCCCTTGGCATGGCATCCCGACTCTGAGCCACACACAGTTTTTTCTACTACATGTGCTCATACTCGTGCTACGTCCCTCTGATGGAACTGAGATGATTCCCAGGACTACGGATTGGTGTGCGTATCGATTGTTAAAAATTTAACAGATTAAATACGTGATCTAACCCTATATAGCAGAATCTAGGGTTCACGAATTATACCTGCGATGAGAAGAAGACGACAGCGACCCTAAGATCTTCTGCACGTATTCCTTCCTCGGGTTGGACGTCGTGTGGGCGACGATCTCCCAACCTTTCTTCTCCTTGGCTGATCTCTCTTTCTCTCCTTACGTGAATCACGAGTTTTGAGAAAAAATCTTATATTTCAGATTGTCAATGACGGCCAGAGAATAGAGGATATATATAAGGCTACGGCAGGGACCTATGAGGAGAAATTAGGGTTAGGTCTCCTAACGAATCTGGGTATCCCGTGTTCAGCCCGAACACACAACCCAGGTCCATTAACAATAGCTCGGTCCACTAAGGAGCTATTGTTGCACTACCTTCCTAATCCCAAATTATATTTATGGGCTCCTTTTATTATATGCTCGTTCAACTCCCCATGTTAAGATATCGAATGTCCGTCGATCAAATTAAGTTACTGACAACTATATTGATCAACATCTTTTATCCTTAAGTAGTACCACTCAACTTTATTTGTCATGTCGGATGTAATCCACCTGCAGGGTTTACATGACAATCCTTATGAGCTCCTTAAGGGGACATCATCAACCCAACGTATCGGGACATGGATTCCTTTTACAATCAATAGCCCATCATACATACAATGCTATTACCCAATTCATAGAGGTTGTTGATCCATAATGAATCTCACTCTTTTATGAGTCAAAGTAATGCACAGTGCATATACATGTCTGTTATTATATCTGGATCAAGAGCATAAGCATCCATAATAACAGAGGTGTTTGTTCTCTTTTGTAGTCAATACAAAGAGAACAACCTCAAGTGGTCCTGTTCAATACACACAAAGTGTACTAGTGTAAACCTATAGTCAAGACAGACTAATACCAGATTACACTACAACCTTTCCAATGGATTGTCCAAGTCCGTCTAGGTTGTGAACTATTTATATATTCCATAGGGAACTGATAATATGATCTTCTGTGTGTCACCTCACACCATATTATCAACCTTATAGAATATCAGACACTTGCATTAATATTATAATAAACACAATATGCAAACATATGCCCATATGATTCTCATTCAAAAAAATAAGGAAATAAAGTTAATACAAAAGTGATGCTTTCAGTATATAACCCTAACAATCTCCCACTTATACTCAAAGCATTGCTTTTCAGTATACTGTTACAAATCTCCCACTTATACTTAAAGCCATGCTGCTACGCATCTGACTCCCATTCCCTCAACATGACTATCAAAAGCCTTAACTGGTAAGCTCTTAGTGAAGGGATCAGCTAGGTTGTCTGCTGATGCTATCTTGATCACAGCAACTTTTCCTTTCTTTACGAAATCTCGTATCAGGTGGTACTTGCGCTCAATGTGTTTACTTGCCTTATGGGCTCGTGGTTCCTTCGAATTTGCAACTGCACCACTATTATCACAATAAAGTGTAATAGTCTTAGGCAAATCAGGTACCACATCCAAGTCCAATAGGAAGTTTCTGAGCTAAACCGCTTCTTTGGCTGCCTCAGAGGCTGCCACATACTCGACTTCCATGGTAGAATCAGCAATACATTTTTGCTTGATACTCCTCCATATAGTGGCTCCACCTCCCAAAGTAAATACATAACCTGAGGTTGATTTCCTGGAATCCCTATATGACTGAAAATATGAGTCTGTATACCCCAAGGCAACTAAACTATCTGCCTGGTAAACTAGCATGTAATCTTCAGTCCTTTTCAGGTACTTCAAAATATGCTTTACGGCAGTCCAGTGCTCTTGTCCCGGGTTAGACTGATATATGCTAACCATGCCAACGGCAAAGCAGATATCTGATCTCGTACATAGCATTGCATACATTAAGCATCCTACTGCTGAAGCATAAGGAACTGCTTTCATGTTCTCTATCTCTTTAGGTGTCCTCGGACACTGCTCCTTTGATAGGGCAATTCCATGCCTAAAAGGTAAGAAACCTATCTTAGAATTTTGCATGCTAAAACGAGTTAGTATAGTATCGATATAGGAAGCTTGAGACAAGCCCAACATCCTTTTCTTGCGATCTCGCAGAACTTTGATCCCAAGGATGTGACCTACTTCTCCCAAGTCCTTCATATCAAACTGTTTGGATAACCATACCATTACGTTAGATAATACATTCACATTGTTTCCAATGAGCAAGATGTCATCCACGTAAAGTACTAGGAATACCACTACGTTTCCGTCACACTTTTTGTATACACACGATTCATCTTGACATTGATCAAATCCATAGGATTTTATCACCTGATCAAAACATATGTTCCAAGATCTGGAAGCTTGCTTAAGTCCATAAATGGACTTCTTGAGCTTACAAATAAGATGCTCTTGGCCCTTTTCAATGAACCCGTCTGGTTGCTGCATATAGATGTCTTCCTCAAGACTTCCATTTGCCAAATCTCATAATCAAGATGAGCTGCAATAGATAAAAGAATCCGGATAGACTTAAGCATGGCTACTGGCGAAAAGGTTTCCTCATAATCAATACCCTCTCTTTGAGTAAAACCTTTTGCAACAAGCCGAGCTTTAAAGGTTTCAACCTTACTGTCTGATCCTCTTTTTTTCTTATAGACCCACTTGCATCCAATGGCTTTTACACCAATAGGTGGTTCTACAAGCTCCCAGACTTGATTAGAATCCATAGATTCTATTTCAGATATCATTGCTTTTTGCCAAGACTCTGCATCTTTATCTTGGAGTGCTTCATTGTAGGTACAGGGATCATAATTTTGTTCCTCAGGGACAAAGTCTGACGACTCTCCCAAGAACATATATCTATCAGGTTGTATGACAACCCTCCCACTACGACGAGGCACTATCGGTTGTGGTGCAACATTTGTGACACGTTGTGCAGTTACTGGTGGTACATCCTGTTGTACTGTTGGTACTGAAGTATTTGGTGTCTCACCTCTCAGTTCTTCTAGAACAGCTCTACTTTTGGGTTTATGGTTCATTACATAGTCTTCCTCTAAGAATCGAGCATTGGTGCTAACAATGACCTTCTGATCCTTAGGACTATAAAGTAAACCACCTTTCGTTCCTCTTGGATAGCCTACAAACAAGCGTACTTCTGTACGAGATTCCAACTTATCGGCTTTCCCATTCAGCACGTGTGCTGGACTACCCCAAATCCGAACATGTTTCAGACTAGGCTTACGCCCAGTCCACAGTTCTGTGGGAGTAATTGGTACTGACTTAGAAGGAACCAAGTTCAAAATATAAGCTGCAGTTTCTAAGGCATATCCCCAAAACGAATCTGGTAAATCTGAATAACTCATCATTGATCTAACCATCTCCATAAGAGTCATATTCCTTCTTTCTGCTACACCATTCTGTTGGGGTGTTCCAGGTGCTGATAATTGGGATGTAATCCCAGCCTCTGACAAATAGTCCCTAAACTCCCCAAAGAGATACTCGCCACCACGATCTGAACGTAATGACTTGATACATTTTCCATGACGTTTCTCCGTCTCTGCCTTGTACTCTTTGAATTTCTCAAAGCACTCAGACTTACGGCGCATCAAATAAATGTATCCATACCTTGAATAATCGTTAGTAAATGTGACAAAATATTCAAAGCCACCTCTAGCCTGGACAGTCATGGGCCCACACAAATCAGAATGAACCAATTCCAACACATCTTTGGCCCTATACCCCTTTGCCTTGAAAGGCCTTTTGGTCATTTTACCTACCAAGCAGGATTCACAGACTGGTAGTGCCTCCACTTCCAATGAACTCAAAGGTCCATCTTTAACCACTTAGGTTAACATGCCCCAATCGCAAGTGCCAAAGATATGTTTGGTTCATACAAGAAGGTTCTTTTCTCTTATTTATGTTAGAAGACATATTATTCATTTCCATAAGTTGCATCGTGGGCGAAATAGGATTAATGACATAAAGATTATCAACCAATGCACCAGAACAGATAAAATGCTTATTTTTTCTAATAACAATATTGTCATTAAAATAAACTGAATATCCATCCTTAACTAGCATGGAAACAGAAATTAAATTCCTTCTAAGTGAAGGTGCATAAAGACAATCTCTCAATGTCAAAGACTTATTTCTACCAAAAGATAAAATAACATCTCCTATTGCAACGGCTGCTACTCTTGTAGCGTCACCCATAAACAAGCATATCTCTCCATCACTGAGCCGTCTGGTTTCCTGGAACCCCTGCAATGTATTGCAGACATGATTAGTGGCTCCTGTATCTACACACCAGGTGCCGGTAGATAGCACCGCTAAACATGTTTCAACAACTAGTAAATGAGATATACCTTCTTTGTTCTTTTGTTTGAGAAGTAGACAGTCAGTCTTCCAATGTCCTGACCCTTTGCACTTGAAACACTTGCCTTTCGGCTTTTTCACAGCGCCTTGAGGTCCCATGCCCTTCTTTGCTGAGTTTACTTGTTTCTGAACTTTCTTCTTCTTACCACCTTTCGGCTTAGAAGTAGAGTCCTTTTCAGTCACATAAACATGGGAATTCTGCTTGAAGAGAGCTTCAGCATCCTGTAGTTCTTTTGCAAGTTCTGACAAAGTATACAACCTTTTGTTCATGTTGTAATTAAGGCAAAACGATTCAAAACTTTTAGGCAGAGTCCCGAGAATGATATCGATCTGGGTTTCCCCATCGATTTCAGCACCAAGGATCTCCATCTCATTTAGATAACCCATCATCTTGAGAACATGATCCCTTACTGGTGTCCCCTCAGCCATAGATGCATTCATCAAACTCTTCATAGCAAGTTGCCTAGCTGCTCTACTCTGATGTCCGAAGAGTTCCTTAAGGTTGTACATCATATCATAAGCTGTGGGCATGGCCTGATGCTGATGCTGCAGTACATTTGACATAGATGCCAAAATGTAACACCGCGCCATCTCATCTGCCTTATTCCACTTCTTATAAGCCTCTTTGACCTCTTCATCAGAGTTAGCATCAGGCTTAAGTGGGCATACTTCATTGAGTACAAATTTGTACTCTTCAGCAGTTAAGACAATATCCAAGTTACGTTTCCAGTCAATATAATTAGGGCCAGTAAGTTTGTTTTCTTTAAGAATCACCATAAGTAGACTGAAAGAACCCATTTTTGAAATCCTGAGAATCACATAAAAAAAAATTATGTAGGGCAAAACTTTTTGAATTAATTAAATATTGATTCCCTCAAAACAATAATAAAAAAAAATTCACCAACACCTTAAACACCATGAATTTAGCATGCCACAATAGTGTGGACGTATACAAATTCAATATTTGTTCAAGTAGGTTTTTCCTATTAATTTTACTATCATGTCAACACAACTTTTTGACAAATAAAATTAATCTGTTGGTCTTGCTCTGGTCCTACAAATAATAGCAGTGACTCCGATGGGGAGGATACCATTATTTGTATCTAAGTGTATACCATTGCTTAATACTAAGTCCATTATCTTGTATTGAGTTCCTTCAGATGGAGAAGTGAACACATACTAGGTAACTTTCTACAATTATCCCTAAGGAAGTCTGTACTGGTGATTCATAATTATACTCAACCGATATGGAGGAAAGCACTAAAGCCAACACACAAGTACAATTATATCACCTACAAACCAGCAATGGAGACCGTGGGATTCATGTTAAATGAATTCCCTCTCCCACTTAGTTATTTAACAATGAGGGTTTTTCTACTAGTTAATTTATGTCCATGTTGTCCATTATTAATGTGATCCTAGTTTTTTTTTCAAAAAAAATCACAAAATAATAAACATGCATAATCTGAATAAGCAATAATGGCAATAAATTTGAAAATAAATATCCAACTATTATGGCCATCCTTCCTGATTCTTTCCCCGACTGTGCAAATCCCAAATCTGACCCTGCGCGGAGCTATCCGGGGTTCGACCTGACCGGTCAGGTCGCGGGGTTCGGGGCAGCGGCCCGTTTTTTTTTTTTTTTTTTTTTTTTTAAGGTTTGGCTGCCGATTTCTTCATCGAAAACCATCTGTCGATCTCCGGACTGCCTAAAAACAGCATCTCCTCCGGCGTCAGAAACAGCCATCACCGCCATCACGATCGATCAAAAAAAATTAAAATTACATCAATCCTATGCCTCCCGAAGGAGTTCATACATAATCTAGATTGAAAAATTAAAATTACATCAATCCTATGCCTCCCGAAGGAGTTCACACATAATCTAGATTGAAAAATTAAAATTATAAGCACGATCAACCCTCGTGATATCAATCATATCCACAAAACAACAACAACACAATAATTACATCCACAAAACAACAACAACACAAACAAAACATGCATTGGACCATAATAGTTGGATCTAAGATGCCTGCAAAACCGAGTTAGAACAGATCTACATCTACAACAGATCTACATCTACCGACTATCATGCAACACAAGTTTTATTGGACAACATGGATGTAACAATCAATACGCAGATCCAATACCAGCTCTGATACCAATTGATGGAACTGAGATGATTTCCAGGACTACGGATTGGTGTGCGTATCGATTGTTAAAAATTTAACAGATTAAATACGTGATCTAACCCTATATAGCGGAATCTAGGGTTCACGAATTATACCTGCGATGAGAAGAAGACGACAGCGATCCCAAGATCTTCTGCACGTATTCCTTCCTCGGGTTGGACGTCGTGTGGGCGACGATCTCCCAACCTTTCTTCTCCTTGGCTGATCTCTCTTTCTCTCCTTACGTGAATCACGAATTTTGAGAAAAAATCTTATATTTCAGATTGTCAATGACGGCCAGAGAATAGAGGATATATATAAGGCTACGGCAGGGACCTATGAGGAGAAATTAGGGTTAGGTCTCCTAACGAATCTGGGTATCTCGTGTTCAGCCCAAACACACAACCCAGGTCCATTAACAATAGCTCGGTTCACTAAGGAGCTATTGTTGCACTACCTTCCTAATCCCAAATTATATTTATGGGCTCCTTTTATTATATGCTCGTTCAACTCCCCATGTTAAGATATCAAATGTCCGTCGATCAAATTAAGTTACTGACAACTATATTGATCAACATCTTTTATCCTTAAGTAGTACCACTCAACTTTATTTGTCATGTCGGATGTAATCCACCTGCAGGGTTTATATGACAATCCTTATGAGCTCCTTAAGGGGACATCATCAACCCGACGTATCGGGACATGGATTTCTTTTACAATCAACAGCCCATCATACATACAATGCTATTACCCAATTCATAGAGGTTGTTGATCCATAATGAATCTCACTCTTTTATGAGTCAAAGTCATGCACACTGCATATACATGTCTGTTATTATATCTGGATTAAGAGCATAAGCATCCATAATAACAGAGGTGTTTGTTCTCTTTTGTAGTCAGTACAAAGAGAACAACCTCAAGTGGTTCTGTTCAATACACACAAAGTGTACTAGTGTAAACCTATAGTCAAGACAGACTAATACCAGATTACACTACAACCTTTCCAATGGATTGTCCAAGTCCGTCTAGGTTGTGAACTATTTATATATTCCATAGGGAACTAATAATATGATCTTCTGTGTGTCACCTCACACCATATTATCAACCTTATAGAATATCAGACACTTGCATTAATATTATAATAAACACAATATGCAAACATATGCCCATATGATTCTCATTCAAAAAAATAAGGAAATAAAGTTAATACAAAAGTAATGCTTTCAGTATATAACCCTAACACCCTCGACATGGCACATTGATTCTGATCCTCACGGGAATTTCTCCGCTATAAGTGCTTCTCCTCGTGCTATGTTCCTCGACATGGCATATCGACTTTGAGCCTCGTGCGGATTTCTCCGCAACAAGTGCTACTCCTTATGCTATGCCACTCGGCATGACATCCTGATTCCGAGCCTCGCACAAATTTATTCGCTACAAGTACTCTTCGTGCTATGCCCCTCGGTCTGGCTCACCAACTCCTAGCCTCGCACAGATTTCTCTGCAATAAGTGCTCCTCCTCATTTTATGCTCCTCGGCATGGCACACAGACCCCGAGCCTGACCCAGTTTTCTCCGCAACAAGTGCTTCTTGTGCTACTCCCCTCGGCATGGTGTCCTGACTCCGAGCCTCGTGCAGATTTCTCCGCAACAAGTGCTCCTCGTGCTACACCCTCAGCATGGTGTCCAGACTCCGAGCCTCGCATTGGTTTTCTGCAACAAATGTTCCTTCTCATGCCTTGCCCTCGGCATGGCCTGTCGACCAAGAGCCTCGTGCGATCATCTCCTGCCTTAGATCTCACTAAGGCAAGCTCGGGCCTTAGCCTCAGCAGCTAACCCTCTAAAACCCTTGGAAGTGCAATTCAACATCATCGCAATAAATAAGCCTCCACGTTGACATGATTTCCCTACGATGTTACTTAATCCTCGAAGGCTACCGAAAACTCACCTCCGAGAGTGGGGGGCTTATGATGAGGGTGAAAATTATGACTAATCTGCACCACACGATCTTTGCACGGATCTCAAGGTTCATGATGCCAAGATAACAGTCTTATGGGTAGCTACAGACCCAGAAACAACTCATGGGCCATTTGCAGGCCCACCACCTCGGCTCAGACAACTAAGGAAGAGTTGACCAGCCGCTTATGACTGGTGGTCAGACCCCGTATAATTATGGGATCAATTGCTCAATAACATCCCTAATCCATGGGATCTAATTAGGCAGCTAGGGAATCTTCCCCTAACAGATTCCTACTGGCCTATAAATACAGGTTAACCTCCATGGTTACCAAGTAAGGAATCTTTAGCCATTAAACTCTACCTTTACAACCATTGGTTACTGGCTTGATCGTCGGAGGGCCTATCACTGGGAATACTCCCGGTGTTTCTGGCTTTTTGCAGCTGTTTGGCGGTCGACAACTACCACAAGATCCACATATTCCAATCACACATTAGCTTCCCATTAGGATCAGATCTACGGTTGAGATTTGTGTTCTCCATCCAACAAAAGAACTCATCATCGATTGCTCCCAATCCAGAAAACAGCAGTATCAAAAACTTCAAAAACTTTCTTCAACCAGAAATCATTGAAGAAAAGGAAAAAAAAAGCTTGCACCAAATAATTTACTATTGTTTAAAGTTTGATTTTTTTTTAAATTTATAAAACACATCTCTCAATTTGATTGCAATTATTATATTTTTTTCCAACTTTTATTTATCATCATAAAATTGTATTATTTATAGTAAAATAAGATACAATAGTTATTGAGGATTTCTAATTTTTTATATATTATATTTTAGAGTTTAGATGAACAATTACAAATTGATGAAATATGATTGCACTTTCTACATTAGCTTGTTGACCTTTTATTCATGTTGTTTCTGATCATACTAAAATTGAAACTTCAATTAATAATTTATTAATAAATTTTATTTGACAAAAACTAACATTAATAGTTATATATATATGAATTTATTTGACAAAAACTGACATTAATAGTTATATATATATATATATATATATATATATATATATATATATATATAGAGAGAGAGAGAGAGAGAGAGAGAGAGAGAGAGAGAGAGAGAGAGAGAGAGAAATTTTCGGTTGCACACTACTTTGGTGAGCACTCGGTGAGCACTCATGAAATAGAGCACCTATGACAAATCCGAACCGCTCATATTGTTCTATATACCTTAGATAGCCTAACAATAAAAAATCAAGTAATTTGAAGTTTATTTGTCCGTGATTTACATCATCACAAAATTGTATGGCTGAAAATTCTAACAGCATGATAGATGGGCAAATGAACTTCAAATTACTTGATTTTTTATTGTTAAGCTATCTAAGGTATATAGAACAATATGAGCGGTTCGGATTTGTCATAGGTGCTCTATTTCATGAGTGCTCACGGAGTGCTCACCAAAAGTAGTGTGCAACCGAAGGGGACTCTCTCTCTCTCTCTCTCTCTCTCTCTCTCTATATATATATATATATATATATATATATATATATATATATATATATATATATATATATATATATATATATATATATATATCTTTTGCATATAATCTATATCAGTCGACAATTCCCATAATGAATACTCCTCTATCAATTCCTTGCTAGAAAGTCAACAATTGGGAACTATCAAAGTTTTATTTTCGAAACATTATGGTGTGAAAGAATACAAAAATAATAAAGGCAACGTAAAAATCTAAAAAGTGGCACTTACGAATGATGAGATTTAGATACTTTAAATATTTTTATATATTCATACATATACATAGATAAATAATTAATACTACTAAATTTTCATCTTTTGTAAGGAGCTAGAATACTTGCGATAATGTTTATTGAAGCAGTAGAAGTATTCCAACATACGCTTGCGTAGCATAAAACTTACTTAATTTCTAATGAAATAATAAAAAATGTCGAAAGATATAATCAAAAGAACAATAAATTTGATATCATTTTGAAGTTGGGAAGTGTTGTAGATAAAGTTGAGAAAGATCTCATCATTGATAAGGATAAGTACAAATTTGCTATATGTATTCTACTGGATTTAAAGATAAAAAATTATGTTACTCATTTTTAATTATATATATCAAATTGGCTATTACTAATATAAGATATCAAATACTAATTGCAATGAACTACAGATCTTTGTTTAGCAGTAATTAATGCAGTAGATACAGAGAAGACAGATTCAAAATATGGTAATAAAGTAGAGAAGCGAAATCTTACAATTTTAGGATTCAAGTAATATCGATTAATTAAATTGTATAAAAATTTACAAAACTGTTTTGGAATTCATAATGTATTTTCTTAATTTATGATCAAAATAAATCTTACTTATTTTATTGGGATAACTCGTGATCAAGGAAGGAAAAACACCCAAAGAATTATCATCCAATGTGCCAATTATTGCAATTACCTCTATCAAAAACTCAAACTTTTAGAGTAATCATATACAATAAAAATTAATAATGCTATTTATTATTTATTTTATTTATTTACATACTGAATTTTTTAACATGATTCTTTCTCACATCAACAAACAACACTACAATAGAGATAAATCCAAATGAACCTAAAGCAAATCAAAATTGAGAATGCTATTATTTATTTTGTATATTTAATTCTATAATTGCTACCTTTTGTATCATTTGCCATAACTTTTTTCTTTGTTTCAGGATAAACTGTAATGAAATTTTATTAAAAAGTAATTCCTTACAAATAAATAAAAGAATAGTAATGGATGTGGAATAAGTGAAACTAACTGATATTCTTTATTGTACAAACGAGCATTCTTCTGAGATATTATAAACAATGAAATTATTTTTTAAAATTCAATATTCAAAATAGTTATATCTTTCTGCATAGCTTGTGCATAATATTTTGATCAGTTGATTGTAAATCAACGTCTAAGAATATTTCGTTGACTTCTAATCTCATTTAAAATTTCTAGGCAACATACTGCTCTTACAAAGTTTTGATCAAATGTGTAAAATGTTAGTGATCAATGTCTGTTCAACAAAAGTAAATGTTGAAAATGATGATGCTTATTGTCAAAAATGTAAATAGAATATAGTTGAATATGAGACAAGGTGTACAAAATACCATATTTTTAGTTTTACCTTTTTCCATTCTTCAATCAAATATTTAAAAAAAAAATATTAATTATGAATAAATTGTTTCAGATTTGTATACAAATTCACATAAAAGATACAAGTGTGGAGGTAGAATTGACTTTATTCGATGAAGAAGCAAGATGGATAATCGGTTGTTCTGTAAAAGTCCCGAAACAAATTAAGAATAAGGTATAATATGTTATTCCCATAATGTTAAAAATAATCAAGAGCTAAATACTTAATTCTATGATGCAGTAAAAAATGTTAAAGAATTTCTTTTCTCATCTATATATTTAGTTTTGTGAGGTAGGATAATCCTACCTTTTACCAGTCAAAAAAAAAATGTTGAATAATTTAATAGAATGATCAAGAAATGCATTGGAGATGAGTATATACTTTTTTTTATCAAATCACTATGGAATAACAACTCCAAAAATATTGACCGGATACAAAATAAAAAAAGATGAACAATAAGTTATGAGCAGTTTTAAGTTCAAGATTGTTAAAAATAAGGTAAGAATAAGGTATAATATGTTATTCCCATAATGTTAAAAATAATCAAGTGCTAATTACTTAATTCTATTATGCAGTAAAAAAATGTTGAAGAATTTAATAGAATGATCAAGAAATGTATTGGAGATGAGTGTATACTTTTTTTTATCAAATCACTATGGAATAACAACTCCAAAAATATTGACCGGATACAAAATAAAAAAGGATGAACAATAAGTTATGAGCAGTTTTAAGTTCAAGATTGTTAAAAATAATGTAAGAATAAGGTATAATATGTTATTCCCATAATGTTAAAAATAATCAGGAGCTAATTAGTTAATTCTATTAAAGCATCCACAATGGTGTTTCACATTTTTTACAAAATGACAGCTACAGTAATAGAGAATAGGGAAATTGTATGCAGTGGTTGTTTACTATATTTTTGCTAAAAATTGAGAAAGACGAGACATGATGTTTCGTCTGTTGGTTTTTTTTATAAGAATTAATTAATTACTGATTAACTATTAAAATATATTAATTAAATAAATTAAATAATATAATATTACCTAAAACCTAATTAAACTACCCACTAAACCTAAAACCCACCTAATTAAACCCAGCCCAAAAGCTGGACGGGACATGTCTCGTCCGAGCTTTTTTTTGGAATTTTTTTTCTTTCTTTTTCTCTTCATCCAGACCGTCCGATCAATTTAAAAAAAAAAAAATTGTCAGACGAAACATGTTGTCTCGTCTGATCCCATTAAAAAGTTGAAAAAAAGTTAAGGACGGAACATGTTGTCTCGTCTCTTATAATTTGAGAATCGCAATTTGGTTTCTCAAAAAAGAGAAGCTACTATAGCTACTTTGCCATAAAATGGCAAAATAGCAAACGACTGCAGCATCTTATTTCTCAAAAAATGAGAAATTGGCAAATATATCAAACGATTGTGGATGCTCTTATGCAGTAAGAAAATGTTTAAAAATTTAATAGAATGATCAAGAAATGCATTGGAGACGAGTATATACTTTTTGATCAAATCACTAGATGTCACATATGGAATAAAAACCCCAAGAATATTGACTCGATGCAAAATATCAAAGGATGAACAAGAAGTTACGAGCAGTTTTAAGTTCAAGAAAGTTTAAAAGATAATGATGATTGATATCTTATGAAAAATACGATGATATGAGTTTAGGATTTACTAATTTGTTCTTTTTAATATATTTTAGATGAGGCAATTATTTAGATGTTATTTTGTATTTACTCAAGACTAGATATAATATTTAGACTCGTTAATATTAAAATTATCAGTATTTTGTGTACACAATTAATATATAGTAATCATACTATATATCCATTTGAGATATTAATGAAATTTATTCAATGATTGATTTTTTCAACAACATAAAATATTGTTAAAATATTTAACTAACACGTCCACTAAGCCAAGTGCACGATAAATTTCAACTTGTATTCATGAAAGCCAAAGTCATTATTATAAGTTGAGTTTCTTAAAACAGTACAAACTGAATACAAACACAATAAAAAGAAGTAGTCACAAATCAAAACTTTAAGAGCATCCACAGTCGTTTTTCTCATATGCTATAAAATGGCAGCTATAGTAATAGCAAATACAATCGATCGCTGCAGTCGTCGTTTGCTATATTGTTTCTCATTTTTTAGAAAAAAGCGAGCGACGGTATATGATATACCGTCTCATCGTTTAAAATAAATTAAAAAAAGTTAATTACTTATTAACTATTAAATTATATTAATTAACTAAATTAAATAATATAATAATAACTAAACCTAATTAATTAACTAATTAAACCTAATTAAACCTACCAATCAGCATTAATCTACCAATCAGCATTAAATGCTCTTAGTTCACCTTAGTTCACGGACGGGGTATGATACCCCGGCCGGGGTATCATTCCCCGTCTGAGGCATTTTTAAAAAAAAATTATTTTTTAAAAGGTAGAGACGGGGTATCATACCCCGTCCGGGGTATGTTTCCCCGTCCGACCTATTTTAAAAAAAAATGAAAATTATTGAGACGGGATATCATCTTCCGTTTGAATCGATTAAAAAATTATTAAATAGGAGAGACGGGGTATCATACCCGTCCTTTATAATTTGAGATAGTTCATTTCGTTTCTCATATTTGAGAAATGAGAATAGAACGTTTGCCAAAAAATGGCAAAATGAGAAACGATTGCAGCGCATCGTTTCTCATAATATGGAAAAATGGCAGATATAGAAAACGACTGTGGATGCTCTAATTGTTAGGATCGGGAGAAAAAATAACAGAGATAAATTTGAGAAGAAAACAACACAAATATTATTTCTCAATCTCAAAAGATATACAAAAAAAACTCTCAATACTTTATAAGCTCTCTGTGGCTATCAATCTCTATTTTTCTCTTCAGTTGAGTGTATCTTCAAATGAAGAAAATAGTGAGAATTTATAGGAGGGAAAGAGACACCATGCTTTGGAAGAGACACCATGCTTTTGAAAAGACACCATGCTTTGGAAGAGACACCATGCTTGCATCAAACGTTGTCATGCATCAGCATACACCAAACGTTGCATGCATGAGTGCATGCTCTTTTGTGGCGGGACCTACAATTCTCCCCCTCACGCCACATCTGCACCAATCGTCATCTCTCATCCATTCCAGTTATGTCTCTGCATAACTCTAGTTTCTCCCGAGACACAATCTTTGTCAACATGTCTGCTGGATTCTCCTTCGTGTGGATCTTCATCAGTTTCAACAATTGTTGATCCATCACCTCGCGTATCCAGTGATAGCGAATATCAATATGTTTTGTTCGGGAATGGTACATTGAATTCTTGCTCAAATCCAGAGCACTCTGACTGTCACAATGTACCTTGTAGTCATTCTGCTTGATCCCGAGTTCTTGTAGAAATTGCTTTAACCACAACATCTCTTTACCAGCTTCAGCGGCAGCAATGTACTCTGCTTCTGTCGTAGATAGTGCAACGCACTTCTGCAACCTTGACTGCCATGACACAGCTCCCCCTGCAAAAGTGTAGATAAAACCAGAAGTCGATTTTCTACCATCAAGATCTCCGGCCATATCTGCATCTGTATAGCCTTCTAAAACCGGATCAGCTCCCCCGTAACACAAACATATCTTTGAAGTACCCTTAAGATACCTGAGAATTCACTTAACAGCCTCCCAATGCTCATTTCCTGGATTGGAGAGAAATCTGCTTGCCACACCCACTGCATGTGCAATATCCGGCCTCGTACACACCATTGCATACATCAGACTTCCAACCGCTGAAGAATAAGGCACAACTTCCATTTCCTCGATCTCTTTCCTGGATGAGGGACACGAACTCTTGCTCAACTTGAAATGATTAGCCAGTGGGATGCTAACTGGCTTGGCACCCTCCATGTTGAATCGCTTGATCACCCGTTCAACATATTTCTCTTGAGATAACCACAATCTTCGGGCCTTTCTGTCTCGAGAGATGTTCATACCTAAAATCTGCTGAGCTGGCCCAAGGTCCTTCATATCAAAGACCTTAGAGAGTTCTATCTTCAGCTGTCTGATCTTCACTGCATCTTGTCCGACGATCAACATGTCATCGATATATAGTAACAGTGCAATGAAATTTCCATCAGGGGACCTTTGAATGTAGACGCATTGATCTGCAGCAGTCCTCTTGTAGCCTTGACTCACCATGAATGAATCAAACTTCTTGTACCATTGCCTTGGTGCTTGCTTGAGGCCATACAAACTCTTCTTCAGTTTACATACGAGATTCTCTTTCCCTGGAACCTCATATCCCTCTGGCTGCTCCATGTAAATTTCTTCATGCAGATCACCGTGAAGAAATGCAGTCTTCACATCCATTTGTTCAAGCTCCAAGTCTAGGCTAGCTGCTAATCCGAGCATGACTCGGATTGAAGTCATCTTTACAACTGGAGAAAAAATCTCACCAAAATCGATGCCTTTCATCTGAAGGAATCCTTTGACCACTAGCCGAGCTTTGTGCTTCACCACCTTTCCGCTCCCATCTTTCTTAAGCTTCAATACCCACTTGTTCTTTAGTGCCTTCTTCCCTCCTGGAAGCTTAACCAAATCATAGGTTTGGTTCTTCTCTAAAGAGTCCATCTCATCCCGCATAGCGTGCAGCCAGTTGCTTTGTCTGGATGAGACAATGCTTCCTGGAAATTCTCTGGCTCCCCTTCATCAGTAAGAAGAATGTACTTTGATTCTGGATATTTAGTAGACGGAACATGGCCTCTTTCAGATCTACGTAGCTGAGGCTCACTCGTCTCAGGCGGTGTATCATTATCTTGTACTGGTTCTGCAGCTGTGAAAGGTTGCGGCTCCCCAGGCTCATCAATCCCTTCTTCCTCCTCCTCTGGTTCTGCTTCTAGTTCTTGATCAGACACATCATCATCTGCGGCAGCTTGTACTGGTACTGTATCTGGAACAAAGTCCTGAGTACTAACAGGTCTTTCAGCAATTATAGGCTTTTCAGTGTCCCCATATGTCTGATTTTCATGGAACACCACGTCTCTACTTCTGATGGGCTTCTTCGTCTTTAGATCCCATAGCCTGTATCCAAACTCCTCGTCTCCATAGCCTATGAAAATGCATGGAGTGGTTCTCGCATCGAGCTTCTGCCTGAGCTCCTTTGAGACATGTGCATAAGCCAGACATCCAAATGTCCTCAGGTGAGAGTAGGAGGGGTTTTTGCCGGTCCATTTCTTCTCCGGGATGTTGAAATTCAGCGGGACTGATGGAGATCGATTGATCAAGTAGCAGGCGGTGCGAACAGCTTCTCCCCAAAATGGCTTTGGCAGCTTTGCTGTGCTGAGCATACTTCTGACTCTTTCCATGATTGTTCGGTTCATTCTTTCTGCTACCTTATTGTGTTGCGGGGTACGTGGAACCGTCTTCTCGTGCCGAATGCCCTGACTCTTGCAATAGGCATCAAAACTCCTGGATGTATACTCGCCTCCGTTATCTGAGCGGAGGCACTTCAGCTTCTTCCCCGTTTCACGCTCTACCATGGCATGAAATGTTTTGAAGCTTTCTAAGACCTGATCTTTTGTCTTCAGAAAATACACCCACACCTTCTGAGAAGCATCATCAATAAATATCAGAAAGTATTTGTTACCGCCTAGCGACTCCACCTCCATGGGACCGCAAACATCAGAATGTATCAGACTGAGCAACTCTGATCTCCTTGTCGAAGAGGAACTAAAAGAGACTCTTCGCTGCTTGCCAAATAAACAGCTGCTGCAAGGTTGAAGCTCTGCATTCTTGGTAATGGAGATAAGATTTTCCTTCATCAAGGTTGATAAACCTTTCTCACTCATGTGACCGAGTCTCTGGTGCCACAGTTTCTGCGAAGCTTCATGTTCAACAATATTGAGACTCTCCACATTGATCTTCACATGAGTCTTGTACAAAGTGCTGCAGAGATGTCCACGAGCGATCACCATTACACCTTTCAGCATCCTCCACGAGTCTTTGCAAAAACGGTTATCATAGCCCTTTTCATCTAGGGCTCTCACCGAAAGAAGATTTTGTCGAAGTTCAGGTACATGGCGAACATCCTGCAGTGTGATTGTGCACCCGGTATCAGTCTGCATCCGAACGTCACCAATTCCGACAATCTTAGCAAAGCTAGAATTGCCCATCCTCACCGAGCCAAAGTCCCCAGCTTTGTACGTCGTGAAGATGTCCTTTCGAGGAGTGGCATGGCAAGATGCTGCAGTATCTACCACCCATTCTACGCCCTGATTCGACACATGGAGGCATGTCTCATCCTCATGAGAGCAAAGAGCCACATCTTCTAGTACTGTGACTTGTGCATCTCCTTCCTTCTTTGGTTGTGACCTTCCCTGACCGCCTTGTTTTTGTAACTTCCAACAATTTCTTTTCATGTGGCCTGGTTTGCCACAGTGATGGCAGTTGTATGCAGGCCTCCTCCCATCACTTGATTTGCCTCTCGATCTGCCTCTGCTTTGGCTCCTGCCTCTCCACCTGCCTCGATCTTCCTCTCGCTGTCTCCCACGGACTTCTGTGACGCAGGCTTGTGCTTTTGTGCCAACGTCCTTTCTCCGAGCTTCCTCATTGAATAGGGCATCCTTAACCATAGACATGGTAAGATTGCCAGTCGAAGCCGAGTTGCTGAGGGAGACCACCAATGTCTCCCAACTGTCTGGAAGAGAGCTGAGAAGTAGAAGTGCCTGTAACTCATCTTCAAGTGGTAACTCCACTGAAGATAGCTGATTCACCAGGCTCTGAAACTCGCTGGTGTGTTCTGCTACAGAAGTTCCTCCCTGTAGCTTCAGGTTCACCAACCGTCTCATCAGCAGGGCCTTATTTCGAGCTGTCTTGGCCTGGTACATATCCGCCAGCTTCTTCCAAAGGACAAAAGCATCCGTTTCCTGGGCAACATGATGGAAGACACTGTGATCGATCCACTGTCGAATCTGACCGATCGTTTTCCTGTTCATCTTCTTCCAGTCCGCCTCATTGGTAGCTTCAGGTCTTTCTCCCTTCTCCTCAATAAGATCAAAGAGATCTTTACAACTTAGGAGATCTTCCATCCGAGGTCTCCAAAGTGTATAGTTGGTGGCAGTAAGATTGATCATGGCTCCAAATGATGATGATGATATTGATTCCTCCATCGACATCTTGATCTGCAAAGGCTTTTGGCACTCAACAACTCAACCTGGCTCTGATACCACTTGTTAGGATCAGGAGAAAAACAACAGAGATAAATTTGAGAAGAAAACAACACAAATATTATTTCTCAATCTCAAAAGATTTACAAAAAAAACTCTCAATACTTTATAAGCTCTCTGTGGCTATCAATCTCTATTTTTCTCTTCAGTTGAGTGTATCTTCAAATGAAGAAAATAGTGAGAATTTATAGGAGGGGAAGAGACACCATGCTTTGGAAGAGACACCATGCTTTTGAAAAGACACCATGCTTTGGAAGAGACATCATGCTTGCATCAAACGTTGTCATGCATCAGCATGCACCAAACGTTGCATGCATGAGTGCATGCTCTTTTGTGGCGGGACCTACACTAATATGAACTCAGTTTGTTAAAAATTTATGAGAAAGTACAGCTTTCAACAAATCACAAGAGTGAGCCGTCTGCACTTACTCTTTCTAAGAACTTAAATTTGAACACTTCAAAAGAGAAGAGAGTTGATTTTTTCTTGGATTCAACTGCTAGTTAGGATAACAAAAGACTACATTTACCAATCATTTTCTTCACCGTATGTACGGATCTGAGGTAAAGGGTTGAGAGGAACAGAAAATTTACTTCCTGTGACTCCTTCCATCAGAAGAGATTGTGGAAACTCAGTCACATTGTAGCTATAAGAACCCTCTTCATCATTTCTTTGGCTACACCCTTCTTCTACTGAAATTAGCGAGGGAACTTCATGAGAACTGACATTGCCAAAAAAATCATGCATATCGACATGAATTTGGCCGTGTGCGCGCAGTGAGAACATGATGGACGGTGGGTCCAGTGGGATATATATCCTTCACATTTGTGTAGGTTGAATTTCGGAACGAGGCCATTCTTGACTTGATACTGGACAATTTGGACATAGGGTGGACGTTGTTGCGGCATTGTCACTTCAAGGAGTATTGTCCATTGCATTCAAACAAATGTCTTCTTTAGCTATACTCGGAACAAAATCAATGTCTTATTAGCCATACACATAATTATTATTGATTTAATGGTATAAACTAGCAAGATGCGTGGGAAGAGATTTTAAAGTGCTTGGGGATGAAGGCACTCCTTATAATTAAGCAGAATTAATATTATAATAATACAATTCTAACTCCACTCTATTTTAAAATCCACACACAAAAAGAGAGAGAGAGAGAAATATCTACAACATGTCCATCCAATGTTTATTTACTGATTTTCCACATTTCCACACCATTTTAGCTATCTTTTTTTCTTTCTCCAATAGGTAAACAAATTAAGTTTTTCTTATCTAATATTTACTACCTTCTTTGATTTCTTAGATTCATTTTAATTTCATTCAAAAAAAAACAAGAAACTAAATTAGATGAATGGATATGATGCTAGATAATTCGATATGTGCATGTCAACAACTGAATAAAATTGAATATTTGTTCATACCTGATATGGCTAAAAATGAGATTAAATCGGAACCGTTCAAATTGGACATGAATCTTAAAGTTACAGGAGCAAAACAGTAATTTCACTTACAGACGGGTCCGAATTGGGAACCGGGTCTCTCCTCTTGGACCCGCTAGCCCATGAACGGATCCGTCCAGCTCAGAACGGGTCTCAACCCGTTAAGGACCAGTTCAACATGATATGAGGAAATCCTGGCTCGTCCTTATCCACTGGAGGTGGTTTCAACAACTTCTATCCAGTAACATCGGGAAGTAGGGATTCGTTCTTATCCCGACGCAGATCCCCACGGCGACTATAAATACCCCCTACCTCCTGCCGTTACAAGGTGATCACTGTTTGTCTACCTAAGCTCTTTTCCCTTTCTTTATTGAGTACTGACAAGAGCGTCGGAGGGTTTGTCGTCGGGATCCATCCCGATCTTTCGAACGTTTGTGCAAGTTCGCGGGAGCACCAAGGAGTCAACTTGTCAACAAGGAAGAAGTCAGATTCAGCCCGTTCAAGATCCTACGAATTCACAAATTCTGTCTATTGCCCCCACAACAGATTCAGCGACAACAGATTGGCCCCGTCTATGGAAAACACTCGAATAGCAATCCAGCCATCCTCCATCAACCAACGCTACTCCTAGCCATGCCTCCTAAGAGGAAGTCCGCAAACTCCAACCGAAGAACTACCTCCATTATTCCTCCTCCTCCTTTGCTGAAGGATCTCCCTCTGCCCATCCAACCAACCCTACAGCTCGAACCGCTGAACCCTCGGTCCATTCAGCAGCCTTGAGGGCCCCGAGCAACTGTTGGGGAGCCCTCTCGGCGAAGACACCAGAAGCATCCTCTCCACCAAGTTCCAGTCTCAATTCACAATGCCTCCACAGATTCCATGGCCTCCCATAGCCCTCCAACGCCAATGGATCTGCGGGATGTGCTCAACAACCGACAAAATGAGCCCGGACCCGACCTTCGGATCTGCCTGGACGAGAGGCGGACCCGCAAAGCGAACCCTCGCCGAGAGCACCAGAGGGACCGGTCTCCCCGCCGAACAGACCGCATGAGGTCCAACTCTCTTCGATGGCGAAGAGAGTCAACCCAGCATCGCCCAAGACGAAGCCGCTCCCCGACTGGCCATCCTACAACTCGAGTTCATCGCGAGCAGGAGGCCCTCGTCACGAGGGCGGAATTTCAACAATTCCTGGAGGCAGTCCTTCAGGTGCTCAATGCCGCCCCCAACAACGGTCATCGATCTCCCAGCCCTCAGCCAGCAACTCGCCATCATCGCTACTCCCGCAGTCCTCGACCGGCTCTGAGCTATCACTGCAATTCCCTAAGTCCTAGGCCGGCTCCGAGCCATCGCCGTCCTTCTCCTGATCACTGCCGCCGCTCCCGAAGTCTGCGACCCACTCCGAGTTACCCCCATCATTCTATCAGTCCACCACCTACTCAGAGCCATCGCTGCCGCAGCCCTAGCCCTCCTCTACGTGAGGATGAGTCTCGGGGCTCAGCAAGGTACAACCGAAGGGAGGTCTTGGTCTACCGCCGTCTCCACGAGATGGAGAGGCACCTCGGCCAGCTGGACAGAGACGAGGAGCAACGGGCGAGGAACCTCCGCCCGAGCAGGTCCCCATTCTCCCGCACCATCATGGAGGCCTCTGTCTCAGATAACTTCAAGCCTCTGCACTTCGAGACTTACACCGGGGAGTCGGACCCCACAGATCACATCGAGAGTTTCAAAACTCGTGATGATCCATCATGCATCCGACGTCCTTCTCTGCAAGACCTTCCTGGCCACACTCAAGCAGCCAGCTCGAGAGTGGTATTCTTGACTTGCACCAGCATCTATCTTCTCCTTCGATCAGTTCGAATGCCTCTTCCTCACGCATTTCGTGAGCAGTCGCCGCTCCGAGAAGACGAGCACCACGCTGCTCTTCCTCAGACAAAAGAAGGGCGAACGGCTGAGGGACTATGTCAAGCAGTTCACTGCAGAAGCCAGGTCCATCGCCTCCTTGGATCAGTCGGTAACTTCGGCTGCCTTCCAATCCAATGTCATCAACCCCGACCTCAGGGCTTCCTTGGCCAAGAAGCCTCCTCGGAACTTCTCCGAGCTACCCCTTAGGAACGAGAAGTACATCCGAGCTGAAGAGGCTCTCAATTGCTCCACTCTGGAGGGGTCATCTTCCAGGAACAAACAGAAGAATGCAGAGGAAGAAGGACCTAAGAAGCTCCAAAAGGATAACGAGGTCAGCGGTGCCCTCTCCCCCACTTCGAGAAGTTCACTCCACTCAATGTGAGTGTCTCTGCCATCCTGATGGAGATTGGGAATGAAGGTTTCCTGCTGCCACCTCCGAAGATGAACACCCCTGGGAAGAAGAGAAACCGGGACAAGTGGTGCTGCTTCCACCGGGACCATGGGCACGACACTGATGATTGTCGAGCCCTGAAGGACAAGATTGAGGCCCTTATCCAGAGGGGCAGCTTGGTCAGTTTGTAAGGAGGGACCGAGCCAATCTGCCTCCACCGCCCAGGGGGGCTAACAGGCGAACAGAGCAGCGCGTGGAGACTCCGGAGGCCGAAGCAGAGGCCATCTTGCACCTGATACACGGAGGCCCAATGGGGGGAGATTCTAACTCCTCCCAAAAAGCCTTCTTAGGGAAGTCAACTCCGTGCAGAGCCATCCACCCCCAAGGGCCTAGGAGTCCCTGTGATGTTCTCCGATAGGGACTTCGAAAGCGTTCGCACACCCCATTGCGATGCCCTCATCATCAACCTCAAAATGGCCAACTTCGACGTTCGCCAGGTGCTGGTGGACAATGGAAGTTCGGTCAACATCCTCTTCTTGGAGGCATTCAAGGGCCTCCAGCTATCAAGGGACAGGCTCAAGCTAGCTGGCTACACCCTTCATGGGTTCACCAGGGTGCCGGTGACAATCGAGGGAGTTATAACTCTCGACGTCACCGCTGGCAAAACCCCGGTCACCCCCATAGAGCCAATGGACTTCATGGTGGTGGATGTGAAAGCTGCCTACAATGTGATCCTGGGTCGACCAGGCCTCACCGCACTCCAAGCTATCTCCTCGGCCTACCACATGAAGATGAAGTTCCCCACTCCCTCAGGGGTAGGAGAAGTGAGAAGGAGTCAGGAGGCGACTCACAAGTGCTATATGACCTCAATGGGAGGCCCGGTCCTTTCCCTAGAAGCCCTCGAGCTCCCACCGGAGAGCAGCCAGACCATCTCCGAACCAGTGGACGAATTAGAAGAAGTGGCCTTCTCAGAGGAAGACGCTACAAAGACGTTCCGGGTCAGCAAGACACTTTCCCCCTCCATCAAAGAAGACATCTCCCAGTGCATTAGGGATAACCGCGATCTCTTTGCCTGGACTGTGGCCGATATGCCTGGGATCTCCGAAGAGCTCCTAATGCACCGTCTAAGCATTGCCCCGGGTGCCAAGCCCGTTCAGCAGAAGCCATGCAAGTTCGCTCCCGAGCGGCAATAGGCGATCAAAGAAGAAGTCGAAAAGCTCCTCAATGCTCGATTCATTTAGGAGGTGAACTATCCCGAGTGGCTATCCAATGTGGTGATGGTCAAGAAAGCCAACGGGAGCTGGAGGATATGCATCGACTTCACTGATCTCAATAAGGCGTGCCCGAAGGACCCTTTTCCCCTTTCCAACATTGACACCCTGATCGATGCGACCTCTGGGCATGAGCTCCTCAGTTTCATGGATGCATTTTCGGGGTACAACCAGATTCAGATGTCCCCTCCCGACATTCCGAAGACCTCGTTCGTAACGGATCAGAGCCTGTATTGCTACAGGGTTATGCCGTTCGGCTTGAAGAACGCGAGAGCTACTTATCAGCACCTCGTGAACAGGGTCTTCCGAGATCAGATTGGCCGAAACATGGAAGTCTATGTAGACGACATGTTGGTCAAGAGCACCCAAGGGCAGGAGCATGTTCTCGACCTCCAAGAAGCCTTCGGGGTGCTCGGAAGGCACAATATGAGGCTGAATCCGAACAAGTGTACGTTCGGAGCCTCATCCGGCAAGTTCTTGGGGTTTATGGTTAGCTAGAGGGGCATAAAGGCCAACCCCGAGAAGATCTAGGCCATTCTCAAAATGGCTCCCCCCTCCAGCGTCAAAGATGTATAGAGGCTCACTGGGCGCCTTACAGCAATTGGGCGATTCCTCTCCAAGTTCGAGGAGAAGTGCCTCCCCTTCTTCAAGGCCCTCAGGGGAGCTAAAAGCTTCGAATGGGGACAACAGCAACAAGAGTCATTCGACCAGCTCAAGGCATACTTAGTTAACCCCCCGCTCTTGAGCAAGCCAGCACCTGGGGAGGTCCTCTACCTATATCTCGCCGCTTCGGAGCAGACCCTCAGTGTGGTCCTTGTAAGGAAAAAGGATAGGACGTAGAGGCCCATCTATTATGTGAGTAAGGTCATCCGGGACGCTGAACTCCGTTACCCGAAGCTGGAGAAGATGGCTCTCGCCTTGGTTATAACGGCCCGAAAGTTGCGCTACTACTTCCAATCTCATTCGGTGGTCGTTCTTACCGACCAGCTGCTCAAACAAGTACTTCACAAACCCGAGACTTCCGGGCACCTTATGAAGTGGTCCATCGAGCTAAGACAACATGACATCTGCTACCAGCCCAGGACAGCAATCAAGGCCCAAGCTCTGGCAGAATTCATTGTGGAGAGCACCATCCCCGACCCTTGCGAGTCATCTACCGACCCCTCGGTCTGGACCGTTTATGTGGATGGATATTCTTGTGCTGACGAAAGTGGGCCTGGCATCATCTTGACCGGCCTAGATGCTTTCGTCCTCCAATACTCCCTCTGCCTAAACTTCCTGGCATCAAACAACGAAGTAGAGTATGAGGCCCTCATAGCGGGGCTCTGCATGGCTCGCAAAGCTGGGGCCAAGCACGTCAGAGTCTTCAATGATTCGCAGTTGGTTGTCAACCAAGTGTCTGGGGAATACGAGGCAAAGGACGAGCGCATGGCCAAGTACTTGGCAAAGGTTAAGGAGCTACTGGCCTCATTCAAGGATGTTCAACTTCAGCAGGTTCCTCATAAGGAAAATGCACAGGCGGACGCTCTCTCAAAGCTCGCCTCCTCATCCTAGCAAGGTCTAGAACGAACCGTCTTGATAGAGGTCCTCCTCAGACCAAGTATTGATGAAGATAGCCCGAAGCCAATGGAAGCCTACCCCCTAACACTTGGGGAAAACTGGATGAAGCCCCTCCTCGAGTACCTCAAAGACGGGGTCCTTCCCGAAGACTCGAAAGAGGCGAGGAGGATCAGGACATGAGCCAAGCGGTACACACTCCTTGACAGAGTCATGTACAAACGCGCTTACACTCAGATTGATGGCCAACCCTATCTGAGGTGCCTCTCCCCGGAGGAAGCGCTCTATGCCCTAAAGGAGGCCTATGACGGTCTATGTGGCGTACACTTAGGAGCGAGATCCCTTGGATATAAATTCTTAAACTAAGGCTACTTCTGTCCCACACTACTGAGCGACTCTAAGGAGTACGTCTGCCAGTGCGACTCCTGGCAGAAATTTTCTCCGATCCATCGCCTGCCTCAAGCACAACTCACCTCCTTGGAGAGTCCAATCCCTTTTGCAATGTGGGGCATGGATTTGCTCGGACCCTTCCCTCCAGCGCCGGGCCAGCTGAAGTTCTTAGTCGTGGCGATAGACTACTTCTCAAAGTGGATCGAGGCTGAACCTCTTTCGACGATTACCGAGCACAAGGTCTAGAAGTTCTTTTGGAAGAACACCGTTTGCTGGTTCGGGGTACCCCGCATCCTCGTAACTGACAACGGAAACAATTCACGGGAGCAAACTTCCGCATCTTTTGTGCCGACCTCAGCATCCAGCAACGGTTCTCCTCGATAGCTCACCTTCAGTCCAATGGCCAAGTGGAGAATGCAAATCGACAAATTCTCTCTGGCCTGAAGAAGAGGTTCGATAATCCACTAAGGGGTTGTGGGTCGAACGGCTCCCTAACGTGCTTTGGAACTATCGCACCACCAAAAGAACTCCGACAGGGGAGTCCCTCTTCAACCACACATATGGATCCGAAGCTCTCATTCCCTTAGAAGTGGGCCTGCCTTCACCCCGACTGATAGCCCACAGTGAAGCACAGAATGCGAACCAGCTTCACACTGCCTAGACCTCATAGACGAGGTCCGCGAGAGAGCTGCGATCCGATAAGAGACCTACCGCCGTAGGATCACTCAGTCTTACAACAAGAAGGTACCGCCAGCTAATCTTAACGAGGGAGACCTTGTACTCCGAAAGTTGTCGATCTTCAATCTGAGCAAAAAGGGCAAGTTGGCACCCAATTGAGAAGGACCGTATAGGGTCTCCAGAGTTATTCGCCCTAGAGCGTATCAACTCGAAGACATGGAATGCGGAGCACTTAATGAAGTACCAAGAGGGTGTCTAAACACCGCTCCAAGCAACTTTCCCAAGAGCGCTCCATAAAACATGTCTAAAGTTCTTACTTGTATTTTCATTATCAAAGTGTAAAAGCGGCTCGCAACTTAGAAGCACCCGCCTAATTGTTTTCAATAAAAGCAATCTTTCCCCGCAAGTTCTTTACTTTTGAGTAGTCCAATTGTACTTAAAAAAATTCGCATTAAAACGGCACGCTTAGAGTCCAACACTTGGTTTAGTTCCACTTCAAATACTTGCTTCTAAGCGAGTACGAAGCGGATCACCATTCGGAATTGCTCCTATAGCTGTTGATATTTTCTAAATGACGTGCTTGGAGTCCAACACTTTGTTCGATTCCGCTTCAACTACTTGCTTCTAAGCGAGTACGAAGTGGTTCACCATTCGAAATTGCTCTTATAGCCGTTGGTACTCTCTAACGACAAGTTCGGAGTCCAACACTTGGTTCGATTCCACTTCAACTACTTTCTTGTAAGCGAGTACGAAGTGGTTCACTATTTGGAATTGCTCCTACAACTGTTGACAATTGCAAATGCTAGCAAAACACACAAGTTGACAAAACAAGTACTAATTCATTAAAGTTTGAGAGACTAGTCTAATTACAGACCAACTACTCATCTTTACATCGAGATACAAAACTTGTGAAACCAAGATTACAAAATAATAGAAAGCCACTTCAGCCCCTCCTAGGGGCGTGGATACTTCTGTTAAGAGACACACGTGAGCGACGAATGCTGTGCTGCCGATGCCCTACTTTGACAGACGTCCCTGGGCCGGCGAGCCGAGAAGCATTGTCTGTACTCAATCTAACAGTGGCCCCAACAGATGCTCTACTCGACAAAGCTGCCACCCAACTTTGCGCATCTCTGGGGTTTTGATGTACAGGGGCAAGCGAAGAGCGAGCTCGTGAAATGTTAACCCCCTATCATACTCCTCCCGAGTGCAAGAGGTAGTTCTGACAGTGCTTCCCTCAGATCGCGCTTGAAGATGAGCATTCTCTGCCTCAAACTCAACAATTCGCTCTTTAAGCGAGTCGTCCTTCACAGTTATCTTCAAATGCGGCAGTCGCATTGAGCCTGCACCACGAGAAGCGTCGGTGATTGTCCGCCGAAGATGAGCAACCTCCATGCTCTTATCGAGAGTTACCTTCCTCAGGTCATCCCTCTCCGCTGTCACCTTAGTCAGAGAGTGATGAAGGTGCCTAAGTCTCAAGCTGAGGTTGGCAGCCGCCGATGAGCCCACCTCGTCGCCTTCGGGGGTCGTCTCGTTAATCCTCTCTTCTAGTCGTCTCCTCTCTATGTCTCGATGAACTATGATCAATCTCAGATGATTCCGCTCACGCTCTACTTTACGAAGCTCCCACTTCACTTCGCAAAGCCGCTCTTGGTTTCCAGCAAGCCCCAACCTCGTTGCCCCTAGACCAGCCTTGAGACGTGCCACTTCGGCGAGTTGTAGCGCTTCGATGATCTGAAAAAAGCTAGAGCATGGAGCTACTAAGTTTACACGACTTGTACCCAACAACTTAGAAAAACAAGACTAATAATTTTGAAACTTCTCCAACACTTAGACAAAAAATTTCATTTCACTGAATGCAAAAGGCGGTGGCCAGTCCGCAACAAGGCAATACATGAAAAGAAAGCAAAACACAAAACAAATCAAGGATCGACCTCTTGCGAGCGATCCACTGTTGAAGACACTTCCTCAGCGGCCATGATGGCCAGGGGCATAGCCTCTGATGGAGCATCCCCCTCGGCCTTGGCACCTACCCCCTCGACCTCGACCTCTTATTCTTCTCCGCCCTCCTTGTCTTCCAAGACATCGTCAAACTCGGGGACGGGGTCCGGAAAGAGGCGCCATCCGGCGCAGTCCACTTCGGGGAACTTCTCCGTTACCTGATCTATGGCTCGAGCATACGCCTTCGCCATGTTCACGATGAGGAACCCCTTTGCCTTCGCCATGGCCTGCTCCTCTGCCATCTTCGCCTCCTCCAGCTTTGCCGTGGCCACTGCGTCCGCCTTGTCCTTAGCCGCCTCCTCGGTAGCCTTAAGAAGCCGAGCGTTGTCAGCCTCCAATTTGGCGACCACGGCTTCGAGGTGCCCCAGCCTCGAGTTCTTCGACTCGGCCTCGAGCCTCGCCTGCTCGAGGTCCTTGGCGGTCTGGATCTTCTCTGCTCGAGCCTTCTCCACTTCGAGCCTCAGCTCCTTTTCTTGTTCGGCCATCTTCTCCATCAGATGACTGAAGTGGCAAGTGATTTGCGAAGAGTAGGACTTGGGTTGTTGAAAAGAAAAAAAACTAAGTGCTCAGCTAGAAGAAAACTGAGTCATCGAAACTTACCGACACCGCCGAGCAGGCAACCTCGAGTGCATCGTCCCCCACCCTGCCCGCCTCCATGGCCGCCTTGTCCTTCAGCATTGCAAGGTGCCGACCCGCCTGCATACACGCCGACGTGTCGCCTAGGAACCCGTCGAGCTTGCGGACCTGCAGTCCGGGATGAAAATCTTCTTGTGCTCCTCGGTTAGGAACACTTCGACTTCGGCAGTCAGTGGCGGAGCCTCTAGCCCTAAGGCTGCCGATATCGGGAAGACCCCCTTGTTAGTAGAAGCTGAAGCCGCCGCTGGGGGCGAAGGCTTCGAAGCCGAGGGGGGTCGACTCCCCAGTTGCTCTGCGGCAGCGCGGTGAGCTTGTACTGCCTCTGAGGGGGCCTTCGAGGCAACCCTCTTCCTCTTCTTTGGGGCCTTACTGCTCAGAACCCCATGCTGCGCCAGCAAGTCGTCGAAGTCCATTGATTCTGCAGAAAGAAGAAAAAAAAGGGAGAGGAGTTAGAAACATGGCCTACTTAGCTTGCAACACAAAAGAAGCAGCTATTTGCCGACCACAACAAAAAAAAAACAAAAAAAACTGTACTAGGGATTATCGGGCTAAGACCCCCACGGAAGAGCACCTCCTCGGTCAAGTCCTTCCAATCAAACTTCGGGCGGTCGAGTAGCATCCGAACCATATCTTCCTCCTCGGAGCTAAGAGTTGGCCTCTCCCTGACCTTCTTTGGGACCAACTCTACCCAAGCTGTGGGGATTCCCCAGGGCCCTCGACCTCAGATGAGGAAGTACTTATCCCTCTAATTTTTTATCAAGTCCGGACAGCTAACCAGCTTCGTCCCGAACCACAGAGCCAGATAGAATCGGTCGCATCCTTATGCTGCTGGTGCATCCAGTACACCGTTCGGAGCACACTCAACCTCAGCGCAAGACTCGCCGCTTGACAGTGGAGGACGAATCTGTTTATCAGCCTCCACACCTTTGACATGTACTGAACAGGGCTGACGCGGAACCACCTCAATACTTCGGCGACGAAGGGGTGGAGATGGAGCCGAACTCCTGCCAAGAACGCGTCGACTTGCCAGAAGCACATGTCAATAGGAATCGGCGAGTTGGCCCTCACCCCCGGCCCAGGGAGCATTAGGTCGAACTCCCTTAGGATTTGGAAGCACTCCCGAATCCTTACCGAGTCCACCTCGGTAAGAATCGAGATCGTCTCGTCTGCCTCCGACGTCTCTCTGGCCTCGTTTTCATCGAAGCTTCGACCCATCCCGTACATTATCCGCTCCGACTGGTCCTCCGAAATGTCTCAAACCCTCTGTAGTCCGGTTAGAACCCCAGGCAACCTCCCGAACTCTCCCGTTCTCTGCTCCTCTTCAACCATCATCTCAACAATTACCAAAGTCTGCCTACCACGGCTTTGCCCTTGTCGATTGGGGGGACTTGACTAGAGGAAGCCTCGGGGGCAAGTAGAGGGGAGGTCTCCTTCCTCGAAGGGTCGGTAGACATTCTTTAAATGGAAATAAGCTAAGTATAAAGTTACCTTGATTTGACAACTACGGTCGGAAAACACACCGGAAGACGGTGAAAACTCGTCGGAAGCTCTCGCTAAGTAAAAAATCTCACCATAGTAAAAAACAAGAATAGTGAGCAAATGAGAGGGGGTGGAGATTTATAGAGACTGTGGCACATTTACCAAGATTAAGAGGCCCCCACAATGCAAAGGCCTGGCCCATCTGGTGAAAAATGCAAGAAATTGCGTTGACTGGTCAAACGGTCTTCGGGCCCACATGCCACGTGTCGCCCTCTCATTCGTCGATAGCAGCTCCAAAGTCGATTACCACTGACGTCAAAATGCAAGAAATTGAGTTGACTGGTCAAACAATCTAGGGACCCACATGCCACGTGGCGTTCCCCTAGATCTCTGCAAGCTCTCCAAAGTCAATTGCCAGTGGCGTCAAAATGCGAGAAATTGCGTTGACGGGTCAAACGGTCTTGGGGCCCACACACCACGTGTCGCCCTCTCATTCGTCGACAGCAGCTCCGAAGTCGATTGCCACCGACGTCAAAATGCAAGAAATTGCTTTGACTAGTCAAACAGTCTTGGGGCCCACACGCCACGTGTCGCCCTCTCATTCATCAACAGCAGCTCCCAAGTCGATTGCCACCGACATCAAAACGCAAGAAATTGCGTTGAATGGTCAAACAGTCTTGGGGCCCACACGCCACGTGTCGCCCTCTCATTCGTCGACAGCAGCTCCAAAGTCGATTGCCACTGACGTCAAAATGCAAGATAATGTGCTGACTGGTCAAACGGTCTTGGGACCCACACGCCACGTGTCGCCCTCTCATTTGTCGACTGCAGCTCCGAAATCGATTGCCACCGACGTCAAAACGCAAGATAATGCATTGACTGGTCAAACGGTCTTTGGGCCCACATGCCACGTGTCGCCCTTTCATTCGTCGACAGCAGCTCCGAAGTCGATTACCACCGACGTCAAAATGCAAGAAATTGTGTTCACTAGTCAAACAGTCTTGGGGCCCACACGCCACGAGTCGCCCTCTCATTTGTCGACAACAGCTCTGAAGTCGATTGCCACCGACGTCAAAATGCAAGAAAATGCATTGACTGGTCAAACAGTCTTGGGGCCCACACGCCACGTGTCGCCCTCTCATTCATCGACAGCAGCTCCGAAGTCGATTGCCACCGACGTCAAAACGCAAGAAATTGCGTTGACTGGTCAAACGATCTTAGGGCCCACATGCCACGTGGCGCTCTCCTAGACTTCGGTAAGCTTCCCGAAGTCATTTGCCATCGATGTCAAAACATGAGAATAGCCAGGGCACCACATGTCACGTGGCGCTCTCCTAGACTTCGGCAAGCCTTCCGAAGTCGTTTGCCACCGATGTCAAAATGCGAGAATAGCCAGGGACCCACATGACACGTGGCGCTCTCCTAGATTTTGGCAAGCCTTCTGAAGTCGTTTGCCACCGATGTCAAAATGCGAGAATAGCCAGGGGCCCACCTGCCACGTGGTGCTCTCCTAGACTTCAGCAAGCCTTCCGAAGTCATTTCCCACCGATGTCAAAACGCGAGAATAGCCAGGGGCCCACATGCCACGTGTCGCCCCCCTAAACTTCGGCGAATGTCCCGAGGTCGGTTGCCACCGACCTTCAAACGGGCAAAATTCGCCCTCTTCACAGCCGTCGGATCACCCCAAAACTCGCGCGATAATCTGATCAACGTCTCAGATCGATCCACGTCATCGAATGCTGATCCACCATTCGATCGTCCAGATTTTCATGCCCATCCAGATCGTGCCACGTCATAAATAGGTGATAAAATCCATTTTCTTATTTTATTAATTCGAATTATCTATTTAAAAATTGCAAAAAATGATTAAAAATACGGAAAAAATAATTAAAAATTTTAGAAAATAATTATAAATTTGGGGAAATATTTTTGAGCCACTGGGTAAATAATTGTTGGTCAGAACAATTAATTAGTGCTCTCGGAAAACAAATCATCGCCTTGCAAAATTGAATAAAAGGTTCGAAAAAATAATATAAAATTGGAAAAAATCTCTTAAAAATCCAAAAGAGCCTAAGAACAATCTTGGGCACGTTACTAACTCAGGAAAGCACTGTCACCCCTCAAATGAGATTCGAACACCCTTTGAGAACTCCGATAAAGCCCTATACGCCATTAAAACAACAAAACTACTCCCCAAAGGCTGTAACACACAATCTTTGGGAGTGTGGGGCTCTTGATATGGCTAAAAATAGGGTTAAATTGGAACCGTTCAAATTGGGCACGAATCTTAAAGTTACAGGGGCAAAACAGTAATTTCACTTACAGATGGGTCCGAATTAGGAACCGGGTCTCTCCTCTTGGACCCACTAGCCCATAAACGGATCCATCCAGCTCAGAACGGGTCTCAACTCGTTAAGGACTAGTTCAACAGGTTATGAGGAAACCCTGGCTCGCCCTTATCCACTGGAGGTGGTTTCAACCACTACTATCCAGTCACACCGGGAAGTAGGGATTCATTCTTATCCTGAAGCAGATCCCCACGACGAATATAAATGCCCCCTACCTCCTGCCGTTACAAGGTGATCACTCTTTGTCTACCTAAGCTCTTTTCCCTTTCTTTATTGAGTACTAACAAGAGCATCGGAGAGTTCCATCAGGATCCATCCCGGTGTTCTAAACGTTTATGCAGGTCCGCGGGAGCACCAAGAAGTCAACTTGTCAACAAGGAAGAAGTCAGATTCAGCCCGTTCGAGTTCCTAGGAATTCACAAATTCTGTCTATTGCCCCCACACCAGATTCAGCGGCAACAATACCCATCTGCATTTGAGGAACTAAACCTTGAGAAGGAATCTGAGAAATTTGAGAGATTTGCTGGTGATTTTGTTGAATAGAAAACTGATTATTCAATCATGAAACCGAAGGCAAAACTTGAATTTGATTTGACTTTTCATCAGAAAATTTAGAATTGGAGTTTGGATCCACTCATTCAGCAGATACAGTTGCCGGTCACTGTACATTAGATTCACAAATTGCTCTTCTAGAGTTTCTTCATGCAATGAGTGCTGAAAAAGATAAATGTAAAAGAAAAACTTAGATGTTCTCAAGTTCAAGATTATATATCAGGAACTATGTGAAAATACCTATCAATTTCCGTTTCTGAATGTATTCATGTTTTATTATTCCTTCAATCATGTTTTATTATTCCTTATCGAAAGTACCAAAGGATCAAAGACGACTCACATTAGAGCATTTGTAGTCGTTGATTGCTATTTTTTGGGTATTTGAAAAATGAAAACCGTTAAAATGGCTTTACGCTGCAGTCGTTGATTGCCAAATTTGGGTATTCGTAAATTTTCAAATCTCGGACGAAAGATGAATTATCGTCTGAAGAATAAAAATCAAAAATTTTAAATTATTTTGGAACGGACGGGAAATCTTTTCCCGTCCATCCAATTTTTTAGAAATAGAAAAAACCAAAAAAGTCATGGACGGAAATCCTTCCCTCGTCCAGCAATTCAGGTGGGTTTTGTTTTGTTTGGTTTTAATATATGAATGAAAATCAATTTCCCGTCCCTACCATTTTTAAAATTTTTTTTTGATTGGACGAAAAATTATATTTCGTCCGATACTTCACTGTTTTGTAAAATTCTCTTCGACGAATTTTTTTCCGTCAGATGTGGCAGACGACAAAACCTGTTTCGTTTGCTAGATTTTCCAAAATCCCAGATCGTCTGCCAAATTTGGCCAGTCACTGTTCACATCTTGGGTTTTTGACCAACGACTACAACGTCTTCATTCTCGTTTTTTGGAAAATTTGGGTATTTGGAAGACGACTACAGATGCTCTTAGGACTCAATCTCATATACGATTTTTTTAAGAAAGTATTTACAAATTTATGACACCACCTAAACTATTTACGAAAATATGACAATTGTAAGGTGGGTAAGATTGTGACCTCCGTTCCCGTTTATACAGATTTATACTTATTTTCTTCTTCGTATTATTGAAATTCAAATTTCTAGATAAATCTTTCTTTTCCATTAGAGCCAAATTGCTTTTATTTTGGATATCGGATTAATTTGTTTGAACCCAGAAATTTCAATCCATAATATTATTTATTACTAATTAATTATTTGTTGATTCATTGTGTAAAATCAGGCCCCTGATATACTCTTTGTTTATTTATTGTATGGAGCCCAAACTAAGTATATTCTTACTATTTTGATTCATTATTATTATTTTTATAAAAGCCCAAAAGTTCATTCTGTTGATCTTTTAATTGGATTTAAGCCCAAGCTCTCAATTAATTCTATAATTTGTTAAATTATTTTGTAAGCCCATATTCAAATTCTAAGCCCAACCATAATTATTTTTGATTGAAGCCTACACACAAACTCAATGCCACACTTTTAAATCCTACACAAATCATACTGGAGTCTAACCCAAATCCATTAACCCACTAACCCAAATACAACCCTACCTGAATACCCTTTGACTGCACAGCCCTTTTTCTCTACTAACTAATCCCTCATTTATCTCCTTCATCTACTCCTAATCACCCCCACTGATTAATCCCCTAACCACCCACTAATATCTCCAACTAATTAATCCCCATGAATCAGCTCTCTCTCTTTCTCTCTCCTCGATTCACTCTCTCTCTCTCTATCTCTCTCTCTCTCTCTCTTATCTTCTCCCCTGTTTCACCCTCCCAAAACCCAACAAACCCAAACACCCTCATCCCCTCCGGACCGCCTTCACCACCTCACCCTACTCCTCGTTGACTCCTCCATCCCCGTCCTCGTCATTGCCATCATCATTCCCGTCGACCCTCCAGCCACCGCAACCACTGCTGCCTCGACCATCCTCACCCCCTCCACTCACTGCAACCCTGCCTTCATCCACCTCATCGCCCCTCGCTGCTCTCCACACCACCATCGACAACTAAGCACCCGAAGCCCTGCCATTGCCGCGCAACCTCCCATCCCAAGCACGGCTGCACTGCCGCCTCATCCCTGAGTCACCAACCAACCACAGTGAGCTCCTCTGTCCCATCAACGACTGCTCCGAAACCCACCACACAGCCATTTTCCCCGTCGCCATCTTCATCCCGCAATCCCACCGCTCCACCCTCACAGCCTTCTCCTCGACCGTGCAGCCTCGTTCCTCTATTGCCTCTCACCGATGCCAGCCTTCGACCACCACCTCGAGTAACCATCCCGGAGCTTGCCCCCGCTCATCCCCGTAGCCCAACAAAACCCCGTTGCCGCTGCCAAACTGCACCGACGCCCTCGAGCGCCACCCTCGCCATATAAGCCTCTTCAACCACTGACTTCCCACCATCACCGACAACACCACCATCCTTCCCCTCCACCTTCTCCTTCACCACAAACTAGCACCTAGACGACCACCGCAACACCCCCTTTGGCTGTTGTCGACGCTGCCTCTATTGGTTGCTATTGTCGCTCTTGCCATTGAGCGTTGTTGTTCTTTCTGTTTTTTTTCTTACTGTGGTTGTTTCCCGTTGTGTACACGTGTTGCCGCCGTTCCGTGGTTTCCACGTGCTGCCATTGTCGTGTTTAGCACGTGATTTTGTGTACGTAGTTTGCATGTGTTGCCGTCGAGACTCATGTCCCGTTATTCTTTTACATTCGAAGTCGTCATCTATAAGGCAAGTATCTTGTACACATTTTATTCCATACAAGTATTTTATTTGAACTCCCGCAATTAGTAATTAGATCATTGCATTTGAAATCCGTTATTCTTGTAGTATTCATGAGTCGTGATTAGTTGTTATTTTGAATCGAATCAATTCTTTTGCCTTTATGATTCGATGCCCATCAAAAGATCATAAATATTGCTTTATATGTTCCTACTCTGCTGTTTGTTCTGGCTTGTAGCTTGATTTTGACCTAGCTACTGTTCAAATTAATTAGAGCTCTGTACACGAGAGTCGTAACCCCATGAATCTAGTTTCTGGAACATTCGACGGATTCAAATTACTAGTTGTAGATCATGAGTTATCATGTTTTTTGTACTGCTAGGTCTACACATTCCAGATTGTTACTTATAGTACATTGACATATTTTACAAATTAAAATGTCATGTTAATAGGTGAATTAGGACTTGATATTTACCAACATACTACTAGACATGATTAGGAGTCTCCTCATAGTTTTTGTAAGATTTTATAAATGAATTTGCAGTCACTTTATATATATAAGAATTTGACATTGGTCTGTTGCCTGAATAATAGATCAGTAAAGAATAGTCAGGTTGACCTAGCTTCTGTTATTATAATATGTCGTGTGAATATGCGTTGGAATCGGCGTGAAGTCTACTTTCTGGAACCTCTGACGGTACCTGATTCACTTTCCTGTAAGAATGGAAAAGTGGATTTTTGTGTAGCAATGTATTGTTGTTCAGAATTGTAACTTCATATCCTTGATTGTAAATATATTTATTTCTTGCATTTAATTAATTGAACTTTCATATCACGCATTGCATAGCCTTTGATACTTCTTGATCCTGTCCTGATACTCGTTCTCCTTGTGCATGTTCATGTTGATTATTGTAAAAGTATAACAAGCCGGGGTAATAAGGAAAAGAATCTAGTAGTGGACAATATAGGAAAGTGTACTCGGAAGGAGACCTATTTTTCTCATAATAGTGACTCTGTATATATTTACATGATATGATATGATTACATGATTACATGACATGATATGATTCCTGGTTACATGATACGATATGACATGATATGATTACATGATATGATATGATTCCTATCAGTGTCACTGGAAGACCCTAGTACATGACCCTATAGAATTTACAATTAGAGTCTAAACGTTAACTTATTTTTATGCACCTGAACCTGTGGTATGGGACGCAGGATTGCGTGCATTAATTAGGATTTATGAAAGATTGCCAGACTTGAATTAACACTGAACACATGCATGACTCATGATTCCAGTACATGGTTCCATTACAAGATAACATGAAAATCGTTTACAAGTTACATGTTACATATTACATGTTTACAAGTTACAAAATTCCTATTTAAACGACATGTTTCCCGTTACATGATTCATCATTCCCGATTGGTTATATTTTGAGACTTGTTCCATTTGTCATTTACATTACACTTGATTATGTTGTATTACAATTACATTGTTAGTTCTTGTTTTCCCTTCTTGTCTAGTTCTTGTTTCTCCCTTGTTATATATATTGTTTCTCGTTATCATGGTTGTTCCATACTTGAATTGCCAGTTTTATTGCTTTCCCGGTTATGCCTTGTTTCTTGTTCCTATTTTGCTTGTACTACTTGCGGCCCATTACTTGATCTAACGGGTACCATCCATCTTTCATTGGAGTAAATGTTATACAGGTACAATGATAGGATACTGAAGGAACATGACAAACTGTTTACTGCATTGTGCATTCTTAAACATTTTGTAAGTTCTTGTATCCAAGATATTGTTATTGTATTATATTATTGTTCCTGCGATTATTATTGTGTTGTTGAGCTTACTGGTATTGTACAACTTATGGATGATATGAGTTGGCACACTTATATCATTCGTTGGACCTCTGTTGCGCGCCCGCGTTTCCATATAATGGGAAGCGAGGTGTGACAAGTTTTTAGTAGTATCAGAGCTAGGTTAGACTCTAACCATGTTGGAGTCTAGTCAGGTTAGCGAACAATATACACATCGCATTGATCACATGAACATGTAATAACCAACTTACAATCTGGATACTTATCTTATTCGATCAACTTTTGATCCCTTCATATTCAGTTCTTTCATTTCTTATTTTCGTCTGTCCCTTCCATTCATCTTCATTCGTTGATTTTTTATTGGGTATAAATTCATTCTTTTTATACCCATATTCTTTTGATTCCGGTGCTATCCATCCTCTTTATTTTTGCTCGTCTCGTCGATTCTTTCATATTTTAGTTCTTGCGTCATTCACTTCCTTCTGTGCCTTGCATTCATCTTCACTTATTGATTCATTATTGGGTATCATACTAGTTATTTCTTTCCTACCATGTTCTCTTCAAATTTCGGTGCTACCATTCTGTTATTCTTGCTCAGTTCGTCGGTTGGCTATACGTGATTTACGACGTGTCAGCGGCTTGGATCATCACCACGAGATGAAGTGTTCTCTTTGCTCCAAGGTATGCATGCAGAGTCCCCGAATCCCATATAATATTCAGAATCCCAGGTCGCCAGGAGTTTGAATTTCACGCTAGAGAGATGTCATTTGGAAGTGTCAAGGATTTGGTGAGCCAGGAGGCAGATTGCTGGAGCTAATGGACGCTGATGATGGAGTCTTCCTGATCAGAGTAGTGCCACGGAAACGTGGTAGGCCCATAACCCGCATGTCCCAGGATTATCATGTTGCTTCTCCTTCTTTGCATTGTTTGCTTCCCTCCATTCCTTCTATTCATCCTCATCCATTGACTCATTATTTGGTTCAATTTTTCCCTATTCATTTTCTCTTCGATTCCAATTCTACCTATTCTTTCAACTTCTTGCTTCGTTATCTCACAAGTCTTGTGCTGTTTCTTTCCTTCTAATACCGTTTACTTCCTTCCATGCCTTCCATTCGTCATCATCCATCGATTCATTATTTGACATCATTTTATCCATGTTCTTTTTTATTTTGGTGTTACCACTACTTCGTTCCCTCCCTCTAATTCCCTGCTTCTTTATCTTTTAAGCATTGCTTTGGTTATATTCTATGTACCGCCTAAGCAAACTTCGAGGACGAAATTTTGTTGTAAGGTGGGTAAGATTATAACCTCCGTTCCCGTTTATATGTATTTGTACTTATTTTCTTCTTCGTATTATTGAAATTCAATTTTCTTGATAAATCTTCCTTTTCCCCTCGAGCCAAATTACTTTTACTTTGGATATCGGATTAATTTGTTTGAACCCAGAAATTTCAATCCATAATATTATTTATTACTAATTAATTATTTGTTGATTCATTGTGTAAAATCCGCACCCCTGATCTATTCTTTGTTTATTTATTGTATGAAGCCCAAACTAAGTATATTCTTATTTTGATTCATTATTATTATTATTATTATTATTATTATAAAAGCCCAAAATTTCATTCTATTGATCTTTTAATTGGATTTAAGCCCAAGCTCTCAATCAATTCTATAATTGATTAAATAATTTTGTAAGCCCATATTCAAATTCTAAGCCCGGCCATAATTATTTTTGATTGAAGCCCCTACACAAACTCAAGCCCACACTTTTAAATCCTACACAAATCCTATTGGAGTCTAACCTAAACTCGTTAACCTGCTAACCTAAATACAACCCTACGAATACCCTTTGACTGCACACCCCTTTTTTCTCTACTAACTAATCCTTCATTTATCTCCTTCATCTACTCCTAATCACCCCCACTGATTAATCCCCTAACCACCCACTAATATCTCCAACTAATTAATCCTCCTCAATCAGCTCTTTCTATCTTTCTCTCTCCCCAATTCTATCTCTCTCTCTCTCTATCTCTATCCCTCTATTTATCTTCTCCCCTGTTTCACCCTCCAGAAACCTAACAGACCCAAACACCCTCATCACCTCCCGATTTCCTTCACCACCTCGCCCTACTCCTCATTGACTCCTCCATCCCCGCCCTCGTCATCGCCATCATCATCCCCGTCGACCCTCCAACCACCACAACCACCGCCTCCACTCACCGCAACCCTGCCTTCATCCACCTCATCGCCCCTCATTGCTCTCCACACCACCATCGATAACCAAGCACCCGACACCCCGCCATTGCCACGCAACCTCCATCCCCGAGCACCGCCGCGCTGTCGCCTCATCCCTGAGTTGCTGACCAACCGCAGCGAGCTCCTCTGTCCCATCGACGACTGCTCAGAAACCTACCACACAGCCGCTCTCCTGTCACCATCTTCATCCCGACGTCCCACCGCTCCAACCTCACAGACTTCACCTCGACCTTGCAGCCTCGTTCCTCCATTTCCTCTCATCGACGCCAGCCTTCGACCAACACCTTGAGCAACCATCCCGGAGCTTGCCTCTGCTCATCCCCACAGCCCAACAGAACCCCACTGCCACTGCCGAACTGCACGGACGCCCTTAAGCGCCACCCTCGCCACAGAAGCCTCTTCAACCACTGACTTCCCACCATGACCGACTGCACCACCAACCTTCCCTTCCACTTTCTCATTCACCGCAAACTAGTACCTAGTCAACCACCGCAGCACCCCTTCATGTTGTTGTCGTCGCTGCCTCTGTTGGTTGCTGTTGTCGCTATTGCCGTTGAGCGTTGCTGTTCTTGCTGTTGTTGTTCTTACTGTGGTTGCTGCCCATTGTGTACACGTGCTGTTCCTGTTGCAATTGCTGTTAACTAGGAAACCGTGACGCAACCAGAATCTTTGCCTTCAAATGCATCTCAATACAATAAATAGCACAGAATTTTTTTAACACTTTTATTGCCATCAGAGTTAATACATCAATAATTACGAATATCAATTTGTCATATCAAACTGTAACGTCCCCCTTTTTGACTCCAAATTCAATTCTTTCAATTTCTATATCCCTTTAAACATAAACTAAGATAGTGTTAATTCAAAGAAAATTCGGGCAGAGTTTCCCCTAAAATTTCTACCGCGAAACACAAAAAGCTTACGGAATTCTGCTCTAAATTCCGTAGCTCACATCACAGGCAATAATTTCACGGGCTCCCCAGGCTAAAATGAGCAGAGACATACAGACAATCAATATATATGCTCTGGGGACCAAACTCATAATAGAATATCAAATATCAATTAAAAACCATAAATTCCTTTGAAAACGTAGTAAGGTTTTTAGAAAATAACTTATACACACAGGGCCTAGTACTCCACAACGAGATGGGTATGGGTCAAAAACATATCATGCCACTCCACACTATACTCATCATCGTCATCCACGTACTTATACATCAAAAATATAATTTAAACCATAAATTTCACTATTTACACAACTAAAACTATACAAAATTTCCAAAAGTAAGACTCTACTCTACAGATCTACACCTCACATTTGCACTGCTGAGGACTTGTAACAGTAGGGGATCTAGGGTAGTCCGGGGACTCCCTAACCCCTCAAACACTAAGGGGTTAGCCATTTCTGGTGTGAGTATAATCTATTAATTAAGCAAATAAATTAAACTTTATAAGTAAGAACAGAACGAACTTACGAATACCAAGATAAACAATCTTACCTGAAATCTGAACATGTAACCATCATAAATGGGATTTCACATCAAATACTCTCTAAGTCATTTCCTGTATGCATATCCATACCCGCTCACAACATACTTATCTTTAGTTTGGAAATTCTTTCCAAATTAGTTGCTTAAGGCCCATCACTTTACGCCTTATGCAAATATTCCTATAGCTTTATTTTCTCATAAAGCTTTACATTCACAAATAGCTCTACTCTCACATAAACTGCACCTTATTTATCATTCATTTACAATTACAGACTCATGACTTATCTTCTTTCCCAATCTCATATCACATAACATCGCATTCATTCATTTCTTAAAACGTATATCATCACGTCTCGCAAATACATCACTTTCACACTCATAATTCATCTATTATACTCACAATTCATTATGAATGGAAAATAAACGTGTATCCTGATTTTCTAGTATTCGTGTATGCCATGACCTGAGTCTAATGCAACAATACAGAGTATAGAACAGATGTACTTAATCTAATGTCAGCAAGACTCTGGACACACATGCATCCCATACTACATGTGGCCCAAATCAAGCCATTTTTCCAGTTCAGGGACTTGAACCCTCATCATGCAATGCACTCTAATTCGGTCCACTTTCTGTTCCTGATAGATAGATCGTGGCAATGAGGTTGCAGATCAATGGTCCCACCGAGTCTATCTGGTTTGTCAGACAACAATCATCACAGGAATCACATCTACTGATTCCCAATACCTTCACAGGTCCACGACCAAATAATCCTGGCCCGTGACCCTCAGCGAGTGGTCCAACGGCACCCCAAGGATGCAATACAAATCAAATGAAGGTAAGCACACACAACTATCAATTCTTGACCATTAACAGACTCAGGCATCGAGACACCAAACACCAACCGACCAGAGCTATATCCCAACTCCCCTTATGTCCACCATGAGTATTAAGCCCAGGAACTTATCTAAGTTCCAAATGAAATGCTAAAACATCATTAAAATCTGATAGCTCATGATCACCAGACTGCGACATGCAGAGGGTTCCTCATCAATTGTCTGATGAAATAATTTAAGAAATAGCAGTAGTTGTGACCCAAGCTACGCTCATCGGAGTTCAACACAATCAGACTTCTAGAAGGGTAGGGAGATCCACAGCAATCCCCTAGTGGGCGACTTTCTCAAATATTTAAGAGCTCAAGCCCCCCGAGTCAACTTAAACTTGAAGTTTGGTCTAAACAACAAGTTGCTATCTTGCAATGTCCATAACTTCCAGCACACAATACAGAATTGCTTAATACTACCCATTCTGGAAAGATAAAGCCTTAGTCTACAACCTTCCAGCTAACCATTTCCTCGAATTCAATCATCTTGATACTATAAAACCTCATATACTCTCAATAGCATATTCTTCTTGCACTCCTGCATCTTTCCAATATCATAAGGGTTGCTCACTCATCAGAAGTTCTCGATCCCGGGTCCTATGGGAAGGTGGGAGTGTCCACCTCAACTTCCTAGTTGAACACCACTTTCAGACTTTATCATTCGAGTTCTCAAAAACACAAGTCCATCTTTGGAAAATCATAAATCTCAACCTATAAACTGGAGTTACACAATTCCAGATGGGTTAGAAAACTATGGCTCCCTACTACGACTCTCTAGTTGGTCATTCTCCCAAATTCTTAACAATAGTTCCCAATCTCTCATCTTCACCAACTAGTCAACTTATACTAGGCTGAACATAGCCTACTTTGAAAGTCAATAATAAATCAACCTTGAGTCCAATACTCATGAAATTTGAGATTCTCAATCTACACATATACCATTTCATTGTGTCCAAAATTCACGTTTAGATTCATCTCACATAATGAGCTACGACTCTTCAAACATAGCACACAAATTCAGCCACTCTTTCAGCAGAGCATTTACTACCCTTTACCAAATGAACTCTACAATTTCTAAAACTTGAGAATCATCAAATAAACTCATACCAAAAGCTACTCTCAAAAGTTCATAGCAAGATCATACATATACAATTGGTTATGACCTTTTGGACTTCGGTCCAAAGGCAATCGGCTTCAGCTCTGTCCTATCAGACCAGCTGCACTCCACAACTTTGTTGAGGTATCAAACGACCTCAAAAATTTGTGAAAGTTAGACTATAGTTGTGGACACATGCAGGAGTGTCCACACAAATTCTTAGCTCAAAAAACCCAGGCTACACTAAGATATGAAATCGGAAATACACAGCAAATCGTAATTTAAAATCTTCATAACACACCATGTACATAAAATAAAAGAGATCATACTCACAAAATATCCTGCGAAGACTCGAAGCGCCAGCATGCTATCCCGTATCCAAAGTTGCTAATATATCCTATCATCAAAATTCAAAGCAATCAAGGCTCAAGCATCCAAACCAGTCACAGGAAAATAATAATACTAACCCCAATACCACACAGGCATTTTATTGAACGCCTGGGATACACACGTGCTTTGTATGTAATATTCGAATTCCGACAAGATTCTTATTTTCAAACAATTACTAAAAGCACTCCCAAATTATTCTAATAGTCCAACTACAATTTCTACTACCATACGAGAACTAATTCATACAGATAGTTTTCTTTTACAAACCCAAAACCCTAATTTATTAGCAACTTACAAATTCTCTAACAACTTGCTAATTTCTTACATTTACCCTTCCCAACATCTCCTAATATTCCTAGCATAATACTCCTACTCAAAAGAAATTAACTACACTAAAATTTATACAATAAAATAATTTAGGGTTTACCTTCCTGAAATCCTTTAGAAAAACAGATACCGCCACGATGTAGAGAACCATTCTATTAGTCTACCCCTCAATTTAATTTGAAAACCATGGAGAAATGGAGGGGATTTGAGCGGGGAGAGAGAGAGCCGATGGGTTTGGCTTGGGGTTTCTTTCGGTTGGGAAGGAAACGGGAGAAAGAAAGAAGGAGAAGGAGGGAGAAGGGGTGGGGTTTTGTAAAAGGAATAGATAAATAAATAATGTAAGGGAATATTACATATAATCCCCCAAGTCTCAATATATTTCAAATAAGCCCCAAATCTCTACTTTAACAATATCAACAATACAAAAATACATTAAAACTACCTCGTAATAATCTTTCAAAATTATAAAATAAAGTAGACAATATATCTGATATTTCTCAATAAAAATCAGATGTTATTAGAAAAGTACGTACTCGCGTGCAATTCTCAATTGCGCACAGATTACGATACAAAATAGCCATATACTATTTTTGCGGTGTATTACACCAACCAAGTGATCTATGGAGCATCTAACATTCTACCATATAAAGCTGAGGAATTTGAAAAAAATAATCCCAAAAGGAAGAGCAATGAGATTCAGAAACATGTATTGCAAGCTAAAAGACATAAAACTAAGAGACAACAACATATGGATCTATGACAGCCCAGATCCAGAGAAAATAATAATGTATAGAATAGCAAAAATAAAATTGCTACAAGATAAGCATGAGCTGTTTGACAGTTTGTACCAGATACTATCTACAAGAGCAATGATAATGATAGAACAAACAGCTGGATACTACTGTAGCTTGATGAAGACAGAATAACAACACAAATGTGGAGCATGTGAAGATGTCGGCCAGGAGCTTTGTGTTGGTGTTCCATAGCAATCGGAGTTCGGATGATAAAGTTATGCCTAGATTACATAGCGATGTCGATACTATTCAGAAATTTGGAGTACATTGGGGATTATACTGATGTTGTTATTGCTAATAGTGGCATAAGGCTAATTATGCCATTATTGGGAATAGCAACATCAGTTATAAGCGATTTTCACTTACATTTTTTTTGGACAGTTTCGACATCGATACGTAATATGAGCATAACTTTATCATCCGAACTCCAATTGAGATGATTCAAAATACTATTGAATGCCAAGAGAAATATCTACAACTTTCATGTTTTGAGTTTTGAGAGATACTGACTGTATCAAGGTCGAAATCGGACTTGAAGTTGATGCATCTGCACGAAATTTGGAGTACACTGTAGATTGTACTGATTCTGTTATTGCCAATAGAGGCATTAAACTAATTATGCCGTTATTGGGAATAACGACATCAGTTATAAGCGATTTTCACTTACAATTTTTTTATCAAGTCATAGAACTCTTAAGTGAATGCGAGATATACTGATGTCGTTACTCCCAATAGCGGCAACAATTTTTTTTTACATGTGCCGCTATTGACAAAAACGGCATCAAAATAACAGATGTTATTACCAATAGCGTTTTATGCTGACGTACCCAAAACTGGGTCAGTTGAGTACATATTTTCAAAAATGGGTCAGTTTGGTCAATATTTTCTAAAAGTGGGTCAGTACGGAAAATATTCACCAAACATCCCAAGTACTAGAGCAAACTTAAAGTACCAATGTTGTATAAGATAACATAAGCAAACTTCATACTTGTATTGATTGAGAGAGGTGCCGGTTTTTTCTTGCTAAGATAATGTTTACGTCTATGTAACTTGTTTTTAAAACAAAGACTTTTCATGTGAGGGGTTTTCTCGTATCATTCCCTAAACAAAATAAATCCTCATGACAACTAGCCGTAAAACTTAATGAGATGTGTAAGACTTCCACAAACCTTTGTGTTATATAAATAATCTTCATATGTAATGCGAAAGTACCCTTACTACTTTATACCTATCCTGGTATTCAGGTCCTTTTGAGTAGTCTCTCCTGAAGTTTTGGGGCTTATATCAAAGCAGGAAGGTTTTATGTGGTGAGATAAGATAAACCATTTTCTAAATTGTCTTATTAGTTTAATGAAACAAGGATAGGATTTCCGATTTCAACACTTTTTAACTAGAAGAGAATAGCATTAGCATCATAATCCTACCTGTACGTTGAAGCTTGGCCTCCTGTAAAATCACTGCACTCCTTCCACATTGTATACAGATCACGTACAAGCCTGCCTTCATGATAGAACAAAGGATGCTTCTTCAAATGCAAGATGAAGTATATATTTTAATTGATTAATTTTCTCTTAACAAGTTTTAGAAAAAAAAACTAATGGGATACGTTCTTAGGCATACGAGCTGAAGACGTGGATAATAAGAAGAGTGTCAGGTGTCCCTTGTTAAATGTTGCTTTTTTTTTTCACTTTCACTTGATACTGCATTTGCAATTTTCTCTTGAGCTCTCCATTCAAAATCTCCCACATAATTTGTCTCCTTTGGTAGTAAAATTTAGCAACTAAATCATCAGTATGATTTGACTTTGCCCACAGTACAGATAATTAGGTTAAAATCCAAACATCTTAAATAAATAAGTAAACAAAATCCCAGAACATCGATATAGTATAGTATATTTGAATATATCTCAGAGTCTAATATAATTGATGTGGGTAAAAATTACATCCAATCATGGCCGCATGGTTCCGTACGAATTCCGGGGTTCCTAAAGGCAAACAATAATTTTATGTAACACCCCTAAAAATAAAATGCAATATTTTGAATTATTAAATAATTTTAAATTTTATTTATTTGGTTATTTTGACTATTTTATGAAATTATTGTTTTGCACGTGCAGAACACGTGCAATTTTTTATGTAATGTGAATTCTAAAATTTTATGTTGATAAATCATTTCCGTTAACTTTAATTGATATGTTTTTATTTTTGGAAATTTTTGGATAACAGAAACCCACTTTTGAAATTTTAATTCAAAATGGATTTTTAAAAGAAAAATCGTTTTTAGGGCTATAAAAGAGCCAAAAATTTGAATTCAAAATTTTTTGGCTGCATTTGGGGCCGGATAAAGGTAGAGAGATTTAGGGAGAGTTGAATCCCTATTTAGTTTAATTTTGATATGGAAAGATTGCATAAATAATTTAAAATGCAAATTTGGTATTGTGGGGGGACTTTATTGCAAAAACTCCCAAAACCCTAATATTCAGTCCCGGTCATATATAAAGGGGGCATGAACAGTAGGTTTCGGCCTCTTTTCTTTTTTGGTTAAATTTTTGTTGATTTTGGAGCTTGAGGAGATCTTTTGCATTAGGAGGAGAAGACTTTTGGAGATTCATCTCTCTAACTCTCTTGATGTGTTCTTTTGCATTTTGATAGAGTAGATATCATGCTAATATATTTTTGTATCGATCTATAATTGTTTAGAACATATACTCATGATTTTACTGTGAATTGATTGTGCTGAAGAATGTTAAGTAAACTTAAATTGATCTCCATGAATAAAAATCGAATTTTTAATATGTGAGGATCATGTTTATTGCATGCTTGACTGATGGACAATAACAGGGTATGAAAAGATTGAATTTTAACATTTTAACCCATAGAATTGATTGAATGATCATGCATGTTATTGTTTTTAAGAAGAACTTGATGTTGATTTATAAACTTATGTATGATTGGCATAGAGATGAGATCTTTGAGATTTATTCATTGTTCCTAGTCAAGAATAATTTTATGTTTCAAATCCTGGAATTTTTATACATTAATTAATGTATGTATGGTGATTTGGAGTATATGTGAACTAGGGTTACTGTCTAGGGTTACTGTTCGCGGCATGAACAGTAACTAGGGTTACTGTGTTAGGGTTTGGAGATTGTAGAGTTTTAGGTTTTGTACAGGTCCTAGGGTTTGCTGTATGAATTCATTTAGATCGTGAGAGGCATTGAGATAATTGGCTAGCCCTTGTGAGCTTGGGCTGTAACACCCCGCAAAATAAAATTATTTATTTTGCATTATTAAATAATTCATATTGGTAAAGTTGACTATTTTGACTATTTTCTTGAAATTGCATGTGCAACACACGTGCAAAGTTAGAATATTTTGAATTCTTAAAGTTTTTTGTTTAATGATTGATTTTTCTCATTTATTATGATATTTTAATTTTTCAGATTTATTTAAATTAATTTAACTATTTTACGAATTTGTCAATTTCACACGTGCAAATATTTTTTGGGTGCAAATCTCCAATTTTAAATTTCTGAATAAATTCTCCTATTTATAATTGAGTATATCGTGAATTTTGGGATTTTTCTGAATAAAGAAACTATTTTTAATAAATACTTCGAAAGAGAGGGACTTTTATGTAAAAAAGCCGTTTGTAACTCAAACAAATAATGAAAATTTATTTTTACTGATTTTTGTCCTGGCCATGTTCACCATTGAAAATAAAATCTATTAAAATTTTTATTTAGAGTTGATTTGGTAAAGATTTAAACAATATAGTATTTTTGCACATATGGAATTTAAGTGGATCTTGTGCAAATATTTTTTTGGAAAGTAAAAGTTAGAAATTTTAATTGAAAAATCTAATATGTATTAGTAGATATTATTTCTTAATTTTCTGGATTTTTACAAATATTATTTGACCTATTTGATATTATAAAAAGAGGGACTTTTGTGCAAAATTACCACTTGGAGTGAAAACTCCATATTTTCGGATTTTTGGCTGAGCATGCTGCCTGTCAACTCATAGGTAAAGAGTTTACCTTTTGTTTTAAATAATTTTGGTTTATTTTACAAGTTTTGATAAAGAAGGGTCTTTTTGCAAAATTGCCACTTAGAGGGCAAAAAGTACAAATTCTTTTTGCTGAGTTTTACAACAGTGCCAGCCAGATCTGGAGTATTGGTTTTGTTTTTAAATACAAATTGAATTGGTTTTTATCTAATTTTCAAGTATAAGGATTTATATATGTAAAGATAAATTTAAAGAAGATATCTTGCAAATCTATTCACAAACCCAACGTAACCCCTGTTTTCCCAAATCCATATTTTCTATATATTTTATGTATTTAAAATTTATGTATTATTTTTCTGTTTTCAAATTCTTTTTTTGATAAAATGTATTCTTGGATCTTCTTTTGAAGTCTATTTTTTTTATCAATAACTGTAATTAGTTTCCAATGATTCTTATATTGTATAACAAATCTTTTTATTATTTTTGTTATTGCTTTGATTATTAAGGAAAATATTATTATTATTATTACTGTTATTTTTATTATCATTTTTATTATGATTATTATTATTATTATTATTATTATTATTACTTTGATTGGTTATTAGAAAACTAGTTCTATTTATAAATTATATTTGTAGTTATTTTAAATAAAGTCTATTGTAATGTAAATTACATTATTTTATAAATTATGTTTTATCGGTTATTTAATTTTCTTATTCGATTTTTTATTTAAAACCCAATTACACCAAACCCCTCTCGATCTCTCCCTACCCTAGCCTCCTTCCCTTCACCCTGTGTGCACCCCCCTGTTCTCCCTTCCGCCTTCCTCATTCTCGAACCCATCCTCCTGCTCTGTCCCTCCTCCCGCTCGACCTTTGAGCCGCCCTAGCACTGCTCCCCGGCTTCCCTCCGCAGTCAACAGTCGCCTTAACCCAGTGCAGCCCTCCCTGCGCTGTGTTCCTCTACCTTGCCACAGCTGTGACAGCCCCGGCCTATCCTCCTGACACCGACTGCCGTCCTCCGCTTTGCCGCCAGTCCCGCCGCTCATCGTCGCCGAAGCCGGTGCTGTTGATCATGGGTTTGATCATGATGGATGTGAGCTGTCCGTTTTATCGTGATCATGATCATCTTGATTGATTGATTCCTAACCGTCCGTTGATTTGATCTTGATCATCACCATCGGGGTGATCTTGGCCGTCCATTGGATCTTAATCATCATGCTTGATTGGATGTGGGCCGTCGATCTCCTCTTGATCATCCGATTAGATCCTAGCCGTCCGATCTCTTCTTGATCGTCACGATCATGATGATCATCAATTTCCTTTGATCGCAGCTGTTCGATCGATCGATCTTGATCTTCATCATTATCTTCATCATTAGGGAAATCTGACCGTCCGATCTGATACGATCATCTTGATCTTGATCTTCGATCTCAGCCGTCCGATTGTGTTCGTGATCTCGATCGTCTTCATCTTGTTCGTGATCGTGTGTTCGTGATTGATTCGTGATCCGTTTGTTGTGTTCGTGCCCGGTAATTCGTTCCCGTTATTCTTATTCTTGCTTCATTGTATTTATTGTCGTTTTCCAGGCAAGTAACTTGTACTCAATTCCATTGTATGATACAAGTCATAAATTCTGCTTGTAGTGTAGTTGGGTTCTAGAGACAACTTGTATGTGTGTTATCTTTAATGGGTATTGTCTCTATAGTAGTATTTGACCATAGTTGCCTCACGACACAAATTTGACATGAAACAACTTAGGTTTTGACCGTTCTTGATGTGATCATATATGTGAGTTATTTGTGAGAATTGTGTGTTGTTGGGATCCATGTGATATACTTGTTGTGGACATGCCATATACCCTATTTCATGATGTTTGGATACTTAGTAGACTCTATACCATATTTGATTGTGATTGGAACAAGTTTCGTATGTTGTATGTTGACTTGTTGTTAAAAAGAAAATCTGTATTTTGTCGACGATTAGTTTTGATTGCTATTTTAGACCATATTAAGGTCAGAATCTTAATTTCAATATTAAACATGATTTTTAGAGAAATCCGTCTTCTTTCCAAATTTTCTGACCTTGATCGATTTCGTTTTCGTATGTGTGAGATATGATTGTTTTACTACAGAGGTGTATTATATTTCCAGATTTCGTTTCTTGATGATTTTGATGACTAAACTATTTTGATACTAGTGCTCAACATATTATTTTGATCTGAAATTTTGGAAAGTATTTCTATACTTGATTAGGGATTACCCAGAATTTTGGTGGATTTATTTGATGAGATTTACATACCGTTTCATGCTTTCGAATAAAAACTATACTTGTTGAATTTTGCTCGTTGTTCTGTAAAGAAGTATATTTTCACCCTAGTTCCTTTTCCTGTATGAAAAATATTTATGAAATATGAAAGTTATCTTATTTTGTCTATTTTCTTCTCCCTTTGGCGGATTTGGATTTCGTTTCACAGTTTGCGAGATATTACAGTTTTCGTACAACAGTGTTGGGAATTCCAGATTTGCCAAACTATCGTTTTTGGATATTTTCTGATTTTTGTTGACTGAACTAATCTTACTGGAAAATTATAAAACTTTATATTATGATACTAGACATATAGGAGAATACCTCAGATTTTTCCTGGATTTATTTGAGGTGTTTTGATGCTGTTTTCGTGGCCTTGAATACGATATTCTGATTTCTGGCTGAACATATTTTCTGGTTTCAATTCAGTTTTGAGTTATGTTTTTGTGAAATACTATATGACTTATATATATTTGCTGGATTTGGTCGGGAGTCTATTTTCTAGAACTTTTGACGGATTCAAATTTGCATATTTTTAGCAACGGGAATTCTTATTTTAGTGCAGTATGGTCTTGCTGTCTTGAATTAGAAATTTAGTTATTTTATCCTTTTATGAGTTATCGTGTACCCTGTACATGTTTATCTTGCAACTTAAACTTGTTTCATGATCACGCCATGTTATTCTTGAGATGTTTTGCTCACATACATGCTTGTTTGACAATAATAATAAATAACCAAGTCGGGGTTTAAGGAAAAGATCGAATAGTGGATAATTCAGAATGTGTACTCGGAAGGGGACTCGTGTTTCCCATTACTTGTTGCCATGTTTCATAATTAAATGATTCATGCTTGATACTATTTGTAATACCCAAAATTTTAAATAATTTTTTAAAAATTTATAAATGAATTAAAATAATTTTTGGTGATTTAATAATTATTTTTCTGAAATTTTACCTTTTCACACGTGAAAAACACGTGCAAATAATTTCTTGGAAAGTTCAAAATAAGAAATTATTTTGGGGAAACTCATTATTTATTATTATATATTATTTGTGAATTTTCTGGATTTTCTGATAATTATTGGACCTATTTGCAAATATTACAAAAAGAGGGACTTTTGTGCAAAATTACCACTTGGAGTAAAAACTCCAGATTTTCAATTTTTGGGCTTGTCTTGATGCCTAGTAAACTCAGAGGTAAAGAGTTCACTTTTTGTTTGAATGAATTTGGCATATTTTGCAAGTTTTGATAAAGAAGGGTCTTTACAAATTTGCCACTTAGAGGGGCAAAAATGCAAAGTTGGTTTTCTGGATTCTCAAACAATGCCGGCTGATACCAGGGAGGGCTATTCCTGATTTTTAAAACTCAATTAAGTTGGTTTTATTAAACTTCAAAGTATAAGGTATCTTGCAAAGTATACATGGAAAGATATATTTATAAGAGGTATCTTGCAAATCTATTCAAAACCATAATTTACTTGGATCCCGGCCAATTAAAGGTGGAGTGCAGCCGTCTCTTTGCTGCACAACACAAAGGGGTTAGTTATTATTATTTTCTTGTATTTTTCAATGAGGATTCTTGGTTTTCTTACGAAGGAGGGATTTTTCTTATTCTTTATTTTCTTCGGTTGATTCTTCAAAAGAGGTGAGTGACATATGTTTGATTTTCTTTTGTTCTAAGCATGTGGTGTGTTATGATTTATCTATTAGAAAGCATGTTAGATGATGGTTGAAGATATAATGAATTTTGATGAGTAGATGAATTAAAAATTGAATCTTTTCATGAAACAATACTATTGATGATTAAAACCCAAATTACTGACTTGTGATTGTTAAAGAACCTAATAGAAATCATGAGTAGGCCATTTCTTGCATAATCTTACTGTTTTGAACTTGATATTATGAGATTACATGATTTTATTGCAAACGTGAACTAAAAAAAAGCTATGCTTACTGTGTTTATACATGTATATATGCTCTATTTGGTTTGATGAATGAAGAACTTGACTAGAAACATGTAGAGAATGCACATATCTCTCGGGTAACTGATGTAAGGATTGGGTATGAGTATAACAAGATATAGACGGGTTTATTGAATAAAAAATATTGGATTTTTGAAGTGAAGAGGTGGGGTTTCTGTTCGGGTCTGTTCATATGCAGGACAAAATTTGGTTCGTGATTTCTCTCAGTCCTGACATTTTGGTGATCATTCGTACTGGACATATATAGTAACATAGGAACAGATATCTTAAAAAAAAACAAAACAAAAAAATCTGAGGTTTTGATGGCCCTGAAGGCTTTTGTTATATTGAGACTTCATAAATTTCAGCTTGTTTAAATTTCATGCTCATCAGAATCGAATGCTTAAATTTACCCAAGTTGTTTATAAGCAGTATGTGAGAATGGCCAGGAATTGTTATTATCATCTGCAGTTGTAGCTAGATGTTTTTTTTTATAAAGAGGGTGAAAGTGGTGCAAGAAGTTGGATTAGATATGCAGATCAAATGCCTTTTTTTCTTTTTTCTTCAGCTAAGCATGAAATGTATAGTATACAATGTTGAACTACAGAAAACATAAAATAAAAAATTGATGAATTTTATTTGCTAGATAAGAAAGTTTTTAAAGTTATTTGCTACCATCTCCAATAAACATTTATTTGGGTGTCATGGAATTTTTTGTCATTCTTTCCGTTTGCACTCTCTTTAAGTTCAAAGCCGTGTTTCTGCTTCATTAGTTGTAACAGTGTTTTTCTAGTTTCAGTGTATCTCCAATAAAAATCTTGAGTGCTAATAGTTTTATTGGGATTGTGCTGTGAAGAGATACAGTGCACCAATTTAGTGTAATGAATGGATGCTCTTTCAGTGATTTTAGTGGAGATAATACTGTCAGTTACTGTTGTTACTCCTATTAGTAAGATATGGTGATACTCCAGTGATAACTTGCATTTGCTTGTATACCATTTTGTAGATGTATCATTTTTTTTAAAGTATTACATGTTTATGATACGGACTATTGTTTTTGGTTTCTATACTATCCATAGACCCTGTAGCTCAGTCTTCAGCTTTGATCTCATATCCTCCTTGAGTTGATCTAATATCAGTCAACTTCCCCATCCTGCATATACTTTATCAGTAAAGAGATATATATATCCATTGTGCATATACTGCAATCAGTAAAGAGAGCTTTTGTATACATATCATATATAGATATACATATACACACACTCACCCCATCAGTAAAAGGTATTATTTATGTATCAGTTATAGGTATAATCCTGCATATGATCCTTTCAAATCAGATAAGGGGGGTTTTCTTTGACATCTGCATATGTTCAACTTCATCAAAGGCTCTTTTGACATATTATATATAAATATATACATGTTTTACTTCAAATCAGTAATAGGTCTATCTAAACTTATACTTCAATCAGTAAATGGAAATTCCTATATCTTCTATATATGCATAAAGTTCCATTTCCCACAAACCTGCATGTACCTCATATCAGTTAAGAGATCTCTAAATGTACACATTTATATTTAAATCACAGTAAAGAGTGGTTCTTACATATATATATTTATGTAGAGTCTTCTCCCGTTGAAAACGGGTCGCAAGCGGGTCTGTTCGCACAGACCCGTGCGAACTTTGATCTGGACCGTTGGATCTTTGATCCAACGGCCCATATTTTTTTAAATAAAAATTTGCCTTAACCCGTCATTGGGAATGACGGGTTAAGGCAAAATTTTATAAAAAAAAATTGCCTTAACCCGTTCTTGGGAAGAACAGGTTAAGGCAATCTAAAATCATTTAGCGGTGCATTCAGATCGTCTTCTTCAAATCGCCTCACTCTCGCTCCTTCTTCTTTCTTCGGCGAACCCAACACCCAAAAAAACCCTAGCTCCGCCTAATCCGTGATCTACAGCTCCGTCCGCTCCCCCTCCTCTCTCCCAACCTCCAAAGTTCGAAACCCTACTCTCTCATCCCCTCTTCGATACGAAATCGAAACCCTAGTTCTCTTCCAAATTGATTCTTTAGCTTCATTTGGACCTATTTTGTAAGGTATAGACTATTTCTTTACCTCAACAATCTATATTTGAGTTTATTTTTAAATTTGTGTATACTAAAATATTTAGATAGTGGGAAAAATTTTATTTGCCTTAATAGATTTTTGATGTAGAATTGGGTTGACTTTAACTATATTCAATTGCCGAATTTATTTGCTTGCGTTAGTAATTTGTAGAACTAGAATTGTATATACAAAATTAGTTAGAAAATTTTCAGTGCGGTTATGGTTGAAAACCCTGCAAACGACCGTAAAAAATACGAAACTTTGCGATTAGGTTCGTCTCACATAGTACAAGCCTCCCCAAGTTGTAGAAGCGAGTTTCGACTCACTTCTTCGAGAGATACGGCCACGTATCGCTTTCGGTTGAAAAAAACCAAGTAAAGCGGTCACTGCTGTATCTCCCGAACCGTGACTCAAAACTCGCTTCTACAAGTTCGGGTGGCTTGCCCTACGTAAATTCGACCAAGTCAGAAATTTTTGTAATTTTCGGATGTCGTTTGTGCGGTTTCCTTAAATTCCTCGCATGAGAAGCTTTTGACTTAGAATTTTGTAAGTGCGGTTAGATTAGAAAACCCTTCAAACGATATCCAAAAAATTTGAAACTTTGCGAGTTGGTTGGTGTATCCTATGAGTAGTCAACCCAACTTGTAGATTTTAGTTTCGACTTACGGTTCAAGAGATACGGCCGCGTATCGCTTTCGGTAGAAAAAAACCAAGTATAGCGGTGCACGGCCGTATCTCGCAAACCGTGACTCGAAACTCGCTTCTACAAGTTCGGGTGGGTTGCCCTAGGTGAATTCGACCAAGTCGGAAAGTTTTATAATTTTCGGATGCCGTTTGTACAGTTTTCTTAAATTCCTCGCATGAGAAGCTTTTGACTTAGAATTTTGTAAGTGCGGTTAGATTAGAAAATCCTTCAAAAGATATCCAAAAAATTTGAAACTTTGCGAGTTGGTTGGTGTCTCCTATGAGAAGTCAACCTAACTTGTAGAAGTCAGTTTCGACTCACGGTTCGAGAGATACGGCTGCGTATCGCTTTCGGTTGAAAAAAACCAAGTATAGCGGTGCACGGCCGTATCTCGCAAACCGTGATTCGAAACTCGCTTCTAAAAGTTCGAGTGGCTTGCCCTACATGAATTCGATCAAGTCAGAAAGTTTTATAATTTTTGGATGCCGTTTGTGCGGTTTTCTTAAATTCCTCGCATGAGAAGATTTTGACTTAGAATTTTGTAAGTGCGGTTAGATTAGAAAACCCTTCAAACGATATCCAAAAAATTTGAAACTTTGCGAGTTGGTTGGTGTCTCCTATGAGAAGTCAACCCAACTTGTAGAAGTCAGTTTCGACTCACGGTTCGAGAGATACGGCCGCGTATCGCTTTCGGTTGAAAAAAACCAAGTATAGCGGTGCACGGCCGTATCTCGCAAACCGTGACTTGAAACTCGCTTCTACAAGTTCGGGTGGCTTGCTCTACGTGAATTCGACCTAGTCGGAAAGTTTTATAATTTTCGAATGCCGTTTGTGCGGTTTTGTCAACTTCCTCGTGTGAGAAGTTTTTGACTTTGAATTTTCTAAATGCTGTTAGAGTGGAAAACCCTTCAAACGATATCCAAAAAATTTGAAACTTTGCGAGTTGGTTGGTGTCCCCTATGAGAAGTCAACCCAACTTTTACAAGTCAGTTTCGACTCACGGTTCGAGAGATACGGCCGCGTATCGCTTTCGGTTGAAAAAAACCAAGTATAGCGGTACATGGCCGTATCTCGCAAACCGTGACTCGAAACTCGCTTCTACAAGTTCGGGTGGCTTGCCTTACGTGAATTCGACCAAGTTGGAAAGTTTTATAATTTTCGGATGCCGTTTGTGCGGTTTTCTCAACTTCCTTGCAAGAGAAGTTTTTGACTTAGAATTTTTTAAGTGCGGTTAGAGTTGAAAACACTTCAAACCACCTCAAAAAAATATGAAACTTTGCGAGTAAGCTGATCTCACTTAACACAACCCACCCCAACATGTAGAAGTGGGTTTCGTGTTACGGTTCAAGATATACGGTCGTGTATCGGTTTATTTGGGTTTTTTTACAACCTAAACCATCTTACACGCCCGTACTTCTTCAACTGAGATTTGAAACTCACTTCCACAAGTTGGGGCGACTTATGCTACATGAATTCAACCAATTTGACCTTTAGTCATTTTTTTTGTTTTCATTTGTGCGTTTTTTCCCACAATCTCGGTATGTTTTTTTTGTTGTCATTTGTACCAACCACATTTTAAATTTTTTGTTACATTGATAAATAGCTAGAATAAGGCAACCGAGAAGCCCATCCAGTACCACTAGTAGCGCACCAACTACTGAGGTAAGATTGATTATTATTATTGATTTTAAATACGAATATGTAACATTATCTCATTAAGAACATTTGTTATCTTTATTCGTGTAGGTTGGTGGCCATCAATCCACATCTGTTGAGGCAGGTTCGTCGTCCTCGGTTCCCGTTACATCACCCGGACCCGTGGACACAAGCATACTCACCTTGCAACCCAAACACCGATACGAAGCCGTGTGGAATGGGTCCGATAAAAAATGTAACTTCCGGAAGCGGAAGCACGCGGTTCTTCCTTTCGACCCCCGTATCACGCCATACTTGGTGGAGGCCGATTTCTACGGAGCAAAATTTATGGGTTCAGTGAAGCTAGATCGGCTGCTACTTACAGCTCTAGTCGAGCGATGGAGGCCGCAGACCCACACATTCTACCTACCAGTGGGTGAGATGACTGTGACCCTACAAGATGTGGCAATGATAACTGGACTACCAATAGATGGGTTTGCCATGACGGGGAACATGGACTTCGATCGAGTCGAAGTTGTTCATGACTTACTCGATATCGACCTACAGTTGATAGTTCTCCAAAGAAGAGAGGTCGTTGAAAAAGAAATCCTCGATAATGTGCCCGCAAATTTTGATGAAGATTTATTGTATGAACAAATTGAAGCTGCGAAAGATAAAGCGGAGGCTGAAGTGATGGATGAAACTTTCGATGGTAAATCACTGTACATCAGTGGGTTAAAATTTCAGTTCGAGGACGAATATTTGGCCCCCGATTCGGACGAGCAAACCCTAAGGTACTATGCACGTCCATACATTTTTAGTCTGATAGGGGGAGTGATCTTCCCGAACTCATCCGGATCAACCGTGCCGCTAATGTACCTATGGTTGTTGGAGAATTTCCGGTATGCGGGTCGTTTCAGTTGGGAGAGTGCGGTACTGGCGCTACTATATAGGAATTTGTGCACATGTTCTTTAGGTGGCGTACAGATGGGTGGCCCACTGGTGCTACTGCAGATCTGGAGTTGGGAACGCATCCACATCGGACGTCCTCGTATTGTTCAGGTTACACCGGATTGGTTGGCCGACCCGGGGGCAACGGAGTTGTTATCTCCTCTAGGAGCATATTAGGCGAGGCGGCACATGTGGGTCGATAACCCACGCCAATCTTTGACCTACTACAGAGATGAGTTAGACAACCTGCGAGACGAGTTCGTCAATTGGGAACCATACTCGACCGCCAGGTTGCAACGGGTTCCTCTAGTCTGCGTAGACAGTGCCCTTTGGTTGACGGCTGCACCTCTTGTGAATTTTGGAGTTGTCGAGTTCCAGTATCCTGATAGAGTCTTGCGGCAATTTGGGTATCAACAAAAGATTCTCGAGGTCAGGTCATATGATAAAAAGTTACACGATGTGAGGGGAACGGGATGAGTGCCCAACTTTGATTGGGCTGATTACCATTGTTACCATGTAGCCAACTGGAACACCATGCGATGGCAAATGACACCGAATATGATGTTCGTCGCAATACCGTATGATGGCTCCCTCCAGCAGGCATACATGATGTGGTACAAGCGAATAACATGGTTGTATGTTTCTCCAAAGGCTGCTGCACCAGCCGGTGTGCAAATTTCGATTTCCCCTACCCAGGCAGAACTAGCTCCAGCATATTCCTCCTCCCAGCCGATGTACCAACCAAAGGCTAAGACATATCGAAAAATGGTTAGCCAAATTTCGTATAGTTCGTCTGCATGTACTGTAATTAAGTGATGCCGTTAAGTATGAATGATGTTTAAATTCGAATTTTTCACCAAATGTAGATTGAAAACATATGGGAGAATGTTCGAACAGCTGCTCGCATCTTGAAGACTAGGGTACCCGAGAGCTTCAAGGAGGTAATGCGGGAGATGCTAGTGCCGTGCCGTCGTACTCTTGAGGACGCGGGTGAAGGTCCACAACTTGAGGCGTATTTGAGAGCCAACTTGCCAGCAACGGGTTCTAGGCGAAAGAGTGTGACAAGGTCGGGAATTCACATCACCGAGCCACAACAACTACAAGAACAGCCAAATCCCGAAGATGTTGATGAGGAACAGTGGTCGGATGATCCTGATTCCCCCCAGACACAAGGCAGACGGCAAAATCCTCAAAGGAAGTAGAATCCTCCCGATCAATTCACACCAAGCGGTCGCAAGCCGCGTGATCGTAGACGATAGTATCTAATACTCTGTAATAGCGTAGCTTTTGGTTGTTGATTTTGTTATTACAGTAACTAATGCATAGTTTGTTTCTATGTTGATAAATTGTTGTAAGTGAATACCGGGCATGGTGTGCAAACCAACGTGGAGAACGCCTTCATTTGTAATTTTTTTATTTTGGACATGTGCAACTTGATATGTATAATTTTTGTGTAAATTTTTGAAAATTGTATTGATTTCAATTAATTATGTAGTCTGATTGACATTGTTCATTTGTATGCTTCAAATTTCTTGTCAAGATATCTGTTGTATTATATACTTTGATGTGATGTGAAGTGAATTTGTGAACAACATTTGATGAAATCGTTTCTGTATCAGCAAAAAAGTACACAGCCAAACACCAACAAAAAGTGCTGCACAAATATCTATACTTAACCCATTATTGACGATAACAGGTTAATTGAGCTTAGCCCGTTATCACCAATGATGGGTTAAATAGAGAGATATTGACAGTCCTTTGGAAGCCTACAGACTATGTCTTAATAAAGTTCTGCTAATATGGCTCTTCTTAACCCGTTATTGTGAACAACGGGTTAAGTGAACTTAACCCGTTAATCACGACAACGGGTTAGGTAGGGCGATATTGGCAGTCCTTTAACTCCTACAGACCAAAGGACTGCCAATATCGCTCTCTTTAACCAGTTCTTGTGAAGAACGGGTTAAGTTCACTTAACCCGTTGTTCACAAGAACGGGTTAGGTAGAGAGTTATTGGGCAGGACCTTACCCAACTTTTCAAAATATACTACCTAAATCTATCTACTTAACCTGTTCTTAAGGATAACGGGTTAAGTTCACTTAACCCGTTATTCATAAGAACGGGTTAGGGAGAAAGAAATTTTGGGTTTTCTAGAAATTCCTCTTCACTCTTTGCGAACATTGTCTCATGAACTCTGCAAAGTGACATTAATATGCCCATAATTGTTTATATTTTTTATTAATTACCATTTATTGCCACGTAACTAACCAATATAAAATCGTTTACATCAAAGGTGTAAAAGTTCAAAAAATAAATTATGAGATTTTAAACCAAGGGTTAAGGTTAGGGTTAGGTTAAGATATGGTTGTGTAGGGTTAGGGTTAGGGTTAGTAGTGAGTGTTTGTTTTTGTTTTGATTAATTAGGTTAATATTTGTAGATCCCCAATTAGATTTCACTTTGCAACATGTAGAATCACATGTACAACATGGCAATAATGCTAACTTGTAGTACAAGTCGTTAACTTGTAGTACATTAACGAGCCGTTCTAAATTCCCAGATTAATCCATCCAACCATCAGTCAATCAATTTGACGCTCCCGCATGTGGGGATGTACATATAGTTTAAACCCATATATAGGCTACATGTGGGGATCTACATGTAGTTTTTCTCATATATAGGCTACATGTGGGGATCTACATGTGGTTTTTCTTATAAAAATTTTCCACAATCTAGAGTGTAGGCCGTTGTCTCCACCAAAGAAGTGGTGTTGTCCTCTAAGCCAAGTGACCACCACAAGCCAGAAGACTTTGAACATACACCTAAGTGGGAAAAAGCACCAAGCTAAACAAGCAGAACTCAATCTCAAAGCAGAACTCAACACCCGCCTACTATTATTGCAGACATCCCCACATGTAGCCTATATATGGGAAAAACCATATGTACATCCCCACATGTCAACCCATATAACAAAAAGCCCTAACCCTAACCTTAACCTTAATCTTATACTTGTATACCTACTCCTTTATATTTTTTGGAATATTTTTTAAGCATATTACCTTTATAATTTTATATTGGTTAGATAGACCAAAAAATTGTAACGTAATAAAAAATTATAAACAATATATATGCGTATATCATCTGTCTTTTGTGTAGAGTTACAGGGAGACTGTTCGTAAAGACAAATAAATTTTATTCTTTTTTTTTATTTTTTTTTCCTTAAGCCAGCCTATACTGGAAGTACTGGAATGAAGGTTCAAATCAGATCTAATCAAATATATCTTCCCCCAAGCCAGCCTATACTCAGACTCAGCTCGCCCATTAATTCTTATTCATCCCTATCCTCATCTTCCCGTCTCTATCTTCTTCATGTCATCAATGGCTTCCAAAAAACCATTTATTGCTACATGTGGTTTTCCCCTTACATGTGGGGATCTACACTTGGTTTTTTGTAGACACGTGGGGATGTACATATGGTTTTTTCCATATACAGGCTACATGTGGGGATCTACATATGGTTTTTCTCATATATAGGCTACATGTGGGGATATACATGTGGTTTTCCCCATATATAGGCTTCATCTCTATCTTCATCTTCCGTCTGTCTCTATTAACAGAGAATCTACATGTGCTTTTTCTCTTACATGTGGGGGTCTACACTTGGTTTTTTCCCATATATAGGCTACATATGGGGATCTACATTTGGCTATGTACTTTAGGTTTTTCCCATATTGAACTTGTTCTACTACGAAGAGAAAAAGAGTGGAGACCCTAACCCTACATTAACCCTAACCCTAACCACTAACCCTAACCTACCAACCCTAGAATAACCCTAACCCTAACCTACAAAATTTTTTTAATTGTTTTTTATGAAACAAAATACAAGTTAATTTGTGTTAATTTTTATATTCATTTGATGATATCGATTTTATATTGGTTAGTTATGTGGCTAGGAATAGAAATAAATAAAAAATATAAACAAAAAAACATATATATGAATGTCTATTTTGTAGAGTTCAGAAAACAATGTACGTAAAGAGTGGAGAGACACATGTGATAAATGATAGAACTTAAATATCTATAAACTCTTTACTGGAAACTTATTACCTATCACCTCCTAACTACCATGGATAAACCAAAACAAGATCTTACCGCAAATATCTTCCTTGTAATAACCTTAACCCTACAATAATCCTAACCAAACCCCTAACCCCCACTAACCCTAACCCTGCCCTTAACCTACTGTAACCCTACTGTAATCCTACAAAGTACTCTAACCCAACCAAAAAATATATCTAACATAATTTTTTAAACCGAATTCGCTGAATGAACGTAAATGTTTTAAAAATTTATTTGTTTACAAAGAAAACTTGAAATCGCGTAACGAACATCTCTGGAAAGCTGATTATATAAAATTTTATGAGCAGATTTTTTGCAGTAGGTTTTAGTATGGTCAAAGTGGTGTTTGAATAATTTATCATAAATTGTTTTCATTAAGTGAACTACTTTATATGTTATATTTACAAACTTATTTACAAAATTTTTTTCTTACGATTTAATAATTATCAGTACTGCCGATATAGGTACACTTAACCCGTTATTTAGGATAACAGGTTACGTGTACTTAACCCGTTATCGTCAATAACGGATTAAGTTAACGTATATTGGAAAAACTTCACCATCTACTTATGCATGTAGTCATAAACTTCTGCAAATATAAGTGTACTTAACCCGTCGTTGGTGATAACGGGTTCCGTTAACTTAATCCGTTATCCATAACAACGGGTTACGTTGACAAATATTGGCAGTGGTTCATCATGTATAGACCAAGTATTAATATAAAGGACTACATATATTTCTCTACTTAACCCGTCGTTGGTACCGATGGGTAAAGTGTACTTAACCCGTCGTCACCAACAACGGCTTAAGTAGAGATATATATGCAGAAGTAATTTGAGATGTGTATCAATTTGGTGGTCATGCTTGCTGTCCTTGTTGCTTGTTTTTGGAGAAGTGTATCATAGTTTTTGATTTTTGTATCAATGTGTTGAGAAGTGTATCACAATTTACTTCTTGTCTTCTTCTTCTTCTTGTTTTGATCCCTTCTTGTTTGCTGTGCATTTTGGCAGACATGATTGCTGTCATGCACCCCTCCTTCTTCATTTCCATATAACTAAGGCTATTGAGTTTATCACTCAAATGACAATGAGTTCAATGTAGAGAAGAAAGGGAAAAAAGAGGGAGGAGACACTTCAAATAACATTGTACAAAAAAAGTATGAGGAGCCAATCTTTTCTTCTTCTCTTCAAGATAATCTTTTCTTCTTGAAGGGGGAAGAAGTTTGAGTTATAAAAAAATTTGAGTTCAAAGAGGGTCGCCTTCAATTGTTGTTCTTCAATACATAGATTGCTGTTCTTCAGGTGCAAAATTTGAGTTATATAAAAAGAAGCTGAAGATGCAGGAGTAGAGAGACTTGTGCATGTCCACTTTAGTGTACAAGTGCATGCTGGGTTTCTCTCGAAGGGGTAGCGAGGACCGCCGACTCTGCCTTTTTTTTTCTTCGTTCATTCCCCTTAGTCTTCTTTTTTCGGGCTTTTAGAGTGTATGTATAAGTAGCAATTGTCCTCCTTTCATACACATTCGTTCTCTATTGTTACACAGAGTGTAAAAATTCTCTGCATTCGTAGGATGGAGTAGTGGTGGGTGTCACAATGTATTCATGGTAGTTTTCAGCTTCTTGGCATGCACACCTCATGATCGTGCAACAAATAGTACGAATATGAGGAGTGCGTGTCAAGAAGTTGTCAAGTACTTTGAATATACGGTTACACCCACTACTACTCCATCCCGCGAAGAGGAGAATTTTTACCTCTGTGTAATAGTAGTGAACTAAATTGTATGCAGAGGGGATAACTACTACTTATGCATTCAAAAAAAGGTAGAGTCAACGGTCCTTCCTACCTCTTTGAGAAGAAACCCAGCATGTACTTGTATACTAAATTAATTTCAATTTTGGAGTAGAGTGTCAAAGGATGACTTTGTAGTATCAATTTTGCTTGAGTTATGTATGCATTCTATGTATCTTCAAAAAACATGTTCTTGCCAGTTTGTAATGTTTGATGTATGAACAAATTTGTTGTTGCGAATGACTTGTTGTGAATGAACAAATTTGTATATGTATCAACAAAAGAAGATATTTCCTACACAGTCGATGGTTCTGTAAAAAATCTCTACCTAACCCATTATTACCAATGACCGGTTAGGTGATCTTAACCCGTCAATGCCAATAACGGGTTAAGTGGAGAGATATTGGCAGGACTTCATCCCCTACAGACCAAGTATTGATTAAGGACTGCCAATATCTATGTCCTTAACCCGTTATTCAAGATAACGGGTTAAGTGATTTTAACCAGTTATCCCCAATAACGGGTTTAGTAGAGAGTAATTGCCAGCCCTTGATCAATACTGCATATATTTTCAAAGTTTTCTATAACATAGATATATCATCCAGAAATACACAATCTGCAACACAAATAATAAATCTGTACACATCGGCATCGGGTTGCCCAAATTGCACACATTTTCAAAATTCACAAATTTCAACAAAAATTAATGTTCGCTACCCAATTACAAGATCAAAACCCACAACAACATGTGTGGTTCACAAATACACAACATGCACACATACAAAGATTACACTCTGATTAAATACATCAGTAGGTTAATTGTACTAAATAGATACGTTCAATTAACCACATATATACAATCAAAAAGTAAGGAATTTTTCAACGCATTGCTTCTTTCCATGGGCACGATTTTATGTTTCATTCCGGACCTACACCAAAAAAAAAAAAAATTAAGTTAATAATCAAGTCGAAATTAATAATTATCTGCACAACAAAATAAAAAAGTAAGCAATTATTTGTTTTTTATCTTGAAAGTTTGATATGACATACATAACACGAAAAACCCCTTAGCACGAATCTTCGCCTTCATCATCATCACTCTCTCCAGCGTTTGGAACTTCTTCATACCCTACCGATCCACTAAATAAGGAAGAAGAATAGGTTAGTATCGACTACAACAAGTTTACATTCATTGAGTTCAATTAACAAATACAAAAATCTCTGATATAATACCTTGCTATATTTTTTGGGCAATTCCGTGAATCGTGACCTACGACACGAAGGCATGTCCTGCAAAGTCTTGGCCTCTTCATTTTTTGGCCTTCTCTGATAGACTTCAACCTTTTCCCTTTAGGCCTCCCCTTTATGGTGCACTGCACGGGGTCACCTACATGTGCATGTCCACCACTCTCAGGTTGTGCACTACCGTGTGGTGTGCTGTTCACTGATTCAGTGTTAGAAACCCTTCGATTTCCTTGAGCATGTGGTCGAGCATGTACTTGTACCCTCGCTCTGAAGAACAATCAAGATCGACCAAATGTCTTGAGTGCATAGTCAGTTCATAATAACGAGAGGCAAAATTGTTGCCCATACTATTGGGAACCGGTATATTGCTTCTTCTCAGTTGATCCCTGATCCATCGCTTACAAATATATTGTTCGGGTAGTGCGGTGTGATCTGTGAACCAAATAACTGCCAATAGATGTTTGCAGGGAATGCCTACGAAGCTGTACATGGCACAAGGGCATTTAGCAATTTGAGTAATTTTACAATAAATCACCCTCCCCGGTTCTGCATTTCCACAAACTGTTACAGAATAAGCTGCACTATCCGGTGTATCCATACTCGCAATTAAACTCACATTAAGTAATAAGCTTTTTACAACTTCTTGTTGGAATTTGTAGAAAATCTTCAGTGTGTATGTTCCCGCCATTTGTGACTCCAACGCCCACTCGGTCTTCAATTTTGGCCTCTCCTCGCGATTACGATGTGTTTCTTTAAGTTTATCGTGTCTTTGTTTTACTAAGAGTCGGTCAAAGATGATGGCAAATTCATGTAATGAGTACTTCTTATGAGTATGGTGCTTCAAGGATGAATGTAGCGATTCGCTACGTTGGGTACTCAACATGCCGCCCCAAAATGAGTCTCTTGCGTACACTGGAGCCCATTTTTCGCGAATCTCAAATTTTTCCTTCAACCATTTGTTATTCTCAAGTTTGTACTGGAAGATCAAAATTTTCCACTTCTGTTCAAATTCTGTTTTAAATTCCGCTGTATAAATGATAGTCTTCAAAGCATCCCTGAACTCGTCAACGTTATTCTGCATACGCACTTCATTCTGTAACTTATCCAAAATATGCCAAATGCAATATTTATGTGACGTGGCTGGGAAAACTTTAGAAACTGCAGAAGTTATTCCACGATCCTCATCTGTCACAATGTTCATCGGATCGAATGCCATTGCTTCTCGCCACTTTTCAAATAACCACTCAAATGAGGATGCCTTCTCATTGGGGATGAACCCACAACCTAGAAATATTGATTGCCAGTGATGGTTGAATCCAACAAATGGTATGAACAACATCCCGTATCGGTTTGTGTTGTAGGTAGCATCAAAGCAGAGAACATCCCCAAATACTTCATAATTCTTTCTACCGATACCATCTACCCAGACACAATGGGACAATCGCCTTTCGGGATCACATTGGTAATCAATTAGAATAAAGGATCGGTCTCCTTTTTGGATTTAAAGAACTCAAGTAGCATTTGCCCGTCGTGTCCTTTTAAACCCTCCATCTCGTCTCTCCTGAGATTTCTGACATCGGTTTCAGTGAAACCAATTTTCTCATTACCTCCACTTGTACCTTCGAAGAATAGCATTTGTTTGCATATAGGGACATTAGCATCGGTAAGTTGACCAATTACTATTTTATCTGTCTTAGTCAATTCACGGTTTCGAGGTAGCAAGTGATGTCTACCGAGTGAAGTAAATTCGTGATTGTGTACTTCATTTAACGAATAAAGAACCCACAAATTACTTTGTGAATTACTTTGTGAATTTAGTTTGACACGAACGAAAGCTTTGCAACCCGTTCTAGAAGTTGTTCCTTGTCTAGCATCATTATGATTATTCGGTGACTCCCCGTCTTTATTACAAATATATGATTTATCCACTACATCGTTTTCCTTGTATTTATTTCCACCCTTACGCATAGAGAATCCTGCACATTTGCAATATGATGAATAAAATTTTTCCGCTTCCTCTGGAGTGGGAAATGTCATACCAATCTTCGGTTTTAGGTGCTGGTCAACATGAGGAAGAAACTCGCCAATTTGTTATGCACAAACAAATTTCTCTCCGGCAACAGAACTTCTTTCAAAACTGTCCATACCTAGGTAACTGTGAAAAGGAGAACAGTTAGGGGTGCTAAACCATTGTATTTGGTGTTTTTATAACTAAAAGCAACACACGATTGTAGCTCTCGGATACTTAATCGAAAATCACTTTTACAAATTGGGGTTGCTTGTGCTACATGACATCATCCTACTCACAAAGTTTCGGATTTTTTGGAGGTCGTTTGAAGGGTTTTCTAATCTAACCGCACTTTAAAAATTTCTAAGTCACTAACTTCTAATTCGAGGAACGTGACAGAACGACACAAACGGCATCCAAAACTAATAAAACTTTGCACCTTGCTTGAATTCACATACGCAAGCCACCACAACTTGTAGAAGCGAGTTTTGGGTCACGGTTTGCGAGATACGGCCGTGTACTGCTTTACTTGGTTTATTTCAACCGAAAGCGATACGCAGCCGTATCTCTCGAACCGTGAGTCAAAACTCACTTCTACAGCATGGGTTGGCTTATCATAGGGGACACCAAAAAACTCGCAAAGTATCAAATTTTTTGGATATCATTTGAAGGGTTTTTAATTCAAACCGCACTTACAAAATTCTAAGTGAAAAACTTCTCATGCGAGGAACTTGAGAAAACCACACAAACGATATCTGAAAATTGTAAAACTTTTCGACTTGGCCGAATTCATGTAGCGCAAGCCTCCCGAACTTGTAGAAGCGAGTTTCTAGTCACGGTTTGCGAGATATGGCCGTGTACCGCTTTAGTTGGTTTTTTTCAACCGAAAGCGATACGTGGCCGTATCTCTCGAACCGTGAGTCGAAACTCACTTCTACAAGTTGGGTTGGCTTCTCATTGGGGACACCAACCAACTCGCAAAGTTTCGTATTTTTTGGAGGTCGTTTGAAGGGTTTTCTAATCTAACCGCACTTACAAAATTCTAAGTGAAAAACTACTCATGCGAGGAATTGAAGAAAACCGCACAAACGGCATCCAAAAATTATAAAAATTTAAAAATTTCCGACTTGGTCGAATTCATGTAGGGCAAGCCACCCGAACTTGTAGAAGCGAGTTTCGAGTCACGGTTTGCGAGATACGGCCGTGTACCGCTTTAGTTGGTTTTTTTCAAACCGAAAGCGATACACGGCTGTATCTCTCGAACCGTGAGTCAAAACTCACTTTTACAACTTGGGATGACTTGTACTATGTGAGACCAACCTACTCGCAAAGTTTCGTATTTTTTTACAGTCGTTTGCAGGGTTTTCAACCATAACCGCACTGAAAGGTTTCTAACTAATTTCGTATATACAATTCCAATTCAACGAATTACTAACACAAGCAACAAAATTCAGCAATTGAATATACTTAAAGTCAACCCGATTCTACATCTAAAATATACTAAGGCATATAAATTTTCTCCCAATTTCTAAATAATAATTTACTACACACAAATTAAAAAAAACACAAATATAGATTATTGAGGTAAAAAAATAGTCTATACCTTACAAAATAGGTCCAAATGAAGCCAAACAATCGATTCGGAGGAGAACTAGGGTTTGGATTTCGTTTCAAAGAGGGGATGAGAGAGTAGGGTTTCAAACTTTGGAGTTGGGAGAGAGGAGGGGGAGTGGACAGAGATGTAGATCACGGATTAGGCGGAGCTAGGGTTTTTTTAGCGTTGGGTTCGTCGAAGAAAGAAGAAAGAGCGATAGAGAAATCGCCGGAGAAGACGATCTGAATGCAAATACAAATGAATATAGATTGCCTTAACCCGTTCTTGGGAAGGACGGGTTAAGGCTATTTTTTAAAATAAAATTTTGCCTTACCCGTCATTCCCAACGACGGGTTAAGGCAAATTTTTATTAAAAAATATATGGGCCGTTGGATCAAAGATCCAACGGTCCAGATCAAAGTTTGCACGGGTCTATGCGAACAGACCCGCTTGCGACCCGTATGCAACAGAAGAAGACTCATATATATATATATATATATATATATATATATATATATATATATATATATATATGCACATCTACATATATACACATTATACATTCAGTACAAAGGGCTATTATAAATATATGTATTTCAAATCAGCGAAGGGGCATTTCTTCCTTGTATCCGTTACATATAAACATATATACATATTGTATCAGTGTAAGGGGGATTCCTTTCTACACCTTGCACATATAAATTTACTTCAAATCAGTATAAGGGAGTTTTCTACATATATCAGTTACATAAATGTATACATATGTTCCAATTAAATAAAGTTTACCTTCATTTATCTGCATATACATTTACAATCAGAGAAAGGGATTTTACCTCCACATCCTGTGTATACTCAACTCCAGTGAAGGGGACTTTCTACACCTCATATATATATACCTATGTACACTTCAACTCGGTAAAGAATTATACACACACTTATGTACACCCTTACTAAATCAGAGGACCTCTACCCATACATATATACATACTAATATATAAACAATGTTAATGAGTGAATTTTCCCACCGTGAACGAATTAAAATAAAATAAATGAAGAGGTTAGAATGGAAGAATTTTGTGTTGATGGTTGAGTTGTGAATCTCTAGAAGGTTTGTGGGACCCTAGGTACCGGCAGTTGAGTTTTTGTGGTTTGGTCAGTTATGAGCGTTGTTCTTGATCAGTTGAGTTAAGTCCGGTAGGTTACATCAAGTCCAGGAGATTGGAAATTGATTAATTAACTTAAAAAGATAAGGACAGGCACTAGATGGTGATATGATGAAATGAGAACATTGGTTATGGACTTCAGTATGGCTTGCAGTGTGAGATAATCCCCGAAATTATCGGGGTGTGAGTGAAATAGTCTCCGGAATTACCTGCAGTGTGGAATTGATCTCCGGAATTATCGGAGTCGAGGCGACGCTTATGTGGTATTCGTGTGATGAGGCGCCATAGCTTACGGTGTGGGGGTATTCTCGAAGATTTCCAGGTGTAAGTGAAATAGTCTCCCGAATTATTTGTGGATAGATTTTGACCTTTGGAATTATCGAGGCATAGGCTAATACTCACAGTTTATCTATATCTCGTAGTAGTCATCGTAGTAGGATTTGTTGCATAACGAGGGATTAAATCCTATTAAGTGAAGAACGTTAAGGGCTTGCACCGGACCTATGTAGAGTGGGATGCATAGAATCCGACAAGTATGCATTAGAGAGTCAGCATATAGCATTGATGTTTTCATAGTTTGGTTTTATGCATGTTGTTTTCTTTTTTTTTCTACACTTGACACCTAGCCTAGTTCTACTTGATGTTTTCTTGTTTTATTTACTGTTATTTCTTATTTCATTTATTGTTACTGTTGATACATGTTGTTTATGACTCTATGTCTTATGTTTTATTTATGTTGCTTTTATCTTTATGTCACTCACACCATTATAGCTGACCCTGTAGTTTTGGGGTTAGGGATTATCTCTAGCCTCATGTTTTACAAGTAGGTGCTTATAGCTTGGGATTTGGATGCTATTGCTAAATTGATGTCATGGCTTATGTAAAATTGTAAAAGAACATGTTGTAAAAGAGAAAAGATTTGTAATTCAATGTGTTTGTTTTCTGCTGTGTTTTGTAAAGAACTATTGTAATAATGGTTGAAAAAATTTATCTGTGTTTTTGGCTATGTTTACAATTATAATTGAAGTTGATGCTGGGAATTGTACCACCTATTTCTGAGATATTATATTGGAAATTCGAGGCACTACTGAGATTGGTATCAGAGCATGCTTCAATGGTAATAATAAACATGGTATAAAAATAAACCTAGATATGGACATTAGAGCGTGAGTACCTAGGTGTGGATATTAGAGTGTGAGTATCTCATAGAGTTAGAACATGATATTTTGGTTTGGGGCATGACTGAGGTTTTGCCATGGGGTATTGATGTGAATATGTATTGTGTTGTAATGTTCTAACTTTACCCTCATTTTGCTGTATTCAGAAAAATGGCAGGAGGACCAGGAATGGTGCTAATGGTGATGGGGCTGGTAGTTCCCATGGGGTTAGACTTGATCTTGAAACTGAGATTGCCAGGGTGTATCAGACCTTGAATGTATTCATGGTAGCTAATATGGCACAGAATCAGAATCAGGGTGCTGGACCAGTATTTGTTAATACTGATCCTATCAAGCAGGTTGAGTCCTTCAAGCGTATGAAGCCACCAGTGTTTGATGGGAAGTCTTACCTAAATGAGGCTTATGATTGGATTAGACAAATGGAGATGTTTTTCAAAGTCTTGGAGACCCCAGAAGTCAATAAGATGAAATTAGCTGCTATGCAGTTAGAGAAGGATGCTGATGTCTGGTGGCAGTCAGTGAAGCAGACCTTTGGAGATCAGCATGTGACTTAGGAAGTTTTTATGGATGAGTTCAGGGATTGTTTCTTTCCTCTGGATATTCAGGAGAAGAAGGTAACAGAATTCTTGAATCTGCAGCAAGGCAACATGACAATGCGTGAATATGAGACCAAGTTTGCTCAGCTGTCAAGGTATGCACTAGAATTGATTGCTGATGAAGCAAAGAAGGCCAAGAAATTCGAGAGGGGCTTGAGGCCGAATCTGAGGTCGAGGATGATTACTTTGGGCATAAGGAGGTTTGATAAGCTGGTCAGGAGAGCAGCTATGACAAAAGAGGATATGGATCAGTTCCAGAAGAAGCAAGAAACCTGGAACAGGAACAAGAGGTCAGCATCTAGTCATGGTGGGAAGAAGTTCCCAGTAAAGCAGAGCAAGTTCAGTAGGCCTGAGCAGAGGGCACCTGCAACTCAGGAGGTGACTTGTTATTACTGTAAGGAGGCAGGTCACTACAGGTCAGCATGTTCCAAGTTAGCGAAGCAGACTTGTTTCCAGTGTGGGCAAGTGGGGCATTCTAAGCCTTTCTGTCCACAATTGAAGAAGGGTGGTTCAGGCAGAGGCAAATTTCAGAGGCAAGGGCGAGTATTCGCATTAACCGAGGAGGATGCTGGTAACTCAGAGGATGTGATTCAGGGTATGCAAGAATTTTGAATTTTTTATTATTATTTTATTCAATGTATTAAGTAAAACTTTGTTTGAGAATAAATTAGATATTTGAATATCATTCTTCATGTAACAGGATTTGTTTTGGTTAATAGAATAAAAGCAAAAGTTTGATTTGATACTGGTTCTTTGCAAACATTTGTGTCGCCTAATTTTGCAAAGGTCTTAGGTGTGGAGCCTAAGTTGTTTCCAGGCAGGGTCTTATCGGTGGCAACGCCGTAAGGTAAGGAATTGATTACTGATCGATATTACGAGGGCTGTGATATCGAGATTGGTGGGAGATTATTTGGCATTGATTTCATTGAGCTGCAAGTTCTAGGTGTGGATGTGATTGTGGGCATTGATTGGATGGCAATATATGATGCCACAATTGAATGCAAAAAGAAAGAGGTGTTGGTAAAGGTACCAGGTGGTCTCGCAGTGACTTTTTAGGAAAGATGAAGGGCCCAAAGGTGGTTGTAGTGGTATCTAAGTTGATGATTCCAGATGAAGTCAGAAGCATTCCAGTTGTCAGGAATTTTCCTACAGTGTTCTTGGAAGATCTACCAGGATTGTCGCCACAGCGAGATGTGGAGTTTTGCATTAATAATCAGCCGGGGAGTGCTCCAATTTCTAAGGCTCCGTACAGGATGGCAACTGTGGAGCAGGATGAAGTTAAGGGTTTCATCAGGCCGAGTTCTTCACCATGGGGTGCTCCAGTATTGTTGGTCAAGAAAAAGGATGGGTCAATGAGGATGTGCATTGACTATCGGGAGGTGAATAGGGTGACTATTCAGAACAGGTATCCGCTTCCACGGATTGATGATATGTTCGATAGGCTTCGGGGAGCAGCTGTGTTTTTGAAGATTGATTTGAGATTAGGGAATCATCAAGTTCGGTTCAAAGAGGAAGATGTGAGTAAAACAGCTTTCAGGACTCGTCATGGACTCTATGAGTTTTTGGTAATGCCATTCGGGGTGACGAATGCACCGGCAGTATTTATGGATGTGATGAATCGGATATTGCGACCATTTATTTACTTTTTCGTGGTGGTTTTCATTGATAATATTTTGGTGTATTCGAAGTCAGAGGAGGAGCATTCTATGCACTTGACGGCAGTGTTACAGAAGTTACAGGAGCATAACTTGTATGCCAAGCTGTCGAAGTGTGAGTTTTGAAAGTTTGAGGTAGCTTTTCTTGGTCATATCCTTTCTAAGGAGGGAGTGGCCACTGATCCTCAGAAGGTTGAAGCAGTAAGGGATTGGCCCAGGCCAACGTCAGTGAAGGAAGTCAGGAGTTTCTTGGGTTTTGCCGGGTACTATAGAAGATTCATTCAGGGTTATGCACAGATTGCAGTTCCATTGACAGGGTTGACTCGGAAGAATGTGGCATTCACATGGACTGATAAGTGTTAGGCGAGTTTCCTTGAGCTTAAGGAGAGGTTGACGATTGTGCCTATCTTAGCGTTGCCGCAAGCTGGGAAGGAGTGTGATATCTACAGTGATGCATCTCTCGGAGGTTTGAGGTGTGTTTTGATGTAGGAAGGCAAGGTTATTGCCTATGGTTCTAGGCAGTTGCATCCGCATGAGAAGAATAATCCAATGCATGATCTGGGGCAAGCAGCTATTATCTTTGCCTAGAAGCAGTGGAGGCATTATGTATATGGTGAGAAGGTCAATATGTATACCGGCCACAAGAGCCTGAAGTACATTTATCAGCAGAAGGATCTAAATCTTCGGTAGAGAAGATGGTTGGAAGTGTTGGAAGACATTCGTCCCGAGATCAAGTATCATCCGGGCAAGGGGAATGTGGTGGCCGATGGGCTTAGTCGGATGAGCAGTTTGGCGAGCTTGATCACCACTTAGAGTGAGTTGGCAGCAGAGATTGACCAGGCGGGTATCGAGGTGGTTCTGCAGGGTTTGGGAGCATCTTTGGCTTAGTCGAGGTTGCAACCTACTTTGAGAGAGCTGATTGTGGAAGGTCAGAAATCAGATGCAGAGATCCAGAAGATGATGTAGCAGGTTTCCGATGGCAAGTTGTCAGAGTTCCGTATCCAAGATGGAGTTCTATGGATGGGTGAGAGGTTGTGTTTTCCAGAGAATGCAAATTTGAGGGAGAGTATCTTGCACGAGGCACACAGTACTTTGTTGTCCGTGCATCCAGGAGGCACAAAGATGTATAAAGACATGAAACAACACTTTGGGTGGTCCGGTATGAAAAGGGATGTGGCAGATTTTGTGGCAAGGTGTCTGACTTGTCAGCATATCAAAGTAGAAAATTAAAGACCTGGAGGTTTTTTGTAGCCTTTGCCCATTCCTGAATGGAAGTGGGAGAATATCAGCATAGATTTCATTACAGGTTTGCCAAGGAGTGTGAAGGGCAATGACTCGATTTGGGTTATTGTTGACCGTTTAACCAAGTCAGCTCACTTTCTACCTATGAAGATTACTTGGTCATTGGAGAAATTGACAGAGTTATATGTTGATGAGATTGTGAGGCTTCAAGGAGTTCCTGTGTCGATTATGTTTGACAGGGATGCGAGGTTCACTTCGAGGTTTTGGAAGAGTCTGCAGGCAGCTTTGGGTACCAGAACCGATTTCAGTACTGCTTTTCATCCGCAGATTGATGGTCAGACTCAAAGGATGAATCGGGTATTGGAAGATATGCTGAGAGCTTGTGTTATGAATTTTGGTTGTAGTTGGGAGAGGTATTTGGCTTTGGTTGAGTTTGCTTATAACAACAGTTATCATGCGAGTATCAGGATGGCTCCGTATGAAGCTCTGTACAGAAGGAATTGCAGGACACCTGGTTTTTGGTATGAGGTTGGCGGGAGGCAGATGTTCAGGCCCGAGATTGTGCAGCAAAAATCGGAGAAGATTGAGTTGATTCGCAAGAGGTTGGTCGAGGCTCAGAGTCGGCAGAAGAGTTATGCAGACACTCGAAGAAGGGACTTGGAGTTTGAGGTTGGGGATGCAGTTTTCCTCAAGGTATCTCTGACTAAAGGAGTGATCAGGTTTGGTAAGGGAGGCAAGTTGGCGCCAAGGTATATTGGGCCATACAGGATTTTGGGGCGGATTGGCAAGATGGCATATAGGTTGGAGCTTCCGGAAGAGTTGGCACAGGGGCATGATGTGTTCCATGTGTCGTTATTGAGGAAGTATATGCCGGATCAAAGCCATCAGTTGGGAGCAGTGCCAGAAGGTCTACAGGTGAACTTGAGTTACAAGGAGCAGCCTGTAGAGATTGTTGATCGTAGGGAGAAAATCTTGAGGAGCAAGGTGATACCTATGGTCAAGGTGTTGTGAAGGAACCAGCAGTTCGAGGAGGCTACTTGGGAGCCGGAGGATCGCATGCAGAAGGAGTTTCCTGAGCTTTTTGTATGATTGTATTCCTTTGTATGATTGTACTCTTTGACTTAAGCTGTATTTCTTTTGTTAGATTGTATTCTCTTGTGTACTTGTATTTCTTAAACTATTTCCCATTCATGAGATTTCGTTTCTTTTTGCTTATTTTGTTTGGTCCCTATTAGTAGCAGTTCTGAGGACAAAACTTTTCTAAGGAAGGAGTGATGTAATACTCCAGATTTTTAAATAATGTTTTTAAAATTTATAAATGAATTAAAATGAGTTTTGGTGATTTAATAAATATTTTTCTAAAATTTTACTTTTTTACACGTGCAAAACACGTACAAATAATTTCTTGGGAAGTTCAAAATCAAAAATTATTTTGGGGAAACTCATTATTTAATATTAAATATTATTTGTGAATTTTCTGGATTTTTCTTATAATTATTGGACCTATTTGCAAATATTACAAAAAATGGACTTTTGTGCAAAATTACTACTGGGAGTAAAAACTCCAGATTTTTAGAATTTTGGGCTTGGCTCGATGCCTAGTAAACTCAGAGGTAAAGAGCTCACTTTTTGTTTGAATGAATTTGGCTTATTTTGCAAGTTTTGATAAAGAAGGGTCTTTTTGCAAATTTGCCACTTAGAGGGGCAAAAATGCAAAGTTGGTTTTCTGGATTCTCAAACAATGCCGGATGATACCGGGGGGGCTATTCCTAACTTTTAAAACTCAATTAAGTTGTTTTTATTAAACTTCCAAGTATAAGGAGTTTTATATGTAAAGATATATTTATAAGATGTATTTTGCAAATCTATTCAAAACCCTAATTTACTTGGATCCCGGCCTATTAAAGGTGGAGTGCAGCCGTCTCTTTGCTGCACAACACAAAGGGATTAGTTATTATTATTTTCTTGGATTTTTCAACGAGGATCCTTGGTTTTCTTGCGCAGGAGGGATTTTTCTTATACTTTATTTTCTTCGGTTGATTCTTCAAAAGAGGTGACATATGTTTGATTTTTCTTTTGTTCTAAGCATGTTGTGCATGATGATTTATCTATTAGAAAGCATGTTAGATGATGGTTGAAGATATAATGAATTTTGATGAGTAGATGAATTAAAAATTGAATCTTTTCAAGAAACAATACTATTGATGATTAAAACCCTAATTAATGACTTGTGATTGTTAAAGAACCTAATAGAAATCATGAGTAGGCCGTTTCTTGCATAATCTTGCTTGTTTGAACGTGATACTATGAGATTACATGATTTATTGCAAACGTGAACAAAAAAAAGCTATGCATACTGTGTTTATACATGTATTGCTCTGTTTGGTTTGATGAATGAAGAACTTGACTAGAAACATGTAGAGAATGCACATATCTCTCGGGTAACTGATGTAAGGATTGGGTATGAGTAGAACAAGATATAAAGGGTTTACTGAATCAAAAATATTGGATTTTTGAATTGAAGAGGTGGGGTTTCTTTTGGGGTCTGTTCATATGAAGGACAAAGTTTGGTTCGTGATTTCTCTCAGTCCTGACATTTTGGTGATCATTCGTACTGGACATATATAGTAACATAGGAACAGATATCTTAAAAAAAACAAAACAAAAAAATCTGAGGTTTTGATGGCCCTGAAAGCTTTTGTTATATTGAGACTTCATAAATTTCATGCTCATCAGAATTGAATGCTTAAATTTACCCAAGTTGTTTATGAGCAGTATGTGAGAATGGCCAGGAATTGTTATTATCATCTGCAGTTGTAGCTAGATGTTTTTTTTAAAGAGGGTGAAAGTGGTGCAAGAAGTTGGATTAGATATGTAGATCAAATGCTTTTTTTTTCTTTTTTCTTCAGCTAAGCATGAAATGTATAGTATACAATGTTGAACTACAGAAAACGTAAAATAAAAAAAATTGATGAATTTTATTTGCTGGATAAGAAAATTTTTAAAGTTATTTGCTACAATCTCCAAATAAACATTTATTTGGGTGTCATGGAATTTTTTGTCATTCTCTCCGTTTGCACTCACTTTAAGTTCAAAAGCCGTGTTTCTGCTTCATTAGTTGTAACAGTGTTTTTTTAGTTTCAGTGTATCTCCAATAAAAATCTTGAGTGCTAATAGTTTTATTGGGATTGTGCTGTGAAGAGATACAGTGTACCAATTTAGTGTAATGAATGGATGCTCTTTCAGTGATTTTAGTGGAGATAATACTGTCAGTTACTGTTGTTACTCCTATTAGTAAGATATGGTGATACTCCAGTGATAACTTGCATTTGCTTGTATTCCATTTTGTAGATGTATCATTTTTTAAAAAAGTATTACATGTTTATGATACGGACTATTGTTTTTGGTTTCTATACTATCCATAGACCCTGTAGCTCAGTCTTCAGCTTTGATCTCATATCCTCCTTGAGTTGATCTAATATCAGTCAACTTCCCCTTCCTGCAGATACTTCATCAGTAAAGAGATATATATATCCATTGTGCATATACTTCAATCAGTAAAGAGAGCTTTTGTATACATATCATATATAGATATACATGTACACACACTCACCCCATCAGTAAATGGTATTATTTATGTATCAGTTATAGGTATAATCCTGCATATGATCCTTTCAAATCAGATAAGGGGGGGTTTTCTTTGACATCTGCATATGTTCAACTTCATCAAAGGCTCTTTGACATATTATATATATATATATATATATATATATATATATATATATATACACATGTTTTACTTCAAATCTGTAATAGGTCCATCTAAACTTATACTTCAATCAGTAAATGGAAATTCCTATATCTCCTATATATGCATAAAGTTCCATTTCCCACAAACCTGCATGTACCTCATATCAGTTAAGAGATCTCTAAATGTACACATTTATATTTAAATCACAGTAAAGAGTAGTTCTTATATATATATATATATATATATATATATATATATATATATATATGCACATCTGCATATATACACATTATACATTCAGTACAAAGAGCTATTATAAATATATGTATTTCAAATCAGTGAAGGGGCTTTTCTTCCTTGTATCAGTTACTTATAAACATATATATATTTTGTATCAGTGTAAGGGGGATTCCTTTCTACACCTTGCACATATACATTTACTTCAAATCAGTATAAGGGAGTTTTCTACATATATCAGTTACATAAATGTATACATATGTTCCAATTAAATAAAGTTTACCTTCATTTATCTGCATATACTTTTACAATCAGAGAAAGGGATTTAACCTCCACATCCTGTGTATACTCAACTCCAATGAAGGGGACTTTCTACACCTCATATATATATACCTATGTACACTTCAACTCGGTAAAGAATTATACACACACTTATGTACACCCTTACTAAATCAGAGGACCTCCTACCCATACATATATATATACTAACATATAAACAATGTTAATGAGTGAATTTTTCCACTACGAACGAATTAACAATGAAATAAATGAAGAGGTTAGAATGGAAGAATTTTGTGTTGATGGTTGAGTTGTGAATCTCTAGAGGGTGTGTGGGACCCTAGGTACCGGCAGTTGAGTTTTTGTGGTTTGGTTAGTTATGACCTTTGTTGTTGATCAGTTGAGTTAAGTCTGGTAGGGTACACCAACTCTAGGAGATTCGAAATCAATTAATTAACTTAAAAAGATAAGGACGGGCATTAGATGGTAATATGATGAAATGAGAACATGGGTTATGGACCTCAGAATGGCTTGCAGTGTGAGATAATCCCCGAAATTATTGAGGTGTGAGTGAAATAGTCTCCGGAATTACATGCGGTGTGGGATTGAGTCGAGGCGACGCTCATGTGGTATTCGTGTGATGAGGCGCCATAGCTTGCGGTGTGGGGTATTCTCGATGATTCCCAGGTGTGAGTGAAATAGTCTCCGGAATTATCCGTGGATAGAGTTTGACCTCCGGAATTATCGAGGCATGGGCTAATACTCACAGTTTATCTATATCTCGTAGTAGTCATCGCAGTAGGATTAGTTGCATAACGAGAGATTAAACCCTATTAAGTGAAGAACGTTAAGGGCTTGCACCAGATCTATGTAGAGTGGGATACATAGAATCCGACAAGTATGCATTAGAGAGTTAGCATACAGCATTGATGTTTTCTTAGTTTGGTTTTATGCATGTTGTTTTCTGTTTTTTTTTCTACACTTGACACTTAGCCTAGTTCCATTTGATGTTTTCATATTTTATTTATTGTTATTTGTTATTTCATTTATTTTTGTTGTTGATACATATTGTTTATGACTCTATGCCTTATGTTTTATTTATATTGCTTTTATCTTTATGTCACTCACACCGTTATGGCTGACCCCTGTAGTCTTGGGGTTAGGGATTATCTCTAGCCTCATGTTTTATAGGTAGGTGCTTATAGCTTGGGATTTGGATGCTAGTGCTAAATTGATGTCATGGCTTATGTAAAATTGTAAAAGAACATATTGTAAAAGAGAAAAGATTTGTAATTCAGGGTGTTTGTTTTCCGTTGTGCTTTGTAAAGAACTAATGTAATAAAGGTTGAAAAAATCTATCTGTGTTTTTGTCTATGCTTACTATTACAATTGAAGTTGATACTGGGAATTGTGCTACGTATTTCTGAGATATTATATTGGAAATTCGGAGCGCTAAACTACTTGCCGCCATGTTTCATGATTACATTATTAATGCTTGATATTACTTGTTGCCACGTGTTCACGATTACGTGACTCGTGCTTGATATTACTTGTTGTCATGTGTTTACGATTACGTGACTCGTGCTTGATACTACTTGTTGCCACGTACTCATGATTACGTGACTCGTGCTTGATACAACTTGTTGCCACGTGTTCACGATTACGTGACTCGTGCTTGATACTTGTAGCAACCATGTAGTAAAAAGATGGATGCATGTCGTGCTACCTAGCTAGTAATCACCACAAGACTTGAACTTGATAACTTGAACTAGACTTGAACTTGATAACTTGAACTAGACTTGAACTTGATAACTTGAACTTGACAACTTGACATTTGAGACCTGACATTTAAATAACACGTGACACTAGACTTGAGATTTGTCGCTTGACATTAAATACCTTTATAGGTATACCTGACATGTGTTACACCACTAGCAGTTGTTATCCAACCTAGTTATTAAGATGTTCCCTCTTGCTAGCTAGTCCTTGAATTTGTCCACTACTTCTTATAACTCTGTTACATTTTGAATTCCAATTCTTGTTTCCCTTACTTGTACTTGTTTTCACTATTTGTGGCCCTAGCTTGTACTAAGGGCATTTTCTCTTGTTTCCCCTTTGTTTTTCTGTTTATATTTATTAAACAGACTTTGGGACAAGCTACCTGCTGGAATTGGCGAACGGACATTGTAGGCTTTGCTTGGAGCAAGGTCTTGTTTAAATAATTGATTTCCTTAAGGTATTTATTTCTTCTGCTGTATAAGACTTGTTTCCGAGTTTTACATTTGATCCAGACTTGAAAACTATGTGGACACTATTATTTGTTTTCAATTATTTTCCGTTGCTTAATAAATTATTCATGCATGCTTGGTTATATATAAATCGGGTTATATTCTTGTTATGATGCTGAGTTGATCCTACAGCTTATGGATGATGTAAAAATCATTTGCTGGACTTCGTCACGTGCTCGTATTTTCGTACTTTGGGAAGCGGGGCGTGACAAGGTTTTTAGTGGTATCAGAGCTCAGGTTTGGCTAATGTGTTAGTTGACTAATACATTAGACAGGCTTGATTCAGTCAGGATTAACTCAACATTAGACAGGCCATGCAAACACATGAATAATTTGATAATCAACTCGATCTGGACACAAGTCTTATCCAATCCATTTTGATCCCTTCATATTTAATTCTTTGATTCATTGATTCCTCCCATCTCTTACAGTCATCCTGACTTGTTAATTCCTTATTGGGTACAAATTTATTTTTTTCCCGTACCCATATTCTTTTGATTCCGGTGCAAGCAATCTCTGATTTTCTGCTTGTCTCGTTGAACACTTCTTATTTCAGCTCTGGTGTCATTTATTGCTTTTCATGCCTTGTATTCATTATCATTTGTCGACTCATTTTGAGTATCGTATTAGTTATTCCTTCCCTGCTATATTCTCTTCAATTCTGATTTTGCCCCTTGTCCTTCTTCCTTCGTATTCAATTCCTTAATTTTCTTTTTGTCACTTCTAGTCATCCTCTTCTTTAACTCCTTATTGGATGTAGCTTCATTTTTCTCCTACTTATTTTCCTCTTTATAATTAATTTTTCGAATACTTTTTATGTTTCGAGTATTAATTGTTATATTTATTTTCGATCTCCTATAAAAAAAAAATGTTTCTCAACAAAGATTTTCTTATTCCGAACAATGGTGTATTCTTACCTTAAAAAAAAAAAAAAAAAAAACAAAACAAAACAAAACAATGGTGTATTCTAATTTCACTTTTCATTTATGATCGACTATATATTTCTACTGGATTATTTTAGTAAGACAAATTCTTGTTTTGTTGTATAATGCTATTATTACTACTACTATTATTATTATTATTTTCATTATCATTACAAGTATTATTATTATGGTTGTTACTACTATTGATGTTCTTATTGTTGGTTGCATTATTTTATTATTATTGTTAATATTAAATTAATTCCACAAAAATGTTGGGCACGAACTATATCTTGTCTTGCATTATTATTTTTACTAGTGTTGTTGATATTTTAATATTATTGCTATTATTATTATTATTGTTATCATTCTTTTTGCGATTACTGATATTATTATTGTTATGATTATTATTCTTATCGTTGTTATTCTTATTGTTAATAGTATCGATATTTTGTTATTATTATTGTTATTGGTATTATTATTTTTACCGTTACTATTATTATTATTATTATTTTGTTTTGAGCCTGAGCATGCTCAAACTTTATATACATTTCACCACTTTGGTGCAACCTAATGTCGAGATGGCAAATATGCAACTCAATGTCAATTGAGGCAAATTGCAACTGGATATCGGCGAGGCAAAATATGCAGCCGAATATTCGGACGGCAACTTGAAACCTGATGTCGTGAAGGCAAATATGCAACTTGATGTTAAGGAGGCAAGATATTCTACCTATTGCTAATTGATATTTCAAGACTCGTTACTTATATAAATAAACTGATGGTAAAGGAATATTTTCGTTATTATTGGTATTATTATTACCATCGTCGTTTCAGTTGATGTTATTATTATTGATTTCATCACCTTTATTACTGTTACTATTTTTATTATTATTACTGTTACTTTATTGATATTATTGTTATTATTGCTATTATCATATTATTTATTATCATTATTGATATCATTTTTAATGCTATCGTTATTATTATTATTGCATTATTTTCATGAGTGTGTTGAATTCTCCTATGTCATGTATGTGTTATCGTTATTATTAGTGTTGTTGATATTTTTATTATGTTATCATTACCTGTATTGTTATGATGATTTTGATTTCTGTTATTATTATTGTTATTATTATTATTATTGGGTTACTATTATTACTAATTTTATTATTATCAATGTTATATTTATTTTATTATTGTTATTATTATTCTCTTACTATTGATATTATTATTAATGATATTTTTTGTGTTATTATTTCTGTTAAAAGCCATTAGTTTTGATATGTATTCTATCTTTTAATTATGAAGATTGAAGCTCAAGCCTTATATCCATTTTGTATTATTGCCTATCTCTATTTGGAGCCCATACTCCCCTCGATCCTAGTGTCTCAGTCTTATCTTCCTGCTCGGTTCGTCGCTTGATGTCACGTGGTCTACAACGACATGTCTGAAGCTTGGAACGTCACCATCAGAGAAGCGCAACGGAAGCTTGGTGGACCCATAACCCACAGGTCCCGGGATCCCCTTGTTGCGACTAGTCCCTTGTATTGTTGCTTCCCTCTCTGTTCCTTGTATTCATCCCCATCCGTTGATTCACTGAATGGTTTGATTTTTCCCGGTCCTTTCCCTCTCTGATTTCAGTTCTGCCGACTTCTTATCTTGCTTTATTATCTCGTGTTATTCTTTTCTTTTGATACCGTCTATTCTCTTTCATGCATTCCATTTGACATCGTTGTTATCCACTCCCTTTTTATTTTGGTGTTACTACCAAGTTGACTTTTCTTTGGATCCCTTGTTTGTTACCCTTCCCTAAGTTGCTTTTACCCTGTCCTATGTACCACCTAAGTAAATTTCGAGGACGAAATTTTGTTGTAAGGTGGGTAGGATTTGTAACCTCTGTCCCTCGTATATATGTATTTTTCTGTGTATTATCTGGGTTTTGGATTCTTTATAAAAAATTGTCCTTTTTCTTAAATTCATGTTATTCCAAAAATATTTTATATCTCCTGTTAAAGTTCGTTCTTTTCGTTAATTGTACTTATTGTTATTTTCGATTGATTCCTATATTATCATACAAATCATATTATTTTGTTATTATTATTATTATTATTATTATTATTATTATTATTATTATTATTATTATTATTATTCGTGTTATTATTCTTTATCATTATTATTATTTTGGAGTACAAACCAAGTACATTATTTGTATATGACTACTCTAATTGTTGTGAAAAGTTAAATATTATCTAATTGTATTTTTTTCAAATCAATTTGTATAAACCATATTTATTTTCCTAATGGATCTTAACCAACATATTTTAAAACCCTATATCTTTAAACCCGTTTTATCCCAATTACCCAATAAACTCCACTACCCATTAACTAGGCCCAAATCCAATACCCATTGTGTAAAACTACCCAAACCCGGTTAATACCCTAACCCTAACTCCTATATACTGTTTCAACCTACCCCCTACTATTCATTTTTCCCCCAGCCGCCATCATCCTCTTCATCCCGCACACTTCCTCGAAACCCATTCCCACCCCTCCTCTCTCCCGTCCTCTGTGCCGCCCAGCGCTTCCCGCATCATCGCGCCACCCTGCCTCCACAACTCCATCGACAGCCGACACCCAGCACCCTAGCGGCCAGTCGCACAACACCCAGCGTCTCCCCGTCTCGCTCCCTACCCCCTGCCAACCAGGCCGCAACACAATGGCAAAGATGCGGACCCTCTCCCCTGCACCCCCAACGCCAGAGCACGACAACCTGCAACCTGGGTCGTCGCAACCCCCCCAGTCGGCGCTGCGATCTCCGCCGCGCGCGCTCCTCCTTGTGCACATCCCTCTGTGCATGCGTTGCTTAGTCGCAATCGCGACTGCACCTCGCCAGTGCCGTCGTCGATTTCACTGGCAGTCGGAGCCAGCCAGGATCGAACAGTAGTTTACTGTGTATATGGGTTTTGATCAGAGTGATTGTGGGCCATCTATTCGATCAGATCTTGATCTCTTGATCTTGATCATTTGATCTGCTTGATCTCATCGTGATTGAGATCAGATCAGATCGATCATCAGCAGCAGCTCTTTATCACAGCCATCCGATCCTTCATTTGATAATCACCAAGCCATTGGATCTAGGTCGTCCGATCGTCGATCATCGCGATCGTGATCATCGTCTCCATCATCATCAAGATCTTGATTTCGACCGTTGGATCTCTTTTGATCTTCGCGATCGTGATCGCCATCTTGATCGTGATCTTGATCTTGATCTTCGATCTCAGCCATCCGATCGATCGATCACACTTGATCTCGGCCGTTGGATTCGCATCCGTGCCTGATCGTGACTAAGGTGATCGTTGCTCGTCGCCGTGTCGTCGGGATTCCGATCCCGCCATTCTCAATTATCGGATCTAATCATCGTCAAATTAAGGCAAGTATCCTTGTATAATTTATTGTTCTAGTACAAGCACCCTTAAAATACTACAAATAGTTAGATTGTGACTCCTCCTTGAATATCATTGTAGATCAATATTGAACCTCCAAATTGACAATTCTAAGAGTCATAAAATTTCCTCGTATTTAATTTATAATTATTGGACTCTTTTGCCCCTTGAGTACATGTACACATAGACTTATGAATTTAGGAGCCCTAAATTCGTAGACACATGTTACACTTAATATTTGACGAACTTGCAACCCTATAACTTGAAAAACATCTATTATTTGCTATTTTGACCTCCATTATTATGTATTTATGCTACTTAATAACTTAGACGCCAAATGACTTTTTCCCATGTAATCTACACTAGCAAGTTAATTCTACGTGTTGCTGTCTGAAAATTCTTTTGCGGTTTCGACCCATTTATCATTTGAATCTGGGCCCGAGCCCTGAATAGAAATTGTAGGTCTGGATATGTAGATATCGATAGCCTCCAAAAGTTTTGAATTCGGAGTTACGGTCTAGGAGTTATGGCAGTTATACTGCAGCTGTGTCAGTAGACGCAGATTTGCAAAACTGCTGCACACATTTACCTTGCGAATTATTTTAGCTGTGTAAACAGCAAGCGTTGGACTTGAAATTTTATATGTAGTTGCTGGACACCCTATAGGACATCTCCAATTTTTCTTAGAATTAAATTACAACATTTCACATATGTATGCTTGCTTGATAAGAGTTAATAAGTGTAACAAGCCGGGTTATGGGAAAGACTATAGAATGGACAATATAGATAAGTGTACTCGGAAGGGGGCCCGTGTTTCCCAAATACTTGGTTCATGAACTTGTTGTATCTTGTTCGATTCATGGAGTCAGTTACTTCGCTCATGAACTTGTTTGATTCATGAACCCACTGTGTGGTTCTTGAACTTGCTAGTGGATTCGCGAACTTGCTTCGTGAACTTGTTATTTATTTTCCGATTCATGAACCATGGCTTGCTTGATACTTGATACCTGAGTACGCCGCCTTATAAAATCCATTACTAGGTCTAAACGAAATTGTTTTGACTGTAGCAACCATGTAGTAAAAAGATGGATGCATGTCGTGCTACCTAGCTAGTAATCACCACAAGACTTGAACTTGATAACTTGAACTAGACTTGAACTTGATAACTTGAACTAGACTTGAACTTGATAACTTGAACTTGACAACTTGACATTTGAGACCTGACATTTAAATAACACGTGACACTAGACTTGAGATTTGTCGCTTGACATTAAATACCCTTATAGGTATACCTGACATGTGTTACACCACTAGCAGTTGTTATCCAACCTAGTTATTAAGATGTTCCCTCTTACTAGCTAGTCCTTGAATTTGTCCACTACTTCTTATAACTCTGTTACATTTTGAATTCCAATTCTTGTTTCCCTTACTTGTACTTGTTTTCACTATTTGTGGCCCTAGCTTGCACTAAGGGCATTTTCTCTTGTTTCCCCTTTGTTTCCCTGTTTATATTTATTAAACAGACTTTGGAACAAGCTACCTGCTGGAATTGGCGAACAGACATTGTAGGCTTTGCTTGGAGCAAGGTCTTGTTTAAATAATTGCTTTCCTTAAGGTATTTATTTCTTCTGCTGTATAAGACTTGTTTCCGAGTTTTACATTTGATCCAGACTTGAAAACTATGTGGACACTATTATTTGTTTTCAATTATTTTCCGTTGCTTAATAAATTATTCATGCATGCTTGGTTGTATATAAAGCTGGTTATATTCTTGTTATGATGCTGAGTCGATCCTACAGCTTATGGATGATGTAAAAATCATTCGCTGAACTTCGTCACGTGCTCGTATTTCCGTACTTTGGGAAGCAGGGCGTGACAATACTACTTCCTGCTACGTGTTCACAATTACGTGACTCGTGCTTGATACTTGGTTACTTGATACTTGTCCCTGAGTACACTGTCCTCTATGGTCCACTATAAAATCTAAAGCGAAACTGTTTGTTGTAGCAACCATGTAAGGTGAGCTGCATGAAGTGCTATGTAGATAGTAATCACTACAAGACTTGATACATGACACATAAACATGATACATGCTTACTTGATTACTTGTACATGATACATGATACCTTATACTTGTTCACTTGATCCTTGATACTTGTTACATGTACTTGATACTTGTTCGCTTGATACTTGATACTTGTTCACTTGACACTTGATACATGCTACTTGTACTTATTCACCTTACCATGCTAGTTGTTATATTTTGTTATCATGCCTATTCCATGTTATTAGTTAGTTTTTTCCATGTACTTGTATCCTGCATTACAGGTGGCCCATAACTTTTATTGACGGGAGTTTGTTTTCTTTTTCCTATTCCTGCAATTGTTAAATTGCAAATTTTGGAGATCAGCTGCCAGATGGAATAGGCGAGATGAGATACTAGATGCTGGAGTTTTGCTATCATGATTTTCCTGCTATTATTATTATTTCCTTGTTGCTTATTTTGATACTTGAATTTATTTTGTATTTGGGCAATGTGACCCAGGATATTGACTTATTCAGATCTGGATTATTTGAGATTAATATATTTCGGTTTCAAGTATTCTTGTTGCTATTTTAATTCATATGTGCATGCTTGGTTGATTCTTTTGCTTCCGACTCTGATTATTCTTGTGAAATATTGTAAAGATTCTGAACAGCTTATGGATGATGAAAATCATTTGCTGGGCTTTTGTCGCATATCCGTATTCTGTATTCTCTTTTGGGAAGCGGGGTGTGACACCCTAGATACCCTATTTCTGGCCTATTAAAGGTGATGTGCAGCCGTCTCTTTGCTGCACTACACAAAAGGATTTCTTTATTATTATTTTCTTGGAATTTCAAAGTGTGGATCTTGGTTTTCTTGTGAAAGGAGGAATTTTCTTATTTTTTTTATTATCTTTGGTTGATTCTTCAATAAGGTGAGTGACGTATGTTTGTTTTGTATTGTTCTATACATGTTGTATGTGATGATTTATCTATTAGAAAGCATGTTAGGGATTGTATGAAGATATAATGAATTTCGATGAGTGGATGAACTAAAAATTGAATCTTTTCATGAAACTATGCCATTAATGAATTAAAACCCTAATAGATAATTTGAGATTCCTAAAGAACCAAATAGAAATCATGGGTATGTTATTTTCTATCATATGCTTGCTTGATTGTTGTATTGAGATTATATGTTGAGATGCACAAAAATTGAATTAAGATGAACCCCATTACTGTTGTGTGTGTCCATGCACTGTTTTGACATTTTTGAAGAAGTAGAACTTGACTAATACATGTTGTATTCACATATATTTATTGTAAGCTATTGAAAGTGATTGTGCATAAGTTTAATGAATTATAAGATGGGTTATTGAATTAAAAGATTAAGTTTTGAAGTAAAAAAGGAGCTTTGAGTTTTCGGGTCTGATTATATGCAGTCCGAAAAATTGGACTTTTGATGTTTTCGATTAGATTTGAGTTGTTTTGGATACTGAGATGGTTTTGAAGTGTGTGTGTGTGTGTGTATATATATATATATATATATATATATATATATGCAATAAGTTCTTTGATACTTTTACTGATACAAACATGCACACACACACACACTTGTATATACATATCTCACAGATTTGAAAGATTTCTGAAATTGAGTTTTGTGATTTTGTGAAGTTCAATTGGATATTGACTGTTCTATCACTGAGATTAACCTAAACAATATATTACATATATACGATGTCAATTTGATGCCTTAACTGATGCAAAACACACTCATGTACGCATATATGTATCTAAGTTCACTGTTTTGAAGATTTGAATAAAAGTTGCTCTTTTATGGATTTGATATGATTCTAATATGTTTTATGAACTCTTATATGTTCTACAAGTCATATTTGATCGTCTCAGGATGTTGGTTTTACAAAAATTGTGATTTTATAAAGTATCATCGTGTATCAGTTAAAACATGCACAAAATTTCAAAACTGCAACCTGTTATAATTGACAGTCGACCGAACTAAAGTCGACAGTCAACTGTCAGTTATTGAATTTCGGATTTTTTTGCAATAACAGTCGACCGCTTCGTCTTTGAACTGAAGTCGACTATCGACTGTCGGTTTTTGAGTTTCGAATTTTTGCAGGACAGTCGATCGGCTATTTTTGACAGTCGACTGTCATTATTCTAGCTGATGGGTTTTCTTGAGTTATGAATTCTCGCAGGACAGTCGACCGTCCATTTTCGTCATCCGACTGTCATTATTCTGGCTGATGGGTTTCTTGAGTTTTTTTATGTTTTCTTTAAATGAATGGTTATTCGATATTGTGGGTTATTGATCTACTGTTTTTAAATAACATTTTGCTAAAGATTACAATATTTTACAGAAAGTTATATTTTGTTTATATTAGAATTTAAATTACATTCCTATGACTTTATAAAGAGAGATATATGTGATTTTCAAAGGAATTGATGTTTCATGATATTTTACGACATATCATGAAATTATGAAATTTCATGATATGGATTTCTGCTATTTAATGGATTTAATATTTTATTTGAATTATGAAATTTTATAAGCACATTAAATGAATTTGGATTTTGTTGATTTAAGAGGTTTTCTTTATATAAACGTTTTGACGATGGTTTTATGAGTTTTATTGAAAGTTTGGTATTGATGGTTGAGTTATGAGTCTTTAGAGATTGAGTGGGGCCTTAGCTACCGGCGGTTGAGATTTTGGTTGTTGTTCAGTTGAGTTAAGCCCGGTACGGTACACCAACTCTAAGAGATTCGCAATCTATTAAACAATTATTTAACTTAACAAGATAAGGATAGGAACTAGATAGTGATATGATGAAATGAGAGCAAACGTGAGTTATGGACTCCAGGATGATCCAAGGAGTGAAATATTCTCCAGTATTCCGGGACGATGGACGTAAGGGCCATAGAGTGATCCATGGAGTGGGATTGATCTCCAGTATTCCGAGGATGAGAGCGACGCTCATGGGATGTTTGTGCAGTGAGGGTTTCAAGATGACCTGCGGAGTAAGGCAATCCCCAGTATTCTGGAATGATGGACGTAAGGGCCACAGAATGATCTGTGAAGTAGAATTAGCCTCCAGTATTCCAAGGGCGAGAACCGACACTTGCAGAATATCTAGATCTCGTAGTAGTCATCGTAGTAGGATTAGTTGTATAACGGGGGATTTAACCCTATCAAGTGGAGAACGAAAAGGGCTTGCACCGGACCTATGTAGAGTGGGATGCATAGAATCCGACAAGTATGCATTAGAGAGTCAGCATATAGCTTTGGTTTTTTTCTTGACTTGGTTTTATGCATGTTTGTTTTATGTTTTCCTACACTTGACACTTAGTAGTTTCACTCGATGTTTTCATGTTTTAATTACCGTTATTTCATATTCTTTTCGTTACTACTGTTGATATATATTGTTCATGACTTTATGTTTTATTCATGTTGCATTTTCTTTTGATGTCACTCACACCGTTATGGCTGACCCCTATAGTTTTGGGGGTTAGGGTTATCTCTAACCTCATGTTTTACAGGTAGGTACCTGCTAGCTTGTGATTTGGATGTATGTGGTAGAATGATAATAGAGCTTATATAAATTGTAAAAAAATGTGTTGTAAAAGAAAAAAATTGTAATTCAAGGTGTTTAATTTTCCGCTCTGCTTTGTAAACAATTAATGTAATAAAAGTTTTAAATTTTCCTGTATTTGGTTGCTATGTTTATCATTACATTGAAGTTGATTCTGGAATCGTGCTACGTATTTCTGATATATTATACTGGAAATTCGGGGAACTACATGGCGTTGGTCTAGTGCTGGGTCATGGGTTCGAAACCCAGGCTCTATTTTTATTTTTATTTTTGTGGTTAAATAATTGATTGAGTCAAAGATGGTTAATGTAGCGCCCCGAGTTCCACCCACTGGAAGCTCGTGACACTTACCCAGAATCTTTACTTCCATGAGTACACAACACAGAAATCACAGGAAATTTAAAACTTACATTACACAAGGAAACTATATCCTCCACTTGGATACTTTCCGCAGCTCGAGTCCCCTGCTCCACGATCAACAATCCTGCAATTAGCCAACTGTGGGCACGTCAGTTGAATACAACTGACGCAATGTCGATGAAACCTGTAATCTCCAAAATCCTCAACAATCAATGTTTGATGCAGGAAAAAAGAAACTTGAAAGTCATACAAACATAAATGTCGGTGTATTGCATGACCTAGAATTTAATGCACAACTCATATGCACACCATGCTCTTAACCTAATGCAAACTTGATTTGGAAACGTATGCATCCCATACTACATACTCCCCAATTCGAGTTCGTATTCTCCAGATGATAGGGTTCAATCCATCGCCATGCATCTTACTCTTGTACTCTTTCTTGTTTCTGACATTCATCTAGTGACTGGTAGACTCTGCAGTACATGCGGTCCATTCCCGCTCCTGCAGTCGGATCGTGGTCCTTCTCCATTCCGAATGGCAGTGATCACTCTATCCGTTCGGATCATGGTCCTTCTCCACTCCGACAGGATCGTGGTCCCTCTCCGTTCCTGATCAGGCATGTGATCATTAGCTCTGCCGGAATCATGGTCCTTATCCACTCCTGCCCCTACCAAAGTTATCATGAACATAAGGCAAATCAATAGGGCCACCCCTACTCCGCTAAGAGAATTAGAGTTACACTTTTGCTCCTTGTTCGTATTGATAACCCAGAATATAGATGGAAACTTAAGAGTCCATCTCCTAAGTTCCGACAGGACTTACGACTTACGTCTGTATCCCGTTCTTATCACTAAATTCTAGAAATTAACAGTTAAGACCACATCGCATGTGTTCCAGACAAGACGACGCCGCACGTGTCTCCTTGACAGGTGAGTACACGCCCGACTAGTGTCTGTCCTTACCAATCATCCTAAATTAATTTCTTAATTCACCAACTTACCCGAATCTAATTGCTTTATTATCACAACTTCTATTTTCTAAGTTAATTAAACTGTGCTCCTAGTTTCCACTTTCACCCTTCAGCAAGTTACTTAACTAAATTAACTTAATTTACTAACTAGGTTCTAAGTGAATCCAACCTAGTTGATAATCAACAAGTCCTGTCTAGATTTAATTTGGGTTCAACTTAGCTTTCAAATCATACTAGAGGTCGGCCCAACATGCACCACACTCGCGCACTCAATGTGCACAAAACACTACAATGTGTAAATATTCAAGTATGCATACCCACATACACATGCATACGGTATTCCATCAATCACCGTATTCATGCCTACAATCTCTTCTATAATACCAATAGTTCTTTACTTTACTAATTTACTATCATACTAACCTATTTAACTTACTAACTTACTAACATGATCATTACTTACATAAGAAAATCCTTATATAGTTCTCAACTACACATTGGAGCTTACTAACATACATTAAACTTACTAACGTTACAACTAAGCTTACTAACATTATAACTAAGCTTACTAACTCATTAATAGCTTACTATTACAATGTTAGTAGCTTACTATCAATGTAAAAAATTTAGTAATCAAGATACTAACTTGCTAATCATAAGGACTTTAAGCATTCAAACATGAAAATTTAATTAGACTATTCACTACAGAACATCACAAAATCACCACTTATGTTTAATAGTTAACAACCCAATCCTCATGCTCAAGACAAGGTTTGTATTCATAATCTTGCATAAAAGATTCATTTTTCACACTTTTACTACCATTGTTAACACAAAGATTGAATCTTTATTTATTCACTAGTATATCTATGCATATAAAATTCACATAATCACTTCATCTCATTATACATATATAAATAATTAGTTAATTTTTCTAAAGAGTAAAACATGGATTGTGAGTAAGCATGCATCTTCTACTATTCTTCTATCTTGCTAAGCTTACTTCATATGAACTAAAGTATTCAATACTTTCAATTAACTTCTTATCAATCATAGCTTCTAACAAGCATATTTTCTAACAAGCATAACTTCGATCAAGCATAACGTCAATACTTCACACAAGCATATCTTTTTATGTCACAAGTCATATAAAAATAAACAAGAGGTAAAGGAAAATGCCCACTTTTGCTTAGGAAAAAAGTCTTCAATTGCCTTCTCCTCCTTGCTTCCCTTGATTCTTCCTTGACTTCTTGCTCCAATGGTAGTAGTAGTAAGGTAGTATAGTAGTAGTACTAGTAGTAATAGTTGAAGTAGTAGTAGGACAAGCAGCAGCAGTAGTAGAAGTAGCAAGCAGTAGGCAGTAGTAGTAGTACTGAAGTAGTAAGCAGTGGTAGTAGAAGTAGTACTAGGTAGTAAGAGTAGTAGTAGTAGGAGGAGTAAGCAGTAGTGGTAGTAGAAGTAAACAGCAGTAGTAGAAGTAGTAAAGTAGCAGCAGCAGTAGTAGTAGTTAAGTAGCAGCAGTAGAAGTAGTAGGAGTAGTAGTAGTAGTAAACAGCAATAGAAGTAGTGGAAGACAACAGCAGTAGTAGTAGAAGACAGCAGCAGCAGTAGTAGTATTAGGCAGTAACAGCAGTAGTAGTATTAGTGAAGTAGTAGTAGAAGTAGAAGTAGTAGTAGTAGTAGGTAAATATATAGAGAAAGGGGGTGGAGAAAACTGTTGTTGTTTGCTGCCGGCTGCAAAGAGAGAAAAAGAGAGAGGTAGTGAGGTGTGGAAAGGTGTAGAATGCTTAGGTGTCCTCACCTTTTACACTTAACCCCTCAAACTTTATTTATTTACACCTAACTATGTTGAATTGGGCCTTAAGAAAAGAAAAGTTGGGCCTTTAAAAAGAAAACAAGTTGGGCTTTAAAGAAAATATATAGATGAAAATAAACATAGTAAGAATAGTATATGATAAAAATAAAATAACCATATCAACATAATTGTTAGTTATTTTAGGGGTATTACAGTTAATTTCCTTCTGATTAAACTATTTTTAGTTATAGATTATTTTGAACTTTATATGTATGTTTTAGTTGCAAATTTGCGTGATGCAACGCTATATTTTTTAAATGGCTATAACTCTCTGTTGAGGAGTTAGATGTTCAGTTTTGAATGGTAAAAGATTCAAATTTTAAAGAGTTATTTTCAGTTTTAAAAGAGGTGTAAGTTTCAGATTTTGGAACTATGAAATATCATATTTTGAGGGATAAATCCCGGATATTTAAAGAGGGTTGTTTCAACTTTAAATTGATTAAAATCCCAGAAATTTGATTGTGATTTTATATATGGAAAGAAGTATTAAAAATTGAATTAAAGAAGTATAGTTGATTGGAATTTTTTTCTATAATGAAGGGGTCTTTATGGAAGCAAATTGTCTATTAAATGAGGAATGAGATATGGTAGAGCTGTTGTGGATAAATAAATGTTTTATATTTAGTATGAGATTATCTGAATTAAGGTGTTGATTATGATTGTGATATAGTGGAAAAGTGGTATTTCCAGAAAAGACTAAAAAAGAGATGTTTTGATAATTGAGCCAAGTGGTGGTTCTTATTTGAAAATTAGGGTTATTGTGAAAACCCTAGGAATATGTTGTTGAGATATTTGAGTTTGTGAGCACTAGAGGCTGAGCAGGCCCCTAGGATACCAGCAGTGAATTATGTGATTGCGGGAAATAGCCAGGGGGCTAGTGTTCCCAATTTTGTGGAGTTAAGTCTGGTAAGGTGGAGCTAGCTCTAGGTTGCTCAGGTTACCCCCATTTAAACCTAAGGACATGCACTAGTTGGAGATATGGTGAAACAAGAGCAAACATGAGTATGTGGGCTCCAGGATGATCTACGGAGTGAGATATTCCTTAGTATTCCGGGACGAGGGATGAAAGAAGCCCCAGAATGATCTACAGAGCAGGAATGATCTCCAGTATTCCAGGACTAGAGCGATGCTCATGGGATATTCGTGCAATGAGGATTTCAGGATGACCTGCGGAGTGAGGTATTCTCTAAAAGAGTTCCCGGATGGGAGGAAAGGTCCTCCAAGATGTTTTGTGGATTGAGTTTGACCTCTAGTATTCCGGGGGGAGAACCAATACGTGCAAAATGTCTAAATCTCGTAGTAGTCTTGGTTGTAGGTTGCATAGCGTGGGATCGAATCCCAATATGTGGTGAACGGTAAGGGCTTACCCTTGGACCTATGTTGTATGGGCGGCATAGAATCTGAACAAACATGCATTAGTAAGCATCATAGGCACTTGTGTTTTCCTTGAACTTTGATTTATGCAATTCTGTTGTTTTCCTTACACACATTTATTCTTTTAGTTTCAATATTAATCGTTGATTTATGATTCTTTAATTTTGTTTTATTTGTGCATCAAGTGTGTGGTTGTGAGACTTTGAAGAGTTGCTTCTTTTATTAGAATTACGTCAATTGCATTCAACTTACGTACCCACAGTTTTAACAGTTTTGCAGGATTTCAAAGTGAGTGACTTGAACAAGGGTTGAAGCTTGGACTTTGAGAAGACTGGAGTTTAAACGTTGAAATGAGTTGTATTAAATGTGTTTAAATTTTTGTTGTGCATTGTAATATGGACTGTTGTAAAGAAAGATTTTAATTTTCCTCTATTTTATGCTGTGTTTGGGTTACGTGGAAGTGAAGATTCTGGATTTGTGTCTCGTATGTCTTATTATGAAATTCGGGGTGTTACACTTACAGCAGCTACAGGTTCACGATCAGCACATGGTCTGTCCATAGGTCCACTATCTCGACTGAACCCACAAGGGGTGGTTTGCAACCCAATTACGGGGGATTGACCTGTCAATCATGGCTGGCAGTCAAATCCCCCCACAATAGGAAGATTATAACTGATTAGATCCTTTGATTTTGGGGATCTTCCAAATCAGTTAGACAATCTTCCTAATAATTGCTCTCCCTCAAACCTATAAATACAAACCTACCTTCTCCATTATCAGGTAGTCAATATTTTGTCCAATAAAATCCTTTTGATATTGCTCAGTTACTGATTTGATTGTTGGAGGGCCTGTCGCCGGGAAAACTCCCAGTGTTTTAGGCTTTTTTGCAGGTTTCCGGTGGAATCTCAGCGATCCATCCCAAATCCGTCCACAAATATTAGCCTCACAACATATTTGATCAACAAGTGAAATCTAAGCTTTCCCTAATCATCAAAGAACTCATTATCTATTACTCCCACACCAAAGAAATTAGTATCAGATTGGCATCTTCTGTGGGAAGGCACAGGTCCAGCCTTCTGGTCAGGCACCATGGTCAGAACTTCTTCTGACCAAGGCCCCCAAAGCAAAGAAGGCGACAACCTCGAGTCACCAGGTAGATCTGCCTCCTCCTTCGCCACCATTGGAACTCTCCCTCAGTAGGGCGATAACTCAGGGGTGTCAGAGGCAGCATTCAGAACACAGATTTGTTCTCCCTCCTCCCGAGGGCCGAGGTCCTATCGACACTACCTCTCACTTTGTCAGAAGGAGGGTAGAACCCTCCACGGATCAGGACCTCCGACATGTCCTCAATAACCGACATCAAGAGGAGGACCTCCATCAACACATCGAGTATAGTCACTCCCGAAGTAGGGTTTCCCATTCAGATCCCCAGGGGAGCCGCAAGAAAATGGACCTGACTTCTCCCACATTTCAAGTGAGTATTCCAAAGGATGTCAAAATGCATCGGTAGGTGAGCATTCCCATTCCCTTTGTGGGAGGTAGAACGGTTCCCATAAATCGTCAGGCCTCGAAAGTCAATCGAGATGAGGAAGGCCCCGTCACCAGAGTCGAGTTTTAGGATTTCAAGAACGAGGTCCTTCAATCTTTTGACGGGGACTCGGGAGAACCACCATTCGATCAACCCTCACACTGGCCTAGCCCACAACAAGGAGTCCTACGGGTCACCCTAATCTGAGGGACATGGAGATGTGGTTCTGAAGTGCCTTCAGGAGATGGAGGACTGTCGCACCCGAATAGGGCAATATAAGAGACAACAAAATAAGGCGTACCGCCCTGTTCGGCCTCCCTTCTCCCACTTTATTCTTGAAGCCTTGGTCTCATGAGATTTCAAACCTCCAGCCTTTGAGACTTATAACAATGAATCCGACCTGGTAGATCATGTCGAGGGTTTTAAGACCCCCATGATGATTCACAATAACTCCGATGCACTCCTCTGTTGGACGTTCCCTACTGCACTCGAGGCCCCACAAGAGAGTGGTACTCCCGGCTTGCCCTAGCTCCATTTACGCCTACGACTAGCTCGAGGAGAGCTTCCTCAAGCACTTTGTAGCTAGTCGTAAGGCGGAAAAATGAGTGTCTCTCTGCTAGACTTAAAGTAGAAGGACGAAGAATCGCTCAGAGTCTTCATCCAAAGGTTCACAGTAGAGGCCCCATCTCCAAGAAGTCGTCCTCATATTTCTCTGACCTCCTCCTCCAAAGTGAAAGTATATTCGGTCCGAGGAGGCCCTCCACCCAGGGGGGGCAAGGGATCCTCGCTAAGAGTGAAGCGGATGATTTACAACGTCGAGGCTCTAAAGAGATCATAGAAAGACACTTCTGGTTTGAGGTCCCCTCCTCTTGTGTCTCGGTTCAAAAAATTCACCCCATACATTGTTAGTACCTCGGCAGCTGTCATGGAAGTGGAGGAAGAGGAAATTCGTCGTCCCCCGCCACAGATGAATTCCCCTGGGAAGATGAGGGACAAGAGATTCTGGTGTCGCTTCCACTGGGATCAAGGGCACAAAACATACAAATATCGGGCCCTTAAAGATGAGATTAAAACATTGATCTATCAAGGTTATCTGTCCAAATTCACTTTTAAGGACAAAGCAGCTCCTCCCCTTGCTCAGGGACCCAATAAGCATCCGGATAAGGAGCCTGAGTCCCAGGAGTCGGGACAGATGGTTGTCTTCTATTCCATACATAGAGGACCCATGGGGAAATAGCAGTTCGGGGATGCCCATCTCTTTTTAAGACGAAAATCTGGAGGGTGTATGCACTCCTTATTGAGATGCCCTAATGATTAGCTTTTGCATAGCGAACCACAAGGTTCATCAGATTCAAGTGGACAATGGCAGTTTGACCAACATTCTTTTTTTCGATTCTTTCGAGGGTCTCAAACTCTCCTGGTATAGGTTGAAACCGAATGGTTATACCCTCCATGGCTTTTCTGGGGCACCGGTCTAGTTCAAGGGGATCATAACCCCTGATGTCACCACAAGGAAGTACCCAGCAATTCAAACTGAGCCTATGGACTTTATGATCAATTAGTCGTGAACTAAATATCTGGGGAGTATGAAGCTCAAGACTCTTGGATAGTCGTGACCTATGCCAAGGAACTCCTTTATACTTTTCAAGAAGCCTCGGTCACTCAGATCCCCCGAGAGGAAAATGGGCAAGCTAATGCTCTTTCCAAGCTGGCATCCTTTTCCTTCATAGGACTTGATCACATAGTAATTATTGAGGTCCTGGTCGGTCCGAGCAGGAAGGAGAAGTTTTCAAGACCATTTGCGTCAAAGCACAAATGGCTACTAGCAATTAGATGGACCTTTTCATCAGCTTCCTGGACAAAGGGATTCTCCATTTAGAACCAAAGGAGGCGAGAAAGGTCTGGATCAAAGCACATTGGTATACATTTGTAGAAGGCGTCATGATTAAATGCTCCTATACTCTGGTTGATGGACAATACACCCTCAATGAAAAATACAAAGGGGGTGGGAGGAGGGGGGTGTAGGCGGCTGCCACATAGGAGCGAGATCCCTCGCTAGAAAGATCCTCAACCATGGATACTATTGACCGACCCTGTTCCACGATGCGCATGAACATGTCTGACGATGTGCCCCATGCTAAAAGTTCTTCTCAATCAAGCACAACCACCAGACGGAGCTCAAGTCCATGTCAAGTTTGGCTCCCCTCTTGATGTGGGGGATGGACCTAGTCGAACCGTTCCCTCCAGCGATCGATCAAAGAAACTTCCTATTGGTGGCTATCAATTACTTCACGAAATGGGTCGAAGCTAAATCGCTAGTGTCCATAACCGATCACAAAGTTTACCAGTTCTTTTGGAAATACATCATTTGTAAGTTCAGAATTCCACGAATATTAGTCACCAAAAACAACATGCAATTCACAACAAGAGGTTTTCACAAGTTCTGTGCAGACTTAGGGATTCAACAGAGATTATCTGCCATTTCCCACTCTTAAATGAATGGTCAGGCTGAGAACGCTAACTGCCAGATCCTCGATGGTCTAAAAAATGCCTTAACGAGTCTCCCAAAAGGTTATGGGTAGAGGAACTGCCGAGCGTGCTTTGGTTATATAGAACCATTAATGAGTACCGATAGGAGAATCACCGTTCAATCTAACTTACGGCTATGAGGCCGTAATTCCTCTGAAGGTCGAAATCCCTTCTTCCCGACTGATGACCTTCGATAAAGAAAGCAACTCAGAAGGCCTCTGGGGCAACCTCGATTTAGTCAAAGAAGTACGAGAAAAGTCGACCCTCTGAAGAAATATATATCAGTAGAGGATGGAAAGGTTCTACAGCAGTAACGTCCAGCCTACCAATATCAAACAAGGGGAGTTGGTACTAAGGAAGCTTGAAATTTATGACCCCCATATAAGGGGGAAGTTAGCTCCGAACTGGGAAGGGCCTTGTATGGTCTCCAAAGTGGTCCACCCTGGGACTTATTGACTTGAAGACCAAAGGGGCAAGGAAATATTCAGAACATGGAAAGCAGAACACCAGTCGATGTTTTGCGAGAGTGCCTAACACTCCAGCAGCTTCAACAAGATAGTAATAAGGCCTTGAAGGCCAGTGAATGTAATAACTGGCTGAGAGACATCCACTTTAGTTTATTATCATCTATGAATAAAATTTGCAGAAAACCTACATGTTTTTAATTTTTTTCCAAATTCAAATATATTCACGTAGTTCGTCCTCCAACATGGTAATCTGAGCCACTCACGATTTTTTCTAAACTTTTCTTGACTCATCACCTGAGATGTTAATCTGAGCCACTTGTGAATTTTGCCAAACTTCGCTGACCCTTGGCATGGCAATCCAAGCCACTCACGATTTCCCCTAAATTTGACTCGCCCCTCAGCGAACCCCCCAGCATGTCTCCCGAACGGCTGACCTAGTGTCTGGACCACGGCCCATAACTTCTCCTGCGATTCGTTAACCAATAAGTTAGGTGCGAGGCTCACCGTTAGGAACCAGACACACGACCAGTCGAAAACACTTAATAATCAGTTCAGCGTCCAATCCATGGCTCGATGCACCTGTCGCTTCTTGCAAAAACACGGTCGTAGAATAAAGCTTACCATTCGAAATTGCTCGTACAGCTTGTTCCTGTCGCAACAATACAACAAGTTAGGAGTCCGACCCGTGGCTCAAAGCCATGCCCTTCACTCGTGAGCATATGAACCCGAGGGATTGGCTCTCCATCCGATGTCGCTTTTACAACTTGTTAGATCTTTCAAAAAAATATTCAAGTCTACAGGCTCGGTGAGAGACATAACATTTAATCTTGGTCAGCCCAAGTACGCGAAAAGTCCTATTGAAGGTCGGTCAAAATGTGTCATCACAGAATACAAATGAAAAACACAAGTTTGGAAACTTGAATTTTTTATTTCACAAACTAGTACATGTTCGGAAAGCCGAGTTGGCAAATACATATTGTTACATTCGGTACAAGTGGAAAAATACATTCTATTACATTCAACATATCTTTGGTACTCCAACTAGTACAACATGGTACAACAAAAACCACGGGGCGAGAATCGTTTATTGAAGCTCCCTATCGAGAGCACCTCCCTTCTGGCTCATACGGACCATGTCCAGCCTGACTGACCTGGTCTGTACTTTAGCTTGCCGATCGTGTCCCTCTTGGGTGCTTTCCATGCTGGATATTGCAACCACCCCACTCTGAGCATCCTGGGGTTCGATGGCTCCTTCTCTGAAGACATGCCTCGAACAGAAGTCCAACGACTTGGAAGAGGGCTAGTCCACGATCCTGCGACTCAGAACTTTAACTTTAATTAGTATATCTCCAACTCCTTTTCTACAAGCATTTCTCAAAGGAAACAATCCGGCGTCCGAATAACACTCTCTGAGGGATGAACATGGGATGAAATACCTGGGAAAGCCCCCTGGGCCACAGCTAAGCCCAAGTTTCTCTCCACCATCACCTCTTTCAAGCGAGTGAGCTTTAGGTTTACTTGGTGTGATCTTCGGATATGATACGAGAATGCTGCCTCCTTGTCCTTCGACTCCTTACGGTAACAAGCCAGATTCGACTCCGCTATGCACAGCCTATTCCGAACGGATTCAAGCTCGACATCTCGGGGTCAGCCTCAACGCACTTGAAAATCTAATAAGAAAAGGGAAAGCCACGTTATACCGATGCTCCGAGGCTATTCATGCTACCGTTTCATTTTTCCCCCCTGGATAGTCGCCTGCAAACGGAGGGTGCAACTTTGAAAAATTCAAGAGATAAAGAAATAATTCTTTGGCGATCAGACATGTACCACGGCGCTAGCTTGAGCCCACGTAAAGTAGCTCAAGTTAAATGTCTCGTAAGTAAGGACTTCCTGTCCCAAGGCAGAGTGAGATGGTTCACCGCCTCGATGGCGACCGGGCCCTCCATGATGGACTCAGCCACCATCATGGCCCATCTGGCTTGAAGGTTTCCTCGGTCTTCTCCTCGAGGATGCTATTGACCTGGGGATGGATCAGAGGAAGGGAGGACCTGGCAAGCTCGTTGACCTTGAGCGCGACCTCGATCGGTGGGACTTTAAGGGAGTTGGGCTGGTCGGTGATGGCTAGGGCCCTCAACTTCTTTGTCCTCTCGGAATGCCCCTCCGATGATCTATCGGAGGCAGAGCTTGAAGCCCTCTTTTGGCTCTTTGGCTACTTGGCAGCTCTCTTCTTTGCCAATTCGGCTTGTCGAGCTTCAATCACATTTTCGTCGAGAATGGCTGCAAAAGGAAACATAATGATTTTAGAAAGAGGCAAACAGTTAGTTACAAAAGGAAATTAAGAATGTGCAAGGGCCGGCCAGACTCAAGCCACACTTTGCCAGGCCCTTCTCTGTCAACATCGCCCAGTTTATGTGTGCCCTTTCAAAAATTCTCTCAAACTCCTTCACCTCCTCCGAACTGAACTCCTAGGGTCTCGGAGCCTTGATCTTCGGTATATCATATGCCCACCTGGTGGGAATGTCCCATGGCTTGGGACTCCGGATGATTACGTACTTTTACTTCCACATTTTGATCGAGTCAAGATGAGTTGTGCAGCATGAAATATCCGAGACGTAAGGTAAAGAAGCATCACCCCTCGTACATTCGAAAGTACTTGAGCTTCAGTGACACCTCCTTCATACACAACATGATGAATCTGGTAAGCTGCATCCAGGAGTTAGGCCCATACTGCATCAGACTCACCCCGGCCCAGTTCAGAACCTCCCCAATGAACGAGTGCATGGGGAGGCGGAGGCCCGAGAAGAACACGTCCAGAGGGAACATACAAAAATACGTAACAAGATTGTTTGTCAGAAAGACCCCCGGGTTTGGAATCATCAACTCGAAATCTCGGGGAATGAAGAAGATGTTCCAAATCATGGAGAGATCGGTCTTCTCCAGAGTATTCACCGTTCGGTTTGCCTCTATCTTTAGTTAACCTGGGGATGACGGTTATATTCCGAACAAGACCAGATCAATTACGTCATCCGGATACATCCTAATGATGCGTGGGTCCATAAGAAATGGAATTTTCATGCCTTCTCCGGTTAATACTACATTGGTTTGTATTCCTCATCCTTAAGGAAGACGAACTTGTCTTTACTCCTCGGCAGTCGAGGTGGAGCAGCAACAAATACACCACTAGAGGAGGACGACTCGTCATCCTCTCAGCCCGGGGAAACTACCTTCACTTCCTCCTCCTTCTCCTCTTCCCCTTCTTCATCGGAGGGGATGATGACAGCCTCTGAACTTTCGATCATTCCCCCCCTCTTGCCTCCGTGACACCGCCGACTCTTCCTCACCCTCTAGAAGCGACCAAGACATAGACGACGAAGGTGACTCACAATGGCCTGAAGTGGAGGCCGAGTCTTCGGACCGTACCCTAGACATAATTAAAGTGATAAATTACTTGTTGAGGGGTTGACGGAAAACTTGCTAGCAAGATCATTGAGAAAATTTTGGACATTTTAGCGAAAGAAGCTTTGGTATTATAGATAGAAAGTAAAGAGTGAAATGAGAAGGGATGGGGGATATATAGCGGTGGGAAGAGACTCCTCGATAATTGTGAGGTCATGTGATGCGACTCCCCATTAACCATGAAGGTCACGTACTATGGGCTTGATCCTAGCCCTCCACTTATAAATCCATCCAACGGTCAAGATCCTTCACCCATGTGACACTACGATCTCAAAGAAAAATCACTAAGTCTACAATATTCGGCAATGGTGGATCATCCATCAGCATGGTAATCCGAGCCACTCACAATTTTCTCCTAAAAATTGCTTGGCCCATCCCTCGGCATGGTAAACCGAGCCACTCATGATTTTCTCCTAAAAATTTGCTTGGCTCGTACCTCGGCATGGTAGTCCAAACCACTCGCAATTTTCTCTTAAACATTTGCTTAACTCGTCCCACTGCATGGTAATCTGAGACACTCGCAATTTTCTTCAGAAATTTGCTTAGCTCATCCCTCGGCATGGTAATCCGAGCCCCTCGCGATTGTCTTCTGAAATTTGCTTAGCTCGTCCCTCGACATGGTAATACGAGCCGCTTGCAATTTTCTCCTGAAATTCGCTTGGCTCGTCCATCAGTATGGTAATCCGAGTCACTCACAATTTTCTCCTCAAATTCACTTGGCTCGTCCCTTGACATGGTAATCCAAGTCTTTCGTGATTTTCTCCTAAAAACTCACTTGGCTGGTCCCTCGGCATGGGAATCCGAGCCACTTGCGATTTTCTCCTAAAATCCGCATGACTTGTCCCACAACATGGTAATCCGAGCCACTAGCAACTTTAGCCTAAGTTCTCTTGGCTCATCCCTTGTCGTGGTAATCCAAGCCACTCACCTCGGGCCGCCGAACCACTTTGGAAAATTCTAAAAAGTCAATTAAAAATATCGAAAACATTACAAAAATTCCGGAAGAAGATTACTTCCCTTAGGAACTTTGGATGATGTCACAAACGTCTCCGGGAGAGATACTCCTCGAAGGCGGCCACACCCAATTTCTAGGAGTGGGGGGCTTATGATGCGGGTAAAAATTACAGCCAATCAGGGCCGCATGATTCTTGCATGACAAGGGGTTTCGAAGGGCAAAACAATAATTTTAAAGCAGCTATAAGCCCACGATCAGCACATGGTCTGCCCATAGACCCACTATCTTGGATCAACACACATGGGGGGGCTGATTTGTAGCTCAATTTAAGGAGATTGACAGTGTCAAGTGTATGCATACTTGTGTTCGATTGGAAGAAGAGTCGGTGAAGAGAGGAGGTCGAAGCAATCATAAAATAAAAGATGGCAACAACAACAACAACAACAACAACAACAACAAGAATATAGAAAGTCATCATGCAGTCAATTTGGCAACTGATAGTCAACTATTGAAAGCCTCTGACTTGGAACAGCCAAGTGTGGTCGACTGTTCCTTTTTGGTAGTCAATCACAGACGATGACTGGCTATTTTTGGGCATGTATCTAGGTGATATTCTGGGCACATTTTTTACTCCAAGTTAGATTGTATGGCTCTTATCGTGTGACTTCTTCGATGTAATATATCAGACGGTTATTGCATCAAGACTACAACTTAAGGTTTCTTTAGACCTCTATATAATATTATGAAGTATCCATTGAGAGACTAAATACTTCATTGATATTTCTTCCCTTGTTAGTGGGGCTCAAGAGATAGTTCATGGCGAGTGAGTTTATAACTAACTCCTTGTAATCTTCTCTAGTTGAATAATTTCATCTTATATCCCCCTCCCAATTAGGTTCGCCCGAACCGAGACAAATCTTTGTGTATTTTGGTGTGATCTACTTGCATGGTTTTTCATCAGATCTGTTTTTGCTCCTCACTACCTTGCTCAACAACTTCGCTGCATCACAATTCCCTAATTACTAGTATTAGAGCTTCAACTAATGATTCCCTTGGTGAAGATGACAAGTCATAGCTACATGAAAATCCAGCAGTTCAATGAGAAAATCAACTTCAATCTCTGGACAGTGGAACTTGTATGATGTGCTGGTTCACGAACATCTATATCTTGCCTTAAACGAGAAAGCTAAACCATCTGACATGAAGCAGGAGAATAGGGATCAAATTTATGAAAGATCCCTAAGTTTAATCTGATTGTCGTTGGTGGACAAGGTCAAGTGCAACTTCCTTGAGGAGAAAAGTGCGGCGAGTCTGTGGGCAAGACTCATATATGACTAATGGGATCATCGTTATTAGATCGGATGTATTAGAAGAGGAAACTATTTCATTTCTCAATAAAGGAAGGTATTGTTCTTCAAGATCATATTATGGAGTTCAGTGAGGTATTATCTAAACTAAGGGCGATAAAAGCAGATGATTTAACCAAAGAAGATAAAGCTTTCAACTTGATATATTCAGTGCCAAATTCATACGAGCATTTGATAACTACCATGCTACACGCAAAGTTTTCCAAGATGAATCTTTTGCTGGCTGAGGTGATCAAGGGCTTGTAGGGCGATCAACATAGGATAGAAACTCATAAAGCAGAGACTACCTCCAAAAGTTGCTTAGCAGTGGAAGTTTTTTCAATTGAAAAACCAAGTGCGCATAAAGGTATGATTCATTGCCAATATTGCAAGAAGATAGGGCATTACAAAAGCGCTAATGTTAGCAATGCTAATGCCTATGTTATCAGTTCTACTGAATCTGGTGATAAGTTAGATTGTATTTTTGATTCAAATTATTTAGAAGTGGATTTTGGTTGGTTTCTTGACTCAGGAAGTTCTACTCATATTTTCTCCGAGAGGAAGAAGTTTTCTACTTACTAGTCTACAACATGACATTGTGTAAGAATATGAACTGGAGATATTTGTGATGTAGTGGGAGAGAGAATAGTTGAGTTGGAGATGCTAGTGGAAACAAGTACACTCTAAGGGAAGTCATGCATATTCCTCTGCTGAAATGGAACCTAATATCCTTGGGAACTCTAGAAGCACACGGCTGCAGGTATACAGCTCGAGGTGGAGTTTTGTCTATTTGGGAAGGCTGTCATAAGATGATGTTCGGAAAGAGAGGTATTGAATCAGGTCAACACAACCTTTATAAGCTTTGTGGGAATCAGAAATATTGCGCAAGTGTTTCTATGTCCGTTATTCGTAAAGTGTCATCTAGTTTGCGAAAACTAGAATCATCGAAGCGAGACCACGATGTTCAAATATCGTCGAGAGGTGGAGAGTGCCTCAGGGTAGGTGGAGTTCGTTTGGAGGATGACACCACGATGTGAACGCCTACTAGGGTGTGCCCTTGTGGGGCATAAAGATAGGTGAAATATGGTGGAAGGCTGATTCAACTAGTTGAGGAAACTACTGAACTGAGTTCGTTTATAGGTTGAATGTAAAAGAGTCTAGATGTGATTAATCTCACATTGTTGATAGCACATGTATGCAATTCATGGTGAAGATTGTAGAGTGTATGTCTCGCATACTTGTTTTTTATTAGAAGAAAAGTCGGTGAAGCGAGGTCGAAGCAATCACAGGATAGAAGACAACAACAACGACAACAACAATACAACAAGTTAGCAATGCAGTCCATCTGGCAATTGACAATTGACTACCGTAATGGCAGTCGACTGTCGAAAGCTTCTGACTTGGAGATAGAGAAGTGCGGTCGATAGCTCCTTTTGGGTAGTTGATCATCGACAGCAGCTGGCTATTTTTGGGTCTGTATCTAGGTGATATTATGGGCCCATCTTCTACTCCGAGTTAGACCGTACGAATCCTATCATATGACTTTTTCTATAGGATATATCAGACGGTTATTGTATCAAGACTACAACTTACGGTTTCTCTATATCTCTATATAATACTGTAAAGTCTCCATTGAGAAACAAAGTACTTCATTAATATGCCTTCCATTGTAAGTGAGGCTCGAGATATAGTTCCTGGTGAGTGAGTTTGTAACTAACTCCTAGTAATTTTCTATAGTTGAATAATATCTGTAGTACCCCATATTTTTAAATACTATTTTTGAGATTAGAAAATGAATTAAAATGATTTTTCGGGAGATTTAATAAATATTTTTCTAAAGATTTATCTTTTACACGTGCAAAACCCGTGCAAATATTTTTGGTGTAAATATTCAATTTTATATTTTTAATAAATTCTAATACTTATAATAGAGTATATTCTAAATTTTTGGATTTTTCTGAGTAAAGAAATTATTTTTATAAATATCTCGAAAGAGAGGGGCTTTTATGTAAAAAGCCATTTGGATCTCAAATAAATTATGAAAATTCGTTTTTTACTGATTTTTGGGCTTTCCATGGTCATCATTGAAATTAAAATATATTTAAATTTTATTTAGAGTTGATTTGGTAAAGATTTAAACAAATATGGTGTTTTTGCAAATATGGAATTTATGTTGGATCTTGTGCAAATGTTTTCCTGGAAAGTAAAAGTCAGATATTTTTATTGAAAAATATAATATGTATTATTAGATATTATTTCCGAATTTTCTAGATTTTTACGAATATTTTATGATGTATTTGTAAATATTACAAAAAGAAAGACTTTTGTGCAAAATTGCCACCCTAAGTGCAAATCCGAATTTTCTTTATTGCTGGGCTGTGCTGGATTGCTGGACAACTCATTAGTAAAAGGATTTGATTTGTTTTTTTATTTATTTAACTTATTTTAACTACTTTATAAAGAAAGGTTTATATATGTAAAGTAATAATTTGTTAAAGGATTATCTTGCAAATGTGTTTCAAAACCCTAATCCTTCAATTCTGGCCTATATAAAAGGTGGAGTGCAGCCGTCATTCATTGTACAACACAAGGTTTATTATTTTTATTTTTCTTGGAGATTGAAAGAGAAGATTTTGGATTTCGCAAAGAAGGGTTTTGCTTATTCGATTGGATTTCTTCATTTGAGGTGAGTGATATAATTGTTTTGTTGTTTTGTTTTATGTATGTGAGTGACTTGTTTATTTTCTTTTGATTTGTGTATGTTGTATGCGAATGATATGAATGTTTTGATTGATCTTGAATGTTGAATTTCATCCATTAGAAAGCATGTTAGGGTTTAGTATGAATAAGTATATTGGATGGATGGATAAAAAATTGGATCTTTGAGAAGAACCCTAGATATTTGCATGTGAATGAATTTAGATTTGTTGGAGAACCTAATATGAATTGTGAGTAGACTTTTTCTTTTGGATTATTGATTTGATTGAGTATGATGGATGTTATGCATTAATTAATTAAAGATGATATTTTTGGGACTATTGGTGAGTTGGATGAAAACAACTTGGCCATGTTGATGATAAATTGGTTTTTGTTTATGAATCAACTATTGAGAGTAGTTAAGATTGAGTTTGAGAAATTTTGAGAATGAATAATGGTTTAGAGGACCATGTTTTGAGGATTTGAGTTATGATGACTAAAATTTGAGATTTAGTTGAATTTGAGGAAATATATCCAAATTGGAATTTTCTTTTGAGATTTGGTTTTGATGTGGTTTGGATCTGAATACGAAGCAATTTTAACGAACAATTAATTTTAGAAACTCTATTTTGATTATATGCACAATTTATGTTTTATTTGAAAGAGATTTACAAATCTCTATTTTTATAAACTCAAGTATTTTTGGTTTAGTTTTATGGGTTATTATAAATCCTACAAGTTGTATTTGATCATATAAGAATTATGCCTTTTGTAGAAATCGTTTTCATAAAGTAAAACTACTTATCGGTTAAAATGTGCACAACCAAAAGTATACAGTTTGTAGGTCGACAGTCGACTGGTATGACTTCTCAGTCGACCGATACAACCCGGCTACTATGTTCCTTAGTTTTTCTTGAAATTTTGTCTGGACAGTCGACTGAGGACCTTAACAGTCGACTGGTACCATTTAGAATTATTTTCTCGAAGTTATTGTATTTTTCACTCTAGACAGTCGACCTATACCCTTTTCAGTCGACTGCTATACTTAGAATTATTTCTTAAAGATGATTGAATTTTCTCTCTGGACAGTCGACCGATAGCTTTGTAGTCGACTGATACTGATGTATCTTTATATTTTTGAATGTTCTTTCAAATGATTTATTCTCTAAATGTTTTGATCTATAACGTACTATTCTAAATATTATTGTTTTTACAGAACATATGTTTTTAAGATATTCATTGCTGAATTTGGATTATGAAATTTTATAAAGATTTGGGTTTTGTTGATTGGAGAGGTTTCTCCCTTTGATCATTTTGACGATGGATTTGTGAACTTTAGTCTTGCTGAGATCTCTAGGAGTTGAGTGGGAGTCCTGTGAATCGGCAGTTGAGATTTGTTGAGTTAGACCTGGGGGGTCGTGGTTTAGTTGTTGTTGAGTATTTAAGTCTGGCAGGATACACTAACTCTAGAGATGAGGATTTTTGGTGGTTTAATAATAATCAGCTTAAGAACAGGCACTAATGGGGATGTGATGGAACTTGGGAAACTTAAGTATAGGCTCATGGTTTTGTTAGTCTAACGGATGCGTTCCAGGACTGATTGTTGTTCTGTCTCGAGAGGACATTTGTGTGTTCGCGTGTCGAGGGTCTGCAGGCCTATTCACGGAGCATGCAGGGTGCATTCGCGTGTCGAGGGTCGGCAGGCCTATTCACGGAATGTACCTGGTGTATCTGCACGTCGAGGGCCTTGCAAGCCTATTCGTCGGTTACATGGGTTTGGGAGATGATTCTCCGGTTGTTTTTGAGCTATCTTACATGATGCTTGCGCGTCGAGGGCTATGATGCCTATTCGCGGAGTATTCTGGATCTTGTTTCCCATCACCGTGGTAGGACTAGTGGCATAACGAGGGGTTATTCCTATAAAGTGGAGATCGTTAAGTGCTTGCACCGGACCAATGTACTATGGAATGCATAGAATCCGACAAGTACGCATTAGAGAGTCAGCATATAGATTGTGTTTTCTTGACTTGATTTTATGCTTGTGTTTTCCTGTTTTTCCTACACTTGACACTTAGTCTAGCTTCACTTGTTGTTTTCATTCCATGATGTTTTTATGCTTTACTTACTTGTTATTTCTCATTCATTTATTATTGTTGTTAATACATGTTGTTGATGATTCAATGTTTTATGATTTAATTATGTTGTTTGTTTTTATGTCACTCACACCTTTATGGCTGACTCCTTTAGTTTTGGGGGTTAGGGATCATCTCTAGCCTCATATTTTACAGGTTGTTGTTGCATAGAGCTTGAGGGTTTGGATGCTTGAGATAAATTGATGTAACAGAGCTTTTGTGTAAAATTTTTAAAGAAGTGTTGTAAAAGAAAAAGTTTGTAATTCAAGGTGTTTGTATTTCCGCTATGTTTTGTAAATGATTGTTGTAACAAAAGTTTGAAATAAAAATTATCTGTGTTTTTGGGCTATGTGTACTATTACATTGAAGTTGATGCTGGGAATTGTGCCAAGTATTTTCTAAGATATTATATTAGAAATTCGGGGCGCTACAATATCTCCCTGTATTTGTCCCCGGATTAGGTTCGCACGAACCGGGATAAATCTCTGTGTGTTTTGGTGTGATCTACTGGCTTGGTTCATCATATCTGTTTGTGCTTCTCGCTACCTTGTTCAACAGCTCTGCTATGTCACAAATTCCTAACAGACAGTTCATCTTGCTGCCAGATCGTACTTTGATAGATGAATCTTGGCCTTTTGGTTCCATTCATTATGCTCACGGGAGATCATAAATTCTATGTCTTCCATGAAATCTGGTGTCATAATTAATTTCAAGCATATATGATGAGTGTAGACTGTAACGGATATGTATGTGAGAAGGATATGCTATAAAAAAATGCCTTGGATTTGACAATTTGATCACTAAACACACTATGAATATATTATCCAAAAGAAAATATATAAAAGTAATCGCTCATATATTATAACTTTTTTTCAAGAACGGGGTCTAACTAAACTTCAGTTTTGTAAGAATTATATATATATATATATATATATATATATATATATATAAATACCCTAATTTAGACATGTAGATCTAAATGGAAAGTTCAGATTTTTTAATTATATTTTAAAAAAAAGTTCACGCATGGTTCTCACCGAAGAAATTCTCACATGATCATAGCCTATATATCTATATAATAAATCACATGGCAATTTGAAAAAAATCTATCAAGTGGCTATATTTCAATTGAAACAAATCAATGGCTTACATTCATCATCCCAAACGACATCCCCCCCCCCCCCCCCCCCCCCCCCCCCCCCTTATTATTATCTTTCTCCCCTCTCTTCACTTTTTCAGATTTCTCTCTCTCTCTCTACACCTAGAAATTTAGGTTTTCAGATTTTAGGTTTGTAAATTTTCGGATTTTTCATATTTTTTATGCTTCTTTTGATTGCTTATGTAGAAATTTTAACTGAGTTTCCTGATTGATTTCAAATGCAATTGAAAATTTAAATGGATATTCACTTGGGTAAATTTCAACCTCTAAAGTTATACTGAAAGTAGCAAATATCTCCTCAAAAGTTAAATTTTATCATTTTGCACCTTCAAATTTCTAAGAAGTTGGATTTTACACCTCATTTATAACTATATTTCAACATATGCTGATGGAAACATGGACTTTTATTTACAATTAATGGTTGTCTTACTATTCAAACTTGAGCTACATAAACTCTATGATGGAAGTTTCAGATTCATGCATACGAAACGATAAAAAGTAAATGTATCCCCTAGTCTCTGAAACTGTCAAGAATTGTTTAACATATTTTACTGTTTAAAGGGATATTCATATGTTGCATCGTTCTGAAGACGTGTCATAGGCACGTGCCCACCGGAAAACCTATATATATATATATATATATATATATATATATATATAAGTAAGAATAAAAACTTTTCAGAGTAGATATGGATCACACCTTAATCGTATAATATAAATCTAATATGGGACATAGAAATCTCTCAAATATTATAGATGTGGACCACACATTTTATTCTTAGATCTAATCTGGGCCATACACATTCCCCCTCAACTAATTCCCCAATATAAAGCCAATTGAGTATTTCATCCCTAACTCCTCTTTCTTCTTCCGTCTTCTCATATCTCTCTCTCTCCACAACGTCTCTCCCAAATTTGTAAACATAATTTCCCCCGGTCTTTCCATCTACAAATCAAAACCCCAAAGTTCGTTAAATTTAGTCCATGGGTAAGCGAAAGGAACGCCGCCGATCCGCAATGAGATCCTTCAACCGCATAGTCAAGCTCGATCTCACTTAATGGCGACTCAGATTTCCCGATCGCTCTCATAAATCTATCATCTTTCTTCCTTCTCAATCCAACTGGATCTCAGATTCTCGACCAAGGTCATATCTTGATGCGATTTGTGCGAATCGGGAGGAGTTCGTGATGTCGATCGTGTCAGGGATGACGGGGGAAGGGTGCCGGAGTTGATCGGAGGTCCAGAGATGATTGGAATGGGTCACCATTGCTGTTGTCGCTCGGAATCTGTAGTAGAGTCTATATCTATTTTGCAGTATCTGTTTTTTTTACATATTATGCACGTATTTCTTTTTAAAAGGGGAGATGGTGGGAAAGTTTCTTGCGCGTTGCACATGCAGTTAGGCATTTGTCCTGTAACGTAACCGCTCATCCCCTGCTACTATAAGTAGCGATCTGTAATAGGTTTTGAGTATGAATAAAAATCCATCCAGTTCTTCCCTAATTTCTCTCTTCTTCCAACCGTAAGTTTCCTCAAATCGCCATTAATGCCGAGAACCCAATCCAACTGGAATGCCAACACTGACAACTTGGTATCAGAGCAGGAGCTCGGCGAAAGAGATGGGCGTGGCGAAGGGAGCATGTCGTCGATCGAGGTGGAGGTAGCCGATCTAATGAGCCAAATGACTGCGGCTTAGATCCAGAATGGATTCCTTGTAGGGAAAGGCGAAGATGATGTCGACTAGAGTGGAGGCGATAACCACTAGTATGAATGACCAATTTGCAGCAATGGCGGCCAGGATGGATGCGCGGTTGTCGATGATGCAACTCCATAATCCTCAACCACAAGGAGCTCTTCTGATCTCTAACAATCCAAACATCCCTTCTCAGAACTCGTCCAGGGAGGTAACCAATCCTAACAACAACTTCATTAATCCTAGGGAAAATAACGATGGGGGAAATTCATTCTGAACTCCATTTAAGAGGAGTTTCCAATTTTTCATGATGGAAGTGGGTTTATGGAGTAGAGAAATTTTTAGAATTTTATAAAATTCCTGATTCTCAGAAGCTCAGATTCGCTTTGCTCAATTGAGGGGGAAATCAGTTCAATGGTACCGAAGGCATATCAAGCCACGTGCACAAGAAATAACGTGGACTTCATTCCTGGAGGAATTAATCACAAGGTTTGGCCTACTATATGTCAAGATTATGGGGGAATTCTTTCCAAGCTGCAGCAGAGGGTCGATCTCGAAGCATATATTCAAGAGTTTGATAGATTGTCCAATTTTGTAAGTGATTGGTCGGAGTCTCATTTTCTTAGTACGTTCATCAGTGGATTGAGGGATGAACTCCGTTGGGATGTGAAATCTCAGAGACCAAGAAACGTGAATGAAGCTATCGGGTTAGCTAGGGGGTTCGAAGAGAAACTGGCTTGTCTAAAGAAGAGTTATAAGTACCCTTATCCTCCTAAGCCACCAGTCACTGCCAATCCAATTCCTGTACAACCTGCAAAAACCTCAGATTCCCATTCTACAACTGATTTTGTTCCTAGAAGGTTGAGTATCCAAGAGATGAGAAAGCGTAAGTCTAAGGGACTATGATTCAATTGTGATGAAAAATATACTCAAGGACACCATTGTAAAACCCAAAAGTTCTATTTCCTAGAGGGGTTAGAAGAAGATGATGAAGAGGAGGCCAATGAAGCTGCAGAAGTAGAAGAACACACACCCACTCCTCACCAAACTCATACCCAAGCACCTCTCCCTACCAATACACCCCCTTGAGATCTCATTTCATGCATTAGAAGGGATGCAGGTTCAACCCATGCGAGTAAAGGGAAGATTAACTGAAAAGATGTGAATATACTACAAAAGATACTCGATTTACCGATGAATATTCCCCGGCGTTTTACTAGTAGCGCCGGGGTAGGGAGCGAATAGGAATGGGGTGCTAGATGGGAAGGTTATACACCGGCGGTCGCTTTAAACCGCCGGGCAATCTTCGTATTCACCGGCATTTTATTTAAAAACGCCGGTGAAGTGTATTATTCACCGGCGTTTTAATAATAAATGCCGGTGAATATACCGACACATTCACCGGCGTGTCTAATTGAAATGCCGGTGATTAAGCTGCGATAAACCGCTTCGTCCTCTTCGACAGCCTTCAACCTTTCGTCATCGTCCCTTCTTCCCTTCGTCATTTTCGATTTCCCTCCTCCCTATCTCTATTTGGAGGTGAATCGGCGATCGGAAACCACCATGTCGCCCCGCTCTTTCTATCTCCTATGCCCCCGCGCTCGTCGCCCCGCTCTCTCTCTCTCTGTTCGGTATCATCTCTTGATTTCACTTATTTTTCAAAAAAAGCATGTTTTTACAGATTATGCATCTTGATTTCCTTAACATGAATGGTTTAGTTGGGATGAAGAATGAATAGAAAAATATATGCTTAGATACTGGAAATTTTCATCTTCTTTTACTGTTAATGAAGCTTATTTCATGCATCTGATTGTCATCTTGGCATGTTTTTTTGACCAAAATGGGTTCACTATGAACTGAGGATGGTATAGCTGTATGCCAAAATCCTCCGGATATGTACAACAATTGGGTTTTAGATTTAGTTGGGCTAAAGAATTAGTAGAGCAACATATATGCTCAGATAATGGAAATTTTCATTTTCAGATACTGTTAGAGAACCTGATTGCCATCTTAGGCATGATTTTTTAACATAAAATGGGTTCACTTCCAAACTAAGTATGCTGCTAGCATCCTCATCTTCTTTTACTGTTAATGAAGCTTATTTCATGCATCTGATTGTCATCTTGGCATGTTTTTTTGACCAAAATGGGTTCACTGTGAACTGAGGATGCTATAGGTACGTATGCCAAAATCCTCCGGATATGTACAACAATTGGGTTTTAGATTTAGTTGGGCTAAAGAATTAGTAGAGCAACATATATGCTCAGATAATGGATACTTTCATTTTCAGATACTGTTAGAGAACCTGATTGCCATCTTAGGCATGATTTTTTAACAAAAAAAGGGTACACTTCCAAACTAAGTATGCTGCTAGCATCCTCATTTTCTTTTACTGTTAACGAAGCTTATCTCATGCATCTGATTGTCATCTTGGCATGTTTTTTTGACCAAAATAGGTTCACTGTGAACTGAGGATGCTATAGCTGTATGCCAAAATCCTCTGGATATGTACAACAATTGGGATGCAGATTTAGTTGGGCTAAAGAATTAGTAGAGCAACATATATGCTTAGATAATGGAAATTTTCATTTTCAGATACTGTTAGAGAACCTGATTGCCATCTTAGGCATGATTTTTTAACATAAAATGGGTTCACTTCCAAACTAAGTATGCTGCTAGCATCCTCATCTTCTTTTACTGTTAATGAAGCTGATTTCATGCATCTGATTGTCAACTTTGCATGTTTTTTTAATCAAAATGGGTTCACTGTGAACCTGAGGATGCTATAGCTGTATGTCAAAATCCTCCGGATATGTACAACAATTGGGTTTTAGATTTAGTTGGGCAATCGAATTAATAGAGCAACATATATGCTCAGATAATGGAAATTTTCATTTTCAGATACTGTTAATGAAGCTGATTGCCATCTTTGGCATGATTTTTTAACAAAAAATGGGTTCACTTCCAAACTAAGTATGCTGCTAGCATCCTCATCTTCTTTTACTGTTAATGAAGCTGATTTCATGCATCTGATTGTCAACTTTGCATGTTTTTTTAACCAAAATGGGTTCACTGTGAACTGAGGATGCTATAGCTGTATGCCAAAATCCTCCGAATATGCACAACAATTGGGTTTTAGATTTAGTTGGGCTAAAGAATTAGTAGAGCAACATATATGCTCAGATAATGGATATTTTCATTTTTAGATACTGTTAATGAAGCTGATTGCCATCTTTGGCAAATTTTGATTGGGCTGTGATTGGATTGTTTAGTGGCTGTTGTCTATGTTCTTAATTGGGCTGTGATTAGAAAGAGAGGGCTCGAGTGGAGATCTGGAAATCCATATAGAGACATCTTGTTCATAATAATTTATTATTATTGTTGTTCTTGTCGCTCTTGCTGTTGTTGCTGATGTCTCTTTGTGTTCGTGTGCTGAAGGGAAACAAGGGATGACAGAGAGATGAGGAAAATGCCGCTATGTTAGCCTGGCGTATCCAAAGTCTCTACCATTCTTCTTTCTGTTTCCATTTCTGGCTTCTATATTTGGTTTCCTTCCACGATGACAGTTCCTTAAAAATACACTTGATATGAGCCCTATCTTATTTTTCTTATTTTTCTTATATTTGGTTTCCTTCCATGATGACAGTTTCATGGATTGTCTGAACAATCCATGAAAGACATGCTTATATACTGAATCTTCATTTGTTTTACTGTTTTAGATAGTGGATATTCCCAATCAGAGGAGAATATTAAGGTTTCAAGTTAGATACTGAATTTTCATTTGTTTTTGTTGTTTTAGATATATTTAAAAACAAAATTAAGTACTAGATTTTTAGCATTGCAATGTAATTATTTTACCTCTCTATATATCATTAACAATTCGATTTGCAATTGGCACTTTGATCTTATAATTTAAGATACAGGTAGATATTTTTGCAAGTTCAAAAAATATGTATATTCTGTATTGTGGTCTACTGTTGAATTAAACTATTGTTTTTTTTTCACAGAGCGGTCGCCCAGATGAAGGAAATTCTGATGATCAGAACTGAAGCTACTCGAAGGGTATGAATCTGCGGTCCTCCTTGCTGTTCTTATGTCCTCCTTGCTGTATGGTTGTTGTTCTTATGTCCTCCTTGCTGTTGTTATGTCAGACTGTTTTTTTTATGAGAGTTATGTCAGACTGTTAATTTGGGATATTTGGGATATTTGTCAGACTGGTTGTTTGGATATTTGGGATGTTTGTCACTATATTAATTTGTTAATTATGACACTGTTAATTTTGCGGTGAATTTGGACGTTGATATGACACGTGTGAAACTTTATTATCTTTAATTATTCTTGTGTTTGGTTGTGATTTGCGCAGTAATATGCAACGAAATTGGTTGAATCAGTTGTGAATTAGTTTACAACTTTTGTAAATGAAACTGTGAATTGAAATCGAACGGAAAACCGGAGCATGAAAAACAAACGGGCATAGCTAGATCGGCATTTTGTAAAACGCTGGTCTATTTAATGAATTAGTTGTAGTGTGCGATATACCGGTGTTCCCACACACGCCGGTGTATGTCGCTAGCTGTAACGGCACCAAGAAACACCGGCGTTTTATAAAACGCCGGTGAACCTAACTACACCGGCATTTTTTGGTCACGCCGGTGCTTGTAAGTAGGGAAAACCGGGCACTCATAAACGCACATACACCGGCGGTCTATGACATCCGGTATACTTTCGTTCTACACCGGCATTTATAGAAACGCCGGTGAATGGATAAATACCGGCGGTTGATGGCCGCTGGTGAATGTATATTGGGGGTAAAAGAACGGCACTCAGAGACCCCCATACATCGGCGTTTTATGACCGCCGGTGTAGTTGTAATATTTACCGGTGTCCAGTAAAACCACCGGTGTAGACCCCTTCCTTTCCGCGATGCTCGCTTCGGCGGCATTTGGACCGGCACTATTATAAACGCCGGTGAAGGTTTCACCGGCGTAAAAAAACGCCGGCAAAGATGCAAACAAACGCCGGCAAATCGAGTATGTTTTGTATCTTGATTGATGCAGGTTCAACCCAAAATTACCTTGATCCTCAAACGGCTATAAAGTCTAATCTACAGGTGAAGGCTGAACCTAGGTACAAGGTGATCGTAGCTAATGGACAGTGTATGTACAGTGAGGGAAAGGTGTCAAATGTCAATTTTGTGGGGCGGGGAGTTAACTTGCAAGCTGAGCTTTTACTTCTACCCCTAGGACCTGCCCAAATGGTTTTGGGAGTACACTGGCTTAAATCCTTGGGTCCCGTAACCATGGATTTTAGTTTAATGATGATGGATTTTAGAATTGCAGGGGTTATGAAGAGGTTGCAAGGAATAATGAACACTCAAATGCAATTCATGGAGGCTGATGAACTGGTTAAACTAAGCAGCTGTATATGTCAGGCTTATATGATCCAAGTACAGGAAATTACAAATAATGAAGGGGAGTAGAGGGGGTTTTCTCAACTCAGAGAGGAGGCAGTTGGCATACAACAACTAATCAAGGAGTATTCTGATGTGTGTAAGTAACACATGTCTATTCCTCCAAAAAGAATCATAGGATCACCAGATTCCTATGATTGAGGGGGCTAAACCAGTCTGCATCAGACCATATAAACACCCACATCATCACAAAAATGAGATTGAGAAATAAGTTGCAGAGATGATTTCTGCAGGGTTCATAAGACCAAGCCACAGTCCTTACGCATCCCCAGTGATTCTAGTGGAGAAGAGTGATGGCAGCTGGCGCATGTGCGTTGACTACAGGGCCCTTAACAACCAGACTATCAAAGCCAAATTTCCCATTCCTCTCATCGATGAGCTCCTTGATGAGTTAAATGGATCTAGATGCTTCTCCAAAATTGATTTAAGATCCGGATATCATCAAATAAGAGTGAAATATTCTGATGTCTTTAAAACAACATTGCGCACTCACCATGGGCATTTTGAATTTCTAGTCATGCCCTTTGGGCTTACAACGCTCCCGCCACTTTCCAAGGCCTAATGAATGAGATCTTCAAGGAACATCTCAAGAAATTCATTCTCGTCTTCTTTGATGACATCCTAATCTACAGTCCCTCATGGGAGAGCCATCTCCTCCGCTTAGCTCAAACCTTAGTAGTTCTAAGGAAGAACTAATTGGTAGCAAAGATCAGCAAGTGCACATTTGGGCAGAAGAAAGTTGGGTACTTAGGTCACATAATCAGTGAAGAAGGCATCGCAGTGGACCCGAACAAGATAGATGTTGTGGAAAATTGGCCTCAACCACAAACAGTGAAGGAACTTCGTGGATTCATGGGTTTAATCGGTTATTATAGGAGGCTTGTGAAGAATTAAGGGGGAATTGTAGCTCCTCTTACACAACTGTTGAAGAAAAATTCCTTTAAATGGTCTGCATTGGAAACCACAGCATTCACCGCACTCAAGAAGGCCATGACCACTACACCAGTTTTAAAAGCTCCTGATTTCTCAAAACCCTTTGTCGTGGAGACAGATGCTTCAAAGCTTGGAATTGGGGCTGTTCTCATCCAGGGCTCACACCCTGTGGCATATATGAGTAAGGGATTGAAAGGTAAGCTCTTGGTCTTGTCGACTTACGACAAAGAAGTTTTTGTCATCTTACAAGCAGAAAAACAGTGAAGGCAATATCTATTGGGGAATTCCTTCATCATACGAACAGATCAGAGGAGTATTAAATACATTTTGGACCAGAAAATCCACACTGAGTCTCAAGAGAAATGGCTTTGGGAATTATTGGGTTTTACATTTTTCGTTAAGTACAAGAGAGGAGTTGACAGCACAGTATCGGACAGTCTATCTTGTAGAGAAGGAGAACAGGAAACTTGCTTCGAGATCACCTTCGTAGTACCCCAATGGCTTGAGGAAGTGAGGCTCATGGTACTGTAGGATGCCTACTTCGTAACTCTGCAAGAGAAACTTCACAGGGGACAGCTTAACCCTAAGCAATACAAGCAGCTTGGAGGGATTTGGTACTATAAAGGTAAAGTCTTGATTAGCCTTATAGCCACTATGCGGAAATTCATTTTTTTTTATCATCATTCATCAAGTCTAGGAGGGCATTCTGGGTTTCATAAGACCCTACAGAGGATCCGTAGGTCGTTTATATGGGAGGGCATTAGTAAATATGTCAAGACAATCATCAAAGAGTGCGCGGTGTGTCAACAAAACAAGCACGAGACATTGCACCCTGCTGGCCTATTACATCCTGTAACGCTCTCCGCTCAAACAAATTCTAACAACTGCCCACCACAGGCTGCCTCTCAAAAGGTATCATGACTAGTTGGTTCCTCTTGATCATAGGCTTCATAATATATACACACACAATCCTAACTCACCTTGTATGTGGGACTAAGTCACCACCACCTACCATGAACACCATGACCCCATAGTAATTAATTAATTCATTCTGTAGGCTCTATATGCACACTACCAAATCTTTAAGCTCATCTAACCATGAATTAATTACTAAGCCCACCATAAAGGCCCATCTCATACGGGGTATTACATACACCCCACCGTAAGAACTCAGCGTCCTCGCTGAGCTCGGAACTTGCAATCTGATCCAGGATCCCTTTCTAACCGATGTAGAGTGGAGTACCCTGATTCTGCTAGCTGTACAGCCCTACCTGGGACTTTGGTTATCCACCAGTGTACATCTGTAATGTCCCGAATTCCAAATAAGACCGAATTCGATATTCCACAGGATCTTTACACTTCACTTTGTACAATTTTACCAGGAAATTTAAACTTTTCATCATACATCAGAATCTTTACAATCATTTACACAGCAGAAGATAAAATGAAGTACAACAATGAAAATAAAAGACAATTGCAACATCTTTAACTTTTAAATAAATCAACAGCAGCATATCAACTTTATGTCTTCATGAATAATTCAGTTCCTGCATATAAACTGTGGGCACGTCAGTTGCTTACAACCGACGAAAATGTTATACACGGCCATCCTCTCTATGCCGAAATTATAACGATCTTAATATTTTAACAAACCACAAACTTGAATGTAAATAAAGTGTTAAATGTGATTACTCTAAACATGTAAGTGTATGCAATGCATTAATGTCTAATGCAGATATTTTATACTAGGATGACACTAATGCATACTTGTTCGGATTCTATGCATCCCATACTACATAGGTCTGAGGGCAAGCACCTACGTACTCCACATTAAAAGGGTTCGATCCCTCGCCATGAAAAATACCCAGTAATAAAGCAAGGTTTAGATCATTCCAAGAGTACGGATTCCAGTCCCGGAGTCCACCGCCCGACTGTTATAACAGACTCCTCATCGTGCGAATATCCCGCAAGTGCCCCTCTAGCCCCAGTATACGTACATACATTGGAGTACGGCAAACAATCCGCCAGACTACGCATAGTCCCCGATTTAAAATAAAAGCTCGTCTCCCACAAAGCAACCACAGTCCCGGAATACACCGCCCGACTGGATCTATAGTCCCGGAATCCACCGCCCGACTATATAGAGTGCCCCACTTACGTTTGCCCAAGTTTTACTACATCTTCACTTATGTGCCTAGTTCTTAAGTTCAAGACATGAATAAATTATCATACATAGAGTTAGTCTTATCCCCTACCGGACTAAATCACAAATATCGAGATAGCTCTATGGCCATATCTCAAAAATATAACTCAAATCAACAATGCCGGTACCCGGGGTCTTACTAAACTCTAAATCACAACCTTTCATGTACAAGAATCCATAGGTATTCATACCCTTCAATAATCATGTATTAATCTTTGTTATATTCATATCTTCAACTTAATCAGTCTCAAGAAATTCACTTATTCACAATTCTTTCAAAAACAATGTTTTCTTTTCTTGAACTCATAACATAGAGTAATCACTTCAAATTTCATAATTTAATCACATATAGTATCTTAAACCACATCAAGTGTTCTTACTCAACCAAAATAATTATTAAATCTCATTGAGAGAAAAATCAATTGCATTGCCAAATTTAGTCTTCTTATAATCAAAGGTCACACTCATGATTAAAATTTCAAAATCATCAATTTATCAATTTCACTTTTAATTATGTTCTTCTCACACTTCCAGTACTTTCGAAATATATCCAATGAAAACTCTTATAAAAATAACCAGGTTTTGGAATTTAATCAGAGCCTCCACATTTAAAAAAAAATTGTTTAGAACAAAGTCACAGAGCTCACATATGAAAAAAAAAAGTTTATAAACATAGTCAGAGAGCTCACATATGGAAAAAGGGGGTTATAAACAAAGTCAGAGACCTCACAGATGTTCGAACCCAGAACCAGCAAGAAAACGGCCCAACGTCCAAGCCAAGGGGCCAAGTGCCGCCTACGTGGGTGAGATACAAAACAAGTTTTAAATACCCACCCTTTCCCTATTTCACTCTGTTCAAGAAAAGTTATTTCTGAAAACTAACTCACGACACCAATATTCGAACCCACGCCGTCTAAGAGGCAGCCGGGCGCCTACCCACTGAGCTATTGCTCAGATCACAACTTTTAAGGAGTTTAAATCCCCAACTATTTACCCTCGACTGATTTCATCTCTTTAAAAAAAAATACACGCATTCAATTTTTATGGTTCCGTCGATCAAATACGGTCAACCACGCACTCTAAAAATGATCCGAGAATAGTATTCTAAATTCTAGGACAACAATAAGTTCACACATTTGAAATTTTCTACCGTGTGAAAAGTAACCCAATTTTCGCTATAATTTGTGAAATGTCAATTTTACTCCAATATATATACTCTTTCATGTCCATTAGCAATAAGAGAATTTTTCTCATGGAAAAATAAATTCGTATTTTATGAAAACATTAACTCTTCTAAAGCGAACACAAATGAACACTTCACATGCTAGTTTACACAAATTCTAAACATTAATTTCCTCAAGTCCATTTTAATCAACATGCACTTTACCTAAAATTTTAGAGTATCTTCTATCACACACATCACAAATCTTGAGAGCAACTAACAATTCTACATTTAGCAATTTAAATTTTACGGTATCTACACATGCAACTACTCAATTTATTAGAAAGTATAAAGGATCACCCACCCTAGAAATGTTGATTTCTTGCAATTTGCACTCCTAGACTGAGAGCTCATAGAAAATCCCGCTTTGGCCTCCTCGAATTCTGCGCACCAAGAGAAAATCTCCAACTTTCGGCCAAGTAATAGCAAGTACCATTTCGGCATATACACAGTGAAGGATCTTCACTCATCTCATATACATTTGTGTATATATAGACATATATATATACATGTATAATGAATGGCTTATATATATGTACATATATGGATGGAGAGAAGTGGAGTAGCATAGTGGACTTGCTGTTTGGCCTTGGGAGATTTGGGATTGAGACAACACATGGGCTTGGGGCTTTCGGCAGGGTAAAGAAGGACAAGAAAGAAGGAAGGGAGGAAGGTATGAGTATATATACATTTATATATTATGTATACACACAATGAGTAGATATGTATTAGGTGGAGAAGTACAAAAGGGGATGGTCTGATGGCTTTCGAAATTGACCGGAGAAAAAGAAGATGAATGATGGTGATTGGTGTACGGGTTAGGGTATTTGTAGGATTATTAATTAAGTGGTTATTAAAACTACCCATTAATCAACCCATTATCCCACTACTCCAACTCTTCAATTCTCTAACCCCCACTCCCGGCCTCTCATTTCCCTAAACGACCTCCCCTTTCTCTCTCCCCATGCACGTGCACGTGTTGTGCACTAGTGCATACACACTTCCTTCAATTAATTATTTTTATTTAAATTAAAACGTAGGTTATTTATGTATGTAAAAATTTGTTTAATTATAATTTTCCATGCACAAATAAAATAAATTTACACACTCTAAAATTTTATTTTGATAACGAATACGCTCACATACGCGTACCGAAACACGTGCATCGCACGTAAAATATTAAAAATAAGAAATTCGACTTTATCAACGGAAAAATGTTAAAGATAATAAAATACAATGTACAAAAATATATTTATTAATTTGATATATTCCACGACGTAATTGCTAGTACATAGAAAATACGTGCCTTATACGTATAATAATATTTTAATCAAAATAAGGGAAAATATTTTTCCGTTTATATAAATAGATTTGAATACCAAAATTAAATAATTTAAACATATATAAAATATTACACGTAGCGTTAGAAACACATAATCGATACGTGCATCAAAAACACAAAAAAAGCATGTAAAAATGCGGGGATTGAAATTTAATATCTTAGTCAATTTAAATAGGATAAAATATACGGGAAATACATAAATAGCCAGAAATCACAATACGTAAAAAAACCACATTACAAATATTACCAGCACAGTACAAATTACACGTGCTTAACACACAAGGGCAAAATTATCATTTCCAATTGTGCGGGGTGTTACACTCTCCCCCCTTAGAATAGTTCCGTCCCTGGAACTCGCTTGGGTAGAGGTTATATTTTGTACACGCCAAAGAAAAAAATATCTTATTGTCTTTAGAAAACTGCAAACTTTAAGAAAAATAAATGTAGTATAAAAATACGTAACGAGGAAAAATAAGACAAACTCTATATTAGAAAACTATGAGTATCAAAATTTTATAAGAACGGAACAAGAAAACTATGAAAATAGCTTTAGATGTGATGAAAGATAAGGTGGATTCAGAGAAATTTTATACAAAATAATATAAGGTAAAGCATTAGATAAAGGGAAAAATGAACTTAGTCATTAATTTGGAATAGTTCAGAAACAACACAATAAAGAAAACATAGTCAATAGATAATTTATAAGTAGATTTAGTAATCAAATTTCATCAAAGTAATATGCGGTAGAAAATCGCAAACTGAATTGGTATCGTATGACAAAATTTACAATTTAAAAGAAAATGTTTGGAAAATTCAAGAGCATGAAATTTAGTTAAAAGCATAGACTACATAATATGATTTTGTATACAAATTAATGTCATAAAATAATTTGTAAGGAAACTATAATAATTATACATACGATTTGAAAATTTAAGATATAGAAGGCTTACATCGAAATACCTTCAGATTGTCAAGTAGAGCCAGAAAACCTACATGCAAAGTTATATACGTACATAGGCGTCAAAATTATAGCAGTGAAACAATCAATATTATAGCATGAAAACTACAAATGATTTGTTGGAGTAAAACAAGACATTAACATATATTGAAATAGTGCGAAAACTAATCATATAGAAATAACTTACGAATTGAAGAAAAAGTATAAATACCAATTTTATTTTTGTTAGGTGAGTAGACACCAAAATCTAAGATAAGTTAGTAGCAAAATAAAATACGATAAAGCAGTATGAAATGCTAAAAGATTCAAACTACTAGGAAGAAGATAGTTGATATTAAGTAGTAAATACATATGTAGGATAGAAATCAGTTTAATTAATATAATGCTAGGTTGTAAAATATTATAAAATAGTACAAAAATAGAATAGTGGTATTTAAATATTATAGAAAACAAAGTAGGGGTTACCAAAGAGACAATCTCCTTTTGGTGTAGGTTCGCCTCGTTGGTATCTAACTACAGACTTGCCTCTACGATCTCAAGTTGCAGAATTGCCTCTATGACATCCGATTGTAGTTTGCCTTCTGGACATTCCGTTGCAGACTTTGCCTCCCCGACGTCCAGTTGCAGTTTGCCTCCATTGACGTCTAGTTGCAGATTTACCCTCTCGACATCAGGTTGCACAAAAATGGGAGATGGAAAGATGTAATCTTCCATATATACTTTGATATTGGGATGTTTAATAAAATATAGTATTATGTTTTAAATCAGTGATATAAAAGTGGATGGAAAAGTGGCAAATAAAGTAGGAAATTATGACAATAAAATTATTAAAATAAATAGATTTTAAATATAAGATATACAAAATTTGTAGTAATGAAAATGATTTATAATATTAAGACGAAAATAGTATAAAGCATATGCACGAGATGAAAACATAAATGAAAACAATAATTATGTAGTGTATGTTTTATACTGAAAAAGCGTAAAACTACAGAAATTAATGAGTAGCGATTAATAGTAAATGTAATATAACAAAACAAATTAGTAGATAATATGTAATAACAATAGTATTGAATGTAGGCAATAAAACAAAATGGTAGAAAATTTCAATCTTATTAAAAATATACTAAAATATATAGGACAATATAAGATAATGAAAAAATATAGTATCACAAAGTCAAATCCTATAAAATGAATGCACATAAGAAAATTTCATTAGCAAAATTCAAAGTATAATAGAAAAAATAAATGGAGAAAATAATAGTTGTAATAACACAAATGTAAACAGACAAACATAAAGTGACGCAAAAACATGAAGGACAAATCTTTAAGATTGAAAGACAGATAAAACAAATTCAAAAAGATTAAGACTAAGGAAGATAGACAAAATAATAGATATTCAAGTGATTAATAGTATATGAAAATATTTATTTGAAAAATATTGAATGTTGAAAAGTACTATGATAAAATTTACGAAGAAAAAATATTTTGAGAGGGAGGTGTGTCTAAGTGTAATGTATCATGAATGTAGGGTCAACCAACCAGGCTTCCACTGCGCCACTCTGATACCCAGGAAAAACATGCTCGCATACAATCTCTCATCAATATATACGAGAAAAGCATCATGAATGAAGGTTCAATAACTACTTCATTCACGACTTCAGCCATCCAAAAGGAAAAGGGAAGAGAAAACATCAGCCTATAGAGTAAGACAAATGTAAATCGCTTACATTTAAATCTCTATTGACTGAACTCACACTCTAATGTCGACTATAGAGTGTCGCTCCATATAAATTTGTACCATTTATGAAGCGTGGCTCTGATACCATCTGTAACGCCCCGAATTCCAACAAGTCCGAATTGGAGATTCCACAGGATCTTTACACTTCACTTCGTACAATTTTACAAGAAAATTTAAACTTTCATCATACATTAGAGTCTTTACAATTATTTACACAGCGGAAGATAAAATGAAGTACAACAATGAAAATAAAATACAATTGCAACATCTTTAACTTTTAAATAAATCAACAGCAGCATATCAACTTTATGTCTTCATGAATAATCCAATTCTTGCATATAAACTCTGGGCACGTCAGTTGCTTAGAACCGACAAAAATGTTATACACGGCCATCCTGTCTATACTGAAATTATAACGATCTTAATACTTTAACAAACCACAAACTTGAATGCAAATAAAGTGTTAAATATGATTACTCTAAACATGTAAGTGTATGCAATGCCTTAATACCTAATATAAATATTTTATACTAGGATGACACTAATGCATACTTGTTCGGATTCTATGCATCTCATACTACATAGGTCCGAGGGCAAGCACCTACGTACTCCACATTAAAAGGGTTCGATCCCTCGCCATGACAACTACCCAGTAATAAAGCAAGGTTTAGATCATTATACGAGTACGGATCCCAGTCCCGGAGTCTACTGCCCGACTGTTATAACAGACTCCTCACCATGCGAATATCCCGCAAGTGCCCCTCTAGCCCCGGTATACGTATATACATTGGAGTATGGCAAACTATCTGCCCGACTACGCATAGTCCGGAATTTAAAATAAAATCTCGTCTCCCACGAAGCAACCACAGGCCCGTAATCCACCGCCCGACTATATAGAGTGCCCCACTTACGTTTGCCCAAGTTTTACTACATCTTCACTTATGTGCCTAGTTCTTAAGTTCAAGAAATGAATAAATTATCATACCTAGAGTTAGTCTTACCCCCTACCGGACTTAATCACAAATACCGAGATAGCTCCATGGCCATATCTCAAAAATATAACTCAAATCAACAATGCCGGCACCCGGGGTCTTCCTAAACACTAAATCACAACATTTCATGTACAAGAATCCATCGGTATTTATACCCTTCAATAATCATATATTAATCTTCGTTATATTCATATCTTCAACTTAATCAATATCATGAAATTCACTTATTCACAATTCTTTCAAAAACAACGTTTTCTTTTCTTGAACTCATAACAGAGAGTAATCATTTCAAATCTCATAATTTAATCACATATAGTATCTTAAATCACATCAAGTTCTTACTCAACCAAAATAATTATTAAATCTCATTGAGAGAAAAATCAATTACATTGCCAAATTTAATCTTCTTATAATCAAAGGTCATAATCTTGATTAAAATTTTAGAATCATCAATTTATCAATTTCACTTTTAATTATGTTCTTCTCCCACTTCCAGTACTTTCGAAAAATATCCAATGAAAACTCGTATAAAAATAACCAGGTTTTAGAATTTAATCAGAGCCTCCACATTTTTAAAAAAAAATTGTTTAGAACAAAGTTAGAGAGCTCACATATGAAAAAAAAGTTTATAAACATAGTCAGTGAGCTCACATATGGAAAAAGGGGTTTATAAACAAAGTCAGAGACCTCACAGATGTTCGAACCCAGAACCAGCAAGAAAATGGCCCAACAACCAAGCCAAGGGGCCAAGTGAGCCCACGTGGGTGAGATACAAAACAGGTTTTAAATATCCACCCTCTCCCTATTTCACTCTGTTCAAGAAAAGTTATTTCTGAAAGCTAACTCACGACACCAATATTTGAATCCACGCCGTCTAAGAGGCAGCCGAGCGCCTACCCACTGAGCTATTGCTCAGATCTGAACTTATAAGGAGTTTAAATCCCTAACTATTTACCCTCGACTGATTTCATCTCTTTAAAAAAAATACACGGATTCAATTTTTATGGTTCCATCAATTAAATACGACCAACCCACGCACTCTAAAAATTTTCCGAGAATAGTATTATAAATTCTAGGGCAACAATAAGTTCACACAATTGAAAATTTATACCGTGTGAAAAGTAACCCAATTTTTGCTATAATTTGTGAAATGTCAATGTTACTCCAATATATATACTCTTTCATATCCATTAGCAATAAGAGAATTTTTCTCATGGAAAAATAAATTCGTATTTTATAAAAACATTTACTCTTCTACAAGGAACACAAATGAACACTTCACATGCTAGTTTACGCAAATTCTAAACTTTAATTTCCTCAAGTCTATTTTAATCAACATGCACTTTACCTAAAATTTTAGAGTATCTTCTATCACACACATCACAAATTATGAAAGCAACTAACAGTTCTACATTTACCAAATTAAATTTTACGGTATCTACACATGCAACTACTCAATACATTAGACGGTATAAATGATCACCCACCCAAGAAATATTGATTTCTAGCAATTTGCACTCCTAGAGTGAGAGCGCCTAGAAAATCCCGCTTTGGCCTCCTCGAATTCCGCGCACCAAGAGCAAATCTCCAACTTTCGGCCAAGTAATAGCAAGTACCATTTTCGGCATATACACAGTGAAGGATCTTCACTCATCTCATATACATTTGTGTATATGTAGACATATATATATATACATGTATAATGAACGACTTATGTATATGTATATATATGGATGGAGAGAGGTGGAGTAGCATAGTGGACTTGCTGTTTGGACATGGGGGATTTCGGATTGAGACAACACATGGGCTTGGGGCTTTCGGCAGGGTAGAGAAGGACAAGAAAGAAGGAGGGGAGGAAGGTATGAGTATATATACATTTATATATTATGTATACACACAATGAGTAGATATGTATTAGGTGGATAAGTAAAAAAGGGGATGGTCTGATGCCTTTCGGAATTGACCAGAGAAAACGAAGAGGAATGATGGAGATGGGTGTAGGGGTTAGGGTATTTGTAGGTTTATTAATTAAGTGGTTGTTAAAACTACCCATTAATCAACCCATTATCCCAGTACTCCAACTCTTCAATTCTCTTACCCCCACTCCCAGCCTCTCATTTACCTAACCGGCCCACCTCTCTCTCCCCATGCACGTGCACGTGTTGTGCATTAGTGCACACACACTTTCTTCAATTATTATTTTTATTTAAATTAAAACATAGGTTATATATGTATGTAAAAATTTGTTTAGTTATAATTTTTTATGCACAAATAAAATAAATTTACACACTCTAAAATTTTATTTTGATAATAAATACGCTCACATTCGCGTACCGAAACACGTGCATCGCACATAAAATATCAAAAATACGAAATTCGACGTTATCAGCGGAAAAATGTTAAAGATAATAAAATAAAATTTTAAAAAATATATTTATTAATTTTATATATTCCACGACGTAATTGCTAGTACATAGAAAACACGTGCATTATACGTATAATAATATTTTAATCAAAATAAGGGAAAATGAATTTTCGTTTATAAAATAGATTTTAATACCTAAATTAAATAATTTCAACACAGAAAATATTACATGTAGCGGTGGAAACACAATCGATACGTGCATCAAAAATACGAAAAAAGCACGTAAAAATGCAGCGATTGAAAATTAAATCTTAGTTGGTTTAAATTGGATAAAATATACGGGGAATGCATAAATAGTCAGAAATCACAATACTTAATGAAAACACGTTATAAATATTACTAGCACGGTAGAAAATACACGTGCGTAACACACAAGGACAAAATTGTCATTTCTAATTTTGCGGGGTGTTACACTCTCCACCCTTAGAATAGTTCCGTTCCCGAAACTTACTTGGGTAAAGGTTGTATTTTGTACACGTCAAAGTAAAAAATATCTTATTGTATTTAGAAAACTGTAAACTTTAAGAAAAATAAATGTAGTATAAAAATACGCAACGAGAAAAAACAAGACAAATTCTATATAAGAAAACTATGAGTATCAAAATTTTATAAGAACGAAACAAGAAAACTTGAAAAATAGCATAAGATGTGACAAAAGATAGGGTGGATTGAGAGAAATTTTCATACAAAATAATATGAGGTAAAGTATTAGATAAAGAGAAACATGAACTTAGTCATTAATTTGGAATAGTTCAGAAACAACACAATAAAGAAAACATAGTCAATAGATAATTTATAAGTAGATTTAGTAATCAAATTTCATCAAAGTAATAAGCGGTAGAAAATCGCAAACTGAATTGGTATCGTATGACTAAATTTGCAATTTAAAAGAAAATGTTTGGAAAATTCAAGAGCATGAAATTTAGTTAAAAGCATAGACAACATAAAATGATTTTGTATACAAATTAATGTCATAAAATAGTTTGTAAGGTAACTATGATAATTATACATATGATTTGAAAATTTAAGATATAGAAGGCTTACATCGAAATACTTTTGAATTGTCAAGTAGAGCCAGAAAACCAACATACAAAGTTATATACGTACATAGGCGTTGAAATTATAAGAGTGAAACAATCAATATTATGGCATGAAAATTATAAATGTTTGATGGAGTAAAACAAGACATCAACATATTATTGAAATAGTGCAAAAACTAATCATAGAGAAATAACTTACGAATTGAAGAAAAAGTATAAATACCAATTTTATTTTTATTAGGTGAGTAGACACCAAAATCGAAGATAAGTTAGTAGCAAAATAAAATATGATAAAGCAGTATGAAATGCTAAAAGATTCAAAATATTAGGAAGAAGATAGTTGATATTAAGTAGTAAATACACATGTAGGATAGAAATCAGTTTAATTAATATAATGCTAGGTTGTAAAATATTATAAAATAGTACAAAAATAGAATAGTGGTATTTAAATATCATAGAAAACAAAGTAGGGGTTATCAAAGAGACAATCTCCTTTTGGTGTAGGTTCGCCTCGTTGGTATCTAACTGCAGACTTGCCTCTACGATCTCAAGTTGCAGAATTGTCTCTACGACATCCGATTGCAGTTTGCCTTCTGGACATTTAGTTGCAGACTTTACCTCCGCGAAGTCCAGTTGCAGTTTGCCTCCATTGACGTCTAGTTGTGGATTTGCCTTCTCGACATCAGGTTGCACCAAAATGAGAGATGGAAAGATGTAATCTTCCATATATACGTGGATATTGGGATTTTAATAAAATTTAGTATTATGCTTGAAATCAGTGATATAAAAGTGGATGGAAAGTGGCAAATAAAGTAGGAAATTATGACGATAAAATTATTAAAATAGATAGATTTTAAATATAGGATATACAAAATTTGTAGTAATGAAAATGATTTACAATATTAAGACGAAAATAGTGTAAAGTATATGCATGAGATGAAAATACAAATGAAAATAATAATTATATAGTGTATGTTTTATATTGAAGAAGAGTAAAACTACAGAAATTAATGAGTAGTGATTAATAGTAAAAGTGAATATAACAAAACAAATTAGTAGATAATATATAATAACAATAGTTACGAATGTTGGCAATAAAACAAAATGGTAGAAAATTTCAATCTTATTAAAAATATACTAAAAATATAGGACAATATAAGATAATGAAAATATATAGTATCTCAAAGTCAAATCATATAAAATGAATGTACATAAGAAAATTTCATAAGCAAAATTCAAAGTATAATTGAAATAATCAATGGATAAAATAATAGTTGCAATTGTACAAATGTAAACGGATAAACATAAAGTGACGCAAAAACATGAAGGACAAATATTTAAGATTGAAAGACTGATAAAACAAATTCAAAAAGATTAAGACTAAGGAAGATAGACAAAATAATAGATATTCAAGTGATTAATAGTATAAGAAAATATTTATTTGAAAAATATTGAATGTTGAAAAGTACTATGATAAAATTTACGAAGAAAAAATATTTTGAGAGGGAGGTGTGTCTAAGTGTAATGTATCATGAATGTAGGGTCAACCAACCAGGCTTCCACTGCGCCACTCTGATACCCAGGAAAAACATGCTCGCATACAATCTCTCATCAATATATACGAGAAAAGCATCATGAATGAAGGTTCAATAACTACTTCATTCACGACTTCAGCCATCCAAAAGGAAAAGGGAAGAGAAAACATCAGCCTATAGAGTAACACAAATGTAAATCGCTTACATTTAAATCTCTATTGACTGAACTCACCTCTAATGTCGACTATAGAGTGTCGCTCCATATAAATTTGTACCATTTATGAAGCGTGGCTCTGATACCATCTGTAACGCCGCGAATTCCAACAAGTCCGAATTGGAGATTCCACAAGATCTTTACACTTCACTTCGTACAATTTTACAAGAAAATTTAAACTTTTCATCATACATTAGAGTCTTTACAATTATTTACACAGCGGAAGATAAAATGAAGTACAACAATGAAAATAAAATACAATTGCAACATCTTTAACTTTTAAATAAATCAACAGCAGCATATCAACTTTATGTCTTCATGAATAATCCAATTCTTGCATATAAACTCTGGGCACGTCAGTTGCTTAGAACCGACAAAAATGTTATACACGGCCATCCTGTCTATGCTGAAATTATAACGATCTTAATACTTTAACAAACTACAAACTTGAATGCAAATAAAGTGTTAAATATGATTACTCTAAACATGTAAGTGTATGCAATGCCTTAATACCTAATATAAATATTTTATACTAGGATGACACTAATGCATACTTGTTCGGATTCTATGCATCTCATACTACATAGGTCCGAGGGCAAGCACCTATGTACTCCACATTAAAAGGGTTCGATCCCTCGCCATGACAACTACCCAGTAATAAAGTAAGGTTTAGATCATTCCATGAGTACGGATCCCAGTCCCGGAGTCTACCGCCCGACTGTTATAACAGACTCCTCATCGTGCGAAAATCCCGCAAGTGCCCCTCTAGCTCCGGTATACGTATATCTATCCGCCGTACTATGCATAGTCCCAAATTTAAAATAAAATATCGTCTCCCACGAAGCAACCACAGTCCCGGAATCCACCGCCCGACTATATAAAGTACCCCACTTACGTTTGCCCAAGTTTTACTACATCTTCACTTATGTGCCTAGTTCATAAGTTCAAGAAATGAATAAATTATCATACCTAGAGTTAGTCTTACCCCATATCGGACTTAATCACAAATACTGAGATAGCTCCATGGCCATATTTCAAAAATATAACTCAAATCAACAATGCTGGTACCCGGGATCTTACTAAACTCTAAATCACAACATTTCATGTACAAAAATCTATAGGTATTCATACCCTTCAATAATCATGTATTAATCTTCATTATATTCATATCTTCAACTTAATCAATCTCATGAAATTCACTTATTCACAATTCTTTCAAAAACAACCTTTTCTTTTCTTAAACTCATAACATAGAGTAATCACTTCAAATCTCATAATTTAATCACATATAGTATCTTAAACCACATCAAGTGTTCTTACTCAACCAAAATAATTATTAAATCTCATTGAGAGAAAAATAATTGCATTGCCAAATTTAATCTTCTTATAATCAATGGTCATACTCTTGATTAAAATTTCAAAATCCTCAATTTATCAATTTTACTTTTAATTATGTTCTTCTCACACTTCCAGTACTTTCGAAATATATCTAATGAAAACTCGTATAAAAATAACCAGGTTTTAGAATTTAATCAAAGCCTCCACATTTTAAAAAAAAATTGTTGAGAACAAAGTCACAGAGCTCACATATGAAAAAAAAAAGTTTATAAACATAGTCAGAGAGCTCACATATGGAAAAAGGGGTTTATAAACAAAGTCAGAGACGTCACAGATGTTCGAACCCAGAACCAGCAAGAAAACGGCCCAACGCCCAAGCCAAGGGGCCAAGTGCGCCTACGTGGGTGAGATACAAAACAAGTTTTAAATACCCACCCTCTCCCTATTTCACTCTGTTCAAGAAAAGTTATTTCTGAAAGCTAACTCACGACACCAATATTCGACCCCACGCCGTCTAAGAGGCAGCCGAGCGCCTACCCACTGAGCTATTGCTCAGATCACAACTTATAAGGAGTTTAAATCCCCAACTATTTACCCTCGACTGATTTCATCTCTTTAAAAAAAATACACGCATTCAATTTTTATGGTTCCATCGATTAAATACTGTCAACCACGCACTCTAAAAATGATCCGAGAATAGTATTCTAAATTCTAGGACAACAATAAGTTCACACATTTGAAATTTTCTACCGTGTGAAAAGTAACCCAATTTTCGCTATAATTTGTGAAATGTCAATTTTACTCCAATATATATACTCTTTCATGTCCATTAGCAATAAGAGAATTTTTCTCATGGAAAAATAAATTCGTATTTTATAAAAACATTAACTCTTATAAAGCGAACACAAATGAACACTTCACATGCTAGTTTACACAAATTCTAACCATTAATTTCCTCAAGTCCATTTTAATCAACATGCACTTTACCTAAAATTTTAGAGTATCTTCCATCACACACATCACAAATCTTGAGAGCAACTAACAATTCTACATTTAGCAATTTAAATTTTACGGTATCTACACATGCAACTACTCAATTTATTAGAAAGTATAAAGGATCACCCACCCTAGAAATGTTGATTTCTTGCAATTTGCACTCCTAGACTGAGAGCTCATAGAAAATTTCGCTTTGGCCTCCTCGAATTCTGCGCACCAAGAGAAAATCTCCAACTTTTGGCCAAGTAATAGCAAGTACCATTTTGGCATATACATAGTGAAGGATCTTCACTCATCTCATATACATTTGTGTATATATAGACATATATATACATGTATAATGAATGGCTTATATATATGTACATATATGGATGGAGAGAGGTGGAGTAGCATAGTGGGCTTGCTGTTTGGACTTGGGAGATTTCGGATTGAGACAACACGTGGGCTTGGGGCTTTCGGCAGGGTAAAGAAGGACAAGAAAGAAGGAAGGGAGGAAGGTATGAGTATATATACATTTATATATTATGTATACACACAATGGGTAGATATGTATTAGGTGGAGAAGTACAAAAGGGGATGGTCTGATGGCTTTCGAAATTGACCAGAGAAAAAGAAGATGAATGATGGTGATTGGTGTACGGGTTAGGGTATTTGTAGGATTATTAATTAAGTGGTTATTAAAACTACCCATTAATCAACCCATTATCCCACTACTCCAACTCTTCAATTCTCTAACCCCCACTCCCCGCCTCTCATTTTCCTAAACGACCCCCCCTTTCTCTCTCCCCATGCACGTGCACGTGTTGTGCACTAGTGCACACACACTTCCTTCAATTAATTATTTTTATTTAAATTAAAAAATAGGTTATTTATGTATGTAAAAAAAATTTTAATTATAATTTTTCATGCACAAATAACCCAAAATTTTATTTTGACAACGAATACGCTTACATACGCGTACCGAAACACGTGCATCGCACGTAAATTATTAAAAATACGAAATTCGACGTTATCAACGGAAAAATGTTAAAGATAATAACAATACAATATACGAAAATTTATTTATTAACTTTATATATTCCACGACGTAATTTCTACGTACATAGAAAATACGTGTATTATACGTATAATAATATTTTAATCAAAATAAGGGAAAATAAATTTTTGTTTATAAAAATAGATTTGAATACCTAAATTAAATAATTTAAATACATAGAAAATATTACACGTTGCGGTGGAAACTCATAATCGATACGTGCATCAAAAATTTGAAAAAAACACGTAAAAATGTAGGGATTGAAATTTAATATCTTAGTTGATTTAAATAGGATAAAATATATGGAGAATACATAAATAGTCAGAAATCACAATACGTAATGAAAACACGTTACAAATATTACCAGCACGGTACAAAATACACGTGCGTAACACACAAGGACAAAATTGTCATTTCCAATTTTACGGGTGTTACAACATCTGCTAGCTCCATTTCAGGGGTACCTTTAACCCACTCTTACCTACGATCGGTGTCAAAAGTCGGCTCTGATATCATTTGTAACGCCCCGGCCCCAACTCATACAATTTATATTTATTATTTTGTACAACTGCCCACCATAGGCTGCCTTTCAAAAGATGTCGTGACTAGTTGCTGCCTCTTGATCATAGGCTGCCTAATATATACACACACAATTCTAACTCATCTTCTATATGGGACTAAGTCACCACCACCTACCATAAACACCATGGCCCCATAGTAATTAATTCATTCTTTCTATAGGCTCTATATGTACACTACCAAATCTATAGGCCCATCTAACCATGAATTAATTACTAAGCCCACCATGAAGGCCCATCTCATACGGAGTATTACACATCCTCTTCCCATTCCAGATCAGATTTGGGAGGATATTTTGATGGATTTTATAGAGGGCCTACCCAAAAGCAATGGCAAAAATGTGATCATGGTAATAGTGGATCGTTTAACTAAGTATGCCCACTTCATTGGAATTTCACACCCCTATACTGCTCAATCCATAGTGCAGGTGTTCATCGATCATATCTATAAATTGCATGGTATGCCAAGAAGTATTGTAAGTGATTAGAACCCCATCTGCATCAGCAATTTTTGAAAGGAGTTTTGTACCTTGCAGTAATGTAAACTGAATCAATCAACCGCCTATCACACTCAGAGTGACGGCCATACATAGATAGTAAATAAGGCTTTGGAGTTGTATCTGCACTGTTTCTGTGGTTAAAAGCATGCAGAGTGGTTCAAATGGTTGTCATGGGCTGAGTTTTGGTTCAATACAAACTGGCATGTATCAATGGGGTTCACACCATTTGAAGGGGTTTATGGGCAACATCCTCCTTCCCACCTCCAGTATATCAAGGGAACCTCCAACATGCTGGCAGTTGAAGAGGACTTATTATCTAGGGATGCAATTTTGAGGTTGTTAAAAGACAGTATTTCCATGGCACAGAATTGAATGAAACATTTCGCTGACAAGAAATGCACCGAAAGAGAGTTTTTAGTGGGTTATCTAGTGTTACTTAAGCTACAACCATACAGGCAAGCCTCCATCAGAAACTCCACTCCGTGGAAGTTTTCATTGAAGATTTATGGGCCATATAAAGTGATTGAGAAGGAGGATCGGTCGCATATAACCTGGAATTACTTGCAGGAGCTGTGATCCACACTGTCTTTCATGTGTCAAAGTTAAAAAAAATGCTTTGGAGACCACCTACCCAATATTTCGTCTCATTTCCCTTCTTGGTGGGTAGAGGAGAACACGCAAGAGGAGCCAGAAGCAGTTTTGGATAGACGAGTGTTCAAAAAGGATAATAGGGTGGGTATCCAACTACTGATAAGTGGAAAAACACAGATGTCAACAGTGCCACTTGGGTGGATATTGATGACTTTTGAACCAAGTTCCCTGTGTTTGAACTTGGGGCAAGTTCATTTTTAAGGGGGGAGGAGTTGTCAGAGATGACGGGGGAAGGGTGCTGGAGTTGATCGGAGGTCCAGAGATGACCGGAATGTTTCTTGCACCTCCGATCATCTCTGATAAGTGGAAATACGTGCATAATATGTAAAAAAAACCATTGCTGTTGTCGCTCAGTATTTGTAGTAGAGTCTGTATCTGTTTTTTTAAAATATTATGCACGTATTTCTTTTTAAAAAGGGAGATGGTGGGAATTTTTCTGGCGCGTTGCATGTGCAGTTAGGCGTTTGTGTTGTAACGTAACTGCTCATCCCCTGCTAATATAAGTAGCATTCTGAAGTAGTCTTTGAGTATGAATAAAAATCCATCCAGTTCTTCCCTAATTTCTCTCTTCTTCCAACCCTAAGTTTCCTCAAATCGCCATTAATGTTGAGAACCCAATCCAACTAGAATGCCAACCCTGAAAGATCGACTTCGGGGAGAGCCAGTGGATGTTGGTCGACGATGGTGAATTTGTAGAGAGTGAGTTCGATTGTGAGGGAGATTCGAGAATTATAGGTGGGATATGTGAGTTCGATTGTGAGGGAGATCGGGGATGGTGGCTTGCATCACTCCCCTACTAAGGTATATTTTTTGGATTTTTTTTTGAAATTATAGGTGGGATATGTGAGGTTTTGGAGGTAGTTGAGTTTTAGTTCTTATGGTTTGGATTTTAGTTAAATATTTAGTGATTAAAGTGTAATTAACTAATTGTGAGTTGTGGATCTTGAACCCTTAAATTTGTGAAAAATTAATTCAGTGAATTTGTAGATGTTGAGGTGTCAGTCAATGCTGAACACTGATGTGGAAAGTAATGGGTGTATGGTGGGATGTTTCCGGGTTTTTAGGTGCTTTGCATCGAACTGTTGGACTAAGAGATTCAAAGAAGAATCATGTCTTAGTGATGATGTCAATCTGTTGTTTATTGGGAGTTGTGTTGAGTGCATGGGATTATGATATGGCTAGAATGGGGGAAGTTGCACTGCCGAATATAAGTTGTTTGGATTATATAACCTAGGGACGATACATACCCTAAGTATTTTTCAGGCATAAGTGTCAATTCTGATTTAGTTGCAATTTCCATTTTCCTTATGCCACCTCGATGACTAACAAGACCATTTAACATTGCATATGAATGGATTCTTCTGTGATTTTTGCTATTTCATATGAATATTTGAAGAAGATACTTGAATTTTTGTGTTATTCGAGTAGAATTTGTATGTTAAATATTGTTCTATCAATGCACATGGCTCTATGTAGTACATTTGTTTTTATTTTATTTTTGCTTCAGTTTAGTGTGTGCTTACTTGTACCTTTTATTTTTTTGTTTGTTTGCACAGGGAAACAAATTGCTCAAGCAAGACAAATAGCAAACACTTTTTGATAGTGAAGGGAATGTTTTTGGTTTCGGGAAGGTGCTCAAACTTATTAAATTAGGGGTAAGTTGTTTATAACACTGATTCTTTTTCCATACGATTCTACTGAAAGCCTCTTATTTTATGTAAAACTGAACCCTTTAGTTTAAAATTTTCTTGTTAATTCCTTTTAGGAAGTTTGATAACTATTTTAAGTTTACAAGTGAAATTCTTCAAAGGTTTTTTTTTTTAAAGTTCAAATTAACAATGATATTTGCTATTAAAAAATAGATTAGAATTAGGGAAAATTTTCCAGTCTTGGCTGATATTATGAAGGTGCGAGACAAGGTCATGCAGCTAAGTATTGATTACATGCAAAAAGGTTGACTCATTCCTAATATGTAAAATAAAACTTGAAATAGATAGAATACTGGATAATATACATAATCAAAAAAATAACCCTACAACAAAAAATTGAAATTTAAAGTTAAGAGGGAAATGGACTAACTTGTGTCCTGATTTTTTCTTCAGTACAATGTTCCATATTTTTATCTGATACTACTTTTCTTGTTTGTATTGTTACATCCGTTTGATTGGAGGGAAAAAAATGTAGAAAGAGAAAGAGAAATTATATGCTGCTCATATCTTTATTATTCTATCAATTTATCTAAGCTCATGCAGTTGCGACTCTCCCACCCTAATGGGAGGTCTTGGCTTTGAAAATCCCCGCCTACAATTCAAATTGGAGTTTTTCAATTTTAAGGAATGATAGGCATTCTGAGTATTGCTCTTAGGGTCTATTTGGCATTAATTTTGGAGAGTTTTTTTGGGTGTTAAAGCTCCTTTAAGGCTCAAAATAGGTGGTTGGCAAACTTAGTCAAAAGTGTGCTTAGCCAAAAGTACATTTTCTATATTTTTAACCTTTTTTGTCCAAAGCACCAAAAGTGGTGTGTTGAGATTTTCAAAAAGTGCTTTACTTGCTAGAAAATTTTTGAAGTTAAACATAATTCTTTTTAACAACATTTTGGGTAACATCACTTTTCAGCAAACACTCACTTTTTGTTCACAACAATACCAAACAAACCTTTTAAAGCACTCTCCCACCCTAATGGGAGGTTTTAGCTTTGAAAATCCCAACTACTGTCCAAATGGGAGTTTTAAAACTTGAGGAATGTGAAGCATTCTGAGCATTGCTCTTAATGACTGTAAAAGTCATAATTTGCATTAAAAGCTGATGTCCTCTTGTCTTAGATGCTATCAATCCACTTCCTCAATGTAGTTATGTTTATGATTGTAGTCTTTCTTCTCATGATTTCATGCACTTATATTTTTTGCAAAAACAGTGTGTTGATCCTTTTATATGGGAAGAAGTTTGGGAATTTCTTCTCGGATGCTATGCTTTGAGTCGCACTGCAGAGTATAGGAGACAATTGAGGATGGGTCGAAGGTTATTTATTTTTTCTTTGAAAAGAATTTTTTCTGTCTTTTGTTTAGCAGCTGCTCATCCTTCAACTTAATTCTGAATGGTAGACATTCCATATGTGTCTATGCATGTTGCTTGTAGATATGTGTGTCCACTTTATTATTGGTCGCCTTGTGAATCTAACCTTTCTTTTGATGCTTTTCTCACTTCCATTGTCCTATTCTATAACTCTAGACAGAGGTAGCTAGAAGAATCTAGACTTTGTAACCATTACCTACTCGGCGTTTTCCATATAGGGTCGGCTTTGGAGCCGAAGACTCAATATAAGAAGGAAGAGAAAACTTGTGTGAAATTCATGATTTTAGTTGAAGAAGTTATCCTAAAAATTAGGTTCATAGTACTTGACTTGGGTGAAAGAGATTCATTCTTGATATCAAAATTTGACAATTTGGCGGAAAATAGGCCAATATTTCTGGGTTTTCGTGGTTTGCTACTTTACGTAGAAGGTATAATTCAACATTATTCAATAATGAGTAAGTTTCTTGTTTCATGCTTGGCATTGTTTAATGAGTTGGTAGTATGGTGCATTTTAATTGTTTGATAAGGTTGTAGGATTTGTTTGTTCAATCAATTTTCCATTCGGTTTTCCATTGATTTATATTTTGTTCATCATAGAGTTAAGATTAAATGATGCTATTGTTTTTTATTTTTGTATTTGCATAACTGTCAGCTTATGTGAGAAGAGTGAACTTCGATTACCAAATATGGTTTTACTTAAAAGTGCAAACTAAGCCAAAATCATTCAATTTTCTTCACATCTGTTGACATCAATTCAAAACAATGATGCATTTTGTACCTTAAATTGGTTTCTATGAAGCAGTTGCTGGTTGTTGGTATGAATCTTGTTTTTTATTTTGTATTTGCATAACTGTAAGCTTATCTAAGAAGGGTGAACTTAAATTACCAAATATGGTTGATGCGGTTTGTTTTTGGTCGCAGTGTGGATGCACCAGGTGTGAGTTCGAACTCAATTTGTAATGAGGGAAGAGTACGGTGCCGGACGGTGAGCGAGGGGCTCGCTTCAGCGCTTGAGGATCGGCTCGGATGGTCTCGCCTCGAGTACCTACAGGCGATCCTGAAACACCGGGGTTTATCTCGGTGGCGGACCCTCCGACGATCTAGTCAGTCTCTGTGAGAGAGTAGCAGTAACTAGGGAAATTTAGGTGGCAAAGATTGATTACCTGAAAAGGTGGGTGAGGGTCTGGTATTTATAGGGAATCCCAACCGGGTTTGGATCCGCTTGGGGGCCGGGTCTGAACCCGAAAGCCCATGGGCCTAACGTGGCAGGAGGCCCAGGGGGTTTAGGGCAGACGTGGCAGTGCCAAGAGTGGTATAGGGCTGACGTGGCAAAGGCCTAGGTGGTATTTGGAGCTGACATGGCTGATCATGGGGCTCCTGTGCCTCTAGGGGAATTGGATGGCCTAGGTTGTGCCAGGTCATCCTCATTCCTCGCTAAACTGGGCGGACGGCCCGTGGGGCTGTCGCGGATCGGAGGCCGAGGGCCATCGAGGCTCGTCGGATGCGAGGAGACCAGTTCTGTGGGGGTGAACTTGCGGCTCGGTGCCGACCCTGTAGTGGTTCGAAGCCGAGCCAGATTGTTGTTTTTCTCATTTTTGAGCGAGAGCTGTCCTGGGCCCTGGTTGGGCCCCAGGCCATTTTTACCCTACCACACAAGCCCCCCACTCCTGCGGGGGTGCGGGAGCTAGCCGTGGAGGAGTGTTTATGGTCGAGGAAATGGGATGGCGAATCGCTGGGCCTTCACGAGAAGGCTACCCTGATGCTAGACCGAACCTCGAGCTGGCGAGGGATTATGGGTCGGCAAGGGTGATGGCGAGCCGTTGAGTCTTCCTGAGAAGATTACCCTGGTGCTAGACCGAACCTCGAGCTGGCGAGGGATTATGGGTCGGCAAGGGTGATGGCGAGCCGTTGAGTCTTCCTGAGAAGATTACCCTGGTGCTAGACCGAACCTTGAGCTGGCGAGGGATTATGGGTCGGCAAGGGTGATGGCGAACCGTTGAGTCTTCCTGAGAAGATTACCCTGGTGCTAGACCGAACCTCGAGCTGGCGAGGGATTATGGGTCGGCAAGGGTGATGGCGAGCCGTTGAGTCTTCCTGAGAAGATTACCCTGGTACTAGAACGAACATCGAGCTGGCAAGGGATTATGGGTCGGCAAGGGTGATGGCGAGCCGTTGAGTCTTCCTGAGAAGATTACCCTGGTGCTAGACCGAACATCGATCTGGCAAGGGATTATGGGTCGGCAAGGGTGATGGCGAGCCGTTGAGTCTTCCTGAGAAGACTACCCTGGTGCTAGACCGAACCTCGAGCTGGCGAGGGATTATGGGTCGGCAAGGGTTATGGCGAGCCGTTGAGCCTTCCTGAGAAGACTACCCTGGTGATAGACCGAACCTCGAGCTGGCGAGGGATTATGGGTCGGCAAGGGTGATGGCGAATCGTGGTGCCTTAGAAGGTTTGAGCAGGGTGGCCCGCCGTCTTTGCGGAGCATTGAAGGGGCTCCGGGATCTGTGCAATGTTCCAATTTCCTAGGGGCATTAATGGCGCCGCCTAATAAATGCGTGGCGCATGGGCTTCCGTCGATTGGCTTTCCCAATGTCATAATGGCCGGTCTATGGGGGAGGCTATAATTATCCCTCCCCCCACAGCGAGTTTGATCACAGCAAGGTTGGTCCCTCGGCCATCAGAGGTGTCTGCCTCGGCGGACGTCTCTCTCTTGCAAATTTTTGACCTTGAGAGCATTGGACGGGTGGTCACTCTATTGCCTTGTTCTTCTCCCGTTCCTGACGGCCTCGATGTGAGTGTCAGGATCGGGGGAGAACAAGGCAGAAGAGATGGCAGCCGTAGTCCGGGCTCGGGGGGCAAGGTACTGAAAGGTTTTAACCCTGGGGACCTTGGACTGGTGGTGACTTTGCCGTCTGGATCCTTTTTCGGGTCGGACGGCCCTGATACGGCTGTTTGCCCGAGAAAGATCCAGACGGGAGGGTATCAACCGAATTCCGGACCTGGGGCTGAGGAGCCTCGGATAGATGGGTCGTCTCCGATTGGAGGTGGGCTGATCTGCTTTCCGATAGGGTTCCAGGCGATGGTGGCTTCTGTCCCACCCTCGAACAGTTCGGGGTTTCGGCTACCGAGGCCGTAAACCCCGGGCTGCTCGCGGGTGAGAGGGGAGCCGACCGAGCTCAGGAGCCCGGGGCGCCTGTCTAAGGACGGCGCCTTAAATCTTGGGTAAAAATTTTCTCCGTCGAACACTTCATCCGAACCGACCTCTGTGGGGTCTCCAACCGGCGCTAGGTGACGTCAGCAGCGCCAGTTTCGAGGATGACGTGGCGCGATTCCATTGGTGGCAGACGCGCGCTATTCGAGGAACAGTAATGCGAAAATCGAGGCGTCGCCTCTCTTTCTATAAATATCCCCCCTTTCTCCATTCTGTTTACTTCTCTTCTGCTGTCTTCTTGAAAAGAAATCAAACACTTCAGTGCTCGGCTTTGACTGTTTTAGCGGCACCGGCTCGTCAGTCCGAGGCATTCAAAAGGTTAGTTTGTAAGTTTCTTTTGTTAGGCACAGATGGACAGGGCTCAGTCTGGCTCGTCAGCGTCGACGTCGAAGGGGGAAGGGAAACTTGCCTTAAAATCGACTTCGTGGGAGGAGCCAGTGTTAGAGGAGGAGTCTGTACGTGATGAGAAGCCTTCCGATTCGACTTCGTAGGAGGAGCCGGTAGGCGAGGAGGAGCCGGTGTACAATGTGAGGCCGTTACGCTCCCGGAAACCTTTCGTGGTGGAGAGTAGCGAGTCGGAGGAAGCAAGCGACAGTTCGGACGAAGTCCAGATCTTAGAGTTGGCTTCCGAAGAGGAGGGTGGCGCAGAGAAGGGTGAAGCCGAAGGGCATCAAAATTCGACCGGTCTGGGGCGATTATCTACCCCCTCGCTGGAAGGAGCCAAGAAGAAGAGGGCTCCGAAGAAGAAGGGGTCGAGGGCCGGTGGCTCGAGCTAGGCGCCTGTTTATCATAACTTAAGGACAGGGTCGCCCGTACAACCGAAGTCGTTCCATCGGTACCCCGACGACCTTTCCGATAAGGAGCTTTTTGGGGTCCAGGCATCTTTGCCGAGCCGGAAGAGGGTGAAGATGGACACGCTTCCGACCGTCTTGGAGGCTGGTGACTTGGAGGCTTTGCAGTTGGCGTACCACATAGGGCCCGGCTACGAGCTCATGTTGCCGAACTCCACCCTGTGCCCGACCGACCCCCTGCCTGCTTGGTACTTCGTCTTCCCAGCGGACGCCTTCATCTCTGGACTGAGGCTGCCGGTCCATCCGTTTGTTCGGGAGGTGTTGAATTGGGCGTCCCTATTGCCGATGCAGTATGGGCCGAACTCCTGGAAGCAGATTATCTGCTTCGTTCTGTTGTGTGAGGAGCAGAAGGTGCCCCTTCAGTTGAGCGTGTTCCGGGCGATGCTGGGGATCAGCTCGTCGGGGGAGTCGGAGGGTGTTTATTATATCTCGCCTCGGAGTAAGGGGAAGGTCGTCCATGGTCACTCGGACTCCATCAAGGAGTGGAAGAAAAAATATTTGGTGATTCGGAGTGAAGAGCCTTGGAACATCCCTACTCGATGGAACCATTCTAAGCCGAGCTTTAAAGCGCCGAGGCCAAGGGACTTGACAGCCGAGGAGTGCAGGTTCGTTGAGCGCCTCCGTCTGTCCCACAGTATCAGTTGGCCGAAGGTGACGGGGGGTCACCTGGCGAGCGTCGGACTGAGCCCGGCCGTGCTTTGTATGTAGTTGTTTCCTTTCTCTTGGTCTTGTTGTTCTTTTGTGCTCATTGTTCTTAATGGATCTTTTCGCAGGTATGGATCCTGAATCAATCAAGGCAAAGAGGCTCGCCATGAAGAAGGAGAAGGCCGAGAAGAAGGGGGACGCGATGAAGACGAGGGGGTCGTCCCAGGTGGTCTCCGAGGCCCCAGTTCAGCCGAGGGCCAAAAGGACTCGCTCGGAGACGGGCAAGGACGTGGCGGTTCAGGGGGGCTCGGACCAGGGCAAGGCAGCCGATCTTGATAAGGGGAAGGGTCCCCTGGTGGAGGCAGAGGTAGAGGAGAGGTTGCGGCGACCGTGGGTGCCGGCTTGGTCGATCCGCGAGGGTGACTGTTTGACCCGAGGGCGCCAGGCTGTCGAGGTGGCGGCTAAGCTGGCGACCCCTCGGGACCGCGCGGAGATAAACGCCGAGGGCCTGGAGGATGCGTACACGCGCCTCGCGCAGGCTAATGTGCTGGTAAGTCTGCCGACCCCACTTGTCTTGTGAAATGTTTGTAAAGGAGGTCTTCTCAGTAGTGCTTAGTTGTTGCAGGCAACCGTGCAGGGGGCCCACGTGAGAGGCCTTTATGAGGCGGCCTTGAAGCGGGAGTGAGACCGGGCTGACAAGGCCGTGCAGGAGATGAAGGAGCTGAAGATAGAGCTCGAAGGCTCGCACCAGAGGGAGCAGAAGATGAAGGTCGAGTTCGACGCCAAGGAGGCGGAATGGGCTCAGAAGATGGCGGCTCAGAAGAAGTTTGCCAAGGAGAAGGATGAGTTGACGGAGGCGGGTCAGCTCCTGGTGATCAAAGCCCAGGACGAGTGCTACGCGAAGGCCCTCAGTCATGTGAGGCACTTCTACCCAACCGTCGACCTGTCCAACTTTGACTACGACATGGAGATCGAGGGAACACCGAAGACTCCTCGTGAAGAAGGGCCTGTTGATGACCCGGCTACCGACCTCCCCGTGAACCCGGCCGATGTCGAGGTGGGAAAACAAGTTGTATAGTTTTGTCTTTCTTTTTCCATCTCTCGATTGTATTTGCCTTCCGCGGACTGGCCACCACATTTTTTGTAAGAAGTGATTCTATTTATAAAAGATGATTTTTGACTGGCCAAGTGTTTTGACCTCGGATATTTCCGAACCATTTTTGCCCATGTGTTTTGAGTGGGCCGGTTCTCTTGTAGGTTGCGGCTCCCCTTCCCGAGGTGGACCCCCGTCGTTCCGACGTGGCGTGGCTCCGGAGCAAGGTTGAGGCCCTGGAGGCCACGTTGGTTCGCTACTGAAAGGGGGATCGTGACACTGATGCGGCCTTTAACTATTATCGGAATAAGTCTGAAGCCCTAAGTGAAGAGGCGAGCCGGCTGAGGAGGGCGATGGTGGATCGGGACCTCGGGAGTGTCGGTCTTGGATACACCATGTCGAGTGCATCGGTGCAGAGGCCCTCCTCTGAGAGGTTACTTCGCGATGTCATTGTGGAGAAGGAGATGGAGATACACCGTTACAAGACAATGCTAGGTGTCTCGGCATCCTCCTCGGTGGGTCGGCGAGCTGAGGGGGTTCCCTCTGCGTTGCTGCTGCTGGAGCGTGTGCGACCAGTGGATGCCCAGAGCACCGTGACTGGTGTGTCGACCATGGCTGAGCCTAAGGACCACCATGACGAGGAGAGGGCTCCTAGTCGTTCAGTCGGAGTGGTCCCACCATTCGTCGGACCCGAGGGGCCCCAAAATGGCGACTTCCTCCAGTTTGAGATGAGTGGAGCGGTCCTGTAACGGTCTTTGTTTGTTTTTTTCTGAACTAATAAGGGAATATGAATAAAGAATTCTTTTCATTATTTGCTCTGGCCAATAGTGTAGTGAATGATGGCGGAGGTGAGGTTCGGCCCCGTCGATCCGTGAGGGATCGGCGCGGGGCGTTAGGAAGACTCCCTGGCCGGAAGCCGGGTCGGATCTACCGAGACGTTGGGGACGATACCGGAGTGAGGACCCGGGTGCCGATCCCGTTGTCCGGTGTTAGGTCGCGGCTGCCGAGGCGTTTGGAGTTTGACAAAAAGAGATTTCTTTCATATATGATTGGGAGGGTCGCTAAAACGGCCCTTTATACATGAAAGCTTACAAAAAATATTATTTACATTAGCCAAGCTAGAACCTATGTTCGCTCTTCCAGGAACTTTATTAGGTGCTCGGCGTTCCAAGGGTCGGCTGATCAGCCGGCCGTCCATATCTGCCAGTCGGTATGTACCAGGGCGTACAGCCTCGACTACACGGTATGGGCCTTCCCAGTTGGGAGCCAATTTCCTCTTCTTGGTTGGGTTGGAGATGGACAGTTTTCGTAACACGAGGTCCCCCGCCTTGATGTTTGTGGGGCGGACCTTCTTGTTGTAAAACTTCTCGATCCGTTGTTGGTAGATGCTTCTTCGGATTGAAGACTTCTCTCTGACCTCGGCGACGAGGTCCAGGTTGGCTCTCAGGCCGGACGAATTGTCAGCTTCATCAAAGGCTATGATCCGGAGAGAAGGTAGGCCGACCTCGACGGGGATAACCGCCTCTGTCCCATAGGTCAGACTGAACGGCGTCTCCCCCGTGGGGATCCTCTTGGTGGTTCGGTGCGCCCAAAGAACGCTAGGCAATTCTTCGACCCACAGCCCTTTGGGGGAACTGTCGAGGCGCTTTTTGAGGCCGTCGAGGATTTGCCTGTTCGCATTCTCCGCTTGGCCATTGGACTGAGGGTGGCAAATAGCGGAGAAACGCTGCTGGATGCCGATGTATGCACAGAAAGTTTGAAAGTTCTGACCTTGGAATTGGGTTCCGTTGTCTGTGACGAGGACCCGAGGGATTCCGAACCGGCAAATGATGTTTTTCCAAAAGAATTGTTGTACTTGGCGCTCGGTGATGCTGGACAGAGGCTCGGCTTCGAGCCACTTGGTGAAGTAGTCGATGGCGACTATCAGGAATTTCTTTTGCCCTACCGCTACGGGGAAGGGGCCCACAAGGTCCATGCCCCACATGGCGAATGGCATAGGACTAGCCAGGGATCGGAGATTGGCTTGAGGAAGCCTCTTGATAGGGGAGAACCTTTGGCATGGGTCGCACCTCTTGACTAGGTCTTGCGAGTCTTGGAGCATGGTCGGCCAATAGTACCCCTGATTCAGGGCCTTCCGAGCGAGCATCCTGCTCCCCGTGTGGCATTCGCCGATCCCCTCATGAAGATCTTTCAGCGCGTTGCTGGCCTCGTCGCTGGTGAGACAGCGGAGGTACGGCTTGCCGTCGGCCAAGGAGTATGAGCGTTTGAAGAGGATGTCATCAATCATGACGAACCTTTCAGCTCGGACCCTGACCCGTCTGGCCTCAGCCCGGTCTTCAGGAAGCTCGGCATTAATTAAGAATCTCCGGATGGGGGTGGTCCAGTCGTCTGGACTGGCAATGCCTTGCACACACATTGCCTCCTGGTCTTGGTCATTGATACTTGGCTTTAGGAGGATTTCTATGAGCACCATCTGATCGAGACCCTCGAAGGAGGAAGAGGCGAGTTTGGACAACGCGTCTGCTTGAGCGTTCTGCTCCCTAGGGACTCTGATAACCGCGGCGCAGCTGAAGGATGCCAGGACACGTCGGACCACCGCCAAATACCTCATCATCCGATCGTCGCGAGCCTCGTACTCCCCGGTGATCTGATTGACCACGAGCTGAGAATCGCTGTAGGCTCGGATTTGCTGGGCACCGGCTCGGTGGGCTAGGGTCAGTCCGGCGATCATGGCCTCGTATTTCGCCTCGTTGTTGGAGGCCGGAAAGTTGAGGCGGAGGGAGTATTGAAGTAGGAATTGGTCGGGGCCACGAAGGATGATGCCAGCCCCACTCCCCGTTTCGCATGATGATCCATCGACAAAGACCTCCCAGGTCGGATCCGAGCCTTCGATGCTGGGTTGTTCGGAGACGGTGCACTCAGTTATGAATTCTGCGAGGGCTTGCCCTGTGATGGTCGTCCTCGGCTGGTAGCTGATGTCGAACTGACTCAGCTCAATTGACCACTTGACTAAGCGGCCGGAGTTTTCGGGTTTGTGAAGGACAGTCTTCAGTGGCTAGTCGGTCAGTACTTGGACGGAGTGGGCCTGGAAGTAAGGACGAAGCTTCCGGGCTGCCATGACCAAAGCATAGGCCACCTTCTCTATCTTTACGTACCTCGTCTCGGTGGGGAGCAGAACTTTGCTCACATAGTACAATGGCTTCTGGACCCCATCTTCCTCTCGGATGAGGACGGCGCTGAGTGCGCTATCCGAGGCGGATAGGTAGAGCCATGGTGGTTCGCCCGGCTCGGGCTTGCTGAGGAGAGGAGGGTTGGCGAGGTATTGCTTCAGCTGTTCGAAGGCCTCTTGTTGATGGGTACCCCACTCGAAGCCCCCCTTTCCGCGTAGAGCCTTGAAGAAGGGGAGAGACTTCTCCCCTGACTTGGAGAGGAAACAGCCGATTGCAGCCAACCGGCCCGTAAGCCTCTGAACCTCCTTGACATTCCGGGGTGGGACCATGTCAATAATAGCTTGGATTTTCTCGGGGTTCGCCTCGATGCCGCGCTGGCTGACGATGAACCCCAGGAATTTCCCAGTGGAGACGCCGAAGGCGCATTTAGCCAGGTTGAGCCTCATGTTGTGATGCCGGAGGACTCCGAAGGCTTCCTGGAGGTCGGCGACGTGGTTCGGCCCGGCCCGGCTCTTGACGAGCATGTCGTCGACATAGACTTCCACGTTGCGGCCGATCAGGTCTTTGAAGATTCTGTTGACGAGCCGTTGGTATGTGGCTTCGGGGTTCTTTAGCCCGAAGGGCATGACGCGGTAGCAGAAAAGACCCTGGTCGGTGACGAACGAGGTCTTGGAGATGTCCGGTAGAAACATCCGGATCTGATTGTACCCTGAGAATGCGTCCATGAAGGACAGTAGCTCATGCCCCGAGGTTGCGTCGATTAAAGCGTCGATGCGGGGGAGGGGAAAGGATCTTTCGGACATGCTTTATTTAAATCCGTGAAGTCGATACGAATCCGCCAGCCCCCGGTTGCCTTCTTCACCATGACGACATTAGCCAACCACTCGGGGTAGCTGACTTCCTGAATAAATCGAGCAGACAAGAGTTTGTCGACCTCTGTCTTCACAATTTGCTGCCTCTCCGGGGCGACTTTGCGCCTCTTTTGGACGACCGGCTTAGAGTCTGGGATTACGCTCAGCCGATGCATAATCAAGTCTTCGGAGATCCCGGACATGTCGGAGGGCTTCCAGGCGAAGAGATCAACGTTGCGGCGGATGCAGGCGATTATACCTGTCTTCAAGTCTTCGGGGAGCGAGCAGCTCACCCGGAACCATTTTGACTCATCCTCGGTGCCGAACGGGACCTCCTCTAGTTCGTCGACACGCTCGGGAGCGGGGCCGTCCCTCTCGGGTTCGAGCTCAACGGCGTCGAGGGGGAACACCCCCCCCCCCCCCCGACGGCGGTCATGTAGCACGACCGTGCTGCTTCTTGGCTACCTCGGACGATGCTGACCCCTTGCGGGGTGGGAAATTTAAGTTTCAGATGGTAAGCCGAAGGTACCGCTTGAAGGGAGCATAATTCGGGTCGGCTGAGTATGGCGTTGTAAACCGCCTTGACGTTTACCACCATGAAGTCCATGGACTCGGTCCTCTTGACAAGAGCCGATCCCGCGGTGACGTCGAGAGTAACAATCCCTTCTATCACGACAGGGATGCCAGAGAACCCACGCAAGGTGTATCCGGCTGGCTTGAGCTTGCCTCTGGGTAGCTTGAGATTCTCGAAGGCTTCAAGGAAGAGAATATTTACCGAGCTGCCGTTGTCGACGAGAATTCGTCGAACCTCACAATTAGCCATGTGGAGGCCAATGACGAGGGCATCGCAATGAGGGAGGCGAATGACTTCGAGGTCCTCTCCGGAGAAGGAGACAGGCACCGGTTGCAACTTGGGCGAGGGGTTGTCTTGGACAGCGTTCACCTCTCGGATGAAGGCTTTTCGGGAAGTATTAGACTCTCCCCCCATTGGCCCCCCGTGGACACAGTGCAAGATGAATGGCGTATCCGCAGCTCCCTCGGGTTCGGGGTCCCGATCCTGGATGCGGTTCGGAGTAGGGTTCGGAGGCGAAGGCCTCCGGTTCCTAGCATCTCGCCGATCCCGTGGGCCTTCTCTGGTGAATTCTCGGAGGTACCCTCGTGAGATGAGTTCCTCAATCTCATCTTTCAGGGCCCGACATTGGTCAGTTTCGTGCCCATGATCTCTGTGGAAACGGCAGTAGAAGCGCTAATCTCGCTTCTTGTTGTTACTTGGTCGGGTGGGTAGCCGGACAATGCCTTTGTCTTCGATTTCTAAGAGGATGGCGGACACGTTATGTGTCAAGGGAGTGTACCTTTCGAAGCGAGGGACCGGAGGTGCCCTCTTGGCGCCAATCCCTTCCTTTGCTGTTTTCTTGGCAGGTTCGGCCTCATCGACCCTGCGCTTGCCCTTCCCCACGACTTCTTTGCTGCCCTCTGGGTTAAGAGCTTCTTCAGCTCGTATGTACTTCTCGACCCGGTTGAGAAGGTCAGGGAAGTCCAGAGGAGGCCTCTTTGCTAAGGAGACCTTTAGCTGGTTGTGCCAGACATTGTGTCGGAAAGCTGCCGAGGCGACCCCTGCGTCGAGAGCAGAGACGGATCTGGCCTCGGTTGTAAACCTCTTGACGAAGTTACGGAGCGACTCCCCCTCCCTCTGGGTGAGGTCGAGCAGGGAAGCGCTCGTTCTCTCAGTCTTTCGGCTGGTGATGAAGTGGGCCAGGAAGCTGGCTTTCAACTGGTCGAACGAGAAGATCGAGCCGGGGGAGAGTTTGGAGAACCAATCCCTGGCCGGACCCCGGAGGGTGGCCGGGAAGGCTCGGCACAGCAGGGGATCCGAAGCACTGTGAATCGTCATGAGGGTTTTGAAGCCCTCCATGTGATCAGCTGGATCACCCTCGCCGTTGTAGGTCTCAAGCTGCGGAGGTCGGAAGTTCCGGGGGATCTCCGCTTCTATGATGTTGACGGAAAATGGAGGTCGAGAAGGCCCCCATCCTTGGACTAGGTTGGGATTCCTGTCGCCGATGCGCTCGATTCGATTCTCCATCTCTAGGAGGCGTCGGAGCACCTCGTCTGTGCACTCAGGAGGGGGAGTCGGCGCACGAGTGTGACTTCTTCCTTCGCTCATTTGAGGGGCTCGGCCGTAGGTCGCAGACCTCGGCGCTCCATGGAGGGCCTCCATGATTTCATCTCTGAAGCTTCTGAACTCGCCCCTGGTGACCGCGCCATGGTCGGAAAGGTTGGGTCGGGGCGTAGGAATTCGGCTGATGCGGCTGAGTGCCGACGGCCTATCCCCTTGCGCAGGCCTGGAATGGTTCGGGGCCGAGTTGGAAGCGGTCCCTCCCCTAGTCTGGCTAGCCCTTCTGTTCAGAATGACCCGACGAAGGTCGGGTTCGGCGACGTGTGAAGCGCTTCGCTGGGGTTCGAGGTTTCCACCCGGATTATTGGATGCTTGCCCTCCATCGAGGGCCCCCTCGGGAGGAGGCCCGTCTGGTCGGGCAGAACGGGCTGATCTTCGGGCTCGGGGAGCCATGGGAGATCGGGTCGAGGGAGAGCGTTGTTGGCGAGGCTCGGACTGTCGTCCGCACCGGATAAATGTTCCCACAGACGGTGCCAACCTGATGCGGTTTGTTTTTGGTCGCATTGTGGATGCACCAGGTGTGAGTTCAAACTCAATTTGTAATGAGGGAAGAGTACGGTGCCGGACGGTGAGCGAGGGGCTCGCTTCGGCGCTTGAGGATCGGCTCGGATGGTCTCGTCTCGAGTACCTGCAGACAGTCCTGAAACACAGGGGTTTATCCCGGTGGCGGACCCTCCAATGATCTAGTCAGTCTCTGTGAGAGAGTAGCAGTAACTAGGAAATTTAGGTGGCAAAGATTGATTACCTGAAAAGGTGGGTGAGGGTCTGGTATTTATAGGGAATCCCAACCGGGTTTGGATCCGCTTGGGGGCCGGGTTTGAACCCGAAAGCCCATGGGCCTTACGTGGCAGGAGGCCCAGGGGGTTTAGGGCGGACGTGGCAGTGCCAAGAGTTGTATAGGGCTGACGTGGCAAAGCCCTAGGTGGTATTTGGAGCTGACATGGCTGATCATGGGGCTCCTGTGCCTCTGGGGGAATCGGATGGCCTAAGTTATGCCAGGTCATCCTCATTTCTCGCCAGACGGGCGGACGGCCCGTGGGGCTGTCGCGGATCGGAGGCCGAGGGCCATCGAGGCTCGTCGGATACGAGGAGACCAGTTCTGTGGGGGTGGACTTGCGGCTCGGTGCCGACCCTGTAGTGGTTCGAAGCCGAGCCAGATTGTTGTTTTTCTCATTTTTTAGCGAGAGCTGTCCTGGGCCCTGGTTGGGCCCCAGGCCATTTTTACCCTACCACAATGGTTTTACTTAAAAGGGCAAACTAAGCCAAAATCATTCAATTTTCTTCTCATCTGTTGACATCAATTCATAACAATAATGCATTTTATAACTTAAATTGGTTGCTATGAAGCAGTTGTTGCTTGTTGGTATGAATCTCGTGTTCGGTCTACACCCACTAATTGGTCTCTTTTAATCATTAAAACATGATTTTTTATCAAGTACTATGGTTAGTTTCTTGTTGTTCCTCCATTTAGTAATAGTTTTTTTGATAAATGCCCTGAAATATGTTAATTCATTATTTTATTTTCTTACTTTCCTATGTATGTCTTAAACTGTTATATCAAATTTTTGAATTGAATCCAATTTCCTTAAATGCAGTTATCCTATCTTTTAGATTTATTTTTAGTTCTAAGTGGTTACTGTAAAACATTGGTTTGTTGTGTAAATAAGAGTTATGTTTAATTATTGTTTTAATGTTTTCCGACAATTTAATTCTGTTTACGCACTTGATAGGATCACTTTTCTTGGTGTTTGTAAGAAGTTTAATCAGTCAAGATTGTGAATTTTACAGCAGAGGAGCTCCGTGGGATCATGGCCAAAAAGAATACTATTTGTAACATGTCTGCCATTGCTCATGTGGATCATGGTATGATAATGCTCTCACACATTCAACATTATATGTTACATGATAATCATCCATTTACTTTTTTTGTTGGGATTGAATTGTTTGGTGAGATCTTTTAGCCATTTTCTATTTATTTTTGGCGTAATGAGTTTTATTGGGACAAATTATATATTAATAAAAAAATGTCTGCCTATTGTGGAAGAGTTGTATTTTCCAGAAAATCTTTTTGTCACTGTGTTTTGCACTATACCTTCCTTTATGTTATCAGTAGTATGATACTTTTTTGAAAAGACGAATTCTCCTTGAGTTTGTAATATTATCAGTAAATATATATGGGTGTCCAAATAAAATAATATCATCAGTCAATATAAGCTATTGAATATGCATGTAATGAAGCAATACTGAACATTTAAAATGTAGATTGTATTATATATTAGTTTAATTATGTAAAATGGTTAATAAAATCCACATTCTATTTGTTTGATTGCATGTTAGATGTTGTTCATTTATGCATATGTTGGATATGCAAGGATCAACATTGAAAATATAAATGTCAATTGAAAGAATGGCTTAGCTTATAAAATCATTTGTTTGCATATTGAATTGTACTTTCTTTTGTATATATGTGCATGTAATACAGTAGTATTGCAGTCAATCACCTGGATAACAATATTACTACAGTTATAACAAAAGATCAAAGTGTGGCATCATTCCCCTGTTTCAAATAACACACACACACACACACACACACACACACATACACACACACACTATCTATTGAAACAATGATTTGGCATCTGTTTATTTTTAAACATGAGTTATCTTTTTGAATCTTGAAAAGTTATGCAGCCATTTTGCTTGGCTGTATTGTATTGCATCCATTTGATTTATTGATCTATCCATGAGGTTAGACATATAATATAGTATGCTCTCCATGTAATGAAGTTACAGTTCTTTTTTTTTTGTTTTTTGAGATTGTTGTATTCCAACATTTGTTTTGACTTACTTTGAGTTGTATAATAATGAAATTTGGTTACCTTTATTTCACATTGTTCATGTATATATGTTAAATGAGTACAGTTTTAAGATTAAGGGTCCTAGGAGTATCTTTTTGCTATGACGTGGTTCTATTGTTTATGTCCTTTTGTATGTACTTACTTCTTAGTATTAATATTATAGGAAAATCTACTCTTACCGACTGTCTTGTGTCTACTACGGGTATTATTGTCTAAGAAGTTGTCGGAGATGTCCGGATAACTGATACTTGTGCTGATGAAGCTGAGCATGGTATCACGATCAAATCAGTTGGAAATTTAGTTTAATATAAGATGACTTATGAGTCTCTAAAAGCATACAAGAAATGTAAATGAGTATCCCATTAACCTTATTAATTCTCACGAACACGTTGATTGCTCTTCTGAGGTCACAGCTGCTCTCCGTATTACTGATAGAGCTTTGGTTGTCGTAGAGTACATTAAAGGTGTTTGTTTACAAACATAGACAGTTCTCCGACAATCATTGGATGAGAGAATTGGGCCTATTTTGACTAACAAAAAGATGGATCGATGCTTTTTGGAGCAGCAGGTTGATGGTGAAAAGGCGCATTAGACCTTCCAACGTGTTATTGAGAATGCTAATGTCATCACGACTACTTATGAAGATCCCCTCCTATGGTGATGTCTAGGTCTACGCTGGGAAAGGGACTGTTGCTTTCTCTGCAAGTTTGCATGGTTGGGCCTTCACCTTGACCAACTTCGCCAAAATGTTGCTTCCAAGTTTGGTTTTGACGAAACCAAGATGATGTAGAGGCTCTAGGGTGAAAACTACTTTGACCCAGCTACCAAAAAGTGGATGACTAAGAACACGGGTTCTCCTACTTGCAAACGTGATTTCGTTTGGTATGTTATGAACCCATAAAGCATATCATCAACACTTGTATGAATGGTCAGAAGAACAAGTTATGGCCGTGTTACCATGAAATCTGATGAGAAGGATCTAATGGGTAAAGCCTTGATGAAGAGGGTTATGCAGACATGGCTTCTAGCTAGCAGTGCTATTCTATAAATGATGATTTATCATCTTTCCTTTTTCCTTAGACTGCACAGAAATACTGTGTGGAGAATCTCTTTGAAGGTCCTCTTGATGACCAATATGCAAATGCTATCAGAAACTGTGACCCTAATGGTCCTCTTATGCTCTATGTTTCCAAGATGATTCCCTCTCCCGATATGTAACTACCATTTCCGCTATTTTCATTTTCCCCCTTTTGTAATATTTTATTTGTAATTGAATAAAATACTCCATTTTGTTTCTTGATTATTTCAATTAAATCTTGTTCATGAAATTCTTCATTCTTCGTTATTGAGCTATTTTTGTTTATCCCGTTTTCTTCTATTTAATTGTGGGTATTGTTATTTGAACCCTATTAATTTGAATCTATCTCTTAGTGAACCCTAAAACCCAATTTCATTTGTTCTTAACCCAAACCTGCTATTATTGTATCCTAAACCGCTAATCCAACACCCTAATTGTACGCCATAAATACAGCTCTACTGCAAACCCTAAAAATTGCTCAATCGAAACCCTAGCCGCGTATGCTCTCTCCTCTATCCTCTCCCCAGCGCCACCACCCAAAAACTCCAAATCTCGATCACCTCTGATCCTCTTTCGCTATCCTCGACCACTTCGCACCGTCAGCACTGTAGCGCCGCTTGAGCACTGTCGTTGCGCCTCCGACCTTGCCATCGACGCTGCCCCTTGGCCGACCATCGCTGTTGCCATTGCCATGCTCTTCCTCTATGTTGCTTCTGTCTTTATTGGTGTGTTGCTGTTATTGCTCTTGGGATTCTATTGCACGTATATTGCATGTGTGATTGGTGGATTGTGTTAGTTCATGGGTCCGTTGCTTCAGGATCCTTATCCCGTTATTCTTGGTATTCGTTTTCGTCGTCTATAAGGCAAGTCACTGTCCTCTTGAATTGTTAATTGTATCAAATTCAAGTTTTGTTGAAATTCTTTCAAGTAGATCCCTTGTTTCTCGTATTATACATTGTTCATCTCTTCGTTGGGTCTAATGAGGGTTTACACATGCTAACCCCAATATTCTTGACATCCTGCCACTTTTGACTCCAAACATTGGATCTTTTATGCATTCATGTAGAATTGATAATAGGCTTAACCGTATAATCATGATACAAATAAATTATTGTAGAAATAATTGTGAGGTTGTATATTTGGTTGATTGATTGTTGTTGGTTGATGATAAATTGATGTATGAGTATGTTCTAATTTATTCATCTTTTTATTCCACCCATCATGTTGATTACATAATTTATTGACTAAAGAATTGATACCCATCATGTTTAATTAATTTATTTTCATGAAAAATACTCAAAACTTGTATATTGCTTGTTGACCTGTATATTGACTGCTGTTTTTGAACTAGTAATTAATCTTAAAATGAATTACTTTTTGAAGATGAATTGTAGCCTTATCTTTCTAGTTTCTAGAACACCTTGAATTGTTGAATTCCGAGTTTTGTAGCAAAGGTTATGCCCGTTTTACTACAGCTGTGTTTTTACTTTCAGATTTTCAGATTCTTGTATCTTACATGTTTAAACAGTAAAAAGACTTATCAAATGAAAAGATTTTACCCTAAAAATTTCCAGATTATTGCTTAACATGTTTAGGAGTCTAGAAAATATTTTTAATGAATTTAATATTGATTTTTTATCGAATATTGAATCATTGTCTATACCATTGCATCAATTATCGTGACATTGTTTCTTGATTATTGTCCCATGTTATTGATTCCTATTGATCCATTGATTCATTGTTATACAGTTATTCCATTGTTCCTTGTTTTCTCTACTTGCTGTCCATGACTTGCACTAAGGAAGTGTATACATGTAATGAAGGAGAATTGCCTGCTGGGATTGGAGAACAGACATTCTAAAGATTTAATGCTTTTTAATTGCTTATTGCTTTAATGAACTTATTGTATTGAGACTTGTTACTACTGTATTGGGATTTATTATTGCATTGAGCTTATGTCCTCGATTTTATTATTGTTTCCAGATGTTGGATTATTATTGTATTTGGATATTTTTATTGCTTCATTCCAAGTATTGTTGTTCATGAGAATATTATTATTGCCTGCGCATTTGTTCTGTATTGATCAGAGCCCGGGTTTGGATAATATATCAGTCAAAAGTGACTAACGACAGGAAGTTTGACTTTGATTGATATATTAATCAGATTTGGGTTTTATCTGTTTGACTCAACAGTATGTGCAATATAGTAATCACATGAATAATCGATAACCAACTCATGATCTGGACGCTAACCAATTGATTTTTATTGCAGACCATGGTTAGGAGAGGTGCTTCATCTTCCCATGCTGGGGATGATTAGTTCGATGAGCCCACTATTGCACAGATGATGCAAATGCAGCGTGAGCACAATGAACTGATGTTGCGGATGCAACGAGAACATAATGTATAGTTGAGAATGGCTTACGAAGTTGCTAATGGAGAACCCGTTGTGCCTATCCTCGTGTTGCCGCCACCGAGACCTAGTAATGTGGCTGATTTCATGAGGCTCCATCTGAACAAGTTCTCGGGCACTGAAGATCCACTTGAAGCCGAGCAATAGCTTATCAGGACTGCTCAGCTGTTGACTGCAGTGCGTATAACAGATATTGATCGTGTGAATGTTGTGAGCATCCAGCTTGTTGATTTTGCTCATATCTGGTGGTAAGCTGAAGCTGAGCGATTGGGCAGACCCATTCCCTGGGCTACCTTCACTGAGAGCTTTCTTGCGAAGTTCTTCCCTAATGCCACCAAGAATGAGATAGAATGACAGCTTGCTTCTTTAACTCAGGTTCGTCAGATAGTATTTATTCATGCTTTTCATTGTTATTTCATAAAGTACCGACGTTAAACTAAACAATGTCTTGAATCAGGGGAGTTGAACCGTGGACGAGTACGCTGCGGAATTCACCCGACTAAGTCGTTTTGCTACCTCCATGGTGGCGAATTAGAGGCCGTCGTTTCCTGTTGGGCTTAGATATTAAGATTCAGGATCGTCTTGCTACCTTGCGACTTCATTCTTATGGTGATATCCTGGATGCTGCAGGAATTTAGAAACAGACTAGTACGAGGAAGCGTGCTATTCAGCGTTCTGCCTCGTACCCTGTTGCTGCTAGGCCTTCAGGAGGGCCTATTAGGAGGCCAGTTCCACCCCCTCCTACTAGGGCACTGTCGTACCCACCTGCTGATCAGAGGACATAGTTAGTTTGTTCATACTGACGGAAGTCTAGACATTTGTGCCAAGATTGCAGGATAGCTAATCGCCTGTGCCATCTGTGTGGAGGCAATGATCATATGGTCTGTGATTGCCCTAAGTCCATGCCCCAGGCACAAGTTGGAGGTTTCGATCCTCAGGGGGCTCTTGTTCGTGGTCCAGGTTGACCACCACATCCTCCGCAGAGGCAAATCTTTGATCAGAGGAGAGCCGCTCCTAGGGGTAATCTTCCTGCAGGTTATGGTCATGCCTACAACTTGACTACGCAGGATGCTGAGACTGCTTTGGGCATTGTTGCAGGTATATCTCTATTTGTTTTTCATTTTTGTATTCATCTTGTATTTCATTTTGATTTCCTTGCTATCTTGTGATCCTATTCTGTTGCTTATTCATGTTAGCTTTCCATTCATGTCTGTTTCTTGCATCTGTTTTGCCTTTTGTGTTCTCACTTTGACTTCTTACTAGGCATTATCCTTGTCCATTCATTTCATGCTCAAGCTCTTTTTGACTCTGGTGCTACTCATTCATTTGTCTCCTTCCACTTCTTCGACCTGCATCTCTTGGCTAGCAACACTATGCTGGTAGCTTGGAATATTACTACAAGTGGAGGTGTTGTCGTGTGTTCTCATATTTGTAAGCAGAGTCCCTTGGTTATTGGTGGTGTTGATTTTGTTGCCGACTTGATCGTCATCAGCAATTCTGGATTTGATGTTATTCTGGGGATGGATTGGATTGGTGCCACTCATGCTGTGATTGACTGCCACAAGAAGAAGGTGGTGTTCCAAATGCCAGAATGTCAGGAATTTGAATTCTGTGCCGGTGAAACGCCGCTTTCTTGTTGAGAAGTTGGCAAGTCAGGAAGCTGGAGTTATGGATGAAGTGTGTGCTGATGATGTTGTCGCACCATTTCTTGTGCAGGATTTTCTGGATGTTTTTCTTGAGGAATCGCTGGGATTACTGCCGGATCTGGAAGTGGTGTTCAGTATTGATGTTCAGCCAAGAACAGCTCCAATCTCTAAGAGTCCGTACAGACTGGCTCCTGTTGAGTTAGCTGAGTTGAAGGAGCAGATTCAGGAGTTGTTGGATAGAGGTTTTATCAGGCCAAGTGTTTTGCCTTGGGGAGCTATAGTTCTGTTCGTCAATTAGAAGGATGGTAGTCGCAGGTTGTGCATTGACTACCATGAATCAATAATGTCACAGTGAAGAACAGGTATCTGTTGCCAAGGATTGATGACCTATTTGATCAACTGGGAGAAACTTCTGTATTTTCGAAGCTAGATCTTCGTTTTGGTTATCATCAGGTCAAGGTGAAAGCCAAGGATGTAAGGAAGACTCCTTTTTGCACGAGATATGGGCATTACGAATTCTTGGTGATGCCTTATGAAGTTACTAATGTTCCAGCTGTATTTATGAGCTTGATGAATCGGGTTTTCTCTCCCTTTTTGGACAAGTTTGTGGTGGTGTTCATTAATGATATTCTTGTCTATTCACAAAATTGGGATGAGCATGCTGAGCACTTGAAGGTTGTTTTGCAAACTTTGTGGGATCATCAGTTGTATGGGAAGCTTAGCAAGTGTGAGTTTTGGCTGGATCATGTGGCTTTCTTGGGTCATATTATTTCTGGTGATGGATTTTCTATCGATCCGTCCAAGATTTCTGCGGTTAAGGATTGGCCGACGCCGAAGTCTGTATCGGAAGTTCGGAGTTTTCTTGGTTTAGTGGGTTACTACAGGAAGTTCGTTCAGGATTTCTTGAAGATTGCAGGGCCGTTGACCAAGTTGACTAGGAAGGATCAAAAGTTTGTGTGGGATGAGTTCTATGAAGAAGCCTTCATTGAACTGAAAAATTGGGTGACATCAGCACCTGTGTTGACTATACCGGATGGACCAGGAGGTTTTGTAATTTACTGTGATGCTTCAGGTAGAGGTTTGGGTGCTGTTTTGATGCAACGGGGCAAGGTTGTTGCATATGCATCTAAACAACTGAAGCCGCATAAGAAGAATTATCCTACACATGATCTGGAGTTCGATGCTGTGATCTTTGCCTTGAAGCTTTGGAGGCAGTATTTACTTGAAGACCAAGTGGAGATCTTCACTGACCACAAAAGTCTCAAGTATGTGTTCACTCAGAAAAAGCTGAATATGAGACAAAGGCAATGGCTGGAATTGATGGTAGATTATGACATCGGTTTGCAGTACTACCCTGGCAAGATTAATTCAGTGCCTGATGCTTTGAACAGAAGACCTGTTGCTATGGTTCCTATCGAACAGAAGGAACTGGTGGAAGCTATGAAGAGATTAGAAATGGATGTGGTATTGCCTGGTTCTGAGCAGAGTTGTATGGTGCTTCAGTTGCAGTCATCTTTGGTAGATCAGATTAAGGAGGCACGGTCTGGTGATGTGCAGTTGCAGCAATTTCGAGGTGAGGTTGAAGCTGGTTCTAGAACTGATATGGTGATTCATGAGGATGAATCTCTCCGTTTTGGGACTCGCCTTTGTGTTCCGAAGGGAGAAGTCAGGCAGAGGTTACTTGAAGAAGCTCATTGCTCGTCATACTCTATTTATTCCGGTGGTACGAAGATGTATCGGGATTTGAAGTTGCATTTCTGGTGGCATGGTATGAAGAGAGATGTTGCAAGATTTGTTTCTCGGTGTCTGATGTGTCAGCAAGTGAAAGCAGAACATAAGAGGACTGCTGGACTTCTTCAACTGCTTCCTATTCCAGAGTGGAAGTGGGAGAACAGCACTATGGATTTCGCGACTGCTTTGCCTAGAAGTCCCAAGGGTCACAATGCCATCTGGGTGATTGTGGGTCGGCGGGAGAAGATTTTGAAGAATAAGGTTATCAAGTTGGTTCGTGTTGCTAGGAATCCTCATTCGCTTGGTGAGTCGACTTGGGAGCTTGAAAGTGTGATTCGGAAGAGAATTCCTATCTTTTTGAGCAGCTCTTGTTCTTTTCTTTTCCTCGGGGTTACCCTACTACCACTTGCTTAAATTTCGAGGACAAAATTTTATTGTAAGGTGGGTAGGATTGTAACTATTGTTTCCTCTATTTTCATTTTTTCCCTTTTGTAATATTTTATTTGTAATTGAATAAAATACTCTATTTAGTTTCTTGATTATTTCAATTAAATCTTGTTCATGAAATTCTTCGTTCTCCGTAATTGAGCAATTTTTGTTGATCTCGTTTTCTTCTATTTAATTGTGGGTATTGTTATTTGAACCGTATTAATTTGGATCTAACTCTTATTGAACCCTAAAACCCAATTTCATTTGTTCTTAACCCAAACCCGCTATCATTGGATCATAAATCGCTAATCCAACACTCTAATTGTACCATATAAATATAATTCTACTGCAAACCCTAAAAATTGCACAATCAAAACCCTAGCCACTTATTCTCTCACCTCTCTCCTCTCCCAAGAACCACCACCCAAAAACCCCAAATCCCGACCACCCCCTGATCCTCTTCCGCTCTCCTCGACCACTTCGCGCCGCCTGAGCGCTGCCGTTGTGCCTCCGACCTTGCCGTCAACGCCGCCTCCTTGGCCAGCCATTGCTGCTGCCATTGTCGTGCTCTTCCTCTCTGTTGTTGCTGTCTCTATTGGTGTGTTGCTGTTATTGCTCTTGGGATTCTATTGCATGTATATTGCACGTGCTATTGGTGGATTGTGTTAGTTCGTGGGTTCGTTGCTTCGGGATCCTTATCCCGTTATTCTTGGTATTTGTTTTCATCGTCTATAAGGAAAATGACTGTCCTCTTTAATTGTTAATTGAATCAAATTCAAGTTTTGTTGAAATTCTTTCAAGTAGATTCCCTGTTTCTCGTATTATACCTTGTTCGTCTCTTCGTTGGGTCTATTGAGGGTTTACATGAGCTAACCCCAATATTGTTGACATCGTGCCACTTTTGACTCCAAAGATTGGGTCTTTCATGCATTCATGTAGAATTGATAATAGGGTTAACCATATAATCATGAAAAAAATAAATTATTGTAGAAATAATTGTTAGGTTGTATGTTTGGTTGATTGATTGTTGTTGGTTGATGATAAATTGATGTATGAGTGTGTTCTAATTTTATTCATCTTGTTATTGCACCCATCATATTGATTACACAATTTATTGACTAAAGAATCGATACCCATCATGTTTAATTAATTTATTTTCATGAAAAATACCCAAAACCTGTATGTTGCTTGCTGACTTGTATATTGGTTGCTGTTTTTGAACTAGTAATTGATTTTAAAATGAATTACTTTCTGAATATGAATTGTAGCCTTATCTTTCTAGTTTCCAGAACATCTTGAATTTTTGAATTCTGATTTTTGTATCAAAGGTTTTGCCCATTTTACTACAGTTGTGTTTTTACTTTTAAATTTTCAGATTCTTGCATCTTGCATGTTTAAATAGTAAAAAGGTTGATCAAATGATATGATTTTACTCTGAAAATTTCCAGATTGTTGCTTAACACGTTTAGGAGTCTAGAAAATATTTTTAATGAATTTAATATTGATTTTTTGTTGATTCTAAAAATATAACAACATGATGTCGAAATTTTGCTTGAACATGAAATTTGTAAAGAACAATGTGACTAACCTAGCTACTGTTGTTGGAATTTGAACTTTAAATATGCGTTAAAACCGTGTGGAAGTATAGTTTCTAGAACTTCTGACGAATTCAGCTTTCGAGTTCAAACTCAGCGGGAAACTGTATTTTTGTACAGACTACTCTTGTTATCCAAAATTTTATATTTTAGTTTTTAATAGCTTAACTATTCCTATATCGTACTATTGCATGAATTAATGTGTGTATGTTGCATTGCATGATCCCAATGTCTTATTGTCATCGTTCCAATTGTCCTACTGCATGTTATCGTCTGATTGTTCACTTATTGTTACTATTGTTATCCCTGTGTCTCAAATTGCATATTATATTGTTGCTTTAATAAAATAATTAATAAGCCGTGGTTTAAGAGAATGACTTGAGTAGTGAATAATATAGTGACTATGTCGGCCAGTGTTTATCGGTTGATTGTGGAGCGTTGAATATGGCACCCCTATCTTTCGTGTATTGCATCAATGAATCATATCAATGAATCGTATCAATGTATCGTATTAATGAATCAGTTTATCAACGTAATGTATCGTGCAACAATATTGTATCATATCAGTGATTATCGTACCGACACGTGATCTATAGAATTCACCACTCGGTCTAAATAAAATTGTAATACCCCAGTTTGGCAGCGAACAGTCGACTGGTCGATCGTACAGTCGACTGGTACTGCATATTTGAGACGGATTTGAGAAGGATTTGAGAAATTTAGTCCCGCATGGGAAGTTTGATATGATAATTTGAGTATAAATATAATTAGCCAATGATCAAGAGTCACCTAATTGGTTAACCACCTTTTGAGAGGCAGCCTGTGGTGGGTAGTTGTACTACAAAGTATCTAATTTGTGTTATAAAAATATTAAAATCGTCTGAGTATTGGGGCAGGGCATTACAAATGGTATCAGAGCCGACTTTCGACACCGGGTGTAGTAGAGGTCAGTATGATCTGCGGTGCTGAGAGTCATTGATCTTCGGGGTCGGGTATACTCTGTGGTGTTGAGAGTCATAGGTAGTGATTGATAGCCGGGTATCCGGTCTGTGGTGTTGAGAGTGATTGATCTCCGGGATCGACTATACTACATCGGCTAGAAAGGGCGGTCCTATACTAGATGTGTGCCCTGTACTCAGCGAGGACGTTGATTTCTAAGGGGGGGTGTATGTAATACCCCAGTTTGGCAGCGAACAGTCGACTGGTCGATCGTACAGTCGACTGGTACTGCATATTTGAGACGGATTTGGTTGAGACGGATTTAAGAAGGATTTGAGAAATTTAGTCCCACATGGGAAGTTTGATATGATAATTTGAGTATAAATATAATTAGCCAATGATCAAGAGTCACCTAATTGGTTAACCACCTTTTGAGAGGCAGCATGTGGTGGGCAGTTGTACTACATAGTATCTCATTTGTGTTATAAAAATATTAAAATCGTCTGAGTATTGGGGCGGGGCGTTACAAAAATTAATTGTATGGATCGAACCTATAGTATGGGATGTAGTCGTACATGTATTAGTTAGGATTAAAATGATTAATAGACATAAGAATTGACACAACATCGACATTGCATATTGTACATCATTGTTCTAATTGATACTAAATATTGTTTAAGTGTTATTGATACCATTGAATATTGTTATCGAATATTGAATCATTGTCTATACCAATGCATCGATTATCGTGACATTGTTTCTTGATTATTGTCCCATGTTATTGATTTCTATTGATCCATTAATTCATTGTTATACCGTTATTCCATTGTTCCTTGCTTTCTCTACTTACTGTCCATGACTTGCTCTAAGGAAAATTTTTCTTTACTTTTTAGATGAAGTGTACACATGTAATGAAGAAGAATTGCCTGCTGGGATTGGAGAACAGACATTCTAAGGACTTAATGCTTATTAATTGCTTATTGCTTTAATGAACTTATTGTATTGATACTTGTTACTACTGTATTGGGATTCATTATTGTATTAGGCTTATGTCCCGGATTTTATTATTGTTTCTAAATGTTGGATTATTATTGTATTTGGATATTTTTATTGCTTCATTCCAAGTTATTGTTCATGAGATTATTATTATTACCTGCACATTTGTTTTGTATTGATTATATTGTTGAGTTAATCGGATAAACAGCTTATGGGTGACGTTAGTCATTCGCTGAGCCAATGTCATGTACTCGTATTCTGTATTTCTGGAAAGCGGGGGCGTGACATGATAAAAGTTTGATTCTTTGTATTTGGTCGAGTGTTTTCTGGAAAAGTGTCTACTCGAATGAAGGTTCGAATCATGGGACCCAACTATGTCCCATGTGAGAAAAATATTTGAATTTTTTAAAGTTAGTTTTTTGTTATTTTATTACTGAAACAAGAAACTTATCTTGAATATGGAAAAGTTATTCTGCCAATCAGAAAAAGGACTTTGTACACCAAGAGTATCCAGAGAACTGTCATATAGATGGGTAAGAAGCAAGAATCTATGGAGGATGTTACTTGTGGAAACACTATGGCTATGGTTGGTTTGGATCAATTCATCACCAATAATGCAACCCTAACAAACGAGAAAGAACATGATGCCCATCCCATCTGAGCATTAAATTTCTCTATTTCTTCTGTTGTTCGTGTTGCTGTCCAGTGCAAGGTTGCCTCTGACTTCCCCAAGCTTGATGAAGGCTTGAAACGGTTGGGAATTAGACCCAATGGAGGTATGTACGATTGAAGAATCTGGTGAGCACATCATTACTGGTGCTGTGATACGTTTCAATTCCAATCCAAGCTTCACAAAAGAACTTTCAGATCAAACAGAGGCCATTAACAACTCTCAAATGTCCAAAAAATCAACTACAAGTTTTAGGGCTGATGAGAATGGAGATTAGGGAAGAACGGGAGAGAGAAGATCTTAGGAAAAGGACAAAAAAGTTTGTTACAAATGCGCTACTCAATTCACATGTTTCTTTCTTTATTTATACACCCCCCCTGCTATCGCTACAGCTGTGCAACAGATTGGCGCTTTATTACTCTTCAAACTCTGCCCGTGCATGACCCATGTTTTCCTTCACACTGCATAATCCTCCAAATACATGGGCTTGACTCTGTTTCTCTTCTCCTTTGCTTCGAACGCTGCTGCAGCTGGATGCGTCTCATTCCTCACTGTTGCCTGTGCTTGTGTAACCGCATCAATACCATCCCCTAAATGAGGAACATTGCCCTCAAGGTGCAATTGTGGAAAGGCTCGAGTGATTACTGACATGTTTTCCTAGCTATCCTCATCTGCGCTTCCCTTCCATTGAATTAGCAGATGCTCTTCATGTCGACTTCCTTTTTGAATGGTTCGCCTGCCTATAACTACCATTGGTTGATAATACACCCCTTCTTCTGCATTAAGTTCAGGTACATCAATAAGATTATGTGCTGGATCTTCTCCAAAATGCTTCTTTAGCAGCACCACATGAAATATGGGATGAATTCGCGCACCTGCAGGCAATTGGAGTTAATATGTAACTTTACGAATTCTTTTAACAATCTGAAACAGACCATAATACCTCTTTGACAACTTCTGGCAATTCCTTTGTTCCACTGATTGCTGCCTATAGGCCTACAGCTTCACAAGGACCCAATCTCCTTCACTAAACTCCTTTTCACTCGATGAGCATATGATTTATTCTTCATTCTTATCTGTGCTTGAAGCAAATTGTGCTTTAGCTTGTGAAATAGCTTTTGTCGGGAGTTTAATTCCAAGTCAACCTCAGAATTAGCTGCATTCCCTGTAATATAGTTAGGAATTTTCCATGGTTTTCTTCCATATATAATCTCATATGGACTCATGCCTGCAGAAGAGTGCCACGAAGTATTATACCAATACTCCGCCAGTGGTAAAAATTTCACTCATTCATTTAGTTCGTAACTAACAAATGACCTCGGAAATTGTTCCACACCTGTTCACCACGTCAGACTGGCCATCCACTTTTAGCTGATAGGATGTACTCATTCTCAAGCTTGTTCCTTGTAGTTTGAACAATTCTCTCCAAAAGTTACTCAAGAATGTTGGGTCTCTATCCGAAATTATGGACTTTGGCACACCATGAAGCTTAAAGATATTTGCTGCAAAAACCTCTGACACTTTGACTGCATTAAAGTTATTAGGCAGAGCAATAAAATGACCTCCCTTCGACAGTCTATCTACCACTACCAGGATTTCAGTCTTCCCTTACGATATTGGCAAGCCCGTAATAAAGTCCATTGTTAGATCCTCCCAAATCTGATCAAGTATAGGCAAAGGTTGAATGTAACCCCTGTTTCCATTTTTGTATCTTCTTCTATATATTTGATCATTGTACTCTTCTTTGTTCAATTCCAAACCCTATATTTGATTTTTTTTCTCTCTTAATGAAATCCATTTGTTGCTTCGACTCAAATTTTGTTCCCAGACTGATTAAATTAAGTTTTCCTGCCAACCCTAAATTGTTGTTTTTCTGGTTTTTTACTAATTCTAATCCTCTAATTCATGGCCTAATCTATTTATTTAATTCTCTAGGTTGGGGTTATATATAGGGTTGTGGGTTTGGGCAAACTGATTAAATTAAGTTTTCCTGCCAACCCTAAATTGTTGTTTTTCTGGTTATTTACTAATTCTAATCCTCTAATTCATGGCCTAATCTATTTATTTAATTCTCTTTCTCCTTATTGGATCCAAACCATCTATCCTATTACCCAATAACCCCAAACCCGCAACCCTATATATAACCGCAACCTAGAGAAACCCTAACCCTAAAACCTACTGTTGTACCCCCACCTAGCTGCCCTCTCTCCCTCATCTATTTCCCGATGTCTCTCTCTCTCTCTCAAACCATCTCCTACCTTCAGTCACCGTCCCCAATCGCCACAGCCTCATCGAACCCATTGCCACAGCATCCATTTTGCCCTCCATCTCCTCATCATCCGATCCTTCATCCTTCATCCTCCTCCTGACTGCCACCCGTTGAACCCATCAAACCTTCATCCCGCTCCTGAGCCACCCTCGCCATTGCCATGTAGCTGGAACCCACCATCGCCTACATTCCTCCGCACCACTCACCGCCTACCCTTCTCCTTCCTCGCAGCCCTTGTTGACCCAAGCAATCGACCACCTCCTACTTCTTCCCCTATTTCTCCCAGCCGAAACAAAGTTTCTTTCCTCCGAGCCATCCCCTGTCTCCAATCGCACCACCGTTTGTCGAAGTGCACCGTCGTCGCCCATAGTCGACCTCCTAGCCTCCGCCAACCTATCCCTGAGCGCCGCCGCTGCATTATGGTCTCGAGCCGTTGTTGCTGCTGCCTCTATTGTGTGTGCATCGCACGTGGAATTGCTCGCACGTAATGTGCATGTGTTTCTGCTCGTCGTAGTATGTCCCACAATCCAATCAAGGCAAGTATCTTCCTGTAAAACTCGTTGTTCTAGTATAAGCTTTCCATGAAAAATACCGCATGTAGATTCTTGTTGTGACTCACCTCTTGTTTATTGTTGTTACATCTTGGTCCTATTCATTGTTGTCTCTATCAGTTTCCACAATCGTAAGGGTCACAACCATCTGTTAATACAATCATTTCACAACAACTAGTTAGATCTAATTATTTATCTCATTATTTGGCTACAAAAATTTATGAATCACCATGACTTATAGATGTTTGGTTGTATGATGCATGTGTTGATTTGTTTTCCTTTTTGCTATGAGTTGAGAATAGACATGGGTGCTGTTTGAATGCCTATTAGCCCCTGATTTGTATCACACATTAATTCAGATCCATGGTAGTCAATAATCGCGTCACATTTCATGCAAAAGAAATCACTTATGTTGTTGTCCTAATCTTGCTTGATAATTTCGACCCTAGTAACGACAAAATTTGAATTAGTTTCTGAATATGAATCGTAGCCCCATGTGTCTAGTTTTCGGAACATATGAGGGAAACCAAATTCCAAGTTATGAGTTGTGAGATATTGCTGTTTTAGTACTACTGTGTCTAGATTTCCAGTTTCATAATTTCATTGTGTCACCCTGTTTTGCAATTTAATTTGAATATGCTATCAGTAATATAATAATATGAAATTTACCTTGCTGAGATTAGACATGCTAGAGAATCACCCATAACGTTCCTGGATTTATTTGATGAGCTTTCAGACCAGATTCATGCATGTAAACACAATTTTAAGAATTCTGGCTAAACACAAAATCTGTGTAGAATGTTGATTTGAGCATAGTTTCTATAACTTTTATATACCATGTGTATATGCACTGGAACCTGTAGAGACTATAGTTTCTAGAACTTCTGACGGATCTAGATTTGCATTTCTGTAACAACGGAAATTTCAATTTTGGTGTAGCAACGTCTTGCTGTCCAGAATTGAAATTCTTGTTGTTTTTAATAATTATAAGTTGATTTGAGACTCGAATATGTTTTCTACCTAAACTGAACTTGTTTCCTATTTACCATCATGTTTACTTGCCATGTTTGTACACATTCATCCCTTTTTTGAAAATAATAATAAGTAACAAGCCGGGGTTTAAGGGAAAGACCATAGTAGTAGACAATATAGGTAAGTGTACTCGGAAGGGGGCCCGTATTTCCCACTTGTTACTTGGTTCATGAACTAGTTATATTATTATTTGATTCATGAACTAGTTACTATTGATCGATGAACTAGTTATATTATTAATTGATTCATGAACTTGTTATATTATTATCTGATTCATGAACTAGTTATACTATTATTTGATTCATTAGCCTGTCATATTATCACTCGACTCGTGAACTAGTTATATGATTATCCGATTCATGAACCTGCTTGCTTGATACATGATGCCTGAGTGCAAAACCTTATAGAATCCACCACTAGGCCTAAACGTAACTTATTTGTATGCAACAACCATGTGGTATATATATAGGACGCATGAGTGGTGCATTAGTTAGGATTAAACAATAGACTTAAGAATAACATGTTTACCTGTACACACCTATTACCTGTCTCGCATGTTAATTGATACCTGCTACATATTACATGTTCACTTGTTTACTTGATACCTGTTACAAATTACATATTCACTTGTTACATGATCCTGTTACTTGACTCAGTTTACTTGCTTGCTAGTTTCGTTGGACTCTATCACTAGTTGAATTAATGCCATGATATGTTGTATGTTCTTGATTCCAGTTCTCTGTTCTATACTTCTTGTATTTGTTCCTGTACCCTTTTGCTTGTACTACTTGCGGCCCGTAGCTTGCACTAACGGGCATCTTGTCTCTTGTTTCTCTATTTCTTCCTCATGATAAATACACAGGTTCTAGAGATCAGCTCCCGGACGGAGTGAGTGACCAAGTATTTTGGGCTTGGGCTGGATCATTTTATGTTTTAGTTTATTTCATGTTTTGAGTTCATTCATTCCTTGTTGCTACTTAAACTTGTATTGGACATGTTGTCCCAAAGTTTTAATTTTGTTCCAGATCTTATGTTTATTTGAGGATTAGGTATTGTTTTCAAATAATTCTGTTGATTATGAGTTTTGTTCCGTGCATGCGTGGTTGCATATTTCTTTTACATTTCCTATTATGCTGTTTAGTCGATCCTTACAGCTTATGAATGGTGAAATCATTCTTTGGGCTTTGTCACGTACTCGTATTCTGTATTCTTTTGGGAAGCGGGGCGTGACAGATTTTTAGTGGTATCAGAGCTAGGTTAGGCTAATGTATTAGTTGACTAATATGTTAGTCAGACTTTACTTAGCCAGGATTAACTCAACAATAACAGGCCATGCAGTTACATGAACAACTGATAATCAACTTGATCTGGATACTAATTGTTTTGAGTTTTGTGTAGACCATGGTCTGCAGAAATGCTTCTTCTTCCCGCTCCCAGGATGAAAAGCCTGAGTTGGCGGCTGTTACACAGGTGCTACGACAGATAGTCCAAATGCAGCAAGAGCACAGTGAACTTGTTGTGCCGACTCCCGATGTGCTCACTCAGTTCGTTTTCCCCCCGTCCTGGTCCCGTTGCAGACTTTATGAGGTTGCATGCTGACAAGTTCGTAGGCACCGAGACGCCACTGGAGGCTGAGCAGTGGCTAATCCGGATAGAGCAGCTACTGCAGGAAGCTAGGGTTGCTGATGTGGACCGAGTGGATGTTGTGAGCATCCAGTTGGTGGACCTTGCCCACATCTGGTGGAGGGCCGAGTCTGAGAGGCTTGAGCGACCTATCGCTTGGGCCACTTTCACCTGGAGCTTTTTGGAGAATGTCATGCCCCGCTTCCCAAAAAGAGAATACAGAATATGGATACGTGACTAAGCTCAGCGAATGATTTTCATCATCCATAAGCTATCAGGATCTTTACAACATCTCATAGAAATAATCAGAGTCGGAAGCAAGAGAAATCAACCAAGCATGCATATATGAACCAAAATACCAATAGGGTTACTTGAAAAAAAAATATTAATCTAAAATAAACCAGATCTGAATAAGTCAAATATCCTGGGTCACATTGCCCAAATACAAATAAATCCAAGTAATCAAGTACAATTGTTCAAGATAAGCAACAAATAATAATAATCGCAAACTCCAGCAGCTAGTATGTTAGATCATCTACACCATCTGGCAGCTGATCACCCTGATCTGCAATTTAATAAATTGCAGGAAGAAGAAAAAAAAAACAAACTCCCGTCAATGCAAGTTACGGGCCGCTTGTAGTACATGATACAAGTACATGGGAAAAGATAAATAATAACATGGAATAGGCATGATGACAAAATATAACAACTATCATTGCAAGATGAACAAGTGTAAGTGGCATGTAACAAGTGTCAAGTAAACAAGTATCATGTAAACAAGTAACAAGTAACAAGTGTCAAATATCATGTATCATGTATCAAATATCAAGTATCAAGTAATCACGTATCATGTTCAAGTGTCATGGTCAAGTCTTGTAGTTATCACTATCTAGGTAGCACTTCATGCATCCATCCTTTTACAACATGGTTGCTACATTCAAACAGTTTCGCTTTAGATTTCATAGTGGATCATAGAGGGCAGTGTACTCAGGGACAAGCTCTCAAGTAATCAAGCTCCAAAGACCAAATATCAAGCTCCAAGTACCAAATATCAAGCTCCAAGTAACCAAATATCAAGCTCTGTGTCAAGAGTGCAAGTATCAAGTAATCACATGTCAAGCTCCAAATAACCAAATAACAAGCTCCAAATAACCAAGTAGGATTTATGAACCCTCTTCCAAGTACATGTTTCTGTATTTTCCACTATTAGATCTTTCCCTTTAACCCCAGAAGGTTTCTTATTATTATTATCAAACAGGCATATACGTACACAAAAAACATGGCAAGAATAATATGTTATGAACAAGTAACAGGTTCAGGTTGCAAGATAAGCATATACAGGTGAAAGACAACACATAAAGGATTAGAACAACACGAATTCTAGTTCAGGACAGCAAGACAGTACTGCACTAAATCTGGGATTCCCGTTGCTACAAACACACAAACACGGATCCGTCAAAAAATCTGGAAAATAGATCCAGCGAATATATATAAGAAATATAGTATTTCTTAAAAATAAGTTCAAAACAGATTTGTATCCAGAAAACATGTTCAGCTAGAAATCAGAAGTTTGTATTCAAGAATAGGAAAACAGTATAAAAACTCATTAATTAAATCCATGAAAAATCTGGGGTATTTCCCTATATGTGTAGCATCAGAATATAAAATTTCATAATCTTTCAATATAAATAGTTTAGTCAACAAAAATCAGAAAACATCAAAATGGAGTAGTTTTGTAAATCTGAAATCACAAACACTACAGTACGAAAACAGCAATATCTCACAAACCATAAATCCAAATCCAAATTCGTCAAAAGGGTGATAAAATAGACATAGTAGGCTAACTTTCATATTCAAAAATATTTTACAAAAAGCAAGTAGAATTAGGTCGAAAATCAGGTTCTTTACTGAACAGTATGAAAATTCTACATGTATAGTAATTGTTTGGAAACAGAGAACGGTTTGTAAAACTCATCAAATAAATCCACAAAAATTCAGGGTTAATCCCAATCAAGTATAGTTGTACTGTGCAAAATTTTAGTTCAAAATAATACTTTTAACATCATGATAAAAATAGATTACTCTTCAGAATTCATAGAAAACAAAATCTGGAAATCTCTCTACACCTCTGTAGTAAAATAGACATAACTCACAACTCGTAAAATGAAACTAAGATTCGTCAGAAGGGTTGGAAAATAGACAGAATTCTCTACAGTTCATGTTCACAAATATTTTTCATATACTGACCTTAATAGGGTCTAAAATACTGATCAAAAGTAAGGTAACAGAAAAAATACAGAATTATTCTTCGAGCATAAAATTGTCTAGTTCATGTAAAACTCATCCAAATCAGCCCAAACATGAAATATAGTATACTAGATGTCCAAACAATATGGTATAGGGTATTTTGCAAGTTCACGACAAGTATAATACGAATAACACATCCAGCACACGATATTACAAAATAGCATGTATATATACACCCAAAAAGTGGTCATCCCTAGTTGTTTCATGTCATGTATGTCGTGAGGCAATTATGGTCGAATCAACACAATAGAGACAATATATAACAGAGGATTCACACACGAATTGTGTCTAGAACCCAACTACACCACAGATGGTATTTAGTACTTGTATTACACAAAGAAAAGAATATAAGTTACTTGCCTGAGAGACGATGATGAAAACGGTACAAGACCAAGAATAACGGGAACGGATTCCCGAGCAACGAACTCAATAACGATCACGAACGAACACATGAATCACGAATAACGACCCACGAGCACAACCATGAACAACGAACCCAAGGAACGCAACCACGAGCACGTGAACACCACGGACAACGGACCATGACCACAAGCACACGATCACAACCCGAACACAACACGAATCACACCTGCACACCAAGAGAGGCAATGGGGGTGTCGGGTTGCGGGCTTTCGGAGACGAGCGGGAGGACGGGGGCAGCATCGCCCTGGCTGTCAGTGCACTGGCTGCACGACAAGAGGCTGAGGAGGGGAGGGTAGCTGCTGCTTCGGGAGGAGGCAGCGCAGGAGAGGTGATGGGAAGGAAGGAAAGAGAGAGGGAGACAGGATGGGTTGAAGATGGGTAGGAGATGAAGAGGCTTGCGGCTGTAGGGTTAGAGGTGATAGGAGTTAAACAGATTGGTATATATATAGGTAAATTATTAGCGTTAGGGTATAACGGGTTTGGGTTATGATAACGGGTAGGGAGAAAGTTAATAAATGGGTATTGGGTAGTTGGGGAGTTATATTGGGTAACGGGTAGGGTTGTAAAACAGGGTATGGGGTATTAAATGGGTATTTGGGTTAAAAATCCATTAGGGTTTGGGTTAAAGGGTTAAACGGTATGGGTTTTAAATAAGGTATGACCAATAGAAAATAATTATAAAAATATTAGAATAAAAATATGATCTAAAATAAAATGTAATTTGCATTACACTATACAATTTATTTGAAATAGATACAAATACAATTAGCACATAGAAATAGATTTTTAATAACCAGTCAAAATTAATAATAATAATAATAATAATAAAATAATAACAATAATCATAATAATATTAATAATAAATAAAAATAACAGTATAATAATAATACTGAACAATAATAATAACAAAAACATTAATTGGGTTTGTATAATATAAAAATCGTTTGAAAATAACAATAAATACAATTAATGAAGATAGATGGAATTTTAATAGGAGATACAAAATATTTTTGAAATAAATTGAATTTAAGAAAACGAAAAATTTTATAACGAACCCAAACCCAGATATTACACAGAGAAAGAAAATACACCCAAAATACAGAAAACGAAAAACAGGGGTTACAGAAAAGTTCTTTCCTAACATCACCAGTGTGGAAATGGAGCAGAAATTTGTCGCCTTGAAGCAGGGCACTAAATCTATAGATGAGTATGCTCCGGAATTCACTAGACTCAGTTGTTTCGCTACCACCTTGGTGGCGAATGAGGAGGACCGAGCACGGAGGTTTCTTTTGGGGCTTGATCATGGGATCCAGATGCATTTGGCTGCCCACCGCCTCCGTACATATGCTGATGCCTTGGAGGAGGCTCGAGTAATGGAGCAGACACGAGATCGGGGGGCTCCTCCTCAGCGGGTTGCTCAGTACCCTGCATTTGCTGCTAGGCCTACTGGAGGGCCAATTTAGAGGCCAACCCCAACCCCTCCTGTCAGGGCAGCTCCCTACCCACCTGCTACTCCACGAAGAGAAGGGTTCTGTGACTTCTATCAGATACCGAGGCCAATCGCAGATGTTTCGGGTGTGGTGTAGGTGACCACTCAATTTTGGATTGCCCTAAGGGAAGGTATGGGACGCCCGCTGACGCGCCAGTTCGTACTCATGTCAGGCCGTCGCTTCCCCCTCAGCATCAGATTGTCGATCAGAGGTCCGTTGCTCCGAGGAGAGGTCAGGCATATAACCTGACAGCAGAAAAGGCTGAGACTGTAGAGGAGGCCATTATAGGTATTTTGTGCATTATTGTTCTATTATTTTTCTTGCTTTATTTATTTCTCTCCTGCATTATTCATTCACGTAGTCTTCCTCACATCATTATTCTTTACTTTTTGTTCCTCATTCATTATTCATCTTCCCCTTGTTTTTGACTCTATCTTAGGTATCATCATAGTTCATTCTTTTCCCGCCCATGTCTTATTTGATTCTGGGGTGACCCATTCTTTCGTCTCTTTCCGCTTTGTGGATCAGCATCAGTTGGAGTGCAGCATTATGTCGGCAGCTTGGAATATCACTATAGGTGGTAGTGTTTTCATTTGTTCTAGGGAGCGCAAGCAGAGGCCTATGGTAATTGGTGGTACAGACTTCAAGGCAGATCTGATTGTGATTGGGAATTATGGGTTTGATGTTATTCTCGAGATGGATTGGTTGGGTGAGTCTCATGCTATCATCAATTGCCGAGCGAAAAAGGTTGTGTTCAGAATTTCAGGCCGTTTAGAGTTTGAGTTTCATGCTGGGGAGATACCCCTTGGGCATGTCAAGAAGGTGGTTGATGAGGAAGGTTGTGCAACGGAGTTGCACGTAGGCTGTGAGGCTGTGCCTCTAGTGGTGCGGGAATTCCTAGATGTGTTCCCAGAGAAATTTTCCGAGTTTCCTCCAGACCGAGAAGTGAAATTTGGCATTGAAGTCCAGCCGGGTACGGTGCCGATATCGAAGAGTCCCTATAGGATGGCACCTGTTGAGTTAGTAAAACTGAAGGTGCAGATTCAGAGTTGTTAGATTTGGGTTTCATAAGGCCCAGTGTTTCACCATGAGGAGCTCCGGTCTTGTTCATCACTAAGAAGGACGAAAGCCGCAGACTATGCATTTTACCGAGAGTTGAACATGTTACAGTAAAGAATCAGTATCCACCACACAGGATTGATGACCTATTTGATCAGTTGGGCAGTGTTGTAGTCTTTTCGAAGGTGGACCTCGTTGGAGGTATCATCCGATTAAGGTGAAAACGGCAGATGTGCAGAAGACCGCTTTCAGGACAAGGTACGGGCATTACGAGTTCTTGGTGATGCCCTTTGGAGTCACGAATGCACCAGCAGTATTCATGAGCTCGATGAACATGGTATTTTCCCCATTCTTGGATAATTTTTTGGTGGTCTTTATTGATTTTATCTCGGTGTATTCTCGGAACCGGGAGGAGCATGCTGAGCATCTGAGATTGGTCTTACAGACTCTGAGGGAGAATCAGCTCTATGGAAAACTCAGCAAGTGCGAGTTCTGGCTTGACCGAGTTACATTTTTGGGGCATATTATATCAGGCGAGGGAATTTTTGTTGACCGTCCAAGATTGCCGCAGTGAAGGATCGGCCGGTGCGAAAGTCAGTTTCAGAGGTGAGGAGTTTTCTCGGGCTAGTAGTGTAACACCACGCAAAATTGGAAATAACAATTTTGCCCCTCGTGTGTTACGCACGTGTATTTTGTACCATTACTGGTGATATCCATAATGCATTTCAGTATAAATATCATACTTATTTTTTATTTCAACCATTTATGCATTTTCCGTCTTTTCAAAATTTATTTTATCCTATTTGAGTCAACTCAAATATAAAATTCCACTCTCTGTATTTTTATGTGCTTTATACGTGTTATCGGTGCACGTATCGATTACGTATTTTTCTACCGCTACGTGTAATATTTTCTATGTGTTTCAATTATTTATTTAATGACGCGTTTGAATTCTTTTTATAAATAGAAAATTACTTTTCTCTTATTTTAATTAAAATATTTTTATACGTGTGGTGCACGTATTTTTCTGTCTACGTACTGATTACACTACGGTATATGTATAATGAAATATATTTTGTATGTTACATTTCGATTAATTATAAACATTTCCCGTTGATCAAAATCTATTTTCGTACTTGAATATTAATTTTACGTGCGACGCACGTGTTTGCAATACACGTGTTAGTTGCGTTCTCCTTCAAAATAAAATTTTGAAGTGTGTGTGTTTATTTTATTCATGCATGAAAACTCTAACTTTTAATTAAATTAAACTAATTTTATTTAAATGCACATTATATATATTAACATATGTTTTAATTTAAAATAAAAATACGGTGGAGTGCACAAGCACGTGCACACGTGCATTGTGCACACAAGAGTTGGCGTGAACGTTGAGTGGGCTCTGACGTGGTCTTGGAGTTTGGGAGTAGTAGAGAAAGAGTAGGGAGTAGTGGGGTTATAACTAATTAAGCACATATAAAACAAGCCTAAAGCATTAATCATTCTCCTAATCAAAATAAAAAAAAAAGAGAAAAAAAACTAAATAGTGAGAAGAGAAGAGTCAGAGCTCGGGCTTTTGCTGTTGGAATTTCGGTGGGGTTTTGGAGTACATTTTGGGTATTTTCCTTGGAGTTTTGTGAGGGGAATTGCTAGTTAGACTATAAGGTGGGTGTTTCCAAATATTTCTAATTTGTTTGAATTATGGCATGTTTAGATAATTTGTAATGCAATTGTAGATGAAGTTTTGTTAGTTTATGCTAAAATTTTAGATATGATGCATGTGATAGAGAATTTTCAATTTTTAGATAAATATTGAATGAAATGCATGATGTAGTCTAAATTTCATATTGTGTGTGAAATTAGAGAAAAATTCAACTTGCGTATTATGGAATGGTTGTCATGAACACTTGAAATTTTCATTGAATAAATAAAAATTTCATGAAGGAAATAAGTTGATATTGAGTTGGAGAAAAATTTCCATATTTTGTTAAATTGACATTTTAGATGTGTGATGTGAGTAATATTTTAATGCGATGTTGAGATGTTTTACCTTGATAAATATTTTATATTTTGTAGAATAGCTAGACACTTGACTAAATAGTAAATTTTCGTGATTAAATTCGCTGATTTGTGTAGAGTGAGTAGATGAATAGATGTGAGAGACTATAAACATTGAATATATTTTTGAAACGGTGAATTAGACGCGAATTTAATACAAAAAGACTTTAATCCTATAGTAATCGAGATTTAAGCCTTAGCTCAGTGGGTGGGAATTGTGTCGCCTCTCTGCTGTCTCGGGTTCGAGTTGGGGTTTTACTCTGTTGTTGTCCAAATTATTTTTTAAAGGGGATTAAAGGAGAGGATTTGAACATTTATTAATTACCTATCGCCTTAATACAGTGGGCGCGAGTGGACTGATGGATGGGCATTTGGGGTCCCTCCACGCTGGCACCGGTTCGAGCCGCAGGGGGGTCTGACTTTGTTTTGAAAACCTTTTTATTCTATTTAATTTTTTCCTCTTGACTTTTGTAGAAGATCTTGAGGAAATATTGAGGAGGTTGTTAGAACAATATTTGGAGATTTTATTATACTATTCTAAAATAAATTTTGAATTTAAAAAAGGGTATGTTCTGTTTATGTGTTGAGTTGGGCATCAAGATTGAAAATGCAATTTATTGAAGATTATTAAAGTTTGATGTTTTTAATATAAAAAAAGAGGTAAAGTTGAGATTAAAAAGGAATGATTCTGGGTATAACTTTTAATGAAATTCGGAAATTGAAAATTGAGTTTTTGTTAGGAATATAGATAAATGTGAAAAGAGTTTCGAGATAATTTTTGGAAGTGATTAGTGTGTGTGACTAATTAAAAAGTCATTTATGAGGAAGTTTGAGTTGGAAATTATTAATGGATGAATTATGAAAGTGGAATACTTCAGGGTTGAAGGAAATTATTTGTTTTGAAAATTGAAATATTATTTTGAGGTTGAATATAACCCATTGTTGATCTCTAGAACGAGATAGTTGTTGGAATCTAGAGGTTAGGCGAGACCCTTAGAAACCGGCAGTTGTTATTAAATATGAATTTGAGAGCTAACCAGTGTCGGTTGAGCATCTCTTGAGAAGTAGCCAGTTGGGGCTGAATGTCTCCTGTATTGGTTTAAGTCCGGTAGCATAAGCTAGCTTCAGGTTGTGATGATTTTCTTCTAAAATAAACTAAAAACTTAAGGACAGGCTCTAAGGGGGGATGTGATGAAAGTAAGAGAAAAACACAAGTATGAGAGCCTCGAATTCACGGTATGAGAGTTTTCACAGGCTATCTACATGATGCATCATGTCATGACGTGAATCCATCTCCGGAATTATCAAGATCGTGGCGACGCTTGTGGGGTGCTTGGTGACTAGGTAGTGCCATCGTCCCATGACGGAGGCAAATTGTCCATAGACTGTCTACATGATTCATCATGTCATGATGTGGGATTCCCCTCCAGGCTATCTGGACATGGGCTCGTAACTCATAAAACATTTAAGAACTTACCGTAATTACTGTAGTAGTAATTCATGGCGAGGGATCTAGCCATTTAAAGTGGAGTACGTAGGTGCTTGCCCTTGTACCTATGTAGTATGGGATGCATAGACTCCGAACAAGTATGCATTAGTGTCATCATAGCGTAGGCACCTGCATTATGCATTAAGTCATTGCATACACCGACATGTTTATGTTAGTCACTCTTTTACAGTTTGTTTACATTCAAGTTTGTGATTGTTAAGTATTAAAGAATCGTTATACTTTCGGCATAGCGAGGATAGCCGTGTATAATATTTCGTTGGTTGTAAGCAACTGACGTGCCCACAGTTTCTATGCAGGATAAAGTGAATGAAAGGACTAAAGGAAGAATGCTGCTTAAAGAAATGTTTCAACTGTTATTTTAATTGTGTATTATGTTGTATTTTGCTTCCGCTATGTTGATGTAAACATTGTTGTATAAAAGTTTTAAATTCCTTGTAAAATTGTACGAAGTAAAGTGTAAAGATCCTGTGGAACTTCGAATTCAGGCTTAATTGGAATTTGGGGTGTTACAAGTAGGTTATTATCGGAAATTTGTCCAAGATTTCTTAATGATTGCTGGGCCATTGACTAAGTTAAATAGGAAGGATTAGAATTTTTTTGGGATGGGGCTTACAGTGAAGCTTTTGCAGAGCTGAAGAGAAGACTGACATCAGCACCAGTGTTGACTATTCCGAATGGTTCATGTGGTTTTGTGATACACTGCAATGCTTCTGACAGGGGTCTGGGTGTAGTGTTGATGTAGAAGGGCCGAGTTGTTACCTATGTATCTAGGCAATTGAGGTTGCATGAGAAGAATTATCTTACTCATGACTTGGAGCAGACAGTGGTGATCTTAGCCTTGATGCTTTGGAGGCATTACCTACTTGGAGACCGAGTGGAAATCTTCACTGACCACAAAAGTCTCAAGTATGTTTTTACCCAGAAGGAACTGAACATGAGGCCGAGGCATTGGTTGGAACTGATGGCGGACTATGATATCAATTTGCAGTACCACCCTAGTAAGATCAACTTGGTGCCGGATGCTTTGAGCAGAAGACCAGTCGCTATGGCCCTAACTAGGCAGAGGGAACTTGTTGAGCATAAGAGAAGTTTGGAATTGGAAGTGATGTTGCTGGGTACCGACCGGAGTTGTATGATGCTTCAGTTACAGTCGTCTTTAGTGGAGCAGATTAAGGAAGCACGGGCAGGTGATGAGCAGTTATAGAAGTTCGGAGCTGAAGTTGAGGTAGGTTCTAGGACCGACATGGTTGTTCATGAGGATGGATCACTTCGCCTTGGGGTTAGGTTGTGTGTCCCAAAGGGTGAAGTCCGACAGAAGTTACTTGAAGAAGCCCACCATTCATCATATTCTATTCATCCCGGTGGTACTAAGATGTATCGAGATTTGAAGCTACATTTCTGGTGGCATGGTATGAAAAGGGCCATGGCAAGGTTTGTTTCGCAGTGCTTGATCTGTCAGCAGGTGAAGGAAGAACATCAGAGGACTGCTGGGCTTCTTCAACCCCTTCTTATTCTGGAGTGGAAGTGGGAGAACCACCATGGACTTTGTTACTACATTGCCGAGGAGTCCCAATGGTCACAATGCCATTTAGGTGATTATGGATAGGCTAACGAAGAGTGCCCACTTCATTCCCTTTAGATTTGGTCAGTCTACTAGAGCCTTGCAGAGAAGTACATGTAGGAGATTGTGCACCTTGGAGTTCCGGTCAGCATTGTATCTGACAGGGATACGAGATTCAGGTCTTAGTTCTGGGAGAGCCTTCAAAGCAGTCTTGGAAACAAATTGAACTACAACATAGCTTTTCATCCTCAGACAGATTGGTAGTTAGAACGGACCATTCAGACTCTACAGGACATGTTGAGGTCTTGTGTTCTGCAGTTTGGAGGATCTTAGGAAGATCACCTACATCTGGTGGAGTTCTCATACAACTACAGCTATCAAGCAAGTCTTAAGGATGCACTGTATGAGGCACTTTATGGTTGGAAGTGTAGATCACCGGTGTGCTGGGATGACATTGGTGAGAGAAAGTTGTTGGGGCCAGAGTTGATCACAAGGACTGCCGATGTAGTAGCTCATATCAGGAAGCATCTGCAGGCTGCACAGGATAGGCAGAGGAAAAGAGTAGATGTTCATAGAGGACCCTTGGAGTTCGCAGTGGGAGATCATGTGTTCCTTAAGGTATCATTGTGGAAAGGTGTTATCTGGTTTAGAGGTGGAGGCAATCTAAGCCCCAGGTTCATTGGGCCGTTTGACATTCTGGAGCAAGTTAGCAAGGTGGCCTATAGACACACATTGTCGCAGGCTCTATCTGGGGTGCATAATATCTTTCATGTCTCCCAACTCAGGAGGTACATCAGAGACGAGAGCCATGTGATCAACTATTCAGAGTTATCCGTGCAGCCGGATCTGTCTTGTGAGATTCCACCAGTTGCCATCTTGGACAGGCGGGAGATATATTGAAGAACAAGGTTATCAAGTTGGTCCGGGTTTCTTGGAATCCTCACTCGCAGGGTGAGTCGACTTGGGAATTGGAGGAGGAGATCCAGAAAAAGTTCCCCCATTTGTTCGAGTAGTTCCTCTGTTTTCTTTTCTTTTCGAAGTTGTCCTATGTACTGCTTGTCTGAATTTCAAGGATGAAATTCTGCTTGTTAGGTGGGTAGGATTGTAACCCCTATTTCCATTTTTGTATCTTCTTCTGTATATTTGATCATTGTACTCTTCTCTATTCAATTCTGAACTCTGTATTTGACTTTTTCTCTCTTAATGAAATTCATTTGTTGCTTCGACTCAAATTTTGTTCCCAATCTGATTAAATCAAGTTTTCCTACCAACCATAAATTGTTATTTTTCTTGATTTTTTACTAAATCTAATCCTGTAATTCATGGCCTAATCTTTTTATTTAATTCTCTTCCTCCTTATTGGATCCAAACCATCTATCCTACTACCCAATAACCCCAAACCCGCAACCCTATATATAACCCTAACCTAGAGAAACCCTAACCCTAAAACCTATTGTTCTACCTCCACCTAGCCGCCTTCTCTCCCTCATCTCTTTCCCGATCTCTCTCTCTCTTTCAAACCATCTCCCACCTTCAGTCGCCGTCCCCGATCGCCATAGCCTCATCGAACCCATTTCCACAGCAGCCATTCTGCCCTCCATCTCCTCGTCATCCCGTCCTTCATCCTTCATCCTCCCCCCGACTGCCTCCCGTTGAACCCATCGAACCTTCATCCCGCTCCCGAGCCGCCCTCGCCAATGCCACACAACTCGAACCCACCATTGCCTACATTTCTCCCACCGCTCACTGCATACCCTTCTCCTTCCTCGTAGCCCTCGTTGACCCAAGCAGTCGACCACCTCCCACCTCTTCCCTCGTTTTTCCCAGTCGAAACAAAGTTTTTTTCCTCCGATCCGTCCCCAGTCGCCAATCACGCCGCCATCTGCCGAAGTGCACCGCCGTCGCCCCTAGTCGACCGCCTAGCCTCCGCCAGCCTTTCCCCGAGCGCTGACGCCGCATTACGGTCTCGAGCTGCTGTTGCTACTGCCACTGTTGTACGTGCATCACACGTGGAGTTGCTCGCATGTAACGTGCATATGTTTCCGCTTTTCGTCATTCGTCCCACAATCCAATCAAGGCAAGTATCTTCTTGTACAACTCGTTGTTCTAGTACAAGCTTTCCTTGAAAAATACCGCATGTAGATTCTTGTTGTGACTCGCCTCTTGTTTATCGTTGTTACATCTTGGTCTAATTCGTTGTTGTCTCTATCAGTTTCCACAATCGTAAGGGTCACAACCATTCATTAATACATTCATTTCACAACAACTAGTTAGATCTCATTATTTATCTCATTATTTGGCTACATGAATTTATGAATCACCACGACTTATAGATGTTTGGTTGTATGAGGCATGTGTTGATTTTCTTTCCTTTTTGCTATGAGTTGAGAATAGACATGGGTGTTATTTGAATGCTTATTAGTTCCTGATTTGTGTTACACATTAATTTAGATCCATGGTAGTCAATAATCCCATCACATTTCATGCAAAAGAAATCACTTATGTTGCTGTCCTAATCTTGCTTGATAATTTTGACCCTGTGAAGGACAGAACTTTGAATTAGTTTCTGAATATGAATCATAGCCCCATGTGTATAGTTTTCAGAACATCTGACGAAATCGAATTCCAAGTTATGAGTTGTGAGATATTGCTGTTTTAGTACTGTTGTGTCTGGATTTCCAGATTCATAATTTCACTGTGTCACCCTGTTTTGCAATTTAATTTGAACATGCTATCAGTAATATAATAATATGAAATTTACCTTACTGAGACTAGACATGCTAGATAACCACCCTTAATTTTCCTGGATTTATTTGATGAGCTTTCAGACCTGATTCATGCATGTAAACACAATTCTAAAAATTTCGACTAAACACAAAATCTGTGTAGAATGTTGATTTGATGATTTGAGCCCAATTGCTGTAACTTTTATATACCATGTGTATATGCGCTGGAATCGGCAGAGATTCCAGTTTCTAGAACTCCTGACGGTTCTAGATTTGCATTCCTGTAGCAACGGGTATTCCAGTTTTGGTGCAGCAACGTCTTGCTGTCCAGAATTGAAATTCTTATTGTTTTTGATAATTATAAGTTGATTTAACACTCGAATATATTTTCTACCTAGCCTGAACTTGTTTCCTGTTTACTATCATGTTTACTTGCCCTGTTTGTACACTTTCATGCCTGTTTTGATAATAATAAGTAACATGTCGGGGTTTATAGGAAAGACCATAGTAGTGAAAAATATAGGTAAGTGTACTCGGAAGGGGAGCCGTATTTCCCACTTGTTACTTGGTTCATGAACTAGTTATATTATTATTTGATTCATGGACTAGTTACTATTGATCCATGAACTAGTTATATTATTAATTGATTCATGAACTTGTTATATTATTACTTGATTCATGAACTAGTTATACTATTATCTGATTCAGGAGCCTGTCATATTATCACTTTACTCGTGAACTAGTTATATGATTATCCGATTCATGAACCTGCTTGCTTGATACATGATGCCTAAGTACACGATCCTATAGAATCCACCACTAGACCTAAACGTAACTTATTTATATGCAACAACCAAGTGGTATATATATGGGATGCATGAGTGGTGCATTAGTTGGAATTAAACAATAGACTTAAGAATAACATGTTTACTTGTACACACCTGTTACCCGTCTCGCATGTTACTTGATACCTGCTACATATTACATGTTCACTTGTTTACTTGGTACCTGTTACAAATTACATGTTCACTTGTTACATGGTCTTGTTACTTGACTCAGTTTTCTTGCTTGCAAGTTTCTAGGGGTGGACTACTATTATCCGAGCCGACCAATCCAAACCAATCCAACCCGAACTGACTGGTTTTTAACCAAACCAATTGGAGGTTTGGGTTGGCCCGGTTTTTGATCTTCACTAACCGACTGGACCCGGTTCGGTTGTTGGATGGGGCTTTTAAATAACCGATGAAACCGAACCGACCGTACCTCTATGCATAAGTCCATAAAAATCTTGTTGTCCTTTAATTTCTTGAATATAGAAATAGTCATTTCTCATTTTCTTGGAGATGCAAACAGTTTTCTTTAATTTCTTTAATACAAACTGAGCAATTGTTCTACCTATGTTTTGATTCTCCATAATCCTCTGTGTTATGTTGTTGAGAAATACTTGATTTACAGTATGACCCAGCTTAATAGAATCATGAAGTTGATGTAATATTTAATAGTTACTTTAATTAAGTCAAGCAGAAATTGTTTTCTAAATCTTTTTTTGTTGTACCTGAAATTCAGTTAGATATGGTTATTGATATTTCTTTTATGATAATAAACTAAAATTACAGAAGTATGCAAGTGAAAAAATAGTTTATGTCACCAATTTAAACGCCATCATCTCAAACAGTTAGTGCAAAATTCATTAACAACTTGTGGTTTTATGAATCTTCATTTTAAATTCATTTCTGAATAACAAATAGCAAGTTGTTTCTTAAGTTTGATTGAAGTTGATCTTTTAAATTTCAACAAAATTATGAATGATGTTGAAAGTGAAAAGTAGCATGCCAAACCGAGCATCCAATTCAATCCAAACCGAGCTTAATCGGCTTGGATGGAAACCGATCGAATTAAGGTTCAGATTGGTTGCGGATGAGAAAATAAAAAAACCGATTTTCTTTGGATCGGTGGTGAATGGTCCATATTAGGTCTGATACCGACCGATGCCCACCCCTACGAGTTTCGTTGGACTCTATCACTAGTTGCATTCCTGCCATGATATGTTGTATGTTCTTGATTCCAGTTTTCTATTCTATACTTCTTGTATTTGTTCCTGTACCCTTTTGCTTGTACTACTTGCGGCTCGTAGCTTGCACTAACGGGCATCTTGTCTCTTGTTTCTCTATTTCTTCCACATGATAAATACACAGGTTTTGGAGATCAGCTACCCGACGGAGTGAGTGACCAAGTATTTTGAGCTTGGGCTGGATCATTTTATGTTTTAGTTTATTTCATTTTTTGAGTTCATTCATTCCTTGTTGCTATTTAAACTTGTATTGGACATGTTGTCCCAAAGTTTTATTTTTGTTCCAGATCTTATATTTATTTGAGGATTATGTATTGTTTTCAAATAATTCTATTGATTATGAGTTTTGTTTCATGCATGCGTGGTTGTACATTTCTTTTATATTTCCTGTTATGTTGTTGAGTCGATCCTTACAGCTTATGAATGATAAAAATTATTCGTTGGGCTTTATCACGTACTCGTATTCCGTATTCTTTTGGGAAGCGGGGCGTGACATTGAAGTAACCCTCCTGGTTTTGTAGAGTCATACTTGGTTTGTTGACACACTTGGTAGTGCTTGATGAAGTCATAAACACTTGTGCATATTCTTCCAATAGAATGACTCCTTAATTCTTGCAATTGTTTTGGGTACTCTCGAGTGCCCCCCCATTGGTGTGGAATGCCACTCAAATAAGTTCTTTTGTTGCAAGGATTGCGGTACCACAATTCTCCCCTTATATAAGAGTAAACCTTCTCTCAATATCATAAGAGGTCTTGCTGCTGGGTTAAGCTTCAACTCATGGATAGTTGTATTGCATTCTTCATCCTGCGGCAATTCATCTCTTATTTTATCTAACAACAATAACCTGGGCTTTGAAATTGCCGCTTCTATCTAATTGAATTCAGCATGTCCCACCCTCCTTAAGCTATCTGCAGCTGAGTTCAGCTTGCCAGGCTTGTAGATGATTTTAAAATCATATCTCGCCAACTTGTAAATCCACTTTTGTTGCTCAGGGGTTTGGATTACTTGATTAACCATGTGATGCAGACTTTGCTGATCTGTATGAATGATAAATTCTCTCCCAATAAGTATTGTCTCCATTTCTTAATGGCTTTCATTACTGCATACATTTCACGCACATAGGTGGATGCAGATTGCATTCTTGGCGACATCTTTTTGCTAAAATATGATATTGGATGCCCCTCTTGTTGTAAGGCTGCTCCAATTCCCCTTCCAGATGCATCAGCTTCTACTGTGAATTGTTTGGAAAAATCTGGTAGTGCAAGGACTGGCGTGTGTAGCAATGCAGTCTTGATATTTTAAAAAGCTCCTTCAACTTCAGCAAACCAAACAAAGGCATCGTTGTGTAATAAATCTGTGAGCACAGATGCAATAGTAGCATATCCCTTCACGAACCTCCTATAGTATCCAGTTAATCCTAAGAATGCTCAAATTGCTTGATATTTTTTTGGATGAGGCCACTCCTGTACATCTCTGATCTTTGAGTTTGAAGCCTTTATGCCTTCTATTGATATATCATGCCCCTGATACTCCATTGTTTGCTTGCCAAATGCACATTTACTCTTCTTCACATAAAATAGGTTTTGTTCTAACACCCCCAAAACCATTGATAGATGTTGCAAGTGTGAATCCTAGTCTTTACTATATATGAGTAGATCATCGAAGAATACCAAAACAAAATTTTGCAGGAATGGCTTGAATATCGAATTCATCGCAGCTTGAAATGTTGACGGAGCGTTTGTAAGCCCAAAAGGCATTACAAAAAACTCGTAGTGCCCCTCACGAGTTCGAAAGAAGTCTTTTCTATTTCTGCTGCTTGCACACGGATTTCAAATCTAGCTTGGTGAAGTACGGAGCTCCAAATAGTTCATCAAATAGTTCCTCTGCAGTGGGTATTGGGAATTTATCCTTTATAGTGATAGCATTCAATGCTCTATAGTCGACACAAAACCACCATGAGCTAACCTTCTTTTTAACTATCAAAATTGGCGATGAGAATGGGCTCTTACTATGTTGTATAATACCCTGCTCCATCATTTTGGCCACCTGCTTCTCTAGCTAAGCAACTAAGAGATGCTTGCAGAGCTGCATTAGCAGGCCTAGCAAAGGAGCAGGAATACTTTAATTCCAGATTGGCACAACTACATTATGAATGGGGTCAAATCCCGGAAACCACCAAGGTTGTAGTACGCCGGTTCTTTTTGAAAATGGGGATACTTATATGGTCTTATATTCGAAAGAGTAGATCCAGGAATAAGGTGAAGAGGGTGATCATACTCTCTGCTAGGAGGAAGTCCTATAACTTCATCAAATAATGGTGCATGTTGTTGTAGTAGTCGCTCAATGTCAGGATGAATTGATTGGTCATCTTCATCTTCTTGCATCACAAAATGAAAATACTGGCATATAGAATATGTGTTTACCTCCCTTCTTAATGCAGTTAATTGCATTTGTGTTGGAATTTTCCCATCCACTCGTTGCAACTTGACCTCATGTTTATTATATGTAAATTCCATTGTCGTTGCTTTGTAGTCAGTTACCACCTTGCCAAGGATTCATAGCCATTGGACACCTAACACAGTATCAGACCCATATATTGGCAATACATAGAAATCAATTAGGAATGAATATCCTTGTATTGTTACTGGTAGCCCCACACATTTTCCCTCACATTTAAGAGTTTGGCCATTGCCTACCATCATAGTAAAATGATTAGCAGGTTGTACAGGAATGTTTAAGAACATCACCAGCCTCTCTTGGATGAAATTATTCGTACTCCCCGAATCAATGAACACCTGTGCAGGGCTTGATGCAATAGATCCTGTGACTTGCAAAGTTCTTAAGGAATCTTGGCCTGCAAATGCCTGAAACGAAATCTCAGGGGTAACATTATCACTGCAGATGGTGTCAACCAGTGCAAACTGATCGGAAACACTCTCTGAAACTGCTACATTGGTTTGTTCTTCATCTTCCTCTGACAACAACATCGAAAACTGCCTTTTACAATGATGACCAGGAATGTATTTCTCCTCACAATTGAAACATAAACCTTCTCCTTGCGCATAGCCCATTCAGCTGGTGGTATCCTCTTAATAGATAACTTTGATGCTTCTATGGATGGTGTAGGAAGTAGAGGTGGAAGATTACTAGGTGGAGGTTGACAAGGGGGTCTGTAAGTGCTTCCTTTTTGTCATGAAATCCTTTTATCAATAAACTTTTCTTCTTGCAATCGATCCAACCCAATGGCATCTGCTAACTACAGTGGTTTGTAAGCTAAAACTTCATGCCTGATATCAGGTTTCAAACCAGAGATATAATTTCTCATAATATGTGTATCAGATAAACCCTTCGTTTTATTCATCAAAACGTCAAATTGGTCCTGATACTCATCGAGGGAGGCAATCTGTGTCAACTTGAACAATTGACCAGTGTAATCTATATAAGGAGAGACACCAAACCTAGTGTCTAATTCTTTAACAAAGATTTCCTAATTCACAAAATCACCATTAGCAAACTTATATTGAAACCATGCCAAAGCTTTCTCATCCATGTAAAAAGAAACTATGTTTAGCTTTTGTTCCTGCGGTATTTGGTGATAAGAGAAGAACTGATTGGCTTTAAAGAGCCAACCCATTGGATTTGAGCCATCAAACCTAGGAAAATCTAACCTAGGATTCATGAAGGAACTTGCATGAGGAGAAAATGTTGAAGTATTTCTTACAGTGATCGGATGCTCTGTTGATTGATTATCTGAAGTAGCAGGTCAACTCAAGACCTGATCTACCCTATCTTCCACCCCCTGAAAACGATGAATCATATCCGCCATTAGCATTTTCAAAGATTCCACATCAGTCGTCAGAGTCTGCAACTGATCTCCATGAAATTGCATGACTTCCTTCATTTCATCCAATGATCGTCTTCCATCCGCCATTGCTAAAGCTCCAATCGACCAGGTCCTGATTAGATTCTGAAATCCAATCGGTGAAAGCACCAATTGATATGTTTCAATTCCAATCCAAGCTTCACAAAAGAACTTTTAGATCAAACAGAGGCCATTAACGAGTCTTAAATGTCCAATAAATCAATTACAAGTTTTAGGGCTGATGAGTATGGAGATTAGGGAAGAACATGTAAGAGAAGATCTTAGGAAAAGGATAAAGAAGTTTGTTACAAATGCGCTACCCAATTCACATGTTTCTTTCTCTATTTATACACCCCTTGCTATTGCTACAGCTGTGCAACAGATTGGCGCTTCATTCCTCTTCAAACTCTGCCCATGCATGACCCATGTTTTCCTTCACACAGCATAATCCTCCAAATACCTGGGCTTGACTCTGTTTCTTTTCTCCTTTGCTTCGATTGCTAGCTGCTGTAGCTGGCTGCGTCTAATTTCCCACTGTTGCCTGTGCTTGTGTAACCGCATCATGCTGGAGAGCTCCACTTCGAGATTTGCCTCAAGGATTTGTAATATGATTTCATGGGTGGGGCTAGGATTGTCAAATCTGACCCTGTGGTCTCATTCCAGGAAACCGTGCTTGAGAAGTCCTGTCATACTGTGATGAGCAAGTCCCCCAACAAGCACAATCGTATTTACATCGGAGCTCATCCTAATGAAGAAGGGCTACCTAAGGCCATTAATGAAGGAAGAATAGGCCCATGTGATGACCCCAAGAACTGCTCCAAGATTCTCACTGAAGAGTTTGGATGGGATAAGAACCTTGCCAAGAAGATATGATGCTTTGGTCCTGAGACAACTGGGCCCAACATGGAGGTTGATATGTGTAAGGGAGTCCGGAAACTGAATGAAATCAAGGACTGTTGTTGCTGGTTTCCTGTGGGCCTCAACAGAAGGTTCACTATGTAAAGAAAACATGCGAGCTATTTGCTTTGTAGTGTGTGATGTTTTCCTTCATGTTGATGTTATTCACAGGGGAGGTGGCTAGGTTATTCATACAACATGGAGTCATTTATGCCTCTCAACTAATTATGAACGCTAGGCTTCTTGAGCCAGTTTTCCTTGTGGAAATTCAAGCGCCAGACGGTGCACTTGGAGGTACGTACGGGGTCCTCAATCAAAAAAGAGAGGTCATGTGTTTGAGGAGTTGCAGAGGCCCGAGACTCCACTTTACAATATTAAGGCTTTATCTCCCTATCATTGAGTCATATGGTTTTTCAAGCACTTTGAGGCCAACCACATCAGGCAAGCCTTTCCCACAGTGTGTGTTTGATCACTGGGATATGTTGGGTTCTGACCCACTTGAAGCTGGTTGTCAAGCTGCACAACTTGTCATAGATGTTCGCAAGATGAAGGGTTTGAAGGAGCGGATGACCCCACTTTCTAATTTTGAAGACAAGCTTTAAGGTAAAACACACATTTGTACCTGCACTTTGTTTTAATTTGTTGTTTAAGTTTTATTTTTTGCTTACACATCAAACTTCACATACTTTGTCTTCATGGTTTTTCTTATAAATCACATTTGGCTTTGCTTACACATCAGTTACCTGCACTTAGCTTTTTCTTCATTGTCTTGCTTTATAAGTCGCTCTCTTTTGTTTTATACATCAATTACCTGCACATAGTTTTTTTTTCTATGTTTTGCATTACAAACCTGTTTTTGTTTTTAATTTTATTTTCTTATTTGTTTGTTTCTGGTTCATAGTCCGGTGAACAAGAAAGGTTTTGTAGGAGCATAAGTACGGGACAAGAAATGAGCACCACTACTCATTTATTGGCTGGGATCTGTTACTGTGAAGCCTTTGTTGTCCTCATAAGTTTTGTATTAAGTTTTGAAGTTTTATTATAGTAAACATGTGGTACTTCTGCAGCTGTGTACAATGTTGCACTCAACTTGAATGGTTTTATGTAATTTTGAATTATCATAGTGTTTACATTTTCGTTTATAAATATCTGTGTTACACTTGTTTTGTTTTTCTTTGATAATTTCTGTTAAATTTTCATATTGTTCATTCTTGATGGTTATTTTAATGTTTCACTTGGTATATAACTTGAGCAGGTTATTTTGACAATAATTGTTGTGCCTTGTACACAATTTTAAGTTCAAGAAAGGTAGGTCAAAAAATGATGATTGATATTATGAAAAATACAATAATATGAGTTTAAGATTTGCTAATTTTTTCTTTTTTTAATATTTTTCTTATCTTTTATGTTTTAGATAATACAATTATTTGCATGTTATTTTGTATTTACTAATTTAGAATTTTTAATATTCGAATTTTAAGTATTATGTGTACATAATTAATATATAGTGATTATGCTACATAATTATTTGAGTTCTTAATGAGATTTTTTATGTGACTGATTTTCTAAACAGCAAAATATTATTAAAATATTTAACTGTCAAGTCACGTGCACTTGGTGCACAGCAAATTTCAACTACTATATATATATATATATATATATATATATATATATATATATATATATATATATATATATATATATATGCTACATAATTATATATATATATATATATATATATATATATATATATATATATATATATATGCTACATAATTATATATATATATATATATAATTATGTAGCATATATATATATATAGTTGTGAATGGCTAAGTTGCGCACCCTGTGCGAATGGCTCCGCAAGCCGTTCGATCATCTGTCTGATCTTGATCAAGATCGGATGGATGATATTAGATTTTGGGGGGGGGGGGGGGGGGTTAGGGGCGTTTTGGTTATTTTGTTTCCTATACTCTCTCATTCTTGAATTTTTTGTCGTAATAGGCCACTTTTTGAAAATATTTGCGATTATGGGCCAGTTTCGAAACTATTAGCTCTCGTGGACTACTTTGAGCCACATCAGTAGTGCCTGCTATTCTTATTAGCGACCTCTTCATTTTAAAAGTCACTAATGGGATATTTGGAATTTTGTGTTTGTTGTCGCTATTCCTATTAGCGACCAAAGCATATATGAAGCCGCTAATGGGATTAACGACCTTTAATGAACTGTATTCTAACACTTAGCAAAATCTAGATAGCTTTTGCTCTCTGAAAAATTACATTCAATTTATTTTTGAAACTGAGTTCACTATTCGAAATAGCGACCTTAGTTGTACAAAGGTCGCTATTCGGAATAAAAGTCTTTATTGTACTAAGGTCGCTATTCCGAATGGGGGCCTTAGTTGTGTGACTATTTTACAAAATTTACAAAGAATAAGGAGATTGAGTTTCCCACTGAGGTCGCTATTGCGAATAACGATCAAAGTATACACTAAGGTCGCTATTCCCAATAACAACCTCAGTTTTAAATTTTGATTCCTAAGATAGCAAGAGCTCTGTAGAAATCTCGAAGTGTCTCAATACATTCATTTGAGGTCGCTATTCCCATTAGCAACCTCATGTATAATAATGTCGTTAGTGGGAATAGCGACAACAAACAAAAAATTCTAAATATTTTAAAACATAGCCCGCTATTCCCATTAGCGACTTTCAAAATGATGAGGCCGCTACTGAGAATAGTGGTCGCTGCTGATGTGGCACCAAGTAGCCCATGAGCACTAATAGTTTCGAAATTGGCTCATAATCACAAAGTGGCCTATTACAGCAAAAAAATTCCCCATTCTACTTTCTATTTTAATTCATTTGTCTTCGAATTGTTGATGCAGTTGACAATATCACCACCTTAATTTAGCTATGAAGGGGTGACAAGAATGAACCAGAAATCTTATTCTTGTTGTTGTTTAAAGTATTATTGTTGTTCTTGCTGCTGGTTTTTATATTAGCTTGTTGTTTTTCTTCTTGTTGCAGTTTATATTTTTGCTGTTGGAATCTTTGTCAAATTGCTGATATTAGTGTTGTTGATATTCTTATTGTTGATATTATCCACAGTGATGTTCTTCTTTGTCAAATAGAATGCAGATTAGAGCAATAGTTTTTTTTTTTTTTTGATGCAAATAGTTATTGTTGTTGTTGATATCATGCTATAATGTAGTAGACTGTAATAGGTTGAAATCTTTATGCAATATGTTGTAGAAAATTAGTAATTGTGGATGCTCCAAGCCTTGGTTTCCTGGTTGAGATTGAATGTTTTGAAATAGATTTTTAACTGGAGAGTGGAGACGCATGTATCTTTGAGGGCCATTTGATAACTAACGTGGGTGTCAATGAAGCCACCAAACCGATAACCTGATACGAATCCAATCTGAAATTCGCTTTTGGATCATCAAAAAGAAGTGCAGATCATTCGAATTCTTAGCAGATTGAATCAACTAGTAGGAATCAAACCAAATTCATATTGTAGTAACTACACTGAGATCCCACATCATTGATCCAGTCTTCCACAAATACAGTCAAGACAACTTACTGAAAGGACAATGAATAACATTCTTAAAATTTATACTTGATTTGACAAACATGAAATCCGAATAGCCAAAGAAGCATGAATTTGAAATAAGATTCTACAGATCTAGGATGGGTCTTTAATCTCCACCAACATTTTACAAACAATGAAAGCTATATAATACACAATTACAGTGATGATTCACCCACAACTACAAGTGCCAACCAAATTCAGTTCTCTTTCTATGCAGAGTCACAGCTCATACAATTGCTTCTCGTCTAGCTTTAGCAGCATATAGATACAGTAACTAGTCTTTGGTTCCAGTCGGGATAATGTAAGGCAAGCCTTCAATCTTTTAAGGGCTTAAGGGTATACAAGTACTACATCAATAATGGCCCCCACAAGCTTAACTTAATCTTCAAGCTTCCCTTCTGCATTTGCAACTATGTAATCAAATTTTTTCATGTGCCTCACTTCTTCTCGAGCTGTTGCAATATGTACAAGCAGCATCTCATTTGATTCAGTCTTGTGGTCTATCAGATGGTTCACCAATGCTGCTTCACTCTCTGCAACGAGAATGATGAAGACAGCAGAGTCCCCTAGTATTGTTCTTAGATTAACTGCACCTTGAATAAAAAACCTTGGCCATGAAGTCTCGGATCTGGGGAAAACAATACGTACAACAATGAAAAGAGGCAATTTTTTTTTTTGATCATAAGGGTTGGCTAAAGCCCCTCCTAGTTTCATTAAAAAGTTTTTAATAAAACAGACATAAAACAAACATACCAGCGTCGTACAATGATATTCATGAGACCCACATACTGGCCATGATATTCATTGTCCAACCAAAAAAAGATTCCCATACATTGGTTGCTCCGGACCCCATGCAACCCCCCAAAATACATACAAGAAAATAAAACACCCAAAATACATCACAAAAGATCCATGATTATACGTGTAGCCACACACTACCCCAAAAGACTTCCGGATGCGTGTACCACCGACCTCGCACCATGGAATCAACCATCCTCTGCTGTGGTTCCCCCTTCTTGTGAAACAACCTGTCCGTTGGCAATGTCCTTGTAGATGTCCTTGATCTTCTTTGACTGTTCGTCACCTGCCGTTTTAGTCCAGAACAAAATATTAGCAATAATCTTCAAGGAAAAGAGGCAATTTTAGCATGTAGTAAATTCACTAGACTGTAATTATCCTCCAAGACATAAATCAAATTCTAACATGCAATTAATAAAGATCAAGGAAAACTTTCAGCAGGAGGGAAACATTAAATATATGATTCTATTAAGTGGAAATTTGAGATATATGTAATTAGGCCAGGTTTCTAAATTAACTCGCGACCTCTATATCTAAAATCAAAGCTCTTACTATTCTTATACAATTAGTCCAGGCTGCTAAACCGAAGAGCCATATATATATATATATATATATATATATAGTAAGTCTATTAAGAGCTCGGAAGCTGAATGCCTTATCGAGAGCTGGAGCTAACAGCCATCCGATCTGGTTTGATTCAGATCGAATGGCTGAGATCAGATCCCGTTCTCCAGCTTTTTGTTGAGGGTAAAATGGTCGTTTACTCTCTCCTCTCCTTCTATCACCCCGCTCACTCTCCCGTTCTCTGTTCTCTCTCTCCCCACTCCCCAAATCAACACCAAACCCTAGCTCCAAATCCGACACTCTCTCCTCCCGGCGCTCCTCCTCTCTCGCCCCCTTCGACTTTCGAAACCCATCAACTTTCGTCATCTCTCTACCTCTCTCAATCGTCATCTCTCTCCCTCTCTCAATCTCATCTCTCTCCCTATCTCTCCAGACCCTTGACCCCAAATCCGTCGCCTCTCTCTCGCCCCCTTCGACTTTCGAAACCCTAGACGGGTTTGAAATCCCCTTAAGCCCCCATCGACCGTCGTCAGCCCCATTCCACCGCTTGTTCTCTCGACCACCACTCAGACCTTCGAAAACATGGAGAACTGATCTCCATCTCCATCTCCAACTTGGGTAGAGGTAAAATTTCAACTTGGGTAGAGGTAAAGTTGATATCTTTATTAGAATTACCCCATTAATTTTAATAAAGCTGAAAACCCAAGTTGATACTTGATGTTCTGTTTGTGTTATTTCTGAGCTTACAAATTTTGCATACTTCATGATCTGTCTGTGTTAGTTCTGGACTGTCAGATTTTTGCATACTTCATGATCTGTTTGTATTGGTTCTAAGCTTACAAAATTTTGAAGTATACATGTTGTGTTTGTGTTAGTTGTGAGCACTTGACAAAATTTGATACTTCATGATCAGTTGGTGTTAGTTCTGTGCTGGCAAAATTTGATACTTCATGCTATTTTAGTGTTGGTTCTGAGCGAGGGCAAAATTTAACACTTCATGATCTGTTTGTGTTAAATTTTCATGCTCAGAAGTGTTCTGATGCATTTTTTTTCCTGAATCTGGGCTAAGATGACTGCTGATTTGATGCTCATGCTTTGATGTCAATATTTTTGCTATGGCAGTGATGAAATCACACTATTATGCTTCATTATGAGATTACAATGTGGTGATATTACACTAATGCACCTAATTTGGTTGTGACTGTGATGATATTACACTGTTATGCTTCATTCATAATTTAGGGATTGAAGATTTTCTGAATTTGGGCAATGATGAACTTAATTTGGGTCTCTTTTAGTTTTGCACTTTGTTTTGTCATGGTGCATTACACTTCTGCTGCTTCTTTGAATACGAGTTGTGTTTCTGAGGCTCTATCCAAGTTGAAATTTTAAGTTGTTGTTGTTGTTGTTGTTGTTTAAGTTGTTGTTGTTGTTGTTGTTTAAGTTGTTGTTGTTGTTGTTAGTTGTTGTTGTTATTGTTGTTTAAGTTGTTGTTGTTGTTGTTGTTGTTTAAGTTGTTGTTGTTGTTGTTGTTTAAATTGTTGTTGTTGTTGTTGTTGTTGTTGTTGTTGTTTAAATTGTTGTTGTTGTTGTTGTTTAAATTGTGGTTGTTTAAATTGTTGTTGTTGTTGTTGTTGTTGTTGTTGTTGTTTAAATTGTTGTTGTTGTTGTTGTTGTTGTTGTTGTTGTTTAAATTGTTGTTGTTGTTGTTGTTGTTGTTGTTGTTGTACACTTTCAGTATTTGTAAATTTTGGTCATGTACCTGTACGTTATTAAACATTGTACTATGCTATAAAGTGTTTGTTATGTTTCAGTTCTTTGTAAAATGTCAGATGTCAAGTACATTTATGACGCTGTAAAGTTTTTGTAAAGTATTATCTTGCAATTCTATGAAGATTGAATTTCTTCCACATATTCAGTTCATTATTTTTTTGATATCATGAATGAAACCTCTGAACTAACACAGACAGAGCATGAAGTAACCAATTTTGTAAGCTCAGAACTAACACAAACAGATCATGGAAGCCTCAAAATTTGACCGTTCAGAACCAACACAAACAGAGGATGAAGTATGAAAAATTTGTAAACTCAGAATTAACACAAACATAACATGAAGTATGCAAAATTTGCCGGTCCAGAGCTAACACAAACAGAGCATGAAGTATACAAAATTTGTAAACTCAGAAATAACACAAACAGAACATGAAGTATCAAATTTTGCCAGTCCAGAGCTAACACAGACAGATCATGATGTATACAAAATTTGTAAGCTCAGAATTAACACAAACGGAACATGAAGTATCAAAAAAGTACAAAATTATGCCAAGTGCAGATCATGAAGTATTCAATTTTGTCAACTTGAAGTAAGCCCAGAACGAACAGAAAATGTAGTAAAGAAAACAAGAAAACTGTCAGCAGAACTACAGTATTTTGTTGACCACTTAGTCAAATGAGCAGTAAAGAAAACAGGAAAGCCGCTTTAAGTAGACGCAACAGCATCAATGAAGGCATTTCTAGGCTTACGATTAGCAAGAGGTCCAGGGCAACCAAATAGCTGCAGAAAATATAAGAACATTTTGGATATGAATGAGAAATAAAAAATTTACAAAATTCTAAATATCTAGATTTCATATACAAATATCAATTACAAGTTTCAAAATTTTAACTATTTTACTGGGAAAAGTACACACATAAAATTATTGCATTCAATAGGAGATGACTAAGTGCATATTCCATCTTCAAAAAAAAACCAAACATGCCAGATAGTGCTATTAATATTAGCTACTAAGCATAAAACACATAAATGCTCAAAATGAACAAGCCGAGAACTACCGCATCATTAATCAGTCATTACTCTGAAAAAGTTATTTTCTTAATTGTACCCGAGCAACAAATACAGGTCTTTGAAGTTGTTGTAGGCTCAGAACACACTTCTATTTCAGTGTTTGTTGTAAATCAAGCAAACTTATTTTTCTAGGGCTGCATTATTATGTCATGCCAACTAGTTTCAACCGAGCCCCCCCTATACACACACACACACACACACACACACACCCACCCAAATGCCAACTTAGAATGCTCAGAAATAAAATATCGCTCAGAAATAAAATATGTCATGCCAACCATAATGGTGTGAATATCGAATAACTGAAAACTCCAGCTCCCAATAAGGATCTCAGCTTCCCAGCTCTTAATAGACTAGCTATATATGAGTCAGGGAATTTGGCAACATTCAGTGAAGTGACAATCGTAAAGCTCAGATAGGATTATTTCATCACTAGTCACTCCTATTAATCATTAAATCATAGTGTGCAACTTCAGAAACATAATCGATCTCATCATCACTTATAACCAACGAGGAAAAATAAAGCTCAGATAGGATTAATTCATCACTAGTCACTCCTACAAATCATTAAATAAATGATTCATAGTGTGCAACTTCAAAAACATAATCCATCTCATCATCACTTGTAAAACTAGAATCCAAGTTATCCAAAGAGGAAGCAAACTCAAAATAACATGAATGTAACAGACTGTTTGGGGAATCGAATACTTCCCTGACATATTGTAGCTGATCATCTTGTTCCACACACTATTCTTGAGATGCAAACACCTTGTTCAAATTTTTTGCATTTCCAACTGCTCCAAGTGCTCAACCTAGCATGCAAGTTATAAATTAACAAAATCAGTACATGTACAAATTTTGTGATATCCTAAGAAGCATTTCAGTGTTACAAAAGCAAACTAAAAAAATAAAAGATAAGATATTTCTATGCCGCTAATACTCTTTTTTGTCTTCCTAAACTCTTCCATTTAAGTGATTAGCACATCCCTAACAAATAATATGCTACATTGATTAAAATAAGTCTGATTTTGAACAGAATTCCTTGAAATGTTGACTGCATTTTTCTTAAAGGCTAAGGACAAGAACAAATAACAGGTTTTTGAGTTAAAAGATTGTTTTATAAAGAAAACAGTTTTAGCGACAAACACCCTTTACAATTCACTTTGGAGAAGACTAGGAGCAAATCAGTAAAGCACTTTTAACTGATTCATTAAATCTGGGACAACAGTTTACTTATAATGAAATATTTAGGAGAACAACTGACTAAAGCTACAGTCAGTAAACACATCTCAGTAACTTAAGTCATAAATCTCACAATTTCTTAAAGTTCTATATCAATGCACAGGCAAGCAGAAGATGCAACATGGCATAACAATGTATTCATAAATAATAGCAACATGGCATAACAATACAGTATGGTTCACAAAACTATCTAACAAGTGAAAGAATTCACAAATTAATAAACAAACTTTTCACAGATACAGAATAGATGATAAAGATCTCAAATAATATGGTTCTTAAATTACACTTGCCAAATGTTACATGGTATCTAGCCCACATCATTAAGCATGAACACCTCTATGTTGAAACGATTTCATGCTCAGACACATATACATCATAAGGAGGACACATGTATACTATTACTAGCTTATTTTGAGTTAGTTTCTTAAGCATTTCCACAAACCAATTTTACATATCGTATACCGTTTACATGAGCATGTTCATCATTGCCCAAATTTAGAAAATCTTCAATCCCTAAATTATGAATGAAGCATAATAGTGTAATATCATCACAGTCATAACTAAATTAGGTGCATTATAGTAATATCACCACATTGTAATCTCATAATGAAGCATAATAGTGTGATTTCATCACTGCCATAGCAAAGATATCAACTTTACCTCTACCCAAGTTGAAATTTTACCTCTACCCAAGTTGGAGATGGAGATGGAGATCAGTTCTCCATGTTTTCGAAGGTCTGAGTGGTGGTCGAGAGAACAAGCGGTGGAATGGGGCTGACGAAGGTCGATGGGGGCTTAAGGGGATTTCGAACCCGTCTAGGGTTTCGAAAGTCGAAGGGGGCGAGAGAGAGGCGACGGATTTGGGGTCAAGGGTCTGGAGAGATAGGGAGAGATATGAGACTGAGAGAGGGAGAGAGATGACGATTGAGAGAGGTAGAGAGATGACGAAAGCTGATGGGTTTCGAAAGTCGAAGGGGGCGAGAGAGGAGGAGCGCCGGGAGGAGAGAGCGTCAGATTTGGAGCTAGGGTTTGGTGTTGATTTGGGGAGTGGGGAGAGAGAGAACAGAGAACGGGAGAGTGAGCGGGGTGATAGAAGGAGAGGAGAGAGTAAATGACCATTTTACCCTCAACAAAAAGCATGGAGAACGGGATCTGATCTCAGCCATTCGATCTGAATCAAACCAGATCGGATGGCTGTTAGCTCCAGCTCCCGATAAGGCATTCAGCTTCCCAGCTCTTAATAGCATTACTCTATATATATATATATATATATATATATATATATATATATATAGAGAGAGAGAGAGAGAGAGAGAGAGAGAGCTATAAGAGATCATCTGAGAATTCCTTTGGTGAGAACCAACTGTGAACTTTTTTTGAATATAAATTGAAAAATCCGAACCATACATCAAGTTAAGTTAAGTTTCTCTTCTAAACAACTAAAGATAGTATACAACATCAAGTTAAGTTGTTAATGTTGAACATTTTTGGAATATATGATTATGTCAATCTGAGTCTGATACAATTTTTTGCACCTGATGTCTGTGCATGTTTTGATGTAAACTTAAAATAATTGATGCCATTGTTGGGAATAATAATGGCATCAGTTCAAAACATGCACAAAGTTTTTGATATTTTATAAAACTCGTTGTCGCTCTTTACAATAACGACAACAATGCAACTGATGTCATTTCTTCGAACAATGGCATCAGTTATCCTGTTTTTTTCCAACCAAACAACTTCTCTGCCAAACACTCTGTCTCACAGTCATTATTGTCAATAACGGCATGAAAATAACTGATGCTATTTTTTAGAAGAGCAGTAACAGTTCATATTTTTACTTATAAAAATTTATCTATTTCTTCAAATTGTTGTCGTTGTTTCAGAGAACGGAAACAGCTATCTCATGCCATTTTTTGGAACAACAACATTAAGGTTAGAAAAATTTATGCCTAAACATCATCTCTGCCAAACTCTATCTCCACAGTCGTTGTTCCAAACAACGTCATAAGATAACTGTTCTCATTATTTTCAAGAGCGACATCAGTTCAAATTTGTACTTTTTATAACTTTGTATTCTTTGCAACTGTTACCGCTCTTTCTGAGAACGACATCAGTTATCTTATGCCATTATTTGGAACAACAACTGTGGAGACAGAGAGTTTGGCAGAGATGGTGTTTGGGCACAAATTTTCCTAACATTAATGCCATTGTTCCAAACAACGACATGAGATAACTGTTGTCATTCTCTGAAACAACGACAACAGGTAGAAGAAAAAGATGAATTTTATAAGTAAAAATATGAACTGTTGCTGCTCTTCCAAAAATGGCATCAGTTATTTTCATACCATTATTGATAATAACGACTATGGAGACAGAGAGTTTGGCAGAGAAGTTGTTTGGTTGGAAAAAATTGGATAACTAATGCTGTTGTTCGAAGAAACAACATCAGTTGAACTGTTGTTGTTATTTGAAAGAGTGGCAACGGGTTTTATAAAACATCGGAAACTTTGTGAATGTTTTGAACTGATGTCATTGTTGGGAATAACTTTACAGGTATATAATGCCATTATTCCCAACAACGGCATCAGTTATTTTAAGTTTACATCAAAACATGCACGACATCAGAGCTTTTCTTCATGTATCAGACTTCAACTTCTCAATGAATCAATGCTATACATTCGCATCGACAACAATTTTGCCAAACAATCTTTATCAATAAGTTTACATGCATACTCATGAAGTAGATAATTGTTGAATACCATATATCACAACACAATAATCGATAACGAATAGGATCACATTTATCCCAAAATGATCCAAAATTTTCAACATAAAGTCCACAAATTTCCACTCTCTCACAAATTTCATGTAGTACACAGTTATAAAAGTTCACAAAAATGGGCAAGTACACAGCTATAAACTCACAAATTCATACACCCCCTAACTGGCGTGTAGTGTTGCGGCTTGCTCCTCTTCCGAGATGGGACTCTCCTCCTACGTTCTACAATATCTTCTGTCAAGGGTATATGGGGGCCAACCTCCTCTTCATTCTCAGCTTCATCTTCTACAATATCTTGTGATTGTAATTGAGAACTCTCTCTCGGCCGACTTACACTCTTTCGCCGCTGTCCATGTGAAGATGATGATTCTGTTTGTCGTGGTTGAGTTTGTCTTGGTGGTGGTGGGGGAGATTGAGCTTGTATTGGTGGTTGGGGGGGGGGGGGTGTTAAGCTCGTCTTGGTGGTTGTTGGGGAGGTTGAGGTTCAGCCTGTGTTGGTTCTAAAAGAGCAGCCAAGGTCGGGCCGTCTCCAACCTCTTCATGTAACAACCGACACGGATGGAGGATTTCTCACACTATCTCCTTACAAGCTTTCGATGAATTGCTTTTTAACACACGAGCACATTTCCGCGCAATGTCCCATGAGTCAATCTACAACAACAATAAAATATAATACAGGAAGTAAACCAAATTATGTTAAACAAGTACAAGCAAAATATGAAAGAAGATTTTAAATTAATAATTATTAACAAACTCATAAATTTACCATGAGTCGGTACGACGAGGCCTTTGGTTGATACATAGGTTGAGATGTAGAATGTGCCGGTTGTGGTTCGACTTGGTGCTTCGGGGTCAGTATTTGGATACCCGTCAGGATAGCTGATGGTGGGGCAATAAACATACATGTAACACGATAGTACCACGCCATATAAGCTTCTTGCAAAGACCTGTTGTATGGTAAAATCCCTTCAAGCACCAAATCATACTCTCTCATTCCACATAGCGACATGAGAGTGGTAGTAATCGGCCCAATCCAATAGTCAGCAATCGACCTTAACCGGTGATATTGTGTAGTCTTCGGTCGTACATTCGGTTCTCTGGGATTCTTTGTTGTGCATTGAATTGTCGGAGGACTCAATTGGGGCAGTAGAACTCCACGATATTGAAATTTATAAGTGGAGCTTGTGTCAACCAAAGTTGCATGTTTGCCATAGACAGTAGCTGTTGTAGCCTTTAGGGGGTGTACAGTTTTCAATTGACGTACTCCTCTCAGAGCTGATCGAGCTCATCCCTATAATACGTCAATACTCCACGTGGGTTATCTCTCCACGTGTGGTGGCCAGTCCAATAAACCCCTAAAGGAGTCATCATCACTACGTTCTCCTCAATCACTCTCCATGCATTTGAAAGAACCATTATTCGGGGACGACCGAGGTGTATACGTTTGCAACACCAAATCTGTAATATTCCCATCGACCCGGTCATTTGTATCGACCCCAATGCACAGTTGCACAAGGCACAGTAAAGAGAAGCCAACGCTGCACTTCCCCAGCTATAATGACTGACTCTATGTATATCGGCAATCAAGAGAACGTGCATTACATGGACGACATCACCAGAAGAATTCGCCACGAGAACACCACCAATCATACTAATTAAATATGCCCAAGTGTAACATTGTACTTGGAAGTTGGTCGGTTCATCTCCCAAACTATTGTTGAACTCTTGATAGATCCACTATTGCTGGATTGATTCGCCGACGAAAACACCTTTGTCGTCCTCTTCAACCTCTCTCCCAAGATAATCTCTGACTAACATAACTTTGTTGAACATGATGTTACCGATCACGGCTACCGCATCGATTGAAAGTCCCGATATAATCGCTATATCTTGTAGCGTCACTGTCATCCCACCAACGGGTAGGTGGAATGTGTATGTCTCTGGCCTACATTGCTTGACAAAAGCGGTAAGTGATGCATGAGCGCATTTCACTTTGGTCAACGTCGATATTCCAAGGAAACTGACATTTACCAAATAGTTATGTATACGTGGGTTGGCCGGCAAAGTTGTGTGCATTCGTAAACTCATTTTATTTTCCTCTCCATTCCACACCTCTTGAGACATATGCTCTTCTTGCAAAGAGAATAGGTTTGGGTCTAGCGGACATGGAACTTCATGTGCGGCGGAAGATGATGCACCTACTGCACGTGAAGAAGATGGTTAGCCGATATCTATTTCTCTGCAAATTAGAATAAACTATGTGTTATGAAAAAAATTAATAAACGATGTGTCAAGATAACTAGTTTAATAAACCATGTGTCATGAATTTCAAATTAATAACCTATGTGTCAACATTAATAAAATTTTAGTCTAGATAACAAAAATATCTCAATACTCGTATTAAACTATTTGCACATATAACAATCCCCACCACAAATCTCTATACACTACATATTTATATCTAAACACATCTCATATCAACATTCATTCATACATAAATATAAATCTAATTAACTTTTACAAATATAGCAATTCTGGTTTACACAAATTTCTTCAACATCTAATATACTACAATTTCAATTCTAGTATACCCAAAATCTATTCTCACCATAGGATACTACAAATCATATCAATTTTCACAACTTCTCATATACTACACCCTCAATATATGTAGCGCCCGAATTTCCAATATGATATTTTAGAAATACGTCGCACAATTCCCAGTATCAACTTCAAATGTAATATAAAACACAGCCAAATACCAATAAAAAAAAATCAACATTCATTACAATAATCTTTACATAGCACAGCAGAATACAATACACCTTGAATTGCAAACTTTCTTTCCTTACAACAATTTCTTTTACAAATTACATAACCCATTACACCAATTTAACTCATGCATGCAAATCCCAAGCTACAAGTAATCAGCTGTAAAATATGAGGCTAGAGATAACCCTAACCCCCAAAACTAAAGGGGTCAACCATAATGGTGTGAGTGACATAAAACAAACAACATAAGTAAAGTATAGAATCATAAACGACATGAAATAAACAAGAATACATAAGATATGACATAGCAAGGAAACACGAAAACATCAAGTGAAACTAGACTAAGTGTCAAGTGTAGAAAACAGGAAAACACATGCATGAAACCAAGTCAGGAAAACACAATCCTATATGCTGACTCTCTAATGCGTACTTGTCGGAATCTATGCATCCCATTCTACATTGGTCCGGTGCAAGCCCTTAACGTCTCCACATTGTAAGGTTTAATCCCTCGCTATTCAACTAATCCTAACACGATGACTACTACGAGATAAAGATAAACTGCGAGTATTAGCCCATGCCCCGATAATTCTGAAAGTCAATCTCTATCCACAGATAATTCCGGAGACTATTTCACTCACACCTGGGAATCTTCGAGAATACCCCACACCGCAAGCAATGGCACCTCATCACACGAATACCACATGTGCATCGCCTCGACCCCGATAATTTCGGAGATCAATCCCACACCACAGGTAATTCCGGAGACTATTTCACTCACACCTGGATAATTCCATGGATTATCTCACACCGCGAGCCATACTGAGGTCCATAACCCATGTTCTAGTTCATCATATCACCACTAGTGCCTGTCCTTATCATTTAGGTTATTTGATTACTTTACGAATCTCCTAGAGTTGGTGTACCCTACCGGACTTAACTCAACAACTGATCAACTAAAAGGCCTCAACAGGCCCAAACATAAATATCCCAACTGCCGGTATACTAGGGTCATACACACCCTCTAGAGACTCACACCCAAATATCCAAACAAAACTTCCAACATAAATTGCTCAGTTAACTCACTTGAAAACATATGTTCAGTAGAAGATAAAAAATAGAATAGTAAGTTATAGATTAAAAACATTTAGAGGGTAAATCATTTAAAAGGACATTAAAATATGTATAGATATATCAGTATCAGTCGACTACAAAAGCCATCGGTCGACTGCCCAGAGAGAAAATCCAATAGCTTTGAGAAAATAATTCTAAGTATAGCTGTCGACTGTAAAAGGTTATAGGTCGACTGTCCAGAGAAAAATCCAATTCTCAGGGTGACATCAAAACGGAAAAGACTCAGTCGACTGTAAAGATGAGTCAGTCGACTGTTCCGCGTGATAATTTAAAAACTTCAAGAAAATTACAGCAGCCAGGCAGCGACGGTCGACTGGAAAGTCACACTGGTCGACTGTCGACATACAGACTGTAGATTTTGGTTGTGCATATTTCAACCGATATCTAGTTTTACTTTATGAAAATGATTTCTATCAAAAGCATATTTCTTATTTGATCAAATACAACTTGTAGGATATATAATCGTCCATAAGAACTAAATCAAAACTACTTGAATTTATAAAAATAGCGATTTATTAATTTCTTTCAAACAAACATGAATTGTGCATATAAACAAAATAGAGTTTCTTAAAAATTAATTGTTCATTGAAATAGCTTCATATTCAGATCCAAACCACATCAATACCAAGACCTCAAAAAGATCCACAATTTAGTTGTATTCATCAAACTAAATCCAATTTATCTCAAATCCAATTCTAGAGACATGATCTCCTAATTCATTAGTCCTTCTCAAAATTTTCTCAAACTCAATCACCATTATTAACTCATGAACAAGAACAAATCTAACATCTCTATAATCAAGATGTGTACATCCAAACTCAATGATAATAAGAACTAACATCATCCACATGCAAATCTATCCATAGATAATTAGGGTTCATAAAAGATCAATTTTTAATTCATCAATCCATCCAATCCATCAAGTACATATTCATACTCAAACCCTAACATGCTTTCTAGTAGATGAAATACCATATAAAATATTACAAGAATAAAATGAAACAAATTATATCACTCGCATACAACATACACAAAACAAAAAGAAAACAAAACAAGTCACTCACCTCAAATGAAGAAATCTATTAAGAAAAGTCTTTCTTTTGCGAAACCCAAGATCACCTCCTTAAATCTCCAAGAAAAAATAAAACCTTTGTGTTGTGCTGCCAAAGACGGCTGCACTTCACTCTTTTAAATAGGCCAGAATAGGAGAATTAGGGTTTTTGAACACATTTGCCAAATAACCCTTTTAAAGTATAACTTTACATAAATAAATCCCTATACTTGGAAACTTGATAAAACCAATTAAATTGAGGTTTAAAAACAAAATAAACACCTTATTTTCCAGCCGGCACTGTTTGAAAAGTCCAGAAAATAGTTTTGCGCTTTCATCCTTCAAAATGACAATTTTGCAAAAAGATCATTCTTTTTCGTAATATTTGCAGATATGTCTAATAAATATCAGAAAATCCTAGAAAAATTATAAATAATCTAAAATGATAAATAATGATTTTCCACAACATAATTTTGCCTTTTGAACTTTCCAAGAAAATATTTGCACGTGTTTTGCACGTGTAAAAAGGGTAAATCTTATGAAAATATTTATTAAATCTCCAAAAAATCATTTTAATTCATTTATAAATCTTTAAAATTATATTTAAAAATACGGGGTGCTACATCACTCCCTCCTTAGAAGAGTTCTGTCCTCAGAACTATTGCTAATAGGGGTCCAAAACAAGAATAAACAAAGAAATTGAAATTTCATAAATGAACCATAATTCAAAACATTCACATAGAACGACATAATCAAATAAAAGAAATAAAACTCAATCCAATAGTACAATCATCCAAAGAAATACCATTACACAAATAAGATACAATTATACAAAAAGCTTAGGAAAATCCTTCTACATGCGATCCTCTGGCTCCCAAGTAGCCTCCTCGAACTGCTGATTCCTCCACAGCACCTTGGCCATAGGTATCACTTTACTCCTAAGAACTTTCTCCCTACGGTCGACGACCTCCACAGGCTGTTCCTTATAACTCAAGTTCACCTGTAGACCTTCAGGAACCTCTACCAACTGATGATTCTGATCTGGCACATACTTCCTTAACAATGACACATGGAACACATCATGCACCTGTGCCAACTCCTCGGGAAGCTCTAACCTATATGCAGTCCTATCAACCCACTCCACGATCCTGTATGGCCCAATATACCTTGGCACCAACTTGCCTCCCTTACCAAACCTGATCACTCGTTTGGTCGGAGACACCTTGAGGAAAACTATATCCCCAACCTCAAACTCTAAGTTCCTTCGTCGAGTATCAGCATAACTCTTCTGCCGACTCTGTGCCTCAACCAACCTCTTGCGAATCAGCTCGATCTGCTCTGACGTCTGCTGCACAATCTCAGGACCAAACATCTGCCTCTCGCCAACCTTGTACCAACAAACAGGTATCCTGCACCTCCGCCCATACAAAGCCTTATACGGCGCCATCCCGATACTCGCATGGTAACTGTTGTTATAAGCAAACTCAACCAATGCCAAGTATCTCTCCCAGCTACCACCGGAATCCATAACACAAGCCCTCAGCATATCTTCTAGCACTCGATTCACCCTCTTAGTCTGACCATCAGTCTGTGGATGAAAAGCGGTACTGAAGTCGGTTCTGGTGCCCAAAGCAGCTTGTAGGCTCTTCCAAAACCTTGAAGTGAATCTTGTATCCCTGTCGGAAACAATCGACACAGGAACTCCATGAAGCCTCATAATCTCACCAATGTACAACTCAGCCAATTTCTCCAATGACCAAGTAATCTTCATGGCCAGAATGTGAGCCGACTTAGTCAAACGGTCCACAATAACCCAAATCGAGTCATTGCCCTTCGAACTCCTCGGCAAACCCGTGATGAAATCCATACTGATATTCTCCCATTTCCACTTCGGAATGGGCAACGGCTGCAACAAATCTCCAGGTCTCTGATTTTCTGCTTTAATCTGCTGACAAGTCAGACACCTTGCCACGAAATCTACCACATCCCTCTTCATACTAGACCACTAAAAGTGCTGTTTGATGTCCTTATACATCTTTGTGCCTCCAGGATGTACTGACAACAAGGTACTGTGTGCTTCCTGCAAGATATTCTCTCTCAAATTCGCATTATCCGGAACACACAACCTCTCACCCATCCATAGAATCCCATCTTGGACATGAAACTCTGATAGCTTGCCATCTAAAACCAGTTGCAACATCTTCTGTATCTCTGAATCTGATCTTTGACCTTCCACAATTCTCTCTCTCTCAAGGAAGGCTGCAGCCTCATCTGAGCCAAAGACGCCCCCAAACCCTGCAGCACCACCTCGATACCTGCCTGATCAATCTCTGCTGCCAACTCGCTTCGAGTAGTGATCAAACTTGATAAACTACTCTTCCTGCTAAGTCCATCAGCTACCACATTCGCCTTGCCCGGATGATACTTGATCTCAGGATGAATGTTTTCCAATACTTCCAACCATCTTCTCAGCCGAAGATTTAGATCCTTCTGTTGATAAATGTACTTCAGACTCTTGTGGTCAGTGTACATGTAGACCTTCTCACTATAAACATTATGCCTCCACTGCTTCAAGACAAAGATAATAGCTGCTAGCTCCAAATCATGCGTCGGATAATTCTTCTTATGCGGACGCAATTGCCTCGAACCATAAGCAATAACCTTGCCTTCTTGCATCAAGACACAACCCAAACCTCTGAGAGACGCATCACTGAAGATATCATAATCCTTCCCAGCTTGTGGCAAAGCTAAGATAGGTGCAGTAGTCAACCTCTCCTTTAACTTAAGGAAAATCGCCTCACACTTATCATTCCATGAAAATGCCACATTCTCCTGGGTCAAACCTGTCAAAGGAACTGCAATCTGAGAATAACCTTGGATGAATCTCCTATAGTAACCAGCCAAACCCAAGAAACTCCTGACTTCCTTCACAGACGTTGGCCTGGGCCAATCCTTTACTGCTTCCACCTTTTGAGGATCAGTGGCCACTCTCTCCTTAGAAAGGATATGACCAAGGAAAGCTACCTCAAACTTCCAAAACTCACACTTCGTCAACTTGGCATACAAGCTATGCTCCTGCAATTTCTGTAATACCGCTATCAAGTGCATAGAATGCTCTTCCTCTGACTTCGAATACAACAAAATATCATCGAGGCAGACCACTACGAAGGAGTCAATAAATGGCCTCAAAACTCGGTTCATTATATCCATGAACACGGCTGGCGCATTCATCAACCCGAATGGCATCACCAAAAACTCATAGAGCCCATAACGAGTCCTGAAAGCTGTCTTACTCACATCTTCCTCCTTAACTCGAACCTGATGATACCCTGATCTCAAATCAATCTTCGAAAACACAACTGCTCACTGAAGCCTGTCGAAAAAATCATCAATCCGTGAAAGTGGATACTTGTTCTGAATAGTCACCCTATTCAACTCCCGGTTATCAATGCACATCCTCATTGACCCATCCTTCTTCTTGACTAACAATACTGGCGCACCCCACAGTAAGGAACTCGGCCTAACAAGCCCCTTGCTCAAGAACTCCTCAATCTACTTCTTCACTTCGTCTTGCTCTACAGGTGCCATCCTGTACGGAGCCTTAGAAAGCGGAGCACTCCCCGGCTGAACATTGATGCAAAAACTCCACATCTCTCTACGGCGGTAATCCTGGCAAATCTTCCAAGAACACCTTAGGAAAATCTCTGACAACTGGAATGCCTTTGACTTCTTCTGGAATCGCCATCTTGGATACCATTGCAGCCACCTTTAGAACCTTCTTCTTCCCATGGAAAGTCACTGCGGAACCACCTGGTGCTTTCACTAACACCTCTTTCTGCTTGCATTTAATTGTGACATCATATATTGCCATCCAATCAATGCCCACGATCACATCCACTCCTAAGACTTGCAGCTCAATCAGATCAATGCCGAACAATCTCCCACCAATCTCGATATCACAGCCTTCGTAATATCGATTGGCAATCAATTCTTCACCTGATGGTGTTGCCACCGAAAAAACCTTTCCTGGAAACAACTTAGGATCCACACCTAAGACCTTTGCAAAATTGTGTGACACAAAAGTATGCGAAGAACCAGTATCAAATAAAACTTTTTCCTTAATTCCATTAACCAAAACAATTCCTGTTACATGAAGAATGATACTCAATCTTCAATTATTCTCAAATAAAAGTTTTACTTATTACATTTATTAAAAAACAAAATCAAAACTCTTGCATACCCTGGATCACATCTTCTGAGTTACTTGCATCCTCCTCTGTTAATGCGAACACTCACCATTGCCTCTGGAATTTACCTCTGCCTGGACCATCCTTCCTCAACTACGGACAATGAGGCTTAGAATGTCCTGCTTGCCCACACTAGAAACAAGTCTGCTTCGCTAACTTAGGACACACTGACCTGTAATGACCTGCCTCCTTCCAGTAGTAACAAGTCACTTCCTGAGTTGCAGGTGCCTTTTACACTGGACCACTGAACTTGACTTGCTTCACTGGGAATCCCTTCCCACTCGGACCTGATGTTAGCCTCTTGTTTCTGTTGCAGGTCACTTACTTCTTCTGGAACTGATCCATGTCTTCCTCTGTCATAGCTGCTCTCCTGACCAGCTTATCGAACCTCCTTATGCCCAAAGGAATCATTCTCGACCTCAAGTTTGGCCTCAAGCCATGCTCAAACTTCTTGGCCTTCTTTGCCTCATCAACTATCAGCTCCGGTGCATACCTCGATAGCTGAGTGAACTTAGTCTCATACTCTCGCACGGTCATGCTGCCAAGCTGTAGATTCAAGAACTCTGTCGCCTTCTTCTTCTGAATATCCAGGGGAAAGAAACGATCTCTGAATTCTTCCAGAAAAGCCTCCCAAGTCATTTGCTGGTCCCCCAAAGTCCTCTTTACCGTTTGCCACCAAACACCAGCATCCTTTTTCAACTGCATAGTGGCCAACTTCACCTTATTAGCTGCCGGAGTTTCTGAGACCTCGAAGATTGTTTCCATCCGTCTAATCCAATCATCAGCCTCATTTGGATCAGACTGCCCTTCAAACACGGGTGGCCTCATCCTCTTGAAGGACTCAATCTGCTTGATAGGATCAGCATTAACAAACCCTGGTCCAGCTCCATGATTCTGATTTTGTGCCAAATTAGCTGCCATCAGTGCATTCAAAGTCTGATACACCCTGGCAAATTCGGCCTCGAGATCAACTCCTGTTCCTTGGGAACTTCCAGCCCCATCACCATTGTTACCATTTCTGGTTCTGTGTCCAACCATTCTGAATACTGGAAAATGAGGGAAGAGTTAGAGCATCACAACACAATTCATATTCACATCAATACCCTCTGGCAAAACCGCAACCATACCTCAAAACATCAAGTTTCAGTTCCATGTGATACTCACTCTCTAATGTCCACATCTAGGTACTCGCGTTCTAGTGTCCACACCTAGGTTATTTTTATACCATGTTTATTATTACTATTGAAGCATGCTCTGATACCAATCTCTGTAGCGCCCCGAATTTCCAATATGATATCATAGAAATACGTGGCACAATTCCCAGCATCAACTTCAAATATAATATTAAACACAGCCAAATACCAATAATTTTTTTTTCAACTTTCATTACATTAATCTTTACATAGCACAGCGGAATACAATACACCTTGAATTACAAATTTTCTTTCCTTACAACAATTTCTTCTACAAATTACATAACCCATTACACCACTTTAACTCATGCATCTAAATCCCAAGCTACAAGTAATCACCTATAAAATATGAGGCTAGAGATAACCCTAATCCCCAAAACTAAAGGGGTCGGCCATAACGGTGTGAGTGACATAAAACAAACAACATAAGTAAAGTATAGAATCATAAACGACATGAAATAAACAAGAATACATAAGATATGACATAGCAAGGAAACACGAAAACATCAAGTGAAACTAGACTAAGTGTCAAGTGTAAAAAACAAGAAAACACATGCATGAAACCAAGTCAAGAAAACACAATTCTATATGCTGACTCTCTAATACGTACTTGTCAGAGTCTATGCATCCCACTCTACAAGGTCCGGTGCAAGCCCTTAACATCTCCACATTGTAGGGTTTAATCCCCCGCTAAGCAACTAATCCTAACACGATGACTACTACGAGATAAAGATAAACTGCAAGTATTAGCCCATACCCCGATAATTCCAGAGGTCAATCTCTATCCACAGATAATTCCGGAGACTATTTCACTCACACCTGGAAATCTTTGAGAATACCCCACACCGCAAGCAATGGCACCTCATCACACGAATACCATGTGTGCATCGCCTCGACCCCGATAATTCCGGAGATCAATCCCACACCACAGGTAATTTCGGAGACTATTTCACTCACACCTGGATAATTCTGGGGATTATCTCACACCGAGAGCCATACTGAGGTCCATAACACATGTTCTCGTTCATCATATCACCACTAGTGTCTGTCCTTATCATTAGGTTATTTGATTACTTTACGAATCTCCTAGAGTTCGGTGTACCCTATCGGACTTAACTCAATAACTGATCAACTAAAATGCCTCAACAGGCCCAAACATAAATATCCCAACTTTCGGTATACTAGGGTCACACACCCTCTAGAGACTCACACCCAAATATCCAAATAAAACTTCCAACATAAATTGCTCAGTTAACTCACTTGAAAACATATGTTCAGTAGAAGATAAAAAATAGAATAGTAAGTTATAGATTAAAAACATTTAGAGGGTAAATCATTTAAAAGGACATTAAAATATATATAGATATATCAGTATCAGTCGACTACAAAAGCCATCGGTCGACTGCCCAGAGAGAAAATCCAATAGCTTTGAGAAAATAATTCTAAGTATAGCTGTCGACTGTAAAAGGTTATAGGTCGACTGTCCAGAGAAAAATCCAATTCTCAGGGTGACATCAAAACGGAGCAGACTCAGTCGACTGTAAAGATGAGTCAGTCGACTGTTCCGCGTGATAATTTAAAAACTTCAAGAAAATTACAGCAGCCAGGCAGCGACGGTCGACTGGAAAGTCACACTGGTCGACTGTCGACATACAGACTGTAGATTTTGGTTGTGCATATTTCAACCGATATCTAGTTTTACTTTATGAAAATGATTTCTATCTAAAGCATATTTCTTATTTGATCAAATACAACTTGTAGAATATATAATCGTCCATAAGAACGAAATCAAAACTACTTGAATTTATAAAAATAGCGATTTATTAATTTCTTTCAAACAAACATGAATTGTGCATATAAACAAAATAGAGTTTCTTAAAAATTAATTGTTCATTGAAATAGCTTCATATTTAGATCCAAACCACATCAATACCAAGACCTCAAAAAGATCCACAATTTAGTTGTATTCATCAAACTAAATCCAATTTATCTCAAATCCAATTCTAGAGACATGATCTCCTAATTCATTAGTCCTTCTCAAAATTTTCTCAAACTCAATCACCATTATTAACTCATGAACATGAACAAATCTAACATCTCTATAATCAAGATGTGTACATCCAAACTCAATGATAATAAGAACTAACATCATCCACATGCAAATCTATCCATAGATAATTAGGGTTCATAAAAGATCAATTTTTAATTCATCAATCCATTCAATCCATCAAGTACATATTCATACTCAAACCCTAACATGCTTTCTAGTAGATGAAATACCATATAAAATATTACAAGAATAAAACGAAACAAATTATATCACTCGCATACAACATACACAAAACAAAAAGAAAACAAAACAAGTCACTCACCTCAAATGAAGAAATCTATTAAGAAAAGCCTTTCTTTTGCGAAACCCAAGATCACCTCCTAAAATATCCAAGAAATAATAAAACCTTTGTGTTGTGCAGCGAAAGACTGCTGCACTTCACTCTTTTAAATAGGCCGGAATAGGAGAATTAGGGTTTTTGAACACATTGGCAAAATAACTCTTTTAAAGTATAACTTTACATAAATAGATCCCTATACTTGGAAACGTGATAAAACCAATTAAATTGAGGTTTAAAAACAAAATAAACACCTTATTTTTCAGCTGGCACTGTTTGAAAAGTCCAGAAAATAGTTTTGCACTTTCATCCTTCAAAATGGCAATTTTGCAAAAAGATCCTTCTTTTTCGTAATATTTGCAAATAGGTCTAATAAATATCAGAAAAATCTAGAAAAATTATAAATCATCTCAAATAATAAATAATGATTTTCCACAAAATAATTTTGCCTTTTGAACTTTCCAAGAAAATATTTGCACGTGTTTTGCACGTGTAAAAAGGGTAAATCTTATGAAAATATTTATTAAATCTCCAAAAAATCATTTTAATTCATTTATAAATCTTTAAAATTATATTTAAAAATAAGGGGTACTACAATATAAATATCAATCAAAAATGTGAATATTTTCAAAGGAATTAGAAGTTTTCAAATATGAGGTGATCTATAGAAAAATCTGTGCCAAAATTCAAGTGAATGTGGCTGAGGTGTGTTGAAAATTAGGGTTTAAGGATGAGTATTTTATGAATTTGTTTAGAATATGAAAGATGATAGTTTGAAGGTTTTAAATTGGGATCTAGGGTTTTAGAGTTTCAAGAGTGAGAGGGAGAGAGAGATAGATCTCAAGTGAAAGATGAAGGAGAAGAGGGAGCCACTATTTATATGCAATCACTATTATAATTGATGTTGTTATCCCCACAATGGCATATGTAATGCGAATACCGTTGTTGGGGATAGCAGCAACAGCTATAAAATTTTCACATACTTGTAATTTTTTCCAAATCAGAGAGTTCACGATTCGGAAGAAGTGAACTGATGCCGTTACTCCCAATAGCGGCATGTGAAAAAAGTTTAACATATGCCGCTATTGGAAACAACCACATTTAAATAATCTGTAGTTATTTTCAATAGCGGTTATTGCTGATGATATGGTATATGTTGCCACTGAATCTGGTGTGGGGGCAAACAGATAGTATTTGTGGATTCTTGGAAAACTTTGAATAGCAAACCTGTTACCTAATCCGCCAGAGTTTGACCATTGCTCCTGCTGTTCACCTGCAAAAAGTGCGAGACACCGGGGTTGTTCCCGGCACGCACCCTCCGACGCTCAAGTCAGTAATCAGAAGTGATTATGAAAGAGTGCAAAACTGGCAAAAGATTGATTACCTCTTAATGGAGATGGATGGAGGGTATTTATAGGCGCCGCTGGAGTCAGATTAGGAATATAATCCTCATGGTCTGATAAGGAATATAATCCCCATAATCAGATTGGGAATGTAATCCCTAATTCCCAGTAAAAAGATAGATGTGAATCAGGGCCGTTGATTAGTATTTAATCAGGGACCCTAATCCTATCTTGCTGGATTGGGTTCATTTCAGGTTAACACCCGTACCCAGTTGAGGTGGATCTGTTCGTGGGTTATTGGATCTTTGGGGGGGAGATCCAGTACCCATTTCAGACCCGTTTGTAGATGAAATTACCATTTTACCCCCGAGCTTCAAGATTCGTGCTTGATTTGGACGATTCCGATTTAACCCCATTTTTTGCCATATCACGAGTCCCCCCACTCCCGAAGACTGGATTTGATCAGCCTTTGAGGAGTAGTTTCATTGTTTTAGTGGCTGGCGGAGTTATATCGAAATCTAAATGGAAGGTTTTGAATCTTTGGAGGAGGTAGTATGGTGATTTTTCAAGTTGGTTGTGCTCTGAGTTGCTTTTGAGCTCTTCTGGCTATTGTGGTGTTTTTGCACGAATTTTTATCTATTTCTCAAAATATTTATTTAATTTTGCGAAGTGTCGATTAGTCGTTCGGGGGTCTTAATAGATTGTCCTAGGCAATAATTATTTACTTGGGGGCTCAAAAATATTCCCCCAATTTTATAATTATTTTCTAGAATTTTCAATTAATTTTTCCGAATTTTTAATCATTTTTTCGCAATTGTTAGACGGACGATTCGATCGTTTCCTTCGTTGTGTGGCCTACATGCTTTTACCTCACCGCCAACCCCTTCGAACGCTTGCTGCTAAGGAGGCCGAAGCTCATGGGTGGTTCGGCGCCCTCTGCCGAAGAGCAGAGGCACCTCGGCCAGGTTGTAGGCGCTGGAGAGGGAGTTCGGCGAGATCCGGGGTAGTTCTTTCCATGTAACATGGTCGGTGTCAAGAACGCTCGGCAGCTTGTGCCGAAATCCAACTTTCCATGTAACATGGTCGGTGTCAAGAATGCTCGACAGCATGTGCCGAGGTCCAAATTTTTCATGTAACATGGTCGGTGTCAAGAACGCTCGGTAGCTTGTGCCGAAGTCCAACTTTTCATGTAACATGGTCGGTGGTAAGAACGCTCGGCAGCATGTGCCGAGGTCCAACTTTCCATGTAACATTGTCGGTGGCAAGAACGCTCGGCAGCATGTACCGAGGTCCAATTTTTCATGTAACATGGTCGGTGTCAAGAACGATCGACAGCTTGAGCCGAAGTCCAACTTTCCATGTAACGTGGTTGGTGGCAAGAACGCTCGGCAGCTTGTACCGAAGTCCAACTTTTCATGTAACATGGTCGGTGTCAAGTAACACTCGACAGCATGTGCCGAGGTCCAACTTTCCATGTAACATGGTCGGTGGCAAGAATGCTCGGCAGCATGTGCCGAGGTCCAACTTTCTATGTAACATGGTCGGTGGCAAGAACGCTCGGCAGCATGTGCCGAGGTCCAACTTTCCATGTAACATGGTCGGTGGCAAGAACGCTCGGCAGCTTGTGCCGAAGTCCAACTTTCCGACTTTCTATGTAACATGGTCGGTGGCAAGAATGCTCGGCAGCTTGTGCCGAAGTCCAACTTTCCATGTAACATGGTCGGTGTCAAGAACGCTCGGCAGCTTGAGCCGAAGTCCAACTTTCCATGTAACATGGTCGGTGTTAAGAACGCTCGGCAGCTTGTGTCGAAGTCCAACTTTCCATGTAACATGGTCGGTGGCAAGAACGCTCGACAGCATGTGCTGAGGTCCAACTTTCCATGTAACATGGTCGGTGGCAAGAACACTCGGCAGCATGTGCCGAGGTCCAACTTTCCATGTAACATGGTCGGTGTCAAGAACGATCGGCAGCTTGAGCCGAAGTCCAACTTGTTTTTTTTGGCAGAGAACGCCCAGCAGAGTTGGTGGCTTCTGCACTTCTGACAGATGTGACAGCCATTAAATGTGATGGCTTCTGAACTTCTGACAGCTCTGACGGATGTGACGCTTATTTAATGCGATGACCTCTGAGCTCCTGTCAGATGTGACAGTCATTAATGTGATGGTGCGGCTAGGCGTGGTAAATAATGTGCCGGTTCAGATCGCTTTTGTCGCCTCGTTTAAATGGGTTGGCAGTCTGGGCCCATTAACATCGTTTTGCGTGCCTCGTTCTATAAAACCTCACCCCGCCTTCTCATTTTTCACTTCTCCACTTTTTTACTCAGGTGGTGAATTCGTGCTAGCGAGAGCTCAAGGTGATCGTCGTCCGTTTTTCGGTGAAGTTTCCGACCGTATATCTCTTTAAGGTAATTTATACTTAGTTTCTTTCCAAGTATAAATATGTCTCTTTCCTCTGTCTCCGAGTCATCTTCTTCTTGGTCCGAGCCCTCCCCTCAAGTTGCCGAAGCTCGCACTCCGAGTCACCCAAATAAGGGCAAGAAGGTGTTTGGTCGAGATACGATCGTGGAGGATCCGAAGCGCATGGGGCCGTTTGGCAGGTTGCTGGGACCGCTGACTGGGCTTCACAGAGTTCGAGAATTTTCGGAGGAACATGCCGAGCGTATTGTTCACGAGAGGGGGAGGACCTTTGAAGAGAATGAGGCGAGGGAGACGACCGAGGCTGATGAGACGGTGTCTATCCTCAGCGAAGAAGACTTGGCAGTGATCCGGCACTGTTTCCACATTCCGGAGGAGTACGAACTTTTTCTGCCGGGTCCCGGGGTTAGGGCCAACTCGCCGCTGCCAGTGACTATGTGTTGCTGGCCGGTTGATGCCTTTATTGCCGGGGCTCGGCTACATCTCCATCCATTCGCAACCCTTGTTCTTAAATGGTTCGGGGTTAGCCCCATCCAACTTATGCCGAACGCGTGGAGAGTCATCAATGGTTTCGTGCTTCACTGCCAAGCCACTGGGATCGAGCCGGAGCTGAGTGTACTTCGGACAATCTACCGGCTTCATCAAGCGAACCGGTCGGAGTTCCGGTATTACATGGCCCTGAGACATGGCGGTTGGCTCGTTATATGCCCCGACTCCATAAAGCACTGGTGTGATAAGTTTTTGATAGTGCGGAGTGCGGAGGCTTAGCCTATTCCCTATAGTTGGGTGGAAGAGGTGCCGAAGAGGTTGAGGGCATTGCCAAAGCTTCGCCCCGAAGATGAAGAGGCAGTTCGGACACTTCTTGATCGGCCGAAGTACGATTGGCGAGAGCTGACCGAAGGTGTTCTATTCAGGGGAGGGCTCTGCCGCGTAAATCCTAGTACGCGGCTTCTTCTATGTTTCCGTCCTTTCTTTTTCATACTTCATCTTTTACGACTTGTATTCCGCTAACAAACTTTGTTTTTAATGCAAAGGCGATGGACTACGAGGCTGTGCTGGCATTGAGGGCTGGTCTTGCTAGCAAGGCGCCGAAGAAGCGCAAGAGGGTGGCCACCAAGTTGCCGACCGCAAAGGCTCCGAGGGTCACGGAGGTGGTCGAGGAGGTGGAGACTGTGGCGAGCCCGACCGTGGCCACAGGAGTTGCCTCGGCGTCAACCGAGGTCGGTGACTTTCCGATCGCCGGAGCCCTCGAGATGGCGACGCCCCCGCTGACAGTGGCGGCCGAGGAACTCCTGACCGAGGAGAACAAGAAGATCCATGTTCCGGACTGGCAGGTTCGGAAACATGACGGGTTCCTGGGCGACTCCTTGGCGAGCATGCAGGTGATCAAGCACCTGGCGACACCGAAGGATTGGGCCGCCATGGAGGCCGGGCTGGCAGGCGATGATGTCATCAAGATTGCTCGTTCGGCAGTCTCGGTAAGTATTGAATTTTTGCCTTCATTGGTTTTTCTTATGTCTAATTTCTCTAACTCTTTGAACATCCCGCTTTCCGTCGCAGATCATCGTCCACTTTGGTCACCTCTCGGAGAGGTTGACGGCTCTGGAGAAGGAGCTGAAGCAGGAGGCCGACCGAGCTCGGACGGATAAAGCTCGCATGGGGAACGAGCTCGACAAGCTCAGGGTCGAGTTCGAGGGGAGGACGACGAGGCTCGAGTACCTTGAGGGCCTGGTTGCAAAGCTGGAGGGCGACCTCCTTCGCCAGAAGGAGGAGGCAGCCAAACAATTGGCCGAAGCGACGGAGGCCAAGGCTACTGCGGTGAAGGAGGCCGAGGAGGCCACTATGGTGAAGGCGCAAGGCTTTCTTGCCCAGAACATAGCCAAAGCCTATGCCGACGCCCTCGCCCGGGTGTCGAAGGCATACCCCGAGGTGGACTGCTTGGGATGGAGGCTGTTCCCGGGCCACGTCGAATGCTTCGACCCCGAGTCGGAGGGAGAAGAAGAAGAAGAAGGGGACGACGAAGTCGAGCCTGAGGTTGAGGTTGTCGGCGATGTCCAGGGGTCTCTGGTCACCCCGCTGGCAATGGTGACCCCTTCAGGGACGTCGGCCCCCACCCAATCTCGCCGTCCCGGGAAAGAGGTCGCGCCCTAACTTCGCTTGCTTTTCTTTTTTCTTCTGCCTTTTTGAGTTTTTAAGTGTAATGCCTAATCGCGGACTGGCCACCGCTTTTTTTTTTTGTAATGAATGAAAACATCCTTTTGGGCTCGACTCTGCGTCTCTCTATCATAACTTTTCCCAAAAAATTCTTGGAATTTGGCTAAGTGTAGGAATTCGGCTAAGTGTCGAAAATTTGTTGGTTTCCTCGATTTCTTTTCAGCTTGTGGAGGTGATTCAACCCGTCGAGCCTACTCGCTCGGGGGAAAGCGCTCGTCTCGAGGTTGGCTTAGGGGCGACGAGGCTGTGCTTGACGAGGTGCCGAGAGCGGCTCTATGAAGTCGAGCTGGGGTTGCGCAGAGCCGTAAGCGAGGGGAACCACCTGCAACTCATCCTGGGTTGGTGGGACATTGAGATTCGGCGACTGGAGAGCAGGCTCACCGAGATGGCCCCTTAGGAGAGGATGATGGTTCGTCGACCACCTTTAGTTACGGCTTACAGCTCAAGTGCATCCGCCTTACTTTATCGAAAATAATAGCGGAGAGGGACGATCTGCTCTCTGAGATTCGTCACTTGCAAACGGTATTGATGGACCTTCGGACAGAGGGAGAGGGATTGACGGCAGAGGTGGCCAAACTGATGGCCGAACGTGACGAACTGATGGCTGAGGTCGACGCGCTGAAGAGAGCCACGGTGGACAAGAGCATCGAAGTCACTCATCTCCGCCGTCTTATCACCAGTCGCTCTGGCGTCCCGAGCTCCACAGTACCTCCTCGCTTCGAGGTCGATGTAAAAGATGACTCTCTGAGGGAGCAAATTCAGAGCTGGAGGCGGAGGTGGCTCACCTCAGACCGCGTTCGGGGCCGATCAATGTTAGGAGCACTTCGTGTACTCGTGCGGAGAGCGAGCGGGGCATTACGTTTTATGAGCTCGCGACCCGTTCGCCTATCGGCCAACCTAGTCTGGGGGATGCACAAAGCGGGGTTGCCATTTCATCGAGCAGAGCATCCGTCGGAGCGACTGTTAGGAGCAGCGCCGAGGGCACGTCTCAATTCGTCGATTTGGGGTCGAGTTTCGGAGGCAAATGTCGCCGCCCTCGAGTGTCCTTGAAGCGGAACATCCCTGCACCAAGGAGGTGTTGAAGATCTTGTTTTTGAAGCCTTTGTATTTAGCATAAGCGTAACAGGCCAGCATTGTAATCTTCGCTTTTGACGCCTTGTAATATGGTTGTAAGGAAGTGTCGTCTTGTATTGTGTCCCCACTTTTAATGATGTTTCTTTCTTAGACTTGCGCATTTTTAGTGGCCCTGTGTGGTTGTTTTGTTTGTGACTGTCTTCACCGTGCCGAGGTCCCCGAGCCGGTCTTCTGCTCGTTTGGGGGTCGGCGTTATAAGCGTTCGGCAAGGCGTGCCGAGCTCTGCTTCGGTCATTTAATCTCGTGAATTTGTAAGATGAGTGAGCCTTATGCGACAGAGGGGTAGCCTCCGCTTCTGCCTGTTGCTCCCGAAGGCCTTTCTTCTTGCTCGCTTAAGGGCGAGCTTGCGAAGCAGGGCCAAGCCAAGTATTGGACTGGGAACTATCGTTGGAGTTGTTCAACGGTTGTGGGAGCAATTCCGAATGGCAAACTGCTTCTAGCTCGCTTAGGAGCGAGCTTGCGAAGTAGAATCGAACCAAGTATTGGACTCTGAAACCATCGTTAGAGTTGTTCAGCAGTTGTGGGAGCAATTCCGAATGGCGAACTACTTCTAGCTCGCTTAGGAGCGAGCTTGCGAAGTAGAATCGAACCAAGTGTTGGACTCTGAAACCATCGTTAGAGTTGTTCAATGATTGTGGGAGTAATTCTGAATGGCTTACTACTTCTAGCTCGCTTAAGAGCGAGCTTGCAAAGTAGAATCGACCCAAGTGTTGGACTCCGAACCATCATTAGAGTTGTTCAACGGTTGTGGGAGAAATTCCGAATGGCGAACTACTTCTAGCTCGCTTAGGAGCGAGCTTGCGAAGTAGAATCGAACCAAGTGTTAGACTCCGAAACCATCGTTAGAGTTGTTCAACGGTTGTGGGAGCAATTCCGAATGGCGAACTACTTCTAGCTCGCTTAGGAGCGAGTCTGCGAAGTAGAATCGAGCCAAGTGTTGGACTCCGAACCATCGTTAAAGTTATTCAACGGTTGTGGGAGCAATTCCGAATGGCGAACTACTTCTAGCTCGCTTAAGAGCGAGCTTGCGAAGTAGAATCGAGCCAAGTGTTGGACTCCGAACCATCGTTAGAGTTATTCAACGGTTGTGGGAGCAATTCTGAATGGCGAACTACTTCTAGCTCGCTTAAGAGCGAGCTTGCGAAGTAGAATCGAGTCAAGTGTTGGACTCCGAACCATCGTTAGAGTTATTCAACGGTTGTGGGAGCAATTCCGAATGGTGACCCACTCCTAGCTCGCTTAAAAGCGAGCTTGCGGAGTATAATCGAACCAAGTGTTGGACTCCGAACTTGTCATTAGAGTGAAGAGTAAAGGTAGAGAGATGCAAGCAATTTTACAAGTAATAATAAAAAAACTTTCTTTATTAATGACTAATTGTTGGCTGCTTCTAAAGTTGCGAGCCGTTATTACAAGAGAGAAATAAAGGAAAAAATACAAATAAAAGGAGAGGAACGGTTCGACATCCCAGAATACTTAGAGTGGCGTTAGTGCTCTCTCTTGGTATTTCAAGAGATGGTCGGCATTCCAAGTCCTGGGGATCTCCCTGCCTTCGAGGTCTTCTAATCTATATGTTCTGGGCCAAACTACTTTGGCGATCTTATAGGGTCCCTCCCAATTTGGAGCAAGTTTGCTCTTCTGAGCAGGAAAAGAGATGGCTAACTTTCTGAGGACCAAGTCCCCTTATTTGAGGTCGGTAGGACGGACTCTCTTATTGTATGCCAACTCGATCCTTCTCCGGTAGCTTTGTTGACGAATGGCAGCTCTTTCACGGATCTCGTCAATTAAGTCTAGATTTGCTCAGAGCTCTCTGGCATTTTGTTCTTCTTCATAAGTCGTTAGACGAGGAGAGGGTATACCAACTTCTAGGGGGATCATAGCTTCGGACCCATAGGTGAGATTGAATGGGGACTCTCCTGTGGGGGTCCGTTTTGTGGTGCGGTAGTTCCACAGCACGTTAGGGAGCTGATCGACCCATTAGCCTTTGGAACATTTATCCAACCTCTTCTTAATACCGGAGAGGATCTGTCGGTTAGCATTCTCCCCTTGGCCATTCGACTGTGGATGGGAAACGGATGAGAATCGGTGTTGGATGGTGAGGTCTTCACATAGAGCTCAGAGGGCAGCCCCGGTAAACTGGGTTCCGTTGTCTGTTATGATGACCCGAGGGACACCGAATCGGCAGATTACGTTCTTCCAGAAGAACTGAAGAACTTTGTTCTCGGTGATCGTGGCCAAGGGCTCTGTCTCTATCCACTTTGAGAAGTAGTTGATTGTCACGACTAAGAATTTGAACTGGCCGGGAGCTGGTGGGAATGGCCCTAGTAAATCCATCCCCCACATTGCGAAAGGGATTGGACTTGATAGGAAAGTGAGTGGAGCTTGTGGGTGGCGACGGATGTTGGAGTACTTCTGACATTAGCTGCATTGCCGAACGTGTCGTTCGGCGTCTTGTAGGAGAGTGGGCCAGAAATATCCATAATTCAACACTTTGCGGGCTAAGGCTCTGGACCCTGAATGTGCACCGCCGATGCCCTCGTGAAGTTCTTGCAGGGTGTAGTCGGCTTGTTCCGGGGAGAGACATCTCAAATAAGGTCTGCCGTCTACCTGGGTGAAGGAGCGCTTGTATAGGATGCCCTCGATAAGTGTGTATCGCTCTGCTCGGGTTCTTACTCGGCGAGCTTCCTTTGGATCTTCGGGGAGGAGCCCATCCCTTAGGAACTCAACGAGGGGTTTCATCCAGTTATCTTGAAGCAGGACAGGTAGAGACTCCATTGAATCAGAAGTTTCGTCTTCTATACTTGGCTTCAGGAGTACCTCAATTAATATGGTCTGCTCGAGACCTTGGAGGGAGGAGGAGGCTAGCTTGGAGAGGGCATCGGCCTGGGCATTCTCTTCTCGGGGGATTTTCTGGATGAGGGCTTCTTCAAATAGGGCCATGAGATTTCTGACCTTGGCTAGGTACTTAACCATTCGATCATCTCGCGCCTCATACTCGCCCAGGACTTGATTCACGACCAGCTGAGAGTCGCTAAAGATCTGGAGGCGCTGCGCCCCTGCATTGCGAGCCATTCCGAGGCCGGCTATGAGTGCTTCGTACTCTGCTTCATTGTTCGAGGCCTTGAAGTTGATGCGGAGGGAGTATTGGAGGATGAAATCATCTGGGCCGGCCAGAATGACCCCGGCTCTGCTTCCCTCGTTACAAGAGGAGCCATCCACATAAACCGACCAGACAGGTGGTCCCTTCATTGCTTGGCCGAACTCGGGGATGGTACTTTCAACTATGAATTCTGCTAAGGCCGGAGCTTTGATCGCGGTCCGAGGCTGATACGTTATATCATGTTGGCTCAGCTCGATAGACCACTTCATAAGGCGACCGGAGGTCTCTGGCTTGTGGAGCACTTGCTTCAGTGGTTGGTCGGTAAGAACGACCACCGAATGGGACTGAAAATATGGGCAAAGCTTCCTTGCGGCCATCACTAGGGCATAAGCCATCTTTTCTATCCTCGGGTAGCGGAGCTCGGCATCCTGAAGTACCTTGCTCACGTAATATATGGGCCTTTGGGTCTTATCTTCTTCCCTCACGAGAACGGCACTGAGGGTCTGCTCGGAGGCTGCCAGGTAGAGGTAGAGGGGTTCACCAGGAATTTGTTTGCTGAGGAGAGGAGGATTGACGAGGTAAGCCTTGAGTTGGTCGAACGACTCCTGTTACTGTTGACCCCATTCGAAACCTTTAGCCCTCCTGAGGGCCTTGAAGAAGGGGAGGCATTTCTCCCCGGACTTCGAGAGGAAATGCCCTATAGCGGCTAGGCGGCCTGTTAGCCTCTGAACTTCCTTAACGTTCTTGGGAGGGGCCATGTCTAATATGGCCTTGATTTTCTCAGGGTTAGCTTCGATTCCTCGTTGGCTGACCATGAAGCCGAGGAACTTTCCTGACGAGACTCCGAACGCACACTTGTTCGGATTGAGCCTCATGTTGTGTTTCCTGAGTACGTCGAATGCCTCCTGCAGATCGACCACATGATCGGCCCCGTGGATGCTCTTTACAAGCATATCGTCCACATATACCTCCATATTCTGGCCGATTTGAGCTTGGAAAACCTTGTTGACGAGGCGTTAGTATGTGGCGCCTGCATTCTTCAAACCGAAGGGCATAACCCTATAGCAGTAGAGGCCCTGGTCGGTTACAAATGAGGTCTTCGGGATATCTGGGGGGAACATCCGGATCTGATTGTAGCCTGAGAAGGCGTCCATGAAGCTGAGGAGTTCATGACCCGAAGTGGCATCAATCAAAGTGTCAATACTCGGAAGAGGGAAGGGGTCTTTGGGGCATGCCCTGTTGAGATCAGTAAAATCGATACAAATCCTCCAGGTCCCATTGGACTTCTTCACCATTACTACATTCGAGAGCCATTCGGGATAGTTTACCTCCTGTATGAACCGGGCCTTCAAGAGCTTGTCCACCTCCTCTTTTATAGCTAGCTGGCACTCAGGAGCGAACTTGCGCCTCTTCTGTTGGACCGGTTTGGACCCCGGAGCAACACTGAGGTGATGGACCAAGAGCTCTTCGGAAATTCCGGGCATGTCTGCAGCTGACCAAGCAAAGAGGTCTCGGTTCTTTCGAATGCACTGGACTGTCGGAGCATAGGGCGGATGGGAGGGTCTTGCTAACAAAGAACTTTCGGCTTGGATCCTGCTCAGAGAAGAGCACTTCCTCCAACTCATCCACCGGCTCGGACGTTGGTTGGGCGACATCTTGGGGGATTTTCAGGGTTTCGAGGGAGAGGACTGGACCGAGGGTAGAGGTCATGTAGCACTTGCGGGCCGTTTCCTGATTGCCTCTTACTTCCCCTACGCCTGCCCGGGTGGAGAATTTCATCTTGAGGTGATAGGCGAAGGGGACGGCTTCAAGGGCAGCAAGGCCGGGCCGACCCAAAATGACATTGTAAGCTGCAGGGACATCCACAACCATAAAGTTCATCGACTCCGTTCGGGTAGTAGGAGTTTTGCCAGCGGTTACGTCGAGGCTGATCACCCCTTCAATAGTCACTAGCACGCCCGTGAACCTATGGAGCATGTAGCCGGCAGGCTTGAGTCTGTCTCGGGATAGTTTGAGGCCTTTGAAAGCGGCGAGGAAGAGGATATTAACGGAGCTGCCATTGTCCACTAGGATCCTCTCCACTTTGAAGTTCGCCATATGGAGATTGATGACGAGTGCATCACAATGGGGGGTGCGGACACCTTCAAGATCTTCATCTGAGAATGTGACGGGCACTCCGAGGCCTTTAGGAGGAGGAGTGGCGCAAACCGAATTGACTTCCCTAATGAACGCTTTTCGAGAGGATTTTGAGGAGCCCCCCATTGGGCCCCCATGAATGAGGTGTAGGACACGTTCCTCTTCGAAGTCGGGCATTTCATCGCGTTCAGGACGCTTGTTAGCCCCCCGAGGCGGGGGAGGAGGATCGGTTCGGTCCTTTCTCACAAACCTGTTTAGCTGACCCCTCTGGATGAGGGCTTCTATCTCGTTCTTTAAGGCCCGGCAATCATTGGTGTCGTGGCCATGGTCCCGGTGATAGCGGACCACTTCTCTTTATCCCTCTTCTTACCGGGGGTGTTCATTTTTGGTGCAGGAGGTATTACCCCCTCCTTCTCAACTTCCATGAGAATTGTGGAGATGTTGGCGTTAAGGGGAGTGAATTTTTCAAATCTGGGAGGAGGTCGGCGCTGACCGCCAATATCCTTCTGGAGCTTCTTGGCCCCTTCCTCTTCTGTTCCCTTTCTCTTAGACCCGGAGGAAGACCTCTCCAAGTTGGGGCGGTGCTCAGCTTCTTCGGCCCAAATATACTTTTCGCTCCGGAGAAGGAGGTCAGAGAAGTTCTGTGGGGGCTTCTTGGCGAGGGAGGAGCGGAGGCTGGAGTTGAGGACATTGGATTGGAATGCAGCTGTAGCGACCGACTGGTCGAGGGATGCTATGGACCTGGCTTCTGCTGTGAACCTTTTCACATAGTCTCTCAGCTTCTTACCCTTCTTCTGGTTGAGATAAAGTAGAGAAATACTGGTTTTCTCAGTTCGGCGGCTACTCATGAAGTGGGTGACGAAGAGGGTCTCGAATTGCTCGAAGGAGAATATTGAGGATGGGGCAAGGCGAGAGTACCATTCTCGAGCCGGACCCTTGAGAGTTGCGGGGAAGGTCTTGCATAGCAGAGCATCGGAAGCTTGATGGATGAGCATGAGGGTCTTGAAGCTTTCGATGTGATCGACGGGGTCAGTCTCCCCAGAGTAAGTCTCGAATTGAGGAGGTTTAAAGCCAATTGGAACGGGGGCCTCCATTATGGTTTAGGAAAAAGGAGGTCGACTAGGACGAAGGGTCCTTCCTCTAAGCTCTTCTTCTTGGTCTAACTGACCCAAGTGCCTCTCCATTTCGTGGAGACGGCGGTAGACAGCGTCATCCCTTCGACGGTAACCAGTCGAGCCTCTAGACTCGTCTTTGTACGTGGGAGAGCGGGGGCTACGACGAAGGTAGCTCCTGGAGCGGCGAGGACTTGGCATGTGCCGGGGGTTGCTAGGAGCTGGGAGAGGAGTTAGGGACCGTTGGCGAGAACTTTGGACCAGAGGAGGAGTGGGAATCCTTGGAGCATTGGTGTTGTTGGGACGGAGATTGAGAGCTTGTAGGACGGTTGCTTGGAACTGCTGGAACTTGGCACGGGTGATGGGTGCCTCATCATTCCTAGCAGGAGAATGGGGTCTTCTCCTGTGATGCTCGGGGGACTCTCTCCGCCCCCTTCGGGTAGGGGACCTTCTGTAGTCTCGGCGGTGAGGAGATCGCTCATCCGGACGTTGCTGGTGGGAGGCTCCCTCTCGGGCCCGCTTTTCATCCAGACGGCGGCGAAGATCCTCATCCTTCCGCCAATTGAGGACGGAGTTGCGAAGGTCGGAAGCTCGGGGATTGTGGGAGGCCATAGAATCTGAAGAGGCATTGTGGATGGAGACGTGGTCCGGATGGAGAGGTTGTTTCTGTGGGTTGGGACCCTTAGGAGGTTGTTGATTCTGAGGAGGAGGCAGGTCCTGTTGGAGAGGGTCCTCTGCTTGAGGAGGAAGTTGCCCCTGCTGCTGAGCGGGTTGGATGGGGACTTCCTGTTGCTGATCGAGGTTAGGTCCGCGGTTGGACCCTCTAGATCTTACTTTCCTAGGAGGCATGGCTGGAGAAGATCTGACCAACGGGAAGAAGGGAGGCAGCTATTCGTTTGTTCCCACAGATGGCGCCAATCTGTTGCTGCTGAATCTGGTGTGGGGGCAAACAGATAGTATTTGTGGATTCTTGGAAAACTTTGAATAGCAAACCTGTTACCTGTTCTGCCGGAGTTTGGCCATTGCTCCTGTCGTTCACCTGTAAAAAGTGCGAGACACCAGGGTTGTTCCCGGTGACGCACCCTCCGACGCTCAAGTCAATAATCAGAAGTGATTATGAAAGAGCGCAAAACTGGCAAAAGATTGATTACCGCTTAATGGAGATGGATGGGGGGTATTTATAGGCGCCGCTGGGGTCAGATTAGGAATGTAATCCCCGTGGTCTGATAAGGAATATAATCCCCGTAATCAGATTGGGAATGTAATCCCTAATTCCCAGTGAAAAGATAGATGTGAATCAGGGCCGTTGATTAGTATTTAATCAGGGACCCTAATCCTATCTTGCTAGATTGGGTTCATTTCGGGTTAACACCCATACCCAGTTGAGGTAGATCTGTTCGTGGGTTATTGGATCTTCGGAGGGGAGATCCAGTACCCATTTCAGACCCGTTTGTAGATGAAATTACCATTTCACCCCCGAGCTTCAAAATTTGTGCTCGATTTGGATGGTTCCGATTTAACCCCATTTTTAGCCATATCAGTATAAATGATGTGGCCCCATCTGCGCCATCAAATTTCCTCAGATTTCGCTCTCCTGTGATCATCAAGTCAAATAGGTCTAACAGGCTTTTGCCAGCTCAGGCCCACTGGCTAACGGGTCCGACCCAGCCCATCAAGGCCAGAGACCCATTAGCCCCTGCCTATAAATACCAGACCCCCTCATTCCTTCTGCAGGTAATAAACTTTTTCCCCCCTGAACCCTAGCTACTGTTGCTTTCTCAGTGACTGACTAGATCGTCTGAGGGCCTGTATCCGGGAACTCTCCCTGTGTTTCTAGGAAGTTTGCAGGTATCAAGATCTGAGCTGAGCCATCAATATCCGAGCCGAGCCACGAAGATCCGAGCCGAGCACTCAGCCTCTACCTCTCACCTGCTACCCCCGAGCCGAACGTACGGCCAAGGAACATATCAACATTAGTGTCGCCCTTTCCATCTCACAAATTACAAGAACTCACACCTGTTACCCCTACATCCAAAACAAGCAGCATTAGGCTGGCACTGTTTGTGGGAATCGCTTCACTGACAGGTTTGATCCTGGCCTAGGACATCATCTCGAAGCAAGGCTTTCTCATGGCTCCCAAAGCCAGAAAAGCCCTCATCGCTGGACGTCGTCCAGACCCTTCTCCCTTTTACAGCCATGTGTACACCCATGGATCTGGTCAGCCTCGAGCCAATGGTGCGGTAGGACCTGAACCGAGCACCTCACGCTCGGTCGCGGCTCACGACTTGTGGCATGTGATCCAGGACCGGCAGACCAGCCAGTCGAGGGGAGGGACCGCTTCCAACTCGGCCTCAAACCATGGTAGGCAGCCGACCCAAGAACGGGAACCAGCGTACAGCCACTCACCCTGAGGGTCTCCGCCTTTGCACGACTAAGTAGAGCATACCCCAGTCACAAGATCCGAGTTACAAAACTTTAGGAATGGGTCCTCCAGGCCATCCGGGATGGTCCCCGGGCTGGGGTGCGCAATAATACCGAACCGCGGCTAGAAGCTCAGGGCAGCGAATCTCCGGTTCAACTCGCCCACAGGAACGAGACAATGTCGTCCTCTGACACCTCCAGGAGATGGAGAACCACCTCGCCCACCTGGGCGAGGGGGGACGACAATCTGGGCAAAGGAACCAACCGAACCGACCTCCGTTCTCCTCTCAAATCCTAGACACCGAGATTCCAAGGAATTTTAGGCTGCCCCAATTCGAGACCTACAATGGCGAGAGTGATCCAGCTGATCCCATGGAAGGGTTCAAAACCCTCATGTTGATTCACAGCGCATCGGATCCTCTCCTATGTCGTGCCTTTCCTGCCACCCTGCGTGGTCCAGCTCGGGAATGGTTCCCGAAGCTCACCCCCGGCTCGGTCTTCTCGTTCGACCAACTAGAAGCAAACTTCCTAACCCACTTCGTGACCAGTCAGAAGGTCGAGAAGACGAGAGCGTCCCTTCTGGACCTCAGGCAGAAGGAAGGAGAACCCCTCTGTAAACCCCATTCCCGACAATAGGCACTTTTCCATGTATTTTCTATAATTTGATTTTTTGTAAATTTATTTTGTGCTAAATTCTGTTTGGATCTTTTATTAAAATATTTTCTAATCAAAATTTTATTTATTTTGAATAATGGTTTATTTTGATCTCACTTTCTATTTCTTATTTATCGGATATTTATATTTGTGTCTAAAACAAATATATTATCATTATTGGATTATTTTAATAAAATTGCTAAACCCGAATACTATTTCACTGTATAATTTATTACTATTATGACTATGATTATTAATTGTTATTTCATGATTATCTATTTAAAATTCATATATTGGATTATTTTATTATTATACCGGATCTGATTTTCTTTGCGAATTTTCAAATTATTTTCAAGCCCAGTTTATATTCCATAAACTTGTATTGTTTATTTATTTATTGAGATTCAAATTTTTGTTCGTGGAATTCTTCGTTTTTCGTGATTAGACTATTTTTTTAATTCTATTTTCTTCTATCTAATTGTGGGTATTTTTATTTGAACCCTAGTGATTTTGAGCTATCTCTTATTAAACCTTAAAACCCAATTCCATTTGTTCTTGACCCAAATCCGCTCTTAGTGGACCCTAATTCACCAACCCAGTACCCTAATTGTATCCTATAAATACTATCCTATTGCAAACCCTAATTTTTGCATACAAATCGAAACCCTAGCCGTCTACTCTCTCTCCTCTCTCCTCTCTCCTCTCTCTTATCTCCTCCCGTTCTCTCTCTCCCGATCTGTTTCCCACCAAAACCCAAGACCCACCTTCTCCGGCATTCTCCCGCAACTCCGGCCACCCCCTATTGTACCGCCAGCAACCAGGCAACCCCCTCCTCCTCCTCTACCCTCGACCAACAGCAGAACCCAAAATCCCAAATCCCCTTTTACTGTACATCTTCCCCAACTCTCCTCCGGCCAAACCCTGACCTCCCCTTTCCTGTTCCTCGACGACAACACACCGGACCCCTCACCCAGCACTAGCACAGCAACCCAAAACTCCCTCCTCTGTTCTCAGAAGTGCCAGAACCCAAAGACCCAAAACCCATCACTGCTTTCCCTGTTCTTCGCCGACCTGAGCCCAGTGCCGCCCGCCGTTGCGTCGACTTGTCCCGTCGCGCTGCCAATGCGATGCCTCGCCGCCGTCACTCCTCACCGATCGACGCTAGAGCCCCCCTCCTTGCTTTGGCTATCGTTGTTGACTTGGACCATTGCTGAAGTTGCTGCTGTCTTGTTGATTCTTGCTGCTGCTGTCTCTTTAATGTGCTGTTATTGCTTTTGAACATGATTGCACATATTTTTCACGTGCTGCTTTGGGGATTTACTAGTTCGTGAGTTCGTTGCTTCGGGGTTCCTATCTCGTTATTCTTGGTATCCGTTTTCACCGATTAACAGGTAAGTCATCGTCCACTTGAATTGTTACTCGTATCAAGTTCAAGTTTTGTTGAAATTCTTGCAAGTAGCTCCTATTCGTTATCATATCACTGTATTGACTATCTTCTTTGGGTTTATTGTGGGTTTACACGAGTTAACCCCAATATTCTTGACATCTTACCTCTTTGACTGTAAAGTTTGGATCTTTCATGAATGCATATAGAATTGTTAATAGGGTTATTCATACAAGTCACAACACAAATAAATTATTGTAGAAACAATCATTAGGTTGTATGTCGTTTGATCGTTTGATGACTGATTGATGTTAGACTTGCATATGTGTGTGTTCTAAATTTTAATTATTATGTTTGGACACCTATCATGCTAGTTACACAATTTATTGACTATAGAATCGATACCCAACATGTTCAATTAATTTATTTTCAAGAAAAATACCCTAAGAACTGTACATGCATGCTGACCTGAACTTTGATCGCTATTTTCGAACCAGTAAATGACCTTAAAATGAAATACTTTCTAAATATGAAATGTAGCTCCGAGTGTCTAGTTGCCAATAACATCCAGAATTTTCGAATTCCGAGTTTTGTAGCAAAAGTTATGCCCGTTTTACTACAACTGTATTTTTACTTTCAGATTTTCAGATTCTCGTACCTTTCATGTTCAAACAGTAAAAATGTTGATCAAATGATAAAATTTTGCTATGAAAATTTCCAGATTGTTGCTTAACATGTTCAGGAGTCTAGATTATATTTTTACTGAATTTAATAATGAGTTTTACTATTTCTAAAAATTAAATTAACAAGATGTTAAATTTCTTCCTGAACATAAAACCTGAAAAGAAACATGTGTTTGACCAAGCTACTATCGTCGGAATTTAAACTTTAAGCATGCGTTAGAACCGTATGGAAGTCTAGTTTCTAGATTTTCTGACAGATTCAACTTTCGATTTATGAGTCAGCAGGAAGTTATTGTCACTATTCTAACCGTCCTATCCATGTTATCAACCTATGGTTTCCCTATTGATACTATCGTTCACCGAATTGTCCATGAATTGCATACTGTGTTGTTGCTTTGATAAATAGTTAATAAGCCGGGTTAAGGACTGAATTTTAAGTAGTGAACAAAGTAGTGACTGTACTTGGAGGAGGGGCCCGTGTTTCCCTAACTACCGTTCCGGCTACCGTTTTATCGTGTGATTGTGGTTATGGCAGTAACCCAATCTATCGTGTACCGTATTGTTGCCAATAACCGTTTCATACACCGAAAGGTTAATAGTGTTTAACGTTACCGTTGCCAAGTACATGATCTACCGAGTGCACCACTTGAGTCTAAACGAAATTGATTATATGCATCGAACCTGTGGTACGGCACACATGGGACACAGTAGTATGTGCATTAGTTAGGAGTTAAAATAAATAATAGACATAAGGATTGACACATCACCCACATTGCATACTGTTCATCATTGGCCCTATTTGTACCCAATATTGTTTAAGTGATATTGATATTAACCGTTGATTACCGTTACCGAATATTGAGTCATTGTTATACCGTTGCATTGGTTACCATGTTATTGATTATTATCATCGTGCTATGTTATTGATTCCTATTGATCCATTCATTCATTGTTATACCATTATTCCATTATTCCCTGCTTTCTCTACTTGCTGTCCATGACTTGCCCTAAGGACAATTTTTCTCCTTTTTTAGATGAAGTGTATACAGGTAATGAAGGAGAATTGCCTGCTGGAATTGGAGAACAAACATTTTGAATATTTCTGCTTTTAAATTGCTTATCGCTTTAATAAACTTAATGTATTGAGACTTGTTATTAATTTGGATTGAATTATTATTGTTTTGGACTTATGTCCCAGATTTTATTATTGTTTCCAGACGTTGGATTATTATTATTGTATTTGGATATTATATTGTCTCATTCCAAGTATTATTGTTCATAAGATTATTATTTTTGCCTACGCATTTGTTCTGTATTGATTTTGTTGTTGAGTTAATTGGATAAATAGCTTATGAGTGACGTTAGTCTTTTGCTGGGCTTTTGTCATGTACTCGTATTCCGTAGTTTTAGAAAGCGACACCCTCCGCGAGTTCGTTCAGAGGTTCACCGCTGAGGCGAGGTCGGTCTCTCTCTCTCGACGTGGGAGTCGCTTCTGTAGCTTTCCGGCACAATGTTCGCCACGGCCAGCTGAAGGCCTCATTAGCCAAGAAACCGCCCATCGACTTCCCCGACCTCCTTAAATGGATCGAGAAGTACATCCGGGACGAGAAGGCTCTACACCCCGAGGGTATTAAAAAAGCTACTGCCAAGGGGAAGCGGAAAGCGGACAACTCCGAGCCTGCCAAGAAGACCCCGAAGGATGCATCCAGCCAGAAGAGGCCACCTATAGTCCTCCATTTTGAAAGATATACGCTGCTGACCCAGAACATGTCAGCCATCCTCTTAGAGATCGAGGAAAAAGGGATCGTCCAACTTGCTTCCCTACTGAGCAGCAACAAAAAAGGGACCAGAAGTTCTACTGCCAGTTTCACCGAGACCATGGGCACGATACGGACAGCTGCCATGCCCTTAAAGACGAGATCGAGGCCCTCATCGAGCGAGGGTACCTAAGGGAGTTCAGTCGGACCAACCCAAGGGAACGGAGGGACCCGAGGAATCCGAGGCCTTCGCCTCCTCCTCGAACGGTCAACCGACAACCCGAGAAGGGCCCTGAGCCCGAAGAGACCGGGGGGACGACCATCCTACACTGCCTCGATGGCGGGCCCATGGGAAGGGAATCCAACACTTCCCGTAAGGCCTTCTTGTGGGAAGTAAATTCGGTCCACGACCATCCCCTCCCCGGGTTCGGCAGCAGGCGGTCTCCTTCTCAGGAGAAGACCTGTAGGGCATCCGTCTCCCACATTGTGATGCGCTCGTCATCAGCCTTGTCATGGTGAACTTTGAAGTTTGCCGAATTCTTGTAGATAACAGAAGCTCGGTGAACATCCTCTTCTCGGAAGCTTTTGAAAACCTTAAGCTCCCCCGCGAGAAGCTAAAGCCAGCCGGGTACACCCTTCACGGGTTCTCCAGCATCCTCGTCCAAATTGAGGAGATCGTCACACTTGATGTGACCACCGGGACAACCCCGATTATACAGAACGTATCAATGGAATTCATGGTGGTCAATATCAAGGCCGCATGCAATGTCATTCTCGACCAACCCGGCCTCTGCTCATTTCAGGCAGCCCCTCGGTCCACCACCTGAAACTGAAGTTCCCCACTGGCCTCGGGGTCGGTGTCAATCCGAACAACCAAGAGTCCACACGCTCATGCTATATGACAGCGGTAGGGGGCGGGGTATTCCCCCTTGATGCAGTAGAACTTCTACCCAAAAGAAACCAGTCCGACTCGGAGCCCACAGACGAGTTGGAAGAGGTCTCCTTCAAGGCGGAAGATAAATCTAAATGGTTCCGTGTGAGTCGGTCCATGTCCCCAGATCTGAGAGCGACCCTCATTGAGTGTATTCGTCGGAATATCGACCTCTTCGCCTGGACCCCGTCTAACATGCCCGGGATTTCTGAGGACCTCATCATGCATAAACTGAGCATCCACCCGGCCTCTAAGCCGATCTAGCAGAAGCGACGTAAGTTCGCTCCCGAGAGGCAACATGCAGTGAAAGAGGAGGTGGACAAACTGTTGTCCGCCCTGTTCATACAAGAGGTCAGCTATCTCGAGTGGTTGGCTAACATCGTGTTGTTGAAGAAGGCAAGCGGGAATTGGAGGATCTGTATAGAGTTCATGGACCTCAACAAGGCGTGCCCCAATGATCCATCCCCCTCCCAAGCATTGACACCCTAATCGACGCGACATCGGGTCACGACCTACTGACCTTTATTGATGCCTTTTCAGGCTAGAACCAAATCAGGATGTTCCCCCCGAACATCGCCAAGATAGCCTTCGCAACCGACCAAGGTCTCTATAGCTATCGGGTCATGCCCTTCGGGCTAAAGAATGCCGATGCCACCTACCAAAGGTTCGTCAATTGGGTCTTCAAAGAATAGATCGGTCAGAACATGGAGGTATACGTTGACGACATGCTCATCCAGAGTCGCCGAAGGCAGGATCATGTGGACAACCTCGAGGAAGCTTTTCGTGTTCTTCGGCTCCACAACATGAGGCTCAATCCCGCTAAGTGCGCCTTCGGCGTCTCCTCGGAGAAATTTCTCAGGTTCGTTGTCAGCCAGCGCGGTATAGAGGCAAACCCCGAGAAGATTCAGGCCATAATCGACATAGCCCATCCTAGAAGTATAAAGGGAGTTCAATGGCTCACGGGACGACTGGCGGCCATCAGCCGCTTCCTCTCCAAGTTTGGAGAAAAGTCGCTCCCCTTTTTCAAGGCCCTACGAGGGGCAAAAGGCTTCAAATTGGAGGACTCTCAGCAGTAGGCATTCGACCAACTGAAAGTCTACCTTGCCAACCCTCTTTTTCTAAGCAAGCCCGAGCCAGGAGGATCCCTCTCCCTCTACCTATCGGCCTCGAAACATGCGCTCAGCGCCGTGTTAGTCAGAGAGGAGGATGGGGTTCAGAAGCCGCTCTACTACGTAAGCAAAGTCCTGCTTGCAGCCGAGACCCGTTACGCAAAGATGGAAAAGGTCGCCTACGCGCTGGTCATGGTCGCACGAAAGTTTCGTCCGTATTTCCAGGCCCACTCAATCCATATTCTCACGGACCAGCCCTCAAGCCGTCCTCTATAAGCCGGTGAATTCTAGCCGCTTGATCAAGTGGTCCATCGAGCTGAGTCAGTACGACATCAGCTACCAACCCAGGATGGCTATTAAAGGGCAGGCCCTCGCCGAATTCATCACGAAGTGCACCATTTCCGAGCCTTCCGAACTTCAGGAAGGGAACCAATTTGGGAGGTTTATGTCGACGGTTCGTTCTGCGAGGTTGGAAGCGGTGTGGGCGTCATATTTAGAGGCCCCAACGACTTCATTATCTAGTATTCCCTACGCTTGAACTTCCCCGTCTCCAACAACGAGGCGGAGTACGAGGCGATGATTGCAGGGCTCACATTAGCACATAAGGTGGGGGCAAGGCAAATCAGGGCCTTCAACGACTCCCAGCTTGTGGTCAACCAGATCACCAGGGAGTATGAGGTTCGTGACGCTCGGATGATCCAATACTTGGTACTAGTCTAGCAACTCTTAACCGCCTTCGACTTCGCCTCGGTGGAACGGATCCCGAGAGAGAAAAATGCTCAAGCTGACTCTTTTTCCAAGCTCACCTCATCGTCCTTCAAACGCCTCGACTGCACCGTCTTAATCGAAGTTCTCCTGAAGCCTAGCATTGACTTTCCAGAGGTCCCTTGCCTCGCTTTCGAGGTTCAATCGAACACTTGGATGGCTCCCATCAAAATGTTTCTGTCAGAGGGCGAACTTCCTGATGATCTGGCCGAGGTGAGAAGGACCAGAATCTGTTTAGAATGATTCACTATGATTGATGGGACACTCTTCAAATGCTCCTACACAAAGGTGGACGGAAGACCTTATCTCCGCTGTTTGGCCCCCGACGAGGCCAAATACGTGCTGAAAGAACTACATGTGGGGATCAGAGGATGTCACATGGGGAGCAGGTCGCTTGCCAGGAAAGCCCTAAACCACGGTTATTACTGGTTGATCATGTTACAAGATGTCTAGGAATTCGTAAGATGATGCGGCCCTTGCCAGAGACTCACCTTGGTAAAACGACTTCCACAACCCCACCTTTAGTCGCTGACCAGCCCGACCCCCTTTGCCATGTGGGGGATGGACTTGGTCGGCCCCTTCCCAAAAGCAACAGGCCAAAGAAAATTTCTGGTGGTAGCCATTGACTACTTCACCAAGTGGATCGAGGCAGAACCCCTGACCACGACCACGAAGCATCAAACTCAACAATTTTTCTAGAAGCACAACATTTGTCGGTTCGGGATCCCACAAGTGCTCATCACCGATAACAGAACCCAATTCGCCAGCAAGAACTTCCAGAAATTCTGCGAAGACATCGGCATCCAGCAGTGCTTCTCGTCGATATCTCACTCTCAGTCAAACAGCCAGGCAGAAAACGCAAATCGTCAAATCCTTGACAGGCTCAAGAAACGGTTGGACAATTCTCCCAAGGCACTTTGGGTCGACGAGCTACCGAGTGTCCTTTGGTCGCACCGAACAATTCAGAGAATCCCATAGGCAAAGCACCTTTCAACCTAACCTACGGCACCGAGGCGGTCATCCCCTTAGAAATCGGACTCCCCTCGCTTAGGACCCCAGCAAGAAGGGAAAGCTAGCCCCCAAATGGGAGGGCCCATATAAGGTCTCCAAAGTTGTAACACTCCGTACTTAAGCGGGTATATATATATATATATATATATATATATATAGAAATCTTCGGTTGCACACTACTTTGGTGAGCACTCCGTGAGCACTCACAAACTAGAGACCCTATGAAAAATCCGAACCGCTCATATTGTTCTATACGCCTTAGATAGCCTAACAATAAAAAATCAAGTAATTTGAAGTTCATTTACCCATGATTTACATCATCACAAAATTGTATGGCTGAAAATTCTAACAGCATGATGGAGGGGCAAATGAACTTCAAATTACATGATTTTTTATTGTTAGGCTATCTAAGGCATATAGAACAATATGAACGGTTCGGATTTTTCATAGGATCTCTAGTTTGGGAGTGCTCACGGAGTGCTCACCAAAAGTAGTGTGCAACCGAAGGGGACTATATATATATATATATATATATATATATATATACACACACACACACACACACACTCTTAAGCCCCATAGTCCATGTTATAGGCTTCTCCACCAAATCCATTTAATTCCAAGCCCATAGAAACTCCTATAGGCCAACTAACCAACTACTCATCTCATATATTATTATTATTATTATTATTATTATTATTATTATTATATATATATATATATATATAATAATAATAATAATAATAATAATAATAATATGAGATGAGTAGTTTGTTGGTTAGCCTATAGGAGTTTCTATGGGCTTGGAATTAAATGGATTTGGTGGAGAAGCCTATAACATGGTCTATGGGGCTTATGAGTATATATGCATTAAATGATGGAATGCATGCATGGAAAGTGACGTGGGTGTTTGGGTTTAAAGTCCCATATCGGAAATAAGTAAGGAGGAGTGTGTGTATATTAGGAATTTGCCAAATGATAAAGGTACCTATAGGGTATACCCACCTTTTGATGGTGCCTATGGTGAGCGTGGCTAGAGTTTTTTGTCCGTTCTTTCGTATGCGCGCACGTGTAGCCGCGTGCGCAGCTGAGTCGAGCTCGGGGCCTTACAGAAGTGGTACGCCCCGGTACGTACCGACTCGAAGACCTGGGGGCTAAGGTTATGAAGAGGCCCTGGAACGCAGAGCACCTCATCAAGTACCTTGAAGGGGTGGACTAGACTTCTTTTGTAACCGAACTTGTATAACCGATCCTTTATAATTGCCAGTACGTGCCACCCATTTTGTGTAAACATAAAATAGTGAAAAGAATAAAGTGTAATCTTATTTCATTCCCTTTTTTTTCAAATTTTTATGTATTCACACAAACTGCGGAAGGCTCGACGCTTGGTAGTGACTTCGAGCAAGGCACTGACTTTCTCACAAGCGATGGGACTCGGCGCTCGGCAAGTATAGCGAGCAATGCCCTAGCTTTCTCACAAGATGGGGGGCTCGACTTTCGGCGTCTACAGCGAGCAATGCCCTAGTTTTCCCACAAGCTGGGGAGCTCGACGCTCGGCTTCTACGGCGAGCAACGCCTTAGCTTTCTCACAAACTGGGGGGCTCGACACTCGGCGTCTATAGCGAGCAAGCCCTAGCTTTCCTACAAGTTGGGGGGCTCGATGCTCGGTGTGTACAATGAGCAACGCCCTAGATTTCCAACAAGCTGGGGGGCTCGACGCTCAGCATGTACAGTGAGCAACGCCCTAACCTTTCCCCAAGCTGGGGGGCTCGATGCTTGGCATGTACAGCGAACAACACCCTAGCTTTCTTACAAGCTATGGGACTCGACACTCGGCATGCACTCCGAGCAAAGGCTTAGCTTTCTCAACTCCTAGCCCTCAGCTCGGACATCATCCGCCCATGAGGGATTCCTCAATCACTAAACTCCTAGCCCTCGGCTCGGACATCATCCGCCCACGAGGGATTCCTCAATCACTGAACTCCTAGCCCTCGGCTCGGACATCATCCGCTCATGCCCTCGCCACTTGGCATGGACTTTGAGCACCCATGAGGGATTCCTTAATCACTCAACTCCTAGCCCTCGGCTCAGGCGTCATTCGCTTACGTCCTCGCCGCTCGGTGTGGACTTTGAGCGCCCACGAGGGATTCCTCATTCACTCAACTCCTAGCCCTCGGCTCGAACATCATCCGCTCACGTGCTCGCCACTCGGCATGGACTTCGAGCGTCCACGAGGAATTCCTCAATCACTCAACTCCTAGCCCTCGGCTTGGATATCATCCGCTCACGTCCTCGCCACTCGGCATGGACTTCGAGCACCCACGAGGGATTCCTCAATCACTCAATTCCTAGCCCTCGGCTCGAACATCAACTACTCTCGTCCTTGCCGCTAGGCTTGGACCTCAAGCACCTAAGGGGGTTTCATCAAAATTTCCCAATTCTTAAAACTTCGGCTGGGACTTCAGGTAACCCCCCTACCCAAAATTTTCGTTAAGATTTATGGCCCTCTCCCACGGCGAGAACCACCGACCCCTGAACCACGGATCGACCCACCTTTCACCCACCGGCAACTGGGGATAAACATCACTCATAGTCGTTACCCCCAATTGTCAGAGGGTGGAAGGAAAGCCAATGGCCTAGGACTATTGGACAAAAGTTTCATTTCGGGCGCTCGCTCTCGGTAAGCACCCCGAGCCCCATCATCTGAGATCGGCCCACCTTTCACCCACTGGCATCCGGGGATAAACGACACTCATAGCCGTTACCCCCAACTGTCAGCGGGTGGCAGGAGAGCCACCGATGACGAGAATTCACGGTGAGGTGAGAAAATTTCTGACGAGGGGGTGAGGGTTATATAGCCCTCCGGAAAAGCGCATTTATGGTATGGGGAGTCAAAACGTATGATAACCATTAATGACATTGGAAGACGAAATATCCTCCATTACCAGACGTTCAGGATGCCTCACCCTCGTCATCACCTTTGGGCTCAAAACCTCCCTCGGCCTGGATATCAAGGACCTGTCCTCGGAAATCAGAAGTCCTAGCTTTCTCAAAAGCTGAAGGGGCTCGGTTCCAAAACCGAACAGGGCTTCTCAGCCCCACGTCCCCGCTACTCGGCAAGGACTACAAGACACAAAAAGGAGTCACGCCCCGCTTTCCAAAGGAGAATACGGAATACGGATACGTGACTAAGTCCAGCGAATGATTTTCATCATCCATAAGCTATCAGGATCTTTACAACATTTCACAGGAATAATCAGAGTAGGATGCAAGAGAAGTCAACCACGCATGCATATATGAATCAATACAAACATAATTTACTTGAAACAAAATTTAATAAATTTCAAATAAACCAGATCTGAACAAGTCAATAATCCTGGGTCACATTTTCCAATACAAAATAATCCAAGTAGTAGATACATTTATTCAAATAAGCAACAGAAAATAATAATAATAGCAAAACTTCAGCAACTAGTATCTCAGATCACCTACTCCATCTGGCAGCTGATCTCCAAAATCTGCAATTTAATAAATTGCAGGTAGAGGAAAAGAAAACAAAACATCCGTCAATGCAAGTTACGGGCCGCTTGTAGTGCAGGAACAAGTACAGGAAAAAATAAACAAATATAGGGTAACAGCGGAAGCAAGCATAGCATGGAATAGGCATGCCAACAAGGCAGGATAACTAACATGAATTAGGAAACATAATCAAGTAACATGATATACTAACAGGTACAGGTGAACATGTATCAAGTGTCATGCAAGCAGGTAAACAGGTGACAGATAATCAGGTATACAAGTAACATGTATCAGGCAAGCATGTAACAAGTATCATGTAACAGGTGTCAGGTATGTCAAGTTATGTCATGTCAAGTCTTATATTTATTACTATCTAGGTAGCACTTCATGCGTCCCAGATTTTTACCACATGGTTGCTACATTCAAACAAGTTACATTTAGATTTCGTAGGGGATTCTATAGGCCATGTACTCGGGTATTCACAAGATCACAAAACTTGTTCGGTAAACTTGATTGGCAACAGGAAATTAACTTGGTCGATAACTTGGTTGGTAAACTTGATCAGTAACTTGGTCGGTAAACTTGATCGGTAACTTAGTCAGTAAACTTGATCGGTAACAGGAAATTAACTTGGTCGATAAACATGTCACAAGAGAAACACGAGTCCCCTTCCGAATACAGACTCCTATATTGTAATCTACTAGATCTTTCCCTTAACTCCGGCTTGGTTATTTGTTATTATTATCAAACAGGAATATACGTTCATAAAATAGGGCAAGAATAGCATGGCATGAACACGTAACAGGTTCAGGTTGAAAGATACACATGTACAGGTGATAGACAACTCATAAAAGATTAGAGTAACGAAAATTCTAGTTCAGGACAGCAAGATAGTACTGCACCAAATCTGGGATTCCCGTTGCCACAAACATGCAAATCTGGATTCGTCAGAAAATATGGAAAATAGACTCTCGGCTGAATCTAGCAAATATATATAAGTCATATGTTATTTCACAAATATAAGACTCAAAACATATTTGTATCCAGAAAACGTGTTCAGCCGGAAATCAGAAGGTTGTATTCATAAACAGGAAAACGGCATAAAAACTTACTGATTAAATCGAAGAAAAATCTAGGGCTTTCCCTAGTATTTTTAGTAACAGAAACTAAAGTTTCACGATTTTCTCACATAAATAGAATAGTCAAGTAAATTTAGAAAGCAGCAAGATATAGCAATTTTGTAAATCTGGAATCACAAACACTGCAATACTAAAACATCAATATCTCACAAAATATAAAACGAAATCCGGATCCTTCGAAAGTGTGATAAAATAGATACAGTAGGCTGTAATTCATATTCACAAAGTTTTTATAGAAAACAAATAGAATCAGGTCGAAATTATGTATCTTTACTGAAAAGTATGAAAATTCTGCATGTATAGTAGTTATTTGCAAGCATAGAATAGTTTGTAAAAGTCAGCAATTAAATTCATAAAAATTTCGGGTTAATCCCAATCAAGTCTAGTTGTAACCAGCAAAATATTGGATCAAAATATTATCTTTAACATCAGTAGAAAAATAAATTACCATACAGAATTTGTATAAAACTGGATCTGGAATTTCAAACACATCTATAGTAAAATAGTCATAACTCGAAACTCATAAATCGAAACAGAGATCTGTTAGAAAATCTGGAAAGTAGACAGAATTCTCTATAATTCATATTAACAAATAATTTTTATATACTGACCTTAATAGGGTCTAAAATACTGATCAAAACGGGAAATCAACAAAACAGAAAATATCCTTAATGCACAAAATCAACTAGTTCATATAAAACTCATCCAAAACATAACCAAACGTGAAATATAGTGTACTAGATGTCCAAGCAACATGGTATAGGGTATTTAACACATCTACGAAAAGTTATACTACGAATAAAAAATCAAGCATATAAGATCATACAACACATCATGGATCATGAACAACATGCATGTATATAACAAGAAGTGGTCATCCCTATGTTATTTCATGTCATGTGTGTAATGAGGCAACTACGGGCGGGTCAACACAATAGAGACAATATACAACAGGGGTTTCACACAAGAATTGTCTTTAGAACACAACTACACTACTGGCGGTATTTAGTATTTGTATTACACAAAGAAAAGAATACAAGTTACTTGCCTGAGAGACGACGAGAACGACAGAGAGAAAGAGAATAACGGGATGAATTCCCGGGCACGAACACAAAATCACGAGCGGATCTCGGACAAGATGATTAAACAATGATCGGACGGCTGAGATACAAGACATCAAGATCAAGATGATCAGATCAGATCGGACGGCCAGATCAAGACTGATGATGATGGAGATCATGATCGCGATCACGATGGTGATCGGACGGCCAAGATTGAACGATCAACTTTCTTGATCAAACAGCACGACAATGGCTCGACGACTGGCAGGGAGAGTGGCAGCAGCTAAGGCAGTCCCTCGGCTCGTTTCCTGAGCCAAACGGAGCGACAGACGAGAGATTTTTCGATCTCCTGTCCTCTCCCTAGCCCTTGACAGTCGTTCTCAAAAAACAAATCAAGACAAATCGAAAGAATCATCTTTATTATAATGCCTTGGAAGTCCATGGTACAATAAGTTTTTATTACAAACGGCTATCACCTCAGCCTAAGTTTTCCTCAGAGGCCCTTCGGGCTAACACAGGCTAACTCGAGCCCAGCTGAGCGCGTTTGCTCTCCAATGGGCTCGCCTGGCCCGTGCACCACCTTCTTGTGGGGACGAGGCGATATGTAGTATATGCCCTCCTGCTCTTCCAATAAGCTCATCCCTAGAACGGCCCGGAAGTACTTTAGTTTCAAGGGCACTCCCTTATCTTCACATAGCAACATGAAGTAAACCAACTGCTTCCAAGAGTTGGGATCATACTGCATCGGGTAGAGGGCTCCTCACTTCAGAACCCTCTTGATAAAATGGTGCAACAGCAGCCTTAGTCCCGAAACGAAGGCATCCTAAGGAAACATGCAGTAGCTAGAGGCCAACTCGGTGGTCGGTCGAAGGCCAGGGCTAGGGATCATCAGCTCATACTCCCGCCCTAGGAAATAACTAGCCCTTATCACGGGCAGGTGGTCGGCCATCAAAATGCACTGAACTTTTTCCAACTAGATCTGGGTTCGGCCTAACGAAGAAATTTCCACCCTGAGTTGAACCAAATCCTCGATGTCATTAGGGGACATCTTGATGGATCTGGGCTGCTTGATGTACCGTACGCTGAGCCCATGCTTAGGAGAAAACTCGTCTGGCCATTCCGGACTGTCAGGAAGACGCAATTTCTTCCTCCTCCTTTGGATACGAGGAGCCCTCGGAGGAGACAGTGTCGCCAAAGGTGGTAGAATGGGGGGAACCTCCCCAGCATCGTCCCCACTACCCTTATAAAGAGCACCTTCGGCTCTCTCATCTGCCACTCCTTCCTCGACTTCCTTACCTTGTACCTCCGTCTCACCCTCGTAATCGCTGGAATCCACCACATACGGCTTACGGCTACGGAGCGGCACTATGTCCAAAACTTGGTCGTCAAGATCCCATGACGTGGAGGCCGACTGACGATCCTCTTCATCCCTACTAAAGGCACTCACCTCGGAACCGGACTGAGACTGCGACATAACAAAAGTGATACTAATCTGCGTTTCGTGAACGGGATGCCACCGGAAAAGTCGTCACCGGCAGCTAGAGAGAGAAGCTCCAATTTTTAGAAAGAAAAAGCAAAGTAGAAAAATAAGGAGGGTGTGGAAGTTTTATAGAGGAACTATCGACACCTCGAATTTTGTAAAAGAATCCTAACCGTCCAATATTAATCATCAAGATCTAATGGCTGATAATATTTCAATGCCTCGATTCTCCCCCCCCCCCCTGACGTCAGTATCACATGTGTAATGACCTAGCTTTCTCAAGCTGTAGGGACTCGACGCTAGGCATGTATCTTGAGCAACGCCCTAGCTTTCTCACAAGTTTGAACGGCTCGACGCTTGACATGTACAGTGAGCACAGCCCTATCTTTTCCAACAAGCTGTAGAGGTTCAATGCTCGATATATATCTCGAGCAATGCCCTAGCTTTCTCACAAATTTGAAGGGCTCGACGCTCGACATGTACAGCGAGCACTGCCCTACCTTTTCCAACAAGCTGTATGGGCTCGGCGCTTGACATGTACAGCGAACACAGCCCTAGCTTTATCATAATTATAGGCGCTCGACATCGGCATGTATCTCAAGCAACGCCCTAGCTTTATCACAAGCTATAAGGGCTCTGTCTCGGTATGTACAGCTTGCACAACCCTAGCTTATTCCAACAAGCTATAGGGGCTCGAAGCTCAGAATGTACAGCCAGCACAGCCCTAGCTTTCTAACAAGCTGGAAGGGCTCAACACTCGACATGTATAGCGAGCACAACCATAGCTTTTCCAACAAGCTGTAGGGGCCCGACGCTCGATATGTACAGCGAGCAACGCCCTAGCATTCTAGCAAGCTAGGGGGCTAGACGCTCACCATGTACAGCGAGCATAGTCCTAGCTTTTTCAACAAGCTGTAGGGGCTCGACGCTCAACATGTACAACTAGCACAACCCTTGTTTTCTCACAAAGTTAGGGGGCTTGATGCTCGGCATGTATCCGAGCAACACCTTAGCTTTCTAACAAGCTGTAGCGGCTCGATGCTCGACATATATCTCGAGCAATGCCCTAGCCTTCTCACAAGCTATAGGGGCTCGATGTCTCGAGAAATGCCCTAGCTTTCTCATAAGATGGGGGGCTCGATGCTCGACATATACAGTGAGCACAGCCCTATCTTATTCCAACAAACTATAGGGGCTCGACGCTCGGCATGTACAGCGAGTACAGCCCCAGCTTTCCAACAAGCTGTAGGCACTCAACATCAGCATGTATCTCAAGCAATGCCTTAGCTTTATCACAAGCTACAGGGGCTCAACGCTCGACATGTACAGCGAGCACAACCCTAGCTTTCCAACAAGCTATAGGGGCTCGACGTTCGGCATATACAGCGAGCACAACCCTAACTTTCTCAAGCTGTAGGGGCTCGACATTCGTCGTGTACATCAAGCATAGCCCTAGCTTTTCCAACAAGATGTAGGCGCTCGATGTCGACATGTATCTCAAGCAATGTCCTAGCTTTATCACAAGCTATAGGGGCTCGATGCTCGACATGTATAGCAAGCACAGCCCCAGCTTTCTCAGAAGCTATAGGGGCTCGCGCTCTGTATGTATCTCGAGCAACACCCTAGCTTTCTCACAAGCTTGGGGCTCGATGCTCGTCATGCAGTTCGATCGGCAGTGACTTTGCGTAAGGCACTGACTTTCTCACAAGCTATGGGACTTGATGCTCAGCAGGTACATCGAGCAATGCCCTAGCTTTCTCACAAGATGGGGGGCTCGATGCTCAGTGTGTATAGTGAGCGACGCCCTAGCTTTCCTTCAAGCTGGGGGGCTCGACGCTCGGCGTGTACAGCGAGCAATGCCCCAGCTTTCCCACATGCTGGGGGGCTCGGTGCTCGGCGTATACAACGAGCACCACCTTAGCTTTCCCACAAGCTGGGCGGCACGATGCTCGGCATGCACAGCAAGCAACGCCCTAGCTTTCTGACAAGCTATGGATCTCAACGCTCGGCATGCACTGCGAACAAAGGCCTAGCTTTCTCAACCCTCCTAACCCTCCGCTCGGACATCATCCTCCCATGAGGGATTCCTCAATTACTGAACTCCTAGCCCTCAGCTCGAACATTATCCGCTCATGCCCTCGCCACTCGGCATGGACTTTGAGCGAAAGTTTGGCCTTCTCGCAAGCTATAGGGCCTCAACGCTTGACATCTATCTCGAGCAATACCCTAGCTTTCTTACAAATTTGGGGCTCGATGCTTGTCATGCACTGCGATCGGCAGTGACTTCGAGCAAGGCACTAACTTTCTTACAAGCTATGGGACTGGACACTCGGTAGGTACATCGAGCAATGCCCTAGCTTTCTCACAAGCTGGGGGGCTCGACGCTCGACATGCACAACAAGTAACGCCCTAGCTTTCTCACAAGCTATGAGGCTCGACGCTCGGCATGCACTGCGAGCAAAGGCCTAGCTTTCTCAACTCCTAGCCCTCGGCTCGGACATCATCCGCCCATGAGGGATTCCACAATCATTGAACTCCTAACCCTCGGCTCGAACATCATCCGCTCACGCCCTCGCCACTCGGCATGGACTTCGAGCGAAAGCTCGGCCTTCTCACAAAGCTTGGGGGTTCGATGCTCGACGCTCGATGCTCGACGCTCGACGCTCGACATGTATCTCGAGCAATGCCCTAGCTTTCTCACAAATCTTGGGGCTCAACTCTCGATGCTCAGCATGTATCTCGAGCAACGCCCTAGCTTTCTTACAAGCTTGGGGCTTGACGCTCGACGCTCGACATGTACCTCGAGCAACGCCCTAGCTTTCTCACAAAGCTTAGGGCTCGATGCTCGACACTCGACACTCGGCATGTATCTCGAACAACGCCCTAACTTTCCCACAAGGCATGGGAGCTCGATGCTCGATGCTCGATGCTCGGCCCTCGACACTCGATGCTCGCTCTCCAAGGGATTTTTCATCCTACCACCATAGCCGCTCCCCCTCAAGAACGGCGTCCCTCGTCGCTCTATGCCTCGACTCTACTAACGTTCGGCTCGCACCGAACCCAGTTACTTCTCAGGGACTCAACAATCCATCTTCGCCAAATACTCCCCTCCACTCTTCCCACAAAGACAAACTACTCCTCCACAGATGGTTTACATAGCCCTCCAGGAGTGGGGGCTTATGATATGGTATAAATGGCATGGCCCCATTTGGGCCATCAGATCTCCTCATATTTCGCTCTCATGTGATCATCAAGTCAAACAAGTTAAATAGCTTTCTGGCAGCTCAGGCCCACTGGTTGATGGGTCCGACCAGGCCCATCAAGGCTAGAGACCCGTTAGCCCCTGCCTATAAATACCAGACCCCCTCCATCCTTTTGCAGGTAATAAACTTTTTCCACCCTGAACCCTAGTTACTGTTGCTTTCTCAGAGATTTACTATATCGTCGGAGGGCCTATCGCCGGAAACTCTCCCGGTGTTTTTAAGCAATGTGCAGGTATCAATATCCGAGCCGAGCCACGAAGATCCAAGCTGAGCACTCAGCCTCTACCTCTCACTTGCTACCCCCGAGCCAAACGTACGGCCGAAGATCATATCAATGCCAATGTCGCTCTTTCCATCTCACAAATTATAAGAACTCAGACATGTGGCCTCCACACTCAAAAACAAGCAGCATCGCTGATGTATCTAAAATTAAATCAGTTGGGTAAATATATTTGAAAGTGGATCAGGTTGATCAATAATTTGAAAAAGTTGTTCAGTACGGGAAAAAATTTCCTAAAATAACGCAGTCCAACAAGGAAATATATTTAATATTCCCAAAATTGAACCCACTATTAAAATCCACAGCTGTAAAACGCTGTACAATTTCCTAACGTGCCCACCAACCAACCATTCAATTTAATAATATAATTCCTCTTCCCAAAATACCCCCCCTATCTTCCTATAAAGAACCCCGCTTCATGCTTTCTCAAGCCTTCTTTCCTGCCTGCCTCCAATTCTTGGTTTATCCGCGCTTCTCCTTACAGCCAAAGTATTTCTCTCTTTCTTCTCTCATTTTTTTTTTTGTTTTTTTTCTCATTTTATTTATTGCCTTTAAAATTAAAATTAGCGTTTCAATTTGGGGATTTCTTGATCCCTTGATTGATCTATAATTATTTAAAAAAACCCAGTTCCAAGATCCGATCTTTAGCCCTCACTTTGATAGAATCAAGTCATGATCTCGATGTTCTTCAACTCAAATCAATTGAAAACCCTTTTGTCGCATCTATGAACATCCAAGCTCTGACCTTCTGCTTCCTCCACTCCTTCTCCGTTGTCTTCCTCTACTGGTTCTACGATCTCTCATGAATTGATCTGAATCTCAAACCACCCCCCTATTTTCCTTACAATTTTGTCTAAATACCCATTTTCTTAGAGCTTCTGTAATATATATTTTTAAAAAAAATTCAAAAAAAACCGAAAGAATTGGAATGGCTTCCCTGCCTACTGCACGCCAGTCGTCGGGGTCGGAAGGCGACCCGAATCTACCGATGGATTCGAGGAAGAGGAAGAGGATGATTTCCAACAGGGAGTCGGCGAGGAGGTCTAGGATGAGGAAACAACAGCATCTTGAGGACTTGACAAAAGAGATTGCTCGCTTGCAAGCTGAGAATGCGCAGATCTTGATGCAGGTGGATTTGTTGACTGTGAGGTATATGAAGGTTGATGGGGATAACACTGTTCTGAGGACCCAGGTGATGGAACTGACTGAAAGGCTGAGGTCTCTGAATTCAATACTGAAGTTTGTTGAGGAGTTTAGTGGGTTGGAGATGGATATACAGGAGATTCCTGATCCGCTCCTTAAGCCATGGCAGCTGCCGTGCCCGGCTCAGCCGATCACTGCTTCGGTTGATATGTTTCAGATCTGAGATGTTGGTTGGTGTTTGTTGAGGTGGTTTGGTTTAGTAGAGTGTTTGAAGGTCGAAGGTCTGTTGTTTGACACTCTTATTAGAAATGTTCTGTCCCTCTGTTTAGAATTGTTGATCGTTTGTTCTCTGTTTTTGTGTATTATGTATGTTTGTAATGTGGGTAGCTGTTGCTTCTTGGATGTGAACTTATTTATGTTTGCTATGTCATTAATAGAAGTTAATTGTGTTGTTGTTTGTCTATGTAATTCGGAGATATCCATTATCTGCTTCAAATTCATCCTTCATGCATGTGTGTTTTAAGGTTAAACTTGTTGATTATGATCTCTATATGCAATTATCAATGATTGTGAGGTAATGAGAGATTTAGATTATTGTTAGATAATCTCTATACTTAGTAGCTGATTCTGTGCTAACCGATGAAGATCATTGTTGATAGTCTTTTTCCTTGGTTAATACTGTTGATTCTGAACTAGTTTGTCGCAATATATTTGTTTCATGTTCGCTTTTAAGATCTGTAGTTTTCATCTTCAAAATGAAGGTTGAATGAAATGCAAGTGTAAAATTGTTCATCTTATTTGCAGTTTAAGTTGGAGTAATAATCTATCAATAAGTCTGAGCAATTTCAATATATTCAAATAATTTTGAGTCATCTTAGTAGCATCTTCGAATATACTGAGATTATCCTTTGATTTAATGTCTTTTGTGATAACATATATTTATATCCAATAAATTAGCGGGAAAAAGAAAATTTTAATTCAATAGGAATCATGTGATTGTAGTATTAGGAAAATAGGTGATACAACAACAACACTTATTAGTGTTGTTAGGAAATTAGCGGAATTCTTCTCTTTTGAAAATCTTGTTGAGTTATTCGATGCAATTAATACAAACCACCAAACACATAGGAGAGCACATCAAACACACAAAAGTACACAAATTTGTTCTGGTTGGGCTTTCGTCTTAATCTCGGGAGGAAGAAACCTGAAATATTATTCAACTAGAGAAGATACACGAATACTACAATTCTGACCGTGACCCTCTCTCAAACCTCACCAGCAAGTACTTGTTTACAATTGGAGAAACTCTCAAACTCTCTTCAGTGAAGTACTCTCTCTCTTGACTTTCAATGGAGACAAATAACAACAATATATAGAGATCTAGAAAAATCCTAGTTTGATATCTTGGTACATCCATTGGATATTACAGAAGAGATAACCCTACGATAAGAGCCACATGATCTGACTTAAAGACGAAGTTGGGCTTCTCACGAATCAGCCAGACCTGAACTCAAAATGGAGAAAAAAAATCCGAAAAAATATATCTTGTTGACTTAAAGACGAACTGGGGGTGTTAAGATATTATATATCTCTACTACTATAATGGGAGAGCCCCTTAGTCAGTAACCCAAGTCAGTAACCCAACCCGTGCAGCGCACGGGTTGGGTTACTTTGGTAAATATTTTCGAAAAGTGGATCTGTTTGGTAAATATTTTCGAAAGTGGATCAGTTTGGAAATTATTTTCTTTTTCATTATGGACTAACTTTGGTAAATATTTTAGAAAGTGGACCTGTTTTGTAAATATTTTCGAAAGTGGATCGGTTTGGAAATTATTTGCTTCTTACCCTTTTCATTATCCTTCAATTTTTTCCACGTGCACGTGTGCACGTGTCTGATACTAGTATTATATTATGAGAGATTAGTTTAGTCACATATTGAATAATGTATTGGTTTAGTCTTCCCTTCTCTCCTATATATAGGAGACATATTGTACCCGGTCATTAAATAATCAGTCAATAAACTTTTCCTTCCTATCCCTAATTTCAACACTTCTATTGTCTCATCATTTTCGTATTCAACATAGTATGCAAGACATAAACCTAACATGTAGTTACCATTGTTTCAGTTTGTGTGAAAAATCAAAGGCAGTCATTTTAAATCATTCAGGTTGCATATATTGGGAGCTACCATCTATAAGCTGTTTGATTACTAGAAAAAAAAAAAAAAATATATATATATATATATAGGGTAAAAGGGATATGAGCAACTTGCTCATTTAGTAAATGAGCAATTGATTATGTGGCATGCATGTGATACATTGGACAACTAACCCTTTTAAGGCTTTTCCAATCACATGTATGCCACATCATCAATTGCTTATTTACTAAATGAGCAAGTTGCTCATACCCCTTTTTCCCATATATATATATATATATATATATAATGTGTGATGCCGTGCTTTCTCTTATATTTCTAGTGGTGTATCTTATTCTGAGTACTGTGGGTCGACTGCGTCAAGTTAGTCATAAGTTACTGGGAAAGCGTAGGAGAATTAAGAGGTCAATCTGTGTTTGATGACAAAGCAACTATGTCATAGTGTCTTACACTCTTTTAAGGATTGAAGAGGGATAACTCGCTCTTGAACTTAATTTTGGCTCAACTGGCAGCATTCCTTGCAAAAGAAAAGAGTTTCTTTAAAAACTGATGTTCATCTTTTATGTATGTGCTAGGAATGGTGGAGATTAGACTTAGTTTTACCTAAATGCATATCAAACTTTCCTAGCTATTGAGATAACTAGACTTTTCTCAGATTGAGTATGCTCAATCACTTTCGCAAAACTCTCGATGTTTTTAACTTGGCCTAATTGATTACTTGTTTTATGAGCTAATAAAGTATGCTTTCAAATTTAATTTCATATTGATTTGGTTGATGAGGAGTAGCAATCTGGCTGTCCTATTGTCTATGTTGTTTAAATTAACATCACCTCACTTTTTTTTCTTCTTCTTCTGATATTCAACAAATAAATTTGTTATTCGCCTTGTTTTCGGGGGTGGTAGTACCATTTGGAATCTGAGTTTTCCTCTGAGAATCTGTTCTCACCTAGCTACTCAAGTTTCTTCCTAGATTACTTGCAATACATTTATTTGGTACAAATATTGAAGCAACTGAAATTGAAAAAAGATGAATGTTTTGGTTTCTTATTATTTTTATTTGATAATTGATGGAAGCTTCTGTTGAATGTATACAATTATGAAAGTGATCTTGTTCGTAGTTATCAATATTGACGAAAGCATGAAATTCTTCTTCTTTGCATAATACTTAGACATTATTATCCCTTTGTTAAATTAAACCGTCAAAGTATTAGAATTTAGAAAGCAGGTCCAATACTCTGAGCAGGTCCAATACTCAGATCTATCATGGAGTGGAAATGGGCCCCTAATAAAATAGTTGCTGTGAGCTAAGCTCGCTAGTAGTCAATTAGTCATTATCCACCATTATTTTCCCTTCTAAATTTTTTTTATATATTTTTTTGAAAGATTCTAGATGCCCACTTGGACCACACGGCAATCATCCCTGATGAATTTCATCATCATCATCGTCACCATTTATTTTTATTGTTTAAATATATCATCAACTTCATCATTTTAAGCTTTGCCCCACCCAAATGGTAGCTTTTATAAAAAAATTAATACTACACCCACTATCAATTTTACTGTATTTTTTTCATTATTTTATTTTTTTTGATGAATCGGATAGAGCCAAAAGGCTCCAGCCATCAAAAATATATTAATCAATTAAACAGTAATAATACAAATAAGCATCAAGAGTTTTACAAGAGGTAAAACAGAAATAAACGAATAAAAAGAAAATACAATAACAAGTATCAATACAGAGGGCCAAAGCACGGCAAAGAGTCACCATCCCGAAACCATAGAGCGTTGCAAAAGGCCCAAAGACACGAGCAAACGATCCAAGAAAACTGGATTAAAAACTCCCTCCACGACGACATCCAACTCCACTAGCAGTCTAGAGGGACTCTAGTGGCTAAACGGCGGAAAGACACTGGTAACACCGGGGATGTCAACGAGCAGGCGAAACTCCACAGTGCCTTGGCTGAAGAGCTGACACGGAGCCTGCTTTCCTCGCAATAAGGCGAGCGCTCACTCGAATCTTCGAAAGATCGAAAACTTTCTTTTTGTAACCGCGCTTGACAGGGGGATGGGCGGCACTTGCAGAAGGGGGCGAAAACGCCCCAAGGTCAGATGAAGAGACATCAACAGAGATGGAACACAGGGGGGAACTGTGACTGCTGGGAGCAGTTGAAGAGATAGATGGGATGGTTTTGGTGGTGCCGGCCCAAAGGGGAAATGAAGTGCCATCAAAACTAATAGAATACTTGAGGGGAAGGGAGAGCAAGAAGAGTTTGAAAGCCCTCAGGACCTGATAGAGCCAGGACTGAGCCCCTAAAAGTTGATACCAAGAGTATAGGCATCCTGGATAATAAAACGAGATCGCAGAACATAAGGGATAAGTGAACTTCAAAGTACAGGGACAGTTATAGTGCAGAGAAGGGTCCTTAAAAACAATAATAGCTCTGTCAGGGTGCACAAGGGGGTCAGAAGTGCTGGAATGTGGAGCAGACTCCCTCGCACTACGAGACCACGAAAGATACGAGGAAAAGGATTTAAACCAGTCAAGATAAATACCTAACTCCCCGAATAATAACGGAACCACTGAGACAGGTCGGGGGCGATCCTTGAAAGAGGCCCGGCGGGGGGTGGAAACAATGTTCGTTAAAGCTTTACGGTCCTTAAAAAGTAAAGCAATATTAGGCCGAATAAGAGTGACTGGAAATGCACGAGGAGAAGGACTAGATGGGGATGAATTCGACGCTAAACTTTCAGCCAAGACAGGGGAGTCGAGGTCCTGGCTCTCAACCCTACTGTGCTTCCTAACCAAGCTATTCAGAAGCTTGAGCTTTAAGAGGGGGTAATTAAGGAAGGATAGGAGTTTGGCTGGTAAGGGATGACCTCTGGGCCATCCCAGAAGTTTTTGAAGGGAAAAGCAACGACTACGAGAGTGACCGAGCTTATCACAAAATAAACACTTCATTTTATTCATACAATCATGCTTAAGATGCCCAGGAAGGAGGCACCTGAAGCAGACCCGATGAAGATCGGGCCTATAATGCGAAGGGGAGTTAAAGCAATTGGGAGAACCCTGAGAGGGGGAAATGAAATCCCAAGTAGAAGTAGAACCATTCCTCAGCGAGTCCTGATCCGAAGCTGAACGATCAGAGCTCGCTACAGCCTTGATAAGATGCATAGAAGAGACCCTTCCAAGAATGGAGAAAAACTAAGCTCCAAAAAAGGAAAGGAAGAGGATAGAGAGACCACTAACAGAATGGAAACCAATAACACTTCCACAAGAAAAACGATACCAGTGCTATAACAACACAGTGCCTCTCAAAGTAGAGAAACCGCACTCTCCAATTAGAAGAACAAGATAGGAGAAAATAGAGAGAGAGAGAGGATAGATAGAATGGTCAATCCAGAAGAATATCTCAGTCAGTACACCGACATGAGCTGAAGAATCGCTGGCAAAAAAGTCCCCAGGGAATGGGGAACACAAAGCCAGCACCAACTGTTAACTGATAACGGAACACTACACAACACTAAGAATAAGCAACAGAACAAAAGAAATGCTCTAGGGATCAACCCACAAAAACAAGACTACCGAAATAATACTAAAGATCAAAACGGCCAGAAACTTACAGCGCGCTGTTGAAACGGGGAGACTGGATCGCAGCTGGTAGGGGGGAGGAGACTCCTGGCTGAAAAGCTTACACTAAAAGGGGACACCGGCGACCGGACGGAGGAGCAACACCGCTCAGAGGTGGAGGAAGGCGAGTCGATGTTGAGCCGAAAAGGCCGTTTGGATCTGGCCACCACCGAGATGGACAAAGGGAGAGCGAAAGGGGAGAAGCGCCACGCTCTGAGCTCTGAAGGAGAGGAAGAAGAGCACCGACTCAAAAAAGAAAAGGCTGAGATGGTTCTGCAGGGAATGGGGAGCTCAACAATGTTGATTGAAAGCGAAAGCGAGAAGGAGGGAGGATCGACGGGATCAGGGGAGAGGAGATGCTGAGGAAGAAGGGGTTTTTGAATTTTGAATCGCCTTCTAATCGCCTATTGTAGTTTTGTTATTTTCAGAAGTTGACATTTCCCTATCTAAAATAATGAAAAAAATAGATGACACACTTCTTAATAGAAGTGTGTCATCTATTTTTTTCATTATTTTAGATGACACACTTTTATTAAAGAGTTTAAAAAACATATTTATAAATCTTAACAATCAAGATAAATGAAAATATTTTTAACAAACGTATAATCTAAGAATTTTATTTTGACACCTCAATTTGTACGAAAAAATTTCTCGTACAAATATGATGCTCACTTTTCTCTATAACATATATACCTGTGTAGTGTTATTTATACTCAACTTTAATAGATTTAGTGTACTCAAATAAAAAACAGTTCAATCCATAAGAGCATCCACAGTGGTATTTCTCAAATTTTAAAAAATGGCAGCTACAGTAGTAGCATTTAGCGAAATGGTCTGCAGTGGTTGTTTGCTATATTTTTCTCATTTTTATAGTCGGACGATATATGTTGTATCGTCCGTTGACGCGTAAAATAAAAAAAGAAGACGAGACAACATGTCTTGTCCCTCTCAAATTTTAAAAAAAATTTGCGTGGGACGGTAGAACATTTACCGTCGCGCAATTTTTTTAAAAAAAATGAGAGAGACGATACATGTTGTATCGTCTCTTTCGTTTTAATTAAAAAAAAATAGATTTAGGTCGGACGGGACATGTTGTCCCGTCCTAGATTTAGGGTTAATATTCTTGGCATGGGATTTAAAAAAACCTCTCTTTTAAAGCTAAATCATTTTGCCCCCCATGTTTTATTATCAAATGACCATTTTACTCCTAATGCTTTCAATGTTGAAAGCTTATAAATTCTCCCATATGTGAAGGAGTTAGCCCATTGTGCTCTCGGTTCATCTCTTCCTATCTTAAAATTTTGCTTTCGGTTCATCTCTTCCTATCTTAAAATTTCTTAACTCCTATCAATTTTATTGTAATCAAGATACAGAATATTTGCAATGTCTTCTTCAATTAAGCAATTTATTGGAAAAGTTAAATCAAGGCGTTGGTCAGAGTCCGCACCATCACAGTCCGCACCATCACAGAACAGAAGCGAAGAAGAAACAACTGCGCCTATCAATTATAGCGATCCATCAGAGTGGGGTCAGAGTTGTCGATGATGAACAACACGTTTGTAAGCTGATTACGGAGGAACCTATAGGTGGATTTGTTACATTCAGAGGAAATTGAAAGGGGCCGATAAAAGCCTACAAGCTAGTTTGCTCTGTCCCTATAATAAAGTAGCTCATTGACAATGCCGGTTGGTCCCTTTTTTTCCATCGATACAGAGAAGTCCTCGGCGCGTCTTGTTGAGGCTTTGGTTGAGAGATGGTGGGACACGACCCACACTTTCCATCTTCCTGGCGGTGAGTTGGGATTTACCCCGTTAGACTGGGCAATGCTAACGGGTTTATCTATTGGAGTCGGTGAGTTTCCGCCATGTAACAACGATGCATACCCCTTCGAGGTTTTCTAGTCTAGTTTCTTCCCAGAAATTACACCGGACGATTGGAAATCTCACGGTATACGCTGGTCTTTCTTAAAGAAGTATTTTCTGAAGGAATGGAACGATGCAGATATAGCCGATCCTGAAGTGGCAATGAAAGTTGGCAGAGCCTTCTTCATGTACTTTGTGGGTGAGTTTCTTCTGCCCAATGCTTCTTCAGTAGTGAGATGTGATTTCCTTGCTGCTTTCGAAGATTTGAATATAGTTGGCACACATGATTGGGATAGTCCATCTTTGGCATTGCTATATATGTCTTTGGATTCTTGTAGCCGACTAAAACTGAAAGCATTTAACGGCCCGTGGCAAGTACTGGAGGTAATCTTATTAAATAATTATTTTTATTTTGTAACAATATTTAAAATACGAAATATCAATGTTTCAATTATTAATTATAAATATTCATATTTCGATTTATTTTAGTATTTGTACACCAATAAGTGATCGAACCATAGATTTTGCGATCCATTACCAAATGGTGGATATTCGACCAAAAATTTCACGTTGGAATCGCAATAATTTAGATCAAACTAGTTGTAATCTGATACGTTACAATATATTCATGGCCCGGAATCAGCTAGAGATGAGGTCATCAGCATCTATTATATGGCAACCATATGATGGATCCAGATATGAAAATGAGTATGATATTCAATGTGCGATCATCTTATCCCGCAATCGTTGTATCTTCCAATATGGTAGTCAGGTAATAATTTATACAATTATTCTTTCAATACTTACTTTACTTATGATTGTTAGCACTAATTATTGTTTAAATGTAGGGGGTCTGGTATCTCGGTGACCGATGTTATCGGCAAGTAACTTGGGTTGTTGCTATCCCATCAAATCCCCCTAAGACTTTGTCTAGAATGAAACCACATGAGTTCTCTAATCCTATTGATGCTTTTAGACTGGTCTGTCTTGTTCCACAGAGGGTATATGATCAGTATTGGGCGAAGGTGTCAATTGGTCCTATTATGCCTAATCTGTCGCATGGAGCTAACGTTGATTTCATAGGGGCAGCTAGTTGCAGCGATCCATCTACCCAATTGCCATTTTCAGCACCTCCTTTTTATATGCCCTCACAATATCCAACACAACCAGGTGCTTGAGAGACCAACATTTTATGGTGAGCCCTTAGTTGAAGCATCCTTATTCACGGGCGGTACAATCACAGGAGACCTTGGTCAGGAAATTTTTGAGTTTCAACCACGCGGCGATTAATCATATGTAAGAAAATGACTTATTATTAATTTATGTAGTTGTCTTATGTTGATTTTGAAATTTTATATATTACTACTTCATTTGTAAGAGGAGCTGGATAGACAATGCCAGGAACTGTCAAGAAATAATTGTCTATTGCGGAAATTTATAACTGAAAAAATGGTGCTACGAGATTCAGTTCCCCGGATAGCAGTATCAAGAAGGCGATCGGTATCGAGGCATCGTCCTTCCACATCGCGGCAGACAAAAGGTTCTGATGATTCCACACGGACCCCATCATTTGTGCCTAACACCCAGTACGATTAGTAACATTATCAGTTTGTATTAATTTTGTCTTTATAATGTGGTATGGGTATTTTGGGTACACCATCTTATAATTTGGGATTATGTCAGAATTGTGGAAATCCAATCATGAAATGATTAATCTTGTAATCAACTTTTCCTTGGTCAATGCACGTCAACCTAGACATGATTCCATTCAACTTTTCAATTTTGGCATTATATTTCACGTGATGAGTGTAAACTTTCTGTTTAAACATGTCCAAGTTCTCGGCTATTTAAACCATCAGAGTGAAATCTCAAGTTCTACAACAGAAAACCCAAAAAAATGTCTCATTTCTCTTCTTCTTCAACTTCCACTGACTCAAACGATGAATGGGATCAAGAAGACAATGTGGCAATCATGTTCAATAAGCGCATGCAGCAAAGAACTTTGGGTAATCTCGCTTCAAAACGAGATTTGCATCGCCATTATATTCGCCGTGAGAGAGTTGAAGGCCACAACCGTTTGATGCGGGATTATTTTTGCAACAATTCAGTTTATCCCGATACTATTTTCCGTCGATGCTTTCGAATGCGACGGGTTCTTTCAATCGGGTACTTGAAGCATGCGTTGGGTATGATCAATACTTTCAACAACGAGCAGATGCTACAAACGCGGCTGGATTATCTCCTATACAGAAATTAACAGCTGCAATGCGTTGTTTAGCGTATGGATCTTCTGCTGATGCAGTCGACGAATATGTCAGAATTGGGGAAAACTACAGTGCTGAACACGGTACGTAGATTTTGTATTACAATTGTGAATATTTTTGGTGCGCAATATACAAGAAAACCCAATGCAGATGATGTAAATAGACTCCTCACAGAGAATAAAACTCGTGGATTCCCGGGTATGTTGGGTAGTGTAGATTGGATGCACTGGGTTTGGAAAAATTTTCAAATCAACATACCTTATCGGCCTCGGTGGTTCCGCTCGCAGCTCTATTTGTAACACTCACCAATTTAGCAACAAATAGAGACACATCTTTGGAAATAATGTAAAATCTACTACTAAGTGATGCCGATGTTCGATCCGTCAGAATGCCTAATATAGCTTTGAAGGTGTTGAATATACGATCCCAAAACTGGCGACCTGATTGGTTCGCACCGATTGTTGGATCTTGAGTAATTGCTATCCAACTTTGTGAAAGAATAACATCTTCACTTGTTGTATATGCTCTGCCTCTTGAACCCCTGGTTGACGTTGCCATTGTTGTTGAAAATTATTCCTCAGACTAAGCTCTCGGTTGGAAGAGTAGTTTGCTTTATTTGTTTGTGAATTTTGTACACTCTGTTGATGATGAACGTGGAATATTTATAGTGATTTTGATCCAATATAGCCATTGTAAAATTATAACCGTTTGAGTTTTTTTAGAACCAAAGAGACGTTGAAGGGTAATTTTGGAACAAAAAATATAACAAAAAATAAATAAAAATCCATGGCATGGGACGGGACATGTTGTCCCGTCCGATCACTTTTGTGATCAAACAGGACAACATGTCCCGTTTGAGGATATTTTTTTAAAAAAATTGATAAAAATTAATAAGGGGAAGGACGATACATGTTGCATCATCCGACCTCCTTTAAAAATAAAAAAATAAAAAAAAAAAAAAAAAATTGGGACGATACATGTTGTATCGTCCGACGTTATCAAAATAAAATAAAATAATTGGGACGAGAAATGTTATCCCGTCTCTTATAATTTGAGAACGGCAAATTCGTTTCTCAAAAATGAGAAAGAACTGTAGCTATTTTGCCAAAAAATGGCAAAATAGCAAACGACTGCAGCAGCCCATTTCTCAAAAAATGAGAAATTGGCAAATATAACAAACGACTGTGGATGCTCTAAGAAAACAAAGAAGTTAATCTTTTATATACGTTCAAGGACGGAGCACTGCAGGGGCAGGGAGAGGCAGAGGTACAGGCAGATGCACCCCTGGATTTACAGACACCCCCCTAGAGTAATATATTTTCACCCATTTAGCCCCCTCTTCAATTTTTCAACAAAACTCTATATTACATCCAAACTTGCATCCATACTTCAGCTTCCCTCCAAATTTATGAAAAGCACTCAAGATCTATATACAAATCTACCACTTATTACTTGGTCCCACCTTTAAATTTTACCTACACAAATAAAAAGAAAAAAAAAGAGAAAAGAAATTGACTATTCAGAAGTCAAAACGATAATTTTTTCAATTTTCTTTTTTCTTTTTCCTGCCGCAATATTTTTCTATTTTGTTATTTTCTTTTTCATGTAGCCTCAACTTAAATAAAAGGAGAAAAAAAATCCAAATCCCTAGTGTCAATTTGAATTTGATTCTTCGAAATGCAATCGATCTTACTTTAAGCCACTGAGAAGAAAAGACACCTAAAATCCTACTCTTTCTTAGCTGTCTTTTTTCTCGACGAAGCTTTTTGGAATTTTGGATGTCCTAATCTTCCAAGCACGAACAAGATGAAGGCGACAATCTCGATGATCACTAGTAAGTATCTTTCTCTATGTCTCAATCGATAAATTGAATTCATATAAAGGATGATGCCTTGCTAGAGCATATAAAATTAGAAGAATTTAAGAAAACAAATAATAAGAATTTTTCTACTTAATTATTAGTTAAGGGCTAATGATATATTTATTCGGTGACTATTCTTATTCTATATGTTAAGATAGTTATGAACCCTATATCTTGTAGGTGTAATTCGAAGATGAGTTATTGCACGTTATATTCTGATACTTATCAAGAGAGCAGAACAATTGAATTCCTAAAACTATCTACAAGAAAATGTATATTGTTAAATTATTTTATCATGTATTAAATAATGGAGTAGGAGTGAATTGCTTACCTAGTTTAGACTTAGTGCACAATTTTTTAAGGATCTTGTTACTATCCAATTGTCCCCCCCCCCCGGTTGTTAGTACTTGTTGAAAATGATTTTTTGGTTTTATATTTGTTCATGAATAATGTGGAAATTGAATTTCTTTTCTTGTTTAAGGATCTTAAAATTTTATATAATTTCCACGACATTAATGAGAAAAAAAAGTACTATTGATTCCCTTTTTCAAAGACATAAGGCTCAAACTTTAGGAGTTGATGCAGAATCATCAACTTCTTTAGTTGAAGAGCCTCCTTATAAATGTCCAAGAATCAAGTGAAAGATTCATCAACTTCTTTAACGAAAAAGTAGTGAAATTACTTGTCCTAAGTAATACTTTGGATCCAAGAGATGAATTTACCTCATTTGATTTTGATAAAATTTGCAAGTTTGGAAGTAAATTTTAGCCTCAATATTTTTCTGAAGAACACCAATATTCTTTGAGACTTCAATTAGAACACTATCAAAGTGATCTTTGTCAATGTCTTGAATTTAAGAGTTTGTCATATTTTTCTAAATTTATGTCAAGCATTAGTGAGAACAAGAAAGTCCATTATCTATACACAGGTTTATAAGTTGATTAGGCATGTACTTACACTACCGGCTTCCACAACAACTGCTGAGAGAACATTTTCAGCAATGAGCTTTGTAAAAAAATAAGCTTCTCAACAAGATGAAGGATGATTTTTTTTGAACTATTTGATGATTTATATCGAGAAAGAAATTGCTGAAACGTTCAATCTAGATTCAATAGTCAAAGAATTTGCTTCCATGAAGGAACGTAGATCACTGTTCTCTTAAGATCCACTATTTATTATTTTCTTTTTAATTTGTTATATATATTCTACACTTGTTAATCTTTGATAGAAAAACATAATTTTTTGACATTTTTTAATATATGGATGATCAATACAAAATGATCACGGCTAAAATTTCTGACTTTGTCCCTGTATCCGTTCTACGTTATTGTATTTTTTAGTATATTTTGAGTCTACAAAGTTTGAGTTAAAATAACCTGACTCTAGATTAGGAAATTTTTTTAACGAATAATATTAGGGAAAAAAAGCCCGACTCTAAATATCCTTTTGTGTTGAAACTTTTGGTTAAAAAAACTATTCACAATTCACACCCAATATTATAGAGAAATGTGAAAAGATATTGTAGAAGGAGTGCAAACTCTTGTCACCATCTGGGAAAATGGATAATAATATAACACCGATAAGAGTTTAGTTTGACTGCAAAAGACATCCCTAAAAAGAAAAAAAAGAATAAAAAAGACATGCCAAAATTTTAATAAAGGACCCGAAGGACATTTTATTGGGTTTTATATCTTGTATACTTATTCGGTGTGAAGAGAAGATGATGATACAAGTAGAAGATTCGAAGCAAAGGATCGAAGAGGAAGAGAAACAGTGAGTAGCAATAGCAACCAACAGAGAGAGGGACTGTCACCATCTCGGGTCGATGGTCTGGGAGTTGCGGTTGACCACCCGCGGCGCTGATGGATTTTTTGGGTGTGGGTTTGTTGATTCGATTGAAGCCCACTTCGTCTTCTATGTAGATCATACGACTCTAATTTTATGTTTATCTCTTCAGTATACATCGGAAGGCTATTGTATCAAGATATCTAAACTTGGGTTTCTCTAGATCTATAAATACAAAGTAAATTGTTCCTAGAATGATATGATTCTATTGAGTGCCGAATAGAAGAAGAGAGTACTTCATATGAGAGGGTGAGAGAGTTTTTCCGTTGTGTGTAACAACCAAGTTCCAGTTAGGCTTAAAAGAGGGTCATGGTGAGAATTTTAATATTCTTGTATCTTCTCTAGTTGAATTAATATTTTGGTTCTTCCTCCCCTGGATTAAGGCGAAAGGTCCAACTGGGGAAATTCTTGTGCGCTTTATGTGATTGGTACGGTCTAGTTTTACTTGGTGGTTTGTTTTGATTTTGTTGAAGACTCAACAAGATCTTTAGTTTTCCTAACAAGTGGTATCAGAGCAATCAGGTTCGTGGGTTTGTTCGAGTTTCTTGGAGGAGATGGTATATCAAAAGACGAAGACCAAGCAGTTTGACGGTATGATCAACTTCAATCAATGGAAGGTGGACATGTATGATGTTTTGGTTCAGAAGGACTTGCACCTTGCCCTAGAAGAAAAGAAAGCAACTGACATGAAGCAGGAGATGTGGCATGAGATTTGTTTGAAGGACTTGAGTTTAATCCTGTTGCAATTGGTGGAAGAAATCGAGTGTAATATTCTTGAGGACGCAAGTGCAGCGAGTCTGTGGGCGAGACTCAAATCTGACTACTCGGGGTCGTCATTGCTAGATCGGATGTGTTGGAAGAGGAAGCTGTTTAGGTTCTCAATAAAGGAAGGTACTCATCTTCAAGATCATATTGTGGAGTTCAATAAGGTAATATCTGAACTGAAGGCAATTAACGCTGATGATCTTAGTGAAGAGGATAAATCTTTGAACTTGATATATTCACTGCCAACTTCTTATGATCACTTGATAACTACCATGCTACATGGAAAATCAGCTAAGGAGACACTTACAGTAGCCGGGGTGATTAAGGGTCTGAAGGAGGATGAACTAAGAAAGGAGACTCATAAAGGAGGGTCTATTTCTACAGGGTGCTTTGCGGTGGATGGTTACATCAATTGGAAGGGATGCGGCACACAAGGAAGAGGAAGCTGTTTAGGTTCTCAATGAAGGAAGGTAACCATCTTCAAGATCATATTATGGAGTTCAATAAGGTAATATCTAAACTGAAGGCAATTAACGCTGATGATCTTAGTGAAGAGGATAAAGGTTCAACTTGATATATTCACTATCAACTTCTTATGATCACTGGATAACTACCATGCTACATGGGAAATCAGCTAAGGAGACACTTACAATAGCCAGGGTGATTAAGGGTCTGAAGGAAGATGAACTAAGAAAGAAGACTCATAAAGGAGGGTCTATTTCTACAGGGTGCTTTGCGATGGATGGTTACTTCAATTGGAAGGGATGCGATACACAAGGGTAAGATTCGTTGCCACTATTGTAGAGGAGTTGAGCATTACAAGAGAGACTGTCGCAAGTGGTTGAGTCAGAAGAGTGCTACTAAAGAAGGGGAACCAGCCTATATAGTCAGTGCAACCGAGTCAGGTAATAATGATGATCTATGTCTTCTTGTTTCAAGTTCTTCAAATGTGGATTCAAGTTGGTATCTTGATTCGGGAAGTTCTTCTCATAGTTGCTCCGAGAGGGAGATATTTTCTACTTACAATTCGTCAACATGCCATAGTGTGAGGACGGAAAGTGGTGAGATTTGTGAAGTAGTGGGTGAGGGAACAGTTGAATTGGAGATCCCAGATGGTAAAGGGTTCACACTAGAAGAGGTCATGCACATTTCTTCGATAGAGCAGATCCTTGGGGACTCTTGATGCTCGTGGCTGCAGGTACACAGCTCGAGGTGAAGTTTTGACAGTTTGTGATAGTCGTCGTAAGGTAATGAAGGGTAAGAGGGGAATTGGGCAGGATCAACAAAACCTCTACCAACTTTGTGGGAGCAGCAAAAACTCGGCCGAGTGTATGAAAGTTCATTGTTTCTAAAGTATTATCTAGTAAGCCATCACTAGAATTACCGAATCGAGACTGCAACGTTCGAATACCGTTGGAAGGTGGAGAGAGCCTTGATGTAGGTGGAGTTCATGTGGAGGGTGGCACCTCCATGATTACATCTATAGGGGTGTGCCCTTGAGGAGGGCATACAGCTGGAGGAAAACAGGTGGAGATTTGTTCAACTAGCTGAAAAATCCACAGAAACTTCTTGTTCACAAAGCGGAGAAGAAAGACCTGAAAGATTTTTAAATCACACATGTATGGATTCATGAGTATGCAATCTAAGGTGGAGATTGTTGGGTTTTATGTCTTGCATACTTATTCGGTGTAAAGAGAAGATGGTGATACAAGCAGAAGGATCGAAGCAAAGGATCGAAGAGAAGGAGAAATAGTCAACAGCACTAGCAACCAACAGAGAAAGAGACAGTCGACCGTGCAGTCGACTGTCACCTTCTCGGGTCGATGGTCTAGGAGTTGCGGTCGCCGCAACTATGTGCGGTCGACCATTCGTGGCACTGATGGATTTTTTTGGTGCAGGTTTGTTGATTTGATTGAAGCTCACTTCGTCTTCTGATTAGATCATACGATCCTAATTGTATGTTTATCTCTTCAGTATACATCATATGGCTATTGTATCAAGATATCTAAACTAGGATTTCTCTAGATCTACAAATACAATGTAAATGGTTCCTAGAACGATATGATTCTATTGAGTGCTGAATAGAAGAAGAGAGTACTTCATATGAGAGGGTGAAAGAGTTTCTCCATTGTAAGCAGCAACCAAGTTCCAATTAGACTTGAGAGATGGTCGTGGTGAGAATTGTAATATTCTTGTATCTACTCTAGTTGAAATAATATCTTAGTTCTTCTTCCCGCGGATTAAGGCGAGAGCCCCAAACGGAAAAATTCTTATATGCTTTGTGTGATTGGTGCGATCTAGTTTTGCTTGGTGGTTTGTGTTGATTGTTCCGAAGACTCAACAAGATCCTCAGTTTTCCTAACACATTTTACATGTGATCAATTACACAAAGGTCATAAATTAACACCATGTTTTCCATAGCAACCATTACTAGTAATCTGCATGTGCAATACACTTTCTAATTAAATTTTTTATATAGTAAATAATAAGACGTAATCTGACCTCGAACATGACACATCCCTTTACACATCACATAGACTTTACAAATTGTCTCTAGTAGCATAAACTTTTATTTCATATGAGTGACACTTTTGTAAATAATTATGTCGTAAATAAATTTGAACTTTGAGGATATTATGGTAACTAACAACAGTTGAATAAATGAATGGTTAATATTACTCCTACTTAAAAATGAATAGTTGAGAATAGATGGTTGAATGTCTATAAATTATAGGTTGTCTACAAATGAAAATCCTAACTCTCTCATTATAATATTAGAGAGTTTTGAAACTATCATACGAAAAAATTCTATTATAACAATACATGCAACCGATATTGAATTTCCTTGCTCATTCTTTAAAAAACATCAATATATTTAAAAAGTCAATATGATTATTGGTGTGATACTTATTTTGATAGGTGGTGATATTTTTAATCCAGGTTTGATTTCAACCAGTGTCCATACAGAAGTAGTCAACAATCAACATCTATCTGTACGGTGGTCCGTGGAACATCATACATCTATCTATACTGTGGTTCGATGGGAGTGACTTCATGATATGGAAGGTTCAGATGATAGCATATCTTCATCAGAAAGATATAAAAGTTTCGTTGTTTGATGTGAGGTGTAGACAAGGATGCAAGGGTCTTGGCAGGTTGGAATCGTTTGGATCAGAAGGTGCTAAAGAAAATTCAGTTGAGATTGAGTAGGAATGCATTATTTCATATCTCGAAGACAAAGACCATAAAAGAGGCTATGAAAATTCTCGCGGATATGTATGAGAAATTGTCGGTGTCACGCCCTGCTTCCCAAAAGGAAATACGAAATATGGATACGTGACTAAGCCCATCGAATGGTTTTCATCATCCATAAGCTGTCAGGATCTTTACAACATTTCACAGGAATAATCATAGTAGGAAGCAAAAGAAATCAACCACTCATGCATATATGAATCAATATACCAATAGAATTACTTGAAACAAAATTTAATAATCTCAAATAAACCCGATCTGAACAAGTCAATAATCCTGGGTCACATTGCCCAATACAAAATAATCCAAGCAACAGATACATTTATTCAAAATAAGCAACAGGAAATAAAAATAATAATAGCAAGAACTCCAGCATCTAATATCTCAGATCACCTACTTCATCGGGCAGCTGATCTCTATGATTTGCAATTTAATAAATTGCAGAAAAAGGAACGAGAAACAACACCCCCGTCAATGCAAGTTACAGGCTGCTTGTAGTGCAGGCACAAGTACAGGAAAAGGTAAACAAATATAGTAACAGCGGATGCAAGCATAGCATGGAATAGACATGATAAAAAGATAGAACAACTAGTATGAATCATGAACATAATCAAGTAATATGGTGAGATAATAGGTGTATGTGACATGTAGCAGGTAACAGGTATCATGCAAGCAGGTAAATATGTAACAGGTGTCAGGTAGCATGTACAGATAATCTGTAAACAGGTAAGCATGTAACAGGTATCATGTCATGTCAACTCTTGTATTTATTACTATCTAGGTAGCACTTCAAATAGTATGTTTAGTAACAGAAAATAAGACTAGATCTGTATCCAGAAAATCTGGAAAATAGACTCTCGGTCGAATCCAGCGAATATATATAAGTCATATAGTATTTCACAATAATACTCAAAACAGATTTGTATCCAGAAAACATGTTCAGCCAGAAATTAGAAGATTGTATTCGTAAACAGGAAAACAACATAAAAACTTACTGATTAAATCCAAGAAAAATCTGGGGTATTCCATAGTATGTTTAGTAACAGAAAATAAAGTTTCATAATTTTTCAACATAGATAGAATAGTCAATTAAAATCATAAAGCAGCAAGATACAGCAGTTTTGTAAATCTAGAATCATAAACACAGCAGTACTAAAATAGCAATATATTACAAAATATAAATCGAAATCTAGATCCGTCAAAAGGGTGATAAAATAGATACAGTAGGCTACAATTCATATTCACAAAGTTTTTATAAACAACAAGTATAATCAGATCGAAATTTTGTATCTTTACTGAACAGTATGAAAATTGTGCATGTATAGTAGTTGTTTGCAAGCATATAATAGTTCATAAAAGTCATCAATTAAATCCAAAAAAATTAGTGGTTAATCCCAATAAAGTCTAGTTGTGACCATCAAAATATTGGACCAAAATATTATCTTTAACATCAGTAGAAAAATAAATTACCATACAGAATTCATATAAGACTAGATCTGGAATTTTAAACACATCTGTAGTACAGTAAACATAACTCGAAACTCATAAATCGAAACTGTGATCTGTCAGAAAATCTGTAAATTAGACAGAATTCTCTATAATTCATATTCATAAATAAATTTCATATACTGACCTTAATAGGGTCTAAAATACTGATAAAAAACGGGGTAACGGCAAAAACAGAAATCTCATTCAAGCATAAAATCAACTAGTTCTTGTGGAACTCATCCAAATCATAACAAAAAGCTAAATATAGTATACTAGATGTCCAAGCAACATGGTATAGGGTATGTGACAAGTCTACAACGAGTTATACTACATCGAACCCAACAAACATACAAGATCATACAACACGTCATACTTCACGAACACATACATGTATACAACAAGAAGTGGTTATCTCTAAGTTATTTCATGTCATGTGTGTAATGTGACAACTACGGACGGGTCAATACAATAGAGACAAGATATAACAGGGATTTTGCACAAGAATTGTCTCTAGAACACAACCATACTCCAGGCGGTATTTAGTACTTGTATTTGCAACAAAAATAGATACAAGTTACTTGCCTTATCGCCGACAACGAAAACGACAATGCAAAGAGAATAATGGGAACGGATTCCCAGGCACGAACACAACACAACGAAACACGAATCACTGCTACAACTTAGAGATCAACACACACACACCAAGAGAGAGGGAGAGAGACGGTGCACGGGGAATTGACGGCGGCAGTGCTGAGGAGTCTTCGGGTTTTGCAGGTGCTTGGGAGGAGGGGCACCGGTGCACGGCAGTTGCTGTCAGTCAGAGACAGGGCAGGAGGTTCTGCGGTCTGATTGGCGACATCGTGACAAGAGGAGGGCGCATAGGGGGAAAGCTGTGGGGCTGTGCTGCTGCTTCACTAGCGTCGGGCTGAGCAGCACAGGGAGGCACTGCTGCCTGGCTTCGCTGGCGTGCAGCGCTCGGGAGGAGGCACAGCACAGGGGAAGGAGAGCTCGGGAGATGGTGCTGCTGCTCTCTGGCGTGGCATCAGGGTGCTGGTGAGCAGAAGGACGGGGAAGCTAGTGTCTTCGGGAGTAGGTCATAGGGGGGGCGGCTCTAATGTCGATGTCGAGGTGAGGTGGGGGTCGCAACAGGGAGAGGCGCACAGCAAGAGGGGCTGATAGTGTCTTGTGTTGGTGCCGCAGTCGGGAGGAGCACAGGGCCAGGGCTAGGAGGTCGAGATGAGAGATGGAGGGATGGGTCGGGAGAGCAGGATAGTGGGTTAATGGGGGAGAGAGAGAGACGAACGGGAGGTAGAACGAAGGTAAACAGGGTTAGCGGCTAGGGTTTATAATAGGGGGAAGATGCACAGGAGTAGATATATATAGGGTGATGGGTAGGGTTTTTAGGGGGTAACGTGTGTGGGTGTAAACGGGTATTGGTCTTTTGGGTATAATAAGATCCAATAAGAAAGAATATTGGTTTAGGGTTTTAAATCCAATAGAAAATAATTTTAAGAATATTAGAAAAATTATAGTATGTTCAGGCTTAAAATAAAACAACAATAATTCAAATAATAACACTAACTAAAATAATACTGATAAAAATAATAATAATAACAACATTAATAGCGTCTGTATTACAATATAAAAATCATAGTAAATAGTTACAAATAAAATTATTGATTAAAAATAAACTTTAATAGGAGATCCAACAATACGTTTTAAGAAAAAATAATTTAAGAAAAATAATTTTACAAAAATTTGAAATACCGAAAATATACATAAAATATGTATTTGCGAAAACAGGGGTTATGGTCGGCATCTAATCAAATTCTCCATCTGAAGAGGTTGGTTAATATGAAGTTGAGGGAATGGGGTTCAGTAGCAGAACATATGAATCAATACTGTATGGTTTACAACCAGATGGTAGCTATAGGACTGAAGTTTTCAGAGAGGACAATCATTGTTACTTCTAATTACTTTACCCTATAGTTATGGTACGATGGAACAGACTATTATAGACACTATGACAGATTCGACGACTCTACAGGATGCGGTGAGTAGTATTCTGAATGAAAAGGTGGGAAGGGTGAGAAACAGGGGATTTTCATCATCATCTTCTAAGGATTTTGCTATATCAGAGAAAAGACGGGGAAGATCTAAGAGCAGTCAAAAAAGAAACGATCATAGTAGTTCATCTAAGAGTGGATCTGATGACAGCGATGGGGGACATGGACCTGAGTGTTAGTATTGTCACAAGAGAGGTCACACGATGAGCAGTTGTAAGGCCTATATGAAGATGAAGCAAGAAAAGTCAAAGGAAGCTAATGTGGTGTCTATCGAAGAGTTATGCTTATCAGCTAGGGAGAATTTGAACACTTCTTTTCATTGCATTCTAACGAGAGAGGTATTTGATGACTACAGGAAGGGTTCTTTTGGAGATGTGATCGTGGGGAACGGTCAAAAGGGTCATGTACGAGAGGTTGATGGTGTTTGCATGAAAGCCAATGATGATCAGAGTATTGTCTTGCGGGGACAAGGCATGTTCGAGACTTGAAGGAAAATCTTATCTCGATTGGAAGGCTAGGCAAAGAAGGTTGTCTACTACAGCTGGTAGTGGAGAGTGGTGTATAGTTGCAGTTTCAAGGGTGATTGCAAAAGGGAAGCATGAGGGAACACTGTATTCACTTAGAGACGTGAGAGGCGTTTCTCCTGTAGTTGACTCTCAGTCAGAATGGATTAGTATGTTGTGTGGGGTGCAACCAAGTTCTTTAAGTTATGGGAGTTCAAGAGAGGTTACTAATTTAGTGGGAGCTGCTGTCCATGAGAGAGATCTTAGAGAGCAAGACGTTGCTGCGGAGAGGGTACTTTGCGATATGGCAGACAAAGCTTCAAGTCACTCTTACGAGGTAGAGAACACTGTTATCGATAGGCGGGGTGATGCCGATGAGGATAACCGAAATGGGGCTGTAGAGGTTGAATAGTCTGTGGATTTTGTGGATGTGTCGTCCACGGAGACTTCTAGTGCAGAGGGTGCATTGAGAGGCTTTGAACCATATTCGGTGTTAATAGAGATTCTGTGAGTTTGAGAGTCTTGTAACATAGAATCCGACACGATAAGTTGTTTCTCCGTTATTTGTGCTCTATGCGATTGGTGGAGCACATCCTTCACAAGGTGATGATGGGTGGTTGGTGCACTCCATGTGGTGGAGTGGCAAAGGTGCTTTTCATTAGAGTGGGGAATACTTGGGTCTTTCATGAGAGTGGGAGACTGGTAGAGATAATGCGAGGTAAGATTACAACAACTCCGAAGTATTGTGTATTTGGTCAAAGTGGGAGATTTCTAGGATTTCAGTCCCAAATACACGTAGGCGCGGAGTACTTGAAGTTGGAGAAGAAGAGGAGAAGATGAAGACAGCTAGAGAAGACAAAAATAGGTAGAAGAATGCAGCTGGAGAGGTTGTGGTCGACCGACCCAGGCTTAAAGGAGTTCTTTGAGTGCACAGGGTTCAACAGAGAGTGGGACAGTCGACCGTGCATTCGACCAGTCATTCTTCAAGTGTGAGCTTTACACTTTGGGACAGGCTTAAAATATAGTAGTAGATGTGAACTCTAGGGCTAAACAACTCATATTAAGGGTGAGCCGTTATCATTGTTCAATTTCAAGCGGAGTAAGTGCTGAGTGTTTCAAATGAGAGAGAGAGAGATTGAGAGTTGTAATCTCTTTGTGTAATCTTTGTATTTCTTGGGGAATAAGAAGTATTGGTTATCTCTGCATATTATTATGTTCTTGTGAGATCTTGCGATTATTGTGGTGGCTTGTTCTGTTGGAAATGTTTTGGCACCAATTCCGGGTCCGATTCCGGTGGGCTCCGACCACCGGCAGTACCGAAAAGTGATTGGACTGTGTTCTTCTCATTGAGTACTATTCCATAATGTACTCATTTGCCAAAAGCGGATTCCGTATGAATGAGAAATGTTGGTCCAAAGTTGGGTACTCGAGCTGTACTAACTTGGGAATTTGGAGAAAATGGATAGTCCCACGTTGAAAGTTGAGAAAGATTTCTTTATTATATAAGCTAAAGAAATGGACTAAAGGGTGTAGCCCTTGGGTTACCACTAACGTGTAGTGGAGAGAGGACATAGCCAAATTAATAAACACACACACCCACGCGCGCTCGCCCGGCCTGGCCTGGCCTGGGCTTGGGCTTGGGTTTGGGTTTGAAATAGTTAAGCGCTGGCCTGGCCAGCCACAACCTAACCTATTTTTTGCCCAGCTCCGAATTATTTTTTCTTGGATACAGTTTCTATCCTTTGTGGGCTTAGGCTTCTGTTGAGTCTGCAACAGAAGCTTCTAGAGGTGTTTTGAATTTTGTAACTGGTGTCATAACTCTGTAACAGCAGAATAATGGATTCATCAGTTACGCTTTTGTGTCATAACTCTGTAACAGCAGAATAATGGCTCCATCAGTTACGCCTTTGATTTAAAAAACTTCATCAAACAATCTCCTATAAATCCAGTTGTTTTGGTTTGCCATATCACACCATTTTTCTGTCCTTTCTCATCTCATTTTCTTCTGAGTCTGTTTGAGAGTGCAACACAGTTGCTGGTTCGCTGGTGTCTTTGAAGCTTGGGTGCTGCTCTTTAGAGAAGGTAATACAGTTGTATCTTGGGAAGCAGTTCGTCAAGAACCGTCACACTATGGGGCGAATTTTGCTTTAAGGACAGATATTTTGATCTCGAATCTATATGAATTTCATCTGGTTTGAATTTTCTTACCTATAATTTTTGTTCTTCACAGAGATTATTAGAATCATTTTATTTTACGTAGTTCACTTTCTAACAATCTTAAAGAAAAATTTTTCCCTCTATACTAACAGTTTTTGTGAAGAATTTTACAGATGTTGTTTATCATTTCGAAAAAAACTAAATTCCATTTTTTTTTTCTAACAGTTGAATTTTTAACTGTTTCAGAAAGAAAAATGGGTGACAAACAAACTGAGAATGTCAGTGGACTGCTCAATGGACAAACCCATGTGACCCAGAATGTGACTACACAACCGGTTGCGGTACAAACAATTATTCTGCCCACACTTCTAACTGTGGGAGAAATAAGGGTGGTATACCCTACCATACCGTACCATCATTACTCTACCGTCTACCGTACCGGAGTGCTTGGTACACAAATTTATCTACCATTACCGTGCCAAGATTTTGGTACTACCGAGTTTGGTAATACCAGAATATCGGTATGGTAATGGTAGTAGCATGGTACTACTGGACATCAATTAGTTCAGAAAATTAACATTTTAATACAACTTCATAGATGTACAAGTTTCAATATAATGTATCTTTGTGTATGCATATTAGCTTCAGGATTATGCAATATGACCTGTTCAATTATTGAATGATAGCCAAACAATTAAGGTCCTGGAGTTAGAATCAATTGAAAACTTTTACACTTTCAATTATTTCTGTACACTAATAATCAATGACTTGTATAAACTTCATTTTATAATAAATATTTTTACTTTATTGACTTTCAGACTTAGTTATGATGTAGAACCAATGGTGTCCGAAGGCAGTAATTTTTGTTAAAGTTGATCCAGGGTTGAAAACTTAAGTTCAGTATAGCCTATTTTCTTCTTTTGCTACATGGTATCAGGACATTTAATCTGGAAGTGGCATTTTTCAATGTTTTTGGACCTCTTGCAAATTTTTACATAATTGATGTGTAGCAACACTCAATATATGTATCCATGGCACTATGCATTATTCTATTGCTAGGTGATACTTGTTTTTGGGCTACTTCTAAATTCATAACGTATATTATTGTTGATTAGCTTCAACACAATACTTTTATATGGGGAACTGAGCATTATTATATTCCTCTGTGATCCATACTGAATATGCTAACCTAGGTCTAGACATGGATTTTTAAATAAAAAGTTAAATTAAATATATATTAAATACACTCGGTACGGTATGGTATACCATCGGTATGAATATTGGGTACCAATATCATACCATATAATTTCGGTACGGTACAATACCGAGATTTTGGTATGGTATTACCAAGTTTTCGGTAATGTGTGGTATGGTAACGATATGGTACGGTAATTTGGTATTTTTTGACACCCCTAGGGAGAAAAGCCTGAAAAGTTCAATGGAACTAAATTCAGGAAGTGGTAAGGAAAGATGCAGTTCTACCTGACCACCTTGAAGTTGGAAAGATTTCTGACTGAAACTGCCCCTATGTTGGCACCTGGAGCTACGGATGCTCACACTATTGCTGCTGTTGATGCATGGACTCAAGGTGATTATCTATGCAGAAATTATGTCCTGAACGGTTTGACAGACCCGCTCTACAATGTGTACTGTGTCTTCAAGACATGTAAACAACTGTGGGGGTCTTTGGAGAAGAAGTACAAAACCGAAGATGCTGGTTCCAAGAAGTTTGTAGTTGACAAATTTCTGGAATATAAGATAGTTAGTAGTAAGTTTGATATGAAAGATTTGGGAGTTGCAGATGCCATACCAGGAATCAAAGTTTCCAGGACATCTGAGGAAATTACTGTAACACCCCGAATTACAAATAAGTCTGAATTCGAAGTTCCACAGAATTTTACACTTCACTTCGTATAGTTTTACAAGTAATTAAAAACTTTTATACAACAATGATTACATTAACGCAGCGGAATTATAAATTATAACATGATACATGATTTAAATAGCAACTTGAACATCTCTTTACGCAACATTCATTCTTTAGTCTTGTCAATCACTTTATCCTGTATAGAAACTCTGGGCACGTCAGTTGCATACAACTGACGCTAGGATATAATACATCAATTTCTCTTACTTAGAAAGCACACACTTGTCACAAACAAAGCTAAGGGCACTATCTTATTGATGTCGTGTGTGAATGTACACTTAGTCCTTAATGCAGTTATTTATATTTAATGATACTAATGTGCACTTATTTGGATTCTATGCATCCCATACTACATAGGTGCGAGGGCAAGCCCTTAATTGTTCTTCATCTTGTAGGGTTGATTGCTTTCACCATGATTTAAACTACTACGGTAACTACGGTAAGTATCCTAGATGTCCTATGAGTTACGAGCCCATGCCCGGACAGCTTGGAGGGGAATCCTATGTCATGAGATGATGCATCATGCAGAGCCTGTGGACAATTCGCCTCCGTCATGGAATGATGGCACTACGTAGTCACCGAACACCCCACAAGCGTCGCCATGGTCCCAATAATTCCGGAGATGTATCCATGCCATGACATGACGCATCATGCAGGTAGCTTGTGAATACTTTCACACCGTAGATCCGAGGCCCTCATACTTGTATTTTTTCCTTACTTTCATCACATCTCCACTATGTGTCTAATCCTTAGATAATTGAATCATGAATAAAATTAATACTCTAGAATTAGCGTTACCACTACATCGGTCTTAAACATCAATCATTAACCATGACCCAATCTTGGCCTTTTATCATCACATTTCTCTTTCAAAATTTCATTCATACCGATGTAAGGACTTAACTAAACTCTAGTATCAAACTCGTTTCATGTTCATCAAAATGAGTTCATATTCATAAATTTCATATTAAATCATGTTACTTTTACTTCATTTCCCAAGCACATTTGCATAGTTTAAAATAACAATCTCACATTTAATCTTATTCAAATTTTTCCATGTCAAAAATCTCATTTTAGATCTCTTACGAAAAATTCTTTATATTAAAAATATTCCCTTTCTTTAATTAGTCAAGATCATATTCTAAGAAATTTTTTCGGGTTCTTTTTCTCAAAACTGCTTCTAATTCCCATTATAATAAGTCAAATATTATAGAAATAAATTTTCATGAAGTCTAGGTAATTTTTAAGAATTCTAATAATTTTTCTCAATTTTTATACACTTAAAAATTACTCAAAAGAATCCAAAATAATAAGAGTTTCTTAATTTGTTTTATAATGTCCACTCTAGAGTGTCGTTCTTTATAAATTTGTACTACTTGGGAGCGTGGCTCTGATACCACTCTGTAACACCCCGAATTCCAAATAAATCTAAATTCGAAGTTCCACAGGATCTTTACACTTCACTACGTATGATTTTACAAGGAATTAAAAACTTTTATACAATAATGATTACATTAACACAACAGAATTATAAATTACAACATGATACATGATTTAAATAACAACTTGAACATCTCTGTACGTAGCATTCATTCTTTAGTCTTGTCAATCACTTTATCCTGCATAGAAACTATGAGCACGTCAGTTGCAAACAACTGACGCTAGGATATAATACATCAATTTCTCTTACTTAGAAAGTACACACTTTTCACAAACAAATCAAAGGGGACTATCTTATTGATGTCATGTGTAAATGTACACTTAGTCCTTAATCCAATTATTTATGTTTAATGACACCAATGCGCATTTGTTCGGATTCTATGCATCTCATACTATATACGTCCGAGGGCAAGCCCTTAATTGTTCTTCATCTTGTAAGGTTGATTCCCTCACCATGATTTAAACTACTACGGTAACTACGGTAAGTATCCTAGATGTCCTATGAGTTACGAGCCCATACCTAACAGCCTGGAAGGGAATCCCACATCATGACGTGACGCATCATGCAGAGCCAATGGACAATTCGCCTCCGTCATGGAACGATGGCACTACGTAGTCACCGAACACCCCATAAGCGTCGCCACGGTCCCGATTATTCTAGAGATGTATCCACGCCATGACATGATGCATCATGTAGGCAGCCTGTGAATACTCTCTCACACCGTAGATCCGATGCCCTCATACTTGTGTTTTTCTCTTAATTTCATCACATCTCCACTATGTGTCTAATCCTTAGATAATTGAACCATGAATAAAATTAATACTCTAGAATTAGCGTTACCTCTACATCGGTCTTAAACATCAATCATTAACCATGACCCAATCTTGGCCTTTTATCATCACATTTCTCTTTTAAAATTTCATTCATGCCGATGTAAGGACTTAGCTAAACTCTAGTTTCAAACTTGTTTCATGTTCATCAAAATGAGAGTTCATATTCATAAATTTCATATTAAATCATGTTTCTTTTACTTCATTTCCCAAGCACAATTGCATAGTTTAAAACAACAATCTCATATTTAATCTTATACAAATTTTTCCATGTCAAAAATCTCATTTTAGATCTCTTACGAAAAATCCTTATATTAAAAATATTCCCTTTCTTTAATTAATCAAGATCATATTCTAAGAATTTTTTTTCAAGTTCTTTTTCTCAAAATTGCTTCTAATTCCAATTATAATAAGCCAAATATTGTAGAAATAAATTTTCATGAAGTCTAGGTAATATTTTTTCTCAATTTTTATACACTTAAAAATTACTCAAAAGAATCCAAAATAATATAAAAAAAAATCAAAAATTAAAAACAGTGGCCAAAGGTCGAATTCAAACCCAGTCAAACCCCTCTGCCAGTGAACAGTAACCGCCCTAAAGCGCACCTGAAGACCAGAAGGTCTTAAGTGACTAACTGCTATATAGAGAATTTAAATTATATTGGTCTGGCTCTCGGATTTGGTTTAAAATCAAATTTTTAGAAAAACAAAGTCTCTTAAGAGACTCGAACCCAAGACCAACTACTCCACTCAGCTACAGTAACGCACCCAAAACGCACCCAAAGACTAGTAGGTCTGAGTGACTAACCGATATAGAGTCGGATTAAAATACTTTTGTATTAGACTGTACTGTATCTAGTTCTTCCTTTAATAAACTCGATTTTTCTTAATCAATTTGTATTTATGAAAATCTAGATCTTTTCCAGAAAATTATTTCCTTGAAAAAAGTAACTTATATTTTCTTAGATTGTCAAAAACTCATTTTTAAACACATAGTAGACTATTTCTCTTTAGTTCTTTGAAAAAGTGGATCATGACTACATTTTCGACATAGAATGAATTTCTTTTTGGATGAATCTTTTATCAACATATTTCCCTTTCATTCACAATGTGTTCATACAATTTTTCTTATTCTTTAACAAAATCAAGCGCTTACATTTGCATTATATTTACCAAAACTAATTTTTTTCTTATGTTTCAAAGAAACAAAATAGGTAATAATCTAGTGAATATAATATTACTCATAAATGCAATTAAAACACACTTATTGCAACTAATCAATTTATCCCCAATCCATAGATATTATTTTGAATTCTACAATTCATTCATAAGAGCAATTTTTCACATATTGCATTCTACCACTCATTCACAAGCACAATTTTTCATATAATCAATGTTCATCAATCTATCATGCAAATATATTAACCAAGCATCATAACAAATCTTAATTAACACATTTCAATTTATTTTACTAACTTTTTCATGTAGATAAGCTAGAGTTTCTTTTCTTACTAGTTTCTTCAAACAAGTACAAAGCAAAATTTTCCTACTTTTTTCTAACATATTCATAAATTAAAATCCTAGCAGGGTATCTATGTTAGAAGTTTGAGAAATGGCCCACCTTATTGAAGAAACAAATAGAAACTCCTTGAACGCACGAATGGCTCCCTTCTCCTCCTAGTTTGTGCCACGAAACTTGATCCTTCTCCTTCTTGCTAGTGTGAAACCCGAGACCTCCTCCTCTTGATGTATAGCCGGCCTCCAATGTTGCAAGAGCACACAAACACACAATCTCTCAATCTTTTTCTCACACAACTCCTTCTTTTCCTCACAATTTGTTTCTTTTCTTTCTCTTATCTTTAAAAATATTCTTAATGCAAGTAATGAAGAAGACAAGGGGGGTATTTATACACAACTCAAGCTCAAATGGAGGTTGAGAGGAGTTTAGATGAAAGGCTAGGATGCATTTGGGAGTTAGAAGAACTACTCATAATCAAATAACCACTCTTCCACTCTCTCCATCCTTCCCACTCATGAAACAAGGTCGGCCACCCCTCTCTCACTACATCCACGTGCTTGTGCAATGCACGTGTCACACTATGCATACTACAAATTAGTTTGTACATTAAATTGTTAATTTATTTGTTACTTGATCAAGTCTACACTACAAGTTGTATTAATTATTATAAAATTAACTGTGGGCCAATTAGGTGGGCTAAAAACCATGGGCTCTCTAATTAAATTAATTAATTTATTTAAGTGGGCTAGAATTAGACTATTAGGCTTAAAGATTAATAATAGGCATTAATTTAAAAGAGACAAAATGTTTATTCATGAAATGAGAATACTTTTTAAAGTTAAAATACACAAATTAAACTGCACGTGCAAGACACGTGAAAATAAAAGAAAACTTCATATTTATTATTTGACAAATTTAGGATGTTACAATTACTTTGTCTCAACCTCATTACGCTGATAAGATACCTGAAAGATTCAAGAATTACTCCAATGGGACTGCCAAAAGGCCTGTGGATCCCAGTCTTCACAAAAACACGGGTGACAACATATCACAAGTGGAATATGCATGTGTAATTGGTAGTCTGATATACATAACAAATTGTATAAAACCGGACTTGGCGCAATAAGTAAATGTACTAAACTGCTACACAAGTAATCCAAGACGAAGTCACTGGAAAGGAATAACTAGAGTATTGAACTACTTGTGACATACTCAGAGTTATGGGCTGCATTATATCAGATATCCAGTAGTACTAGAAGGCTACAGTGATGTCAACTGGATATCGGACTCCAAGAACTCGAAATCCACTAGTGGGTATGTCTTCACTCTTGGTGGTGCAACTGTGTCATGGAAATCCTCTAAACAAACATTACTGGCCAGATCCACCATGGAATCTGAGTTTATTACTTTAGACAAAGCGGCTGTAACCCCTATGTTCCCTTTCTTATATTTTTGTATGTATTTATTTTCCTGGGTATTTATTTTTGGTTATATTCTTTTATCCTTTCTAAATCGTGTAATTATTTCTTCGTTCTCAATAAAATCCATTTATTTTGTTGTCAATTCAGTTCTGTGATTTTCAATCCTCTTAATTCAAATTCTTCTGCCAATTATTAATCTCTAGATGAATTGTTTAATTCTAAATTTATTTAATTCATGACCTAATTAATTATTATTGATTCCACCTTTTGGATCCGATTTCTAACCTAACTTACCCTATTTAGACCCAAAACCCTGTAATCCGCCCTACTGGATCCTAAACCCACTACCCAATACCATTTTTTACTCAGACTCCCTCAAATCTCTCCTTACGTTCATCTCTATCTATCTAAAAAGCAGATCTCTTTCCCCATTATCTCCCCCTTGATTCCTAAAATCCTAACTTACCAAATTCTCAAAAAATCACAACCAAATTTGTAACTCTTTCTCTCTACTGTGAACAATTTCTAAAAACTACACACACACTCTCTCTCTCCAACTCACCTTCTTTCCCCATCTCACTGTGCCTGTCAACCCAACCCCTCGTCGGCAACGTTCCCGCCGTCGCAACCTTCCCATCATGCCGCCCGACGTCCCATCGCCGCCCTGTGCCGCCCACGCCAGCAACACCACCCTCCTTGGCTTACATCCTATCCCGCAAGCCACCGACGCCCACCTCCATCTTCTTCGTCCCCGTTGATCTTCAGCCGTCGACCACTCCCCGTCTGAATATGTACTCTTTCATGATTCATCGTATGTTGTGGATTTTCTTATGTGATTAATGTGCTAGATGTGTTATCTCGTAGTAGACTTGTTAATACCCAAGCCAAGTTGATTTGAATGTCCAATATATTATGTTTTTCATTACACTCTAATTCGGATCTATCGTAGATGACTTGTTTGATAAAATGCATGAAAGAATTTTGTTTTTTGCTGCTGCCCTGATTTATTACAGTAGACCCTGATAAGGTCAGTAAAATGAATTATTTTGTGAATATGATTCGTAGGCCTCAGTGTCGATTTTTTAGATCTTTTGACGAATCTCAATTTCGACTTATGATGTGTGAGTTATCATTGTTTTACTGCAGCTGTGTCGTAGTTTCCAGATTCTGAATTTTAAGATTGTTACACGGTCTATTATTTTAAAACTAATGCTAAAAGTAAAATTTGGACTTAATATTTATCTGGGTATGTCTAGACATGACTGGGATCAACCCTAATTTTTGTAGAATTGTTTAATAATTTTTATAACTTATTTCATGCTTATGAAACTAATCATATAATTGTCAAACTGCATGTTATTCAGTAAAGAACTCTGTTTCTAACCTGATTCTAGTCACTTTTGATTAAAACATTGTGAACATGAAATATAGCCTAGTATGTCTATTTTACAACCCTTTTGACGGATTTGAATTCCAAGTTATATTTTGTGATTTATTGCTGTTTTAGTACTGTTATGTTTAAAATTTCAGATTTATAAATTTGCTGCATTATTCTGTTTTCCAAATTAAATTGACTACACTATCTGTAATGGAATTTTATGAAATTTAATATGATTATACTGGACATGCTAGGGAACCTTCCAGATTTTTCCTAGATTTAATTAGTGTGTTTTTATTCCATTTTCATGCTTGTAAATAAAACTTTGCGATGTCTGGCTAAACATGAATTCTGTATAAAAGGCTGTTTTGAGCCCTGTTTCTGTAGTTGTTATGTAACTTGTGAATATGCACTGGATTCGACTGAGAGTCTAGTTTCTAGATTTTCTGACGAATCTAGATTTGCACTCCTGTGGCAACGAAAATCTCAGATTTGGTGCAGCAACGTCTTATTGTCTAGAATTGAAAGTCTCGTTGTCCTAACTATTATAAGTTGTTTGTTACCCGATCATGTCTTCTATCCAACTTGAGCTTGTTCCTCATTTCTTGCCATGCTTTTCTTGCCCTGTTTGTGCACGTATATGCCTGCTTTAATAATAATGACAAGTAATCAAGCCGGGGTTAAGGGAAAGATCTAGTAGTAGAAAATATAGAAATGTGTACTTGGAAGGGAGCCCGTGTTTCCCACCTGTTGCATGTTACATGATTACATGATACATGATCTTGATTACCTGTTTACCTGATTACCTGGCTACACACTTTCCTATAGGAAGGTGTACTTACAAGGGGACCCGTAGGTCCTACCTGACACATAATTACCTGTTATATGATTATTTGATTACATAATATATAATCCTGTTTACCTGTTTACCTGATACCTGAGTACACAGCCCTATATAATCCACTACAAAATCTAAATGCAACTTGTTTGAATGTAGCAACCATGTGGTAAAATTATGAACGCATGAACTGCTACCTAGATAGGATTAGATACAAGACTTGAGAATGCCTGATCACTTGCACATTCCTGTTATATGTTTACCTATACATGCTACGTGGCACCTGTTACTACTTGCATGCTACTTGATACCTGTTAAATGTTATCTAATCATGTCACTTGATTCTGTTCCTTAGCTTTAGAGTTAGTTGCTCTATTTTTTTTTTCTGTCACATTCTTCCTATGTTTATTTCAGTACTTGCTTCTTGTTGCTACTCTGTATTTTGTTTATCTGTTTTTCGTACTTGTTGTTTGCACTGCATGCGGTCCGTAACTTGCACTAACGGGCGTATTGTTTCCAGTTTTACTTTTCTTGCAAATTGTTAAATTTGTAGATTTCGGTGGTCAGCTGCCCGAAGGAGTAAGTGACTAAGTGTTCTAGGCTTAGCTAGAGTTCCTGCTTGAAGTATTTTTCCTGTTTTGAATAAATTGTATTCGTTGCTACTTGGATCTTGTATTGGGCATTTTTGTCCTAGAACTTATTACTTGTTGCTTCCAAATCTAGTATATTTGAGATTAAGTATTTTGTTTCCAGTAAATTCTGTTGATTTAAAAACTTATTCATGCATGCGTGGTTGATTATTCCTTACTTATTTCTTGTTTATTCCTGAGGGTTTTTGAAAAGATCTTTACAGCTTATGAATGGTGAAAGCCATTCACTGGACTTTGTCGCGTATCCGTATTCCGTATTCTTTTTTGAGAAGCAGTGCGTAAACAAGTTTTTAGTGGTATCAGAGCCCAGGTTTGGCTAATGTATTACTTTGATTAATATGTTAGACAAGTTTGGCTCGATCAGGGATTGGCTCAACAGTAGACAGACCATGCAGTCACATGAACAAATGATAATCAACTTGATCTGGATGCTAATTGTTTTTGGATTTGTGCAGACCATGGCTCGCAGAAGTCCCTTCACTTCCCGTCCTCAAGAGGAACAGCTTGAATTGGAGGTTGTTACGCAAGTGTTGGAGCAGCTGGTTCACATGCAGCAGAATCACAGTGATCTTGTGATGGATGCATTGGAAGCTGCCCGGAACTCGACTCCCACTATGTCCACTCAAGCGGCTCTTCCCCCTCGTCCGGGTACAGTTGCAGACTTCATAAGATTGCACCATGAAAAATTCTCTGGCACTGAGACACTGCTAGAGGCCGAATAGTGGTTGATCAGGACGGAGCAGCTGCTGCTGGCAGCGAGAGTTGCTGATGCTGATCGTGTAGATGTGGTGAGCATCCAGTTTGTAGACCTTTCCCAAATATGGTGGAGGGCTGAATCCGAGCAGCTCGAGCGGCCTATTGCCTGGACCACGTTCACCAGGAGCTTCTTAGAGAAGTTCTTTCCTAACATCACTCGGGTTGAGATGGAGCAACAATTTCTCGCCCTGAAACAGGTTAGTCGGTTTGTACTATGTTTTGAAAATTTATTACATATTGTTCATGCGATGTTGTAACACGAGACTCTCTTGACACAGGGTGCCAAATCAGTGGACGAGTATGCGGCAGAATTCACTAGGCTTATTCGCTTTGCAGCCACCTTGGTGGTGAACAAAGAGGATAGAGCCCGGAGATTTCTATTGGGGCTGGATAGAGAGATTCAGATGCATCTTGTCGCTCTTCGCCTTCGCACCTACGCTGAGGCTCTTGAGGCAGCTCGAGCCCAGGAGTAGGCTTGCAATAGGTTGGCTCCGTCCTAGCGGACTGTCCAGCACCCCTCTGCTGCTATTGTTAGGCCTTTTGGTGGGCCGATTCGGAGGCCAGTCCCGGCCCATCATGTCAGGGTGGCTCCCCACTCTTCTGCTGCTCCTAGGGGAGTTAGTTTCTGCGACTTCTGCCAACTAGTTGGGCATGAGTGCAAGGACTGTTGGTGAGCCAACTGCCGATGTTTTAGGTGTGGAGCTGGTGACCACTCAGTGCCAAATTGCCCGCAGAGGAGGTTGGATCTACCATCCAGGGGACCAGTTCAGCCGGAATCACCAGCTCGTGGTCCGGTCAGGGCACCGTTTCCCCCTCAGCGTCAGATCGTCGGTCAGAGGACCGCTGCTCCCAGGAGAGGTCAGGCTTACAACCTGATAGCAGAAGAAGCTGAGACGGCAGAAGGAGTCGTTGCAGGTATTTTTTTTTTTTTTGCATTTTATTGTTTTGTTATTTCCATTGCTTCTTCCTTAGTCTTGCTCTGTTCTTTCATATTATCTTTTCGACATTGTTACTGTCATTCCCCGCTTCCCAAAAATACGGAATACGAGCACGTAACATTGGCCCAGCAAATGATTTTCATCATCCATAAACTGTTCAGGAATCTTTACACCATCTCACAAATTAATCAGAGTCAGAAGCAAGAGAATCATCCACACATGCATAACTGAATCAATATACCAACAGAATTTACGTGAAACAAAATGTATTAATCTCAAATAATCATGATCTGAATAAGTCAAATATCCTGGATCACATCGCCCACATATAAGATAATTATCCAAATAACAGATACATTGTTCAAAATGAGCAACAGGAAATAAATGAAGATAGCAAAAGCTCCAGCCAACTAGAACTTTAGATCATATACTCCATCGGGCAGCTGATCACCAAAATCTGCAATTTGACAATTGCAGGAAGAAGGAAGAAGAAAATAAGTACCCTTCAATTGCAAGTTACGGGCTACTTATAATGTAGGATACAAGCACATGGAAAAACTAACAAATAGCATGGAAAAATGCATCAACAGTGATAACTAGCATGAATCAGTAAAACAAGGTTCACTAGCATGGTATACTAACAGTACAGATGTTTGTGTCAAATGCAGTGTCATATGACAACTAACAGTGTCCAGTAACAGTAAGCTCAGTATATCAGTGTAACAGTATAACACTATCAGTCCAACAGTATCAGACTAACAGTATAAGTCTAAAAGTATCAGTCTTATGTTCTTACAGTCTTGTGTATATTACTAGCTAGGTAGCACTTCATGCGCCCTAAAAACATAACACATGGTTGCTACAACAAACAGTTTCGTTTTTAGATTTCGTAGTGGATCATAATGGGGCAGTGTACTCAGGTATCAGTAACAGTAGCAATAGCAGTAAAGTAACAGTAATAGTAGCAGAAAAGTAACAGTAACAGTAGCAGAAAAGTAACAGTAATAGTAGCAGTATGGAACACTAGTTCCCTTCCAGTACACGTTTCAATATTTTCCACTGCTAGATCTTCCCTTAAGAACCCCAGCTTGGTTACTTTTATTATGGTCATCAAACAGGTATGAATGTGCACGAAATAGTGTCAAAATAACATGGTATAATAAGTATTAGATTCAGGGAAACAAATAAACATGCATAGAGGATATAGAGTCACATAAACGAGCAAAACAGTGTATGTTCATATTCAGGACAGCAAGACAGTACAGTGCTAAAACAGTAATTTCCATTACTACATAAATCCAAATCTGAATCCGTTAAAGAATCTGGAAATATACTTCCACACGAATCTAGCGATTATATATAAGACATATAGTATTTCACAAAATCATAACTCAAAACTGATTTGAATCCAGAAAACACGTTCAGCCAGAAATCAGTAAACCGAATTCTCAGTCAGAAAACAGCATTAAAACTCCTCAAATAAACCCAGGAAAAATGTGGGGTAATCCCCTATATAACTAGTATCAGAATATAGAGTCTCATAATATTCCAGTATAATTAGTTCAGTCAACAAAAATCAGAAAACATCAAGAAACGATAGTTTGGCAAATCTGGAATTCCCAACACAGCTATACGAAAACTGTAATATCTCACAAACTGTGAAACAAAATCCAAATCCGTCAAAGGAGATAAAAATAGACAAAATAATCTAACTTTCATATTTCATAAATATTTTCCATACAGTAAAAGGAAATAGGGTGAAAATACGATTCTTTACAGAACAACGAGCAAAATACAGCAAGTATAGATTTCATAAACAAGCGTGAAACGATATATAAAACTCATCAATAAAATCCACAAAAATTCTGGGTAATCCCTAAATAGGTTTAGAAATACTGTGCAAAGTTTCATATCAAAATAATATAGTTAACCTAAGAATCAAAATAGTTTCTCACTCGAAATCAACAAGAAATGAAATCTAAAAACATAAACACACCTCTGTAGTAAAATAGCCATAACTCACTCATACGAAAATGAAATCGATCTCTGTCAGGAAATTTGGAAAGAAGACAGATTTCTCTACAATTCATGTCTAATACAAAAATCACAAATTCTGACCTTAATATGGTCTAAAATACAAATGAAAACTGAACATCGACAAAATACAGATTTTCTTCAAAACCAAATTTCAACATAAAACATACGAACTTGATCCAAACACAACCAAACTTGAAATAGAGGCCACCAAGCGTCCAAACAACATGAAATAGGGTATATAACATATTCACAACCATCATATCACATGGATCTCAACAAATACCCAAATATCACAAATAGTTCACATATATGATTGTTGCCACTGAAATCGGTGTGGGGGCAAACAGATAGATTTGTGGATTCTTTGGGATGTTGAATAGCCAAACCTGAAACCTTTTCACCGGAGTTTGACCGTTATCTCCCGCCGTTGACCTGCAAAAAGTGCGAAACACCGGGGTTGATCCCGGCGACGCACCCTCCGACGCTCAAGTCAGTAATCAGAAAAATTATGAATGAGCATTTACTGGCAAAAGATTGATTACCTGTTAACAGTAGGGGACTGGAGGTATTTATAGCCGCTTTATGGACCAGTTTCGGGATAAGATCAAATCCCTACTTCCCTGTGAATGGATAGAGTGAATCAAGACCGTTGATTAAGTATAATCATAAACCCTAATTCTATCCAGCTGAACTGGGTTTTTTGCGGGTTGGATCCCGCACCCAGTGATGTGTCTAAATTATATACAAATATTTGTACTCATTTACCAATTAAAAGTGCTTGTTTTCGTTGATATTGTCTATAATTCATCTCATTTCTATAAGATTTCATTTAATTAATTATTTTTGAAGAAATAATATTTTTGATGCAAAAAGTAAAAATTTGTGAAAAAAATCAACAAACAAAATAAAATAATGGATTTATCAATTTTTATTGTTTTGTGGAGTAAAAATAATTTTAGAAGGATTTTAACGAGCTAATATGATTTTTAGTTAGTTTAATTAATTTAAACTAATTAATTTATTTTATTTTTAATCCTAAATTTTGGTCTTATTTTGTGTATGCAGAAGCACGTAGTTGACAGAAAAAGAAGAAAAGAAGAAAAGAGAAAGAAATAAAATTCAGGCCAAATAAGGAAGGAAATTAATAGAAGAAGAAGGACTATTCTGCAAAAAGTGCAAACCCTAACTCACTTCCCGTTCTCTATAAATAAAAACCAAAAGGGAGAGAGAAGATTCAAGAGGTGACGACTACATCTTAAACAAATAAAAAAAAAGGAAAAGCGAGAAACAGAGTCTCTCTGTTTTGGTGTGCGGCTCGAAACAAAAAGAGGAGGAGAGAGAGGCTCGGCACGTGGGGGCAGTAGGGAGCTGGTCTTAACACGCGGTTCGAGGCGGAAAGGGACTGACAGCGACTGCTACTGTGTGCTAGGGGTCGCTTTCCGAGATGCCAACTCAGCCGAAGTAGCAGCAAACAGCGGGTGGCCACTGCTATCTTCTTCGGCGCATAGTTCGAGACGAAATCAAGGGCAGACTGTGACTCGTGTCTGGGGTCTGATCGAGACGACGCGACAGCAGACTTCGACAGCGACCGCTCGAAACGACAGCACTTGTGACAGAGGTGTTGACTCGGTTGACTACAGCTGACATCTTTTGGGTTCAGTTTTTGAGACAGAAAGAGAGAGAAAGGAACTAGTTTGCATTAAATTTTGTATTTCTTTTTGTATCTCTTCTTCTCCAATTTTTAGATGCAATCCCAAACATTCTTATTAATTACAAATTTGATATGAACTAAATTTATTGTTCTAGAGGCTAAGATGTAGCCTAGTTTTGTAGAACACAAATTTCAATTCCTTATTATTATTTTATTTCTCCTGGTTGTGTTTTAATTTTTATTATTTATGCGTACAAAATGGTGGATAGACATTTGTATAATTTTTCAAATCATGAAGAGACCGAACAGGTGATTTGTGATTAATAAAAATTAAATACCGTTATTGGAGGACGTGACCGTTAAAAAATCCAAATTTTCAATTAATAATTTGATGGATAGGCGAAGAATTAGTTGAGAATAATTTTTAGACTACGTGGATAGAGTGGTTAATATCTTTAGGATTTTGGACTACAATTTGGAAAGATAATATCTTTAATTTATAAGGAGTTATAATTTGTGTGTGTGATAAACGAGGTGAACCAAGAGCCTTAAAACTAATTTTACCATTAATAAATTACAAGAGCTTCATAGTTTCACAGCCCTCTCCCTCTTCACCAATTTAGTTAGATTTAATTAGATTAATGTAATTTAGTTATTTTATCATTTAGAAAATTCAATCTTCCAAATAGTGATTAATCTAGTGATATCGGTACTCAATAAAATATCTAGTCCCTGTGGGTTCGACACTCTACTCATTTAACTATATTACTTGTGCGATTTTGTACACTTGTACTCATTTACCAATTAAAAGTGCTTGTTTTCGTTGATATTGTCTATAATTCATCTCATTTCTATAAGATTTCATTTAATTAATTATTTTTGAAGAAATAATATTTTTGATGCAAAAAGTAAAGATTTGTGAAAAAAAAATCAACAAACAAAATAAAATAATGGATTTATCAATTTTTATTGTTTTGTTGAGTAAAAATAATTTTAGAAGGATTTTAACGAGCTAATATGATTTTTAGTTAGTTTAATTAATTTTAAACTAATTAATTTATTTTATTTTTAATCCTAAATTTTGGTCTTATTTTGTGTATGCAGAAGCACGTAATTGGCAGAAAAAGAAGAAATGAAGAAAAGAGAAAGAAATAAAATTCAGGCCAAATAAGGAAGGAAATAAATAGACGAAGAAGGACTATTCTGCAAAAAGTGCAAACCCTAACTCTCTTCTCGTCTTCTCCAATTTTTAGATGCAATCCCAAACATTCTTATTAATTACAAATTTGATATGAACTAAATTTATTGTTTTAGAGGCTAAGATGTAGCCTAGTTTTGTAGAACACAAATTTCAATTCCTTATTATTATTTTATTTCTCCTGGATGTGTTTTAATTTTTATTATTTATGCGTACAAAATGGTGAATAGACATTTGTATGATTTTTCAAATCATGAATAGACCGAACAGGTGATTTTTGATTAATAAAAATTAAATACCGTTATTGGAGGACGTGACCGTTAAAAAATCCAAATTTTCAATTAATGATTTGATGGATAGGCGAAGAATTAGTTGAGAATAATTTTTAGACTACGTGGATAGAGTGGTTAATATCTTTAGGATTTTGGTCTACAATTTGGAAAGATAATATCTTTAATTCATAAGGAGTTATAATTTGTGTGTGTGATAAATGAGGTGAACCAAGAGCCCTAGAACCAATTTTACCATTAATAAATTACAAGAGATTCATAATTTCACAGCCCTCTCCCTCTTCACCAATTTAGTTAGATTTAATTAGATTAATGTAATTTAGTTGTTTTATCATGTATAAAATTCGATCTTCCAAATAGTGATTAATCTAGTGATATCGGTACTCAATAAAATATCTAGTCCCTGTGAGTTCGACACTCTACTCATTTAACTATATTACTTGTGCGATTTTGTACACTTGCAAATATTCACATCAAGTTTTTGGCGCCGTTGCCGGGGATTAGCTATTCTTTTATTGATATTAAAAATTGCTAGATTATTGCTAGTTTGGATTTTTTTGTAATTATTTTTATTTTATTATTATTTTACATCTTTTATTTTCTTTTGACTAACTTTTACTTTTATTTATTTTTCTTTTCATTTTTATTTGTATTTAGTTTTTTATTTTTATATTTTAGGACTTAGGATTTATATTTTTATTTAATTTTTTTTTTACTTCTTTACCCTTTTGATATATATATATATATATATATATATATATATATATATATCTTTATGTACTTGTTTTTCAGGGTTTAGGTGTGTATGCCCAGATCTAACCCATTGGAGCCTAAACTTTTTGACCCAGAAATTGAAAGAACCTTACGACAAATTAGAAAGGAAAAGAAAGAAAAGACCACATCCTCTTTATCCATGGCGAACAGAGAGGAGAACAAACCTTTGAGGGATTATGCAATGCGCTCAGTTGAAGGAACAATATCAAGTATCACAAGGCCAGTAATTGAAGCAAACAATTTTGAAATCAAACCCGCAATTATTCAGATGATTCAGCAAACAGTTCAATTTGGAGGACTAGCACATGATGATCCAAATATTCACATCTCAAAGTTTCTCGAAATATGTGATACCTTCAAACACAATGGAGTTTCGAATGATGCTATTCGATTGAGGCCTTTTCCTTTCTCACTTAGAGATAGGGCAAAGGCTTGGTTGAATTCTTTACCACAGGGAGCTATTACAACTTGGGAAGGTTTAGCACAAAAATTTTTGACAAAATATTTTCCCCCAGCAAAAACAGCAAAGTTAAGAAATGATATCACAACATTCACTCAACTTGAGACAGAGTCATTATATGATGCATGGGAGAGGTACGAAGATCTATTAAGAAAGTGTCCTCATCATCAACTTCCAAAATGGTTACAAGTGCAAACATTCTATAACGGATTGGGGCCATAGTAGATGCAGCAGCTAGAGGTGCCTTAATGAGCAAAACTCATGAAGCAGCTTATGACTTTTTAGAAGAAATGGCATCTAATAATTATCAGTGGTCCTCAGAAAGAACAATGCAAAGAAAAATAGTAGGAGTTTTTGAACTTGACCCTATTTCTAATTTAAATGCAAAAATTGATATTTTATCTAAGCAAATAGGTAATATGAATGTTAGTGCTATTCAATCTCATATCATTTGTGATTATTGTGCAGGAAATCATTCTAATGCAGATTGCCAAGTGGGGAACCCTTTTGCTCCATCAAATGCCGAACAAGCAAATTATGTGTCAAATTTTCAAAGGCAAAATAACCCTTATGCAAACACATATAATCCAGGATGGAGAAACCACCCCAATTTTTCTTGGAACAATAATCAAGGAGGAGCTAGATCACAACAAAATTTTCAACAACAAGAAAAGAAGCCGACATTAGAAAAAATGTTCAAGCAATACATGCAAAAGATAGATCAAGCAATTCAAAATGTTCCAAATTCAACTTCGGCTTCCATTCACAATCTCGAGGTACAAATTAGACAAATTTCTAATATTCTTAATGAAAGAGCTACAGAAACATTACCAAGCAGCACAGTTGTAAACCCCAAGGAGCATGTGAAGGCAATAACACTTAGAAGTGGGGCAACAATTGGGCAGCCACAAATCAAAAATGTAGAACAAGATGTGGATGAAAAGCAAGGTGAAAATGAACAAATTATGGAAGAACAAACACAACACAAGGGAGAGTCAAGCCAAACCATTTCAGGGAAGTTAAATTCTCACACTTGTACTAATTATCCTTATGATCAATCTATTCCTTTTCCATAAAGACTTAAAAAGAATAAGCTTGATAATCAATTTGCAAATTTTTTAAATATTTTCAAGCAATTGCATATTAATATTCCTCTTATTGAAGCTTTAGAACAAATGCCTAAATATGCTAAATTTTTGAAGGACATATTATCAAACAAGAGGAAGCTAGAAGAGCATGAGATGGTGATGTTAACTAAAGAAAGTAGTGCAATTTTGCAAAAGAAGCTGCCACCTAAACTTAAAGATCCAGGAGTTTTACAATTCCTTGCACTATTGGAAATTCTTCTTTTCATAAAGCACTATGTGATTTAGGAGCGAGTATTAGTCTCATGCCATATTCTGTTTTCAGGAAACTAGGTATTGGAGAAGCAAAGCCTACAACAATTTCCTTGCAATTGGCGGACAGGTCAATCAAATATCCAAGAGGGATCATTGAAGATGTTTTGGTGAAAGTTGACAAATTCATATTTCCAGCTGATTTTATTGTACTTGACATGGAGGAAGATGAACAAATCCATTTGATTTTGGGGAGACATTTTCTTGCAACAGGGAGAACATTAATTGATGTGCAACAAGGTAAACTTATTCTAAGGGTTGACAACGAATAGGTAACATTTGATGTATTTAAATCCATGGAGCTTCCCTCAGAAGTTCATGCATGCTTTCAAGTAAGTGAAGTCATGGGAGAAACACATTTGGATGAAATTTTTAAATTACATTTAGAAGAATGCTTAACAAATTCAGAAACACTTGAATTAGAAAATGAAGAGATTTGTGATTATGATAAAAATTTGGAAGATACACCACTCATTTTCTCATCACCACAACAACTTGAGCTTAAACAACTCCCATCGAGTTTGAGGTACGCATTTTTAGGCCAAAACTCCACTTTTCCTGTTATTATCAATGATTCTTTGAATAATTTTGAAGAAGAAAAATTGTTGAGAATTTTGAGAAAACATAAAACTGCCTTGGGATGGAATATTTCTGATATAAAAGGGATTAGTCCTTCAATTTGCATGCATAAAATTCTAATGGAGGATGATTTTAAACCTATTGTGCAACTACAACGAAGATTAAATCCATCAATGCAAGAAGTGGTGCATAAGGAGGTATTGAAGCTTTTAGATGCAGGTATCATTTATCCAATTTCAGATAGTGCATGGGTAAGTCCTATACATGTTGTGCCAAAGAAAGGAGGAATAACTGTAGTAAAAAATGATAATAATGAGCTAATACCAACAAGAACAGTCACGGGATGGCGAGTGTGCATAGATTATCGAAGACTAAACGATGCAACTAGAAAAGATCATTTTCCATTACCTTTCATTGACCAAATGCTTGAAAGACTTGCAGGCCATTCTTACTATTGTTTTCTTGATGGGTATTCGGGGTACAATCAAATTGCTATTGCACCAGAAGATCAAGACAAGACAACCTTTACTTGCCCATATGGAACTTTTGCATATAGAATGATGCATTTTGGTCTTTGTAACGCCCCTGCCACATTTCAACACTGCATGATGTCAATTTTTTCGGATATGGTTGAGAAATTTATTGAAAATTTTATGGCTGATTTTTCAGTTTTTGGTTATTCATTTGATAATTGTTTATCTAACTTATCTATGGTTTTGCAGCGTTGCGAGGAAACAAATTTGGTTCTAAATTGGGAGAAATTTCATTTTATGGTGAAAGAAGCGATTGTGTTAGGCCACAAAGTTTCCTTTAAGGGAATTGAAGTGGATCGTGCTAAAATTGATATCATTGAAAAGCTACCACCACCAACTAATGTTAAAGGAGTGAGAAGTTTCTTGGGTCATGCAGGATTTTATCGAAGATTTATAAAAGATTTTTCTTTAATCACTAAACCTCTATGCAAACTTTTAAATAAAGACACACCTTTTAATTTTTCTCATGATTGCTTGCATGCTTTTGAAACATTGAAAAAGAAATTGATTTCAACACCTATTATTATTGCACCAGATTGGAATATGCCTTTTGAATTAATGTGTGATGCTAGTGATGTGGCAATAGGTGCTGTTTTAGGGCAAAGAAAAGATAAAATTTTTCACACCATTTATTATGCAAGTAGAACTTTGACAGAAGCACAGCTTAATTATGCTACTACTGAAAAAGAATTATTAGCTGTTGTATATGCTTTTGACAAATTTCGATCTTATTTGATAGGTTCAAAGGTGGTTGTGTATACGGATCATTCAGCCGTAAAGTACTTGCTTGCAAAGAAGGAAGCCAAACCTCGATTGCTTCGTTGGATTTTACTTTTACAAGAATTTGATGTGGAAATAAAAGACAAAAAGGGTGTGGAAAATGTGGTTGCCAATCATTAATCTCGCATTGAACCAAAAGATGAAAACAAATTTCATGTTACACCAATCAATGAAGAATTTCCAGATGAGTATTTAATGATGATACAAAATCCTCCATGGTATGCCGATATAGTAAATTATTTGGTATAAACAATTCTACCTCCTGATTTTACTTATCAACAAAAGAAGAAATTTTTCTCTAACTTGAAATATTATTTTTGGGAGGAACCTTTCTTATTTCGCCATTGTGCAGATCAAGTAATAAGGAGATGTGTGCCTGAAGAGGAGATGGAAAGCATACTCAAACATTGTCATACATTGGAATGTGGTGGCCATTTTAGTGGAACAAAAACAGCAGCAAAAATCTTACAATCAGGATTCTTTTGGCCCTCAATTTTTAAAGATGCTTTTAATTTTGTTAAATTATGTGATAATTGCCAAAGGGTGGGAAATATTTCTAGGAAACATGAGATGCCCCTAAATAATATTTTAGTGATTGAATTATTTGATGTTTGGGGGATAGATTTTATGGGTCCTTTTCCATCATCATTTTCTAATAAATATATTTTGGTTGTTGTAGATTATGTCTCCAAGTAGGTGGAAGCTGCTGCACTACCAACAAATGATGCAAGAGTAGTGTTGAACTTCATTAGAAAAAATATCTTTTCACGATTTGGAGCTCCAAGGGCAATTATTAGTGATGGAGGAACACATTTTTGCAACCGTCAATTTGATGCTTTACTTGCTAAGTATGGAGTTACTCATCATGTGGCCACACCATATCATCCTCAAACAAGTGGTCAAGTGGAGGTTTCAAATAGAGAGTTGAAGCGAATACTTGAGAAAACATTGAATATGGCACGAACAGATTGGGCAAGAAAATTGGATGATGCATTATGGGCCTATAGGACGGCATTTAAAACACCAATTGGAATGTCCCCATATAGATTGGTGTATGGCAAAGCATGTCACTTACCAGTTGAACTTGAGCATCGCGCTTATTGGGCAATAAAGACACTAAATTTTGACTTGACAGATGCTGGCGAAAAAAGAATATTGCAACAAAATGAGATGGATGAGTTTCGCAATGATGCTTATGAAAATGCCAAGATCTATAAAGAAAAGACTAAACGATGGCACGATAAGCATATTTTGATAAAAGAATTCAAGGAAGGGGAGAAAGTATTGTTATTTAATTCAAGACTTAAACTTTTTCCAGGAAAATTGCGATCTAGGTGGACGGGTCTATTTGTTGTCACACGAGTGTTTCCATATGGAACAATAGAAATTTATGATGAGCAAAAAGGGACATTCAAGGTGAATGGACAGCAGTTGAAGCCATACATGGATAGTGAAGTTGGCAAGGAAATCATGCACATCGAGAAGGCCAAACAATAATGAAAATATGAAGAAAGTCTGGCTGAAGACTTAAAACTTCGCGCTTCTTGGGAGGCAACCCATATTTTATTTTATTGCATTTAGTTTTGATTTATCTTTTAGTTTATTTTATTTTAATTTTTGAATTTATTTTGTAGGATTGCATAAATTTTGAAAGTCGCCGGGCGGAGCTGTTTTGAACACCTTCATTGATGGCTATTTTTGAACAGTATGGATTCAGAATCTGGAAAAGTGATTTAAAGAGAAATTGTAGAAAATTGTCTTAGCTTTCCAGCAAAAAAAAATCAGCCCATTTGGACATCTACATCTCCAGATATCGCCAAAATACTGAATGCTGCGCATGCAGAAATTTCAAGACGAATCAGGGGAGAAATTCTAAACTTTTGCATTCTTTTTGTTTTTCTTTTTCTTTCCCATTGAGGACAATGTGATATTCAAGTTTGGGGAGAAGGTTTACAAATTTATGATTTATTTTTTAGAAAAGAAAAATACAAAATTTTAAAAGGATTTCAATTAAGCTCACCATTACACTTTTGAGTTCTTCATTGAGATAAGCATTGAAATATTTTTTTTTAGGATAGACAATTGCTTATAAAACAAGAGTAAGCATACTTATTTACTTTAGGATTATTGAGTTTCAAAATTCCATACAAAATTGTGTGAGTCATGCTATTATACATAAAAGACAAATGTGATGCTTTTTCTTGTGATTATCCCCTTTGATCTAGTCCTAAACAGAATTTAAGTAAATAGAGTAATAATAAAAAAATTATGAATAAAGTCAATCTACTCCAATGTTTTGAGTTGCTTAGTAATTAGGGGTATTCATCACAAATGTTTACTTTTACATAAAACGGCAACTTGAAATATGAGTATGCAAAGCACTTTAAGTTTGTGACTTGTTGAGTAACCGGGTGAATTCATCACAAATGTTTTGCATTCGCGTCAAAAGGCAAGTGACAACTTAAAGAAGAGACTAAAATAATAAATTAAAAAATTAAAAAAATTAAAATTAAAATTAAAAAAAACTCTAGTTTGCTATTCGGTTTGTAGTAGTGAGAAGGGATAATCACAGATTGAGTTGTGACATACTATAATTATATTAATTGCATGACAAATATGATTGGGTTTGGAATTATGAATAAATAATTGCACTAGAGAAAGTGGTTATGCTTGATTTTACTTTATTTGCTATTGTTTATATTTTTAATTGAAATTTTGATACTTGCATGATGAGAATTCTTGGTGTGATGGGTTGAGCCTACTCTTGATTATTATTCCCTTATTCATGATTCTACTTTTTGCTCGAGGACAAGCAAAATCTTAAGTTTGGGGGTATTTGATGTGTCTAAATTATATACAAATATTTGTACTCATTTACCAATTAAAAGTGCTTGTTTTCGTTGATATTGTCTATAATTCATCTCATTTCTATAAGATTTCATTTAATTAATTATTTTTGAAGAAATAATATTTTTGATGCAAAAAGTAAAGATTTGTGAAAAAAAAATCAACAAACAAAATAAAATAATGGATTTATCAATTTTTATTGTTTTGTGGAGTAAAAATAATTTTAGAAGGATTTTAACGAGCTAATATGATTTTTAGTTAGTTTAATTAATTTAAACTAATTAATTTATTTTATTTTTAATCCTAAATTTTGGTCTTATTTTGTGTATGCAGAAGCACGTAGTTGACAGAAAAAGAAGAAAAGAAGAAAAGAGAAAGAAATAAAATTCAGGCCAAATAAGGAAGGAAATTAATAGAAGAAGAAGGACTATTCTGCAAAAAGTGTAAACCCTAACTCACTTCCCGTTCTCTATAAATAAAAACCAAAAGGGAGAGAGAAGATTCAAGAGGTGACGACTACATCTTAAACAAATAAAAAAAAAGGAAAAGCGAGAAACAGAGTCTCTCTGTTTTGGTGTGCGGCTTGAAACAAAAAGAGGAGGAGAGAGAGGCTCGACACGTGGGGGCAGTAGGGAGCTGGTCTTAACATGCGGTTCGAGGCGGAAAGGGACTGACAGCGACTGCTACTGTGTGCTAGGGGTCGCTTTCCGAGATGCCAACTCAGCCGAAGTAGCAGCAGACAGCGGGTGGCCACTGCTGTCTTCTTCGGTGCATAGTTCGAGACGAAATCAAGGGCAGACTGTGACTCGTGTCTGGGATCTGATCGAGACGACGCAACAACAGACTTCGATAGCGACCGCTCCACACGACAACACTTGTGACAGAGGTGTTGACTCGGTTGACTACAGCTGACGTGGCGGCTGACATCTTTTGGGTTCAGTTTTTGAGACAGAAAGAGAGAGAAAGGAACTGGTTTGCATTAAATTTTGTATTTCTTTTTGTATCTCTTCTTCTCCAATTTTTAGATGCAATCCCAAACATTCTTATTAATTACAAATTTGATATGAACTAAATTTATTGTTTTAGAGGCTAAGATGTAGCCTAGTTTTGTAGAACACAAATTTCAATTCCTTATTATTATTTTATTTCTCCTGGTTGTGTTATAATTTTTATTATTTATGCGTACAAAATGGTGGATAGACATTTGTATGATTTTTCAAATCATGAAGAGACCGAACAGGTGATTTGTGATTAATAAAAATTAAATACCGTTATTGGAGAACGTGACCGTTAAAAAATCCAAATTTTCAATTAATAATTTGATGGATAGGCGAAGAATTAGTTGAGAATAATTTTTAGACTACGTGGATAGAGTGGTTAATATCTTTAGGATTTTGGTATACAATTTGGAAAGATAATATCTTTAATTCATAAGGAGTTATAATTTGTGTGTGTGATAAACGAGGTGAACCAAGAGCCCTATAACTAATTTTACCATTAATAAATTACAAGAGCTTCATAGTTTCACAGCCCTCTCCCTCTTCACCAATTTAGTTAGATTTAATTAGATTAATGTAATTTAGTTGTTTTATCATTTATAAAATTCGATCTTCCAAATAGTGATTAATCTAGTGATATCGGTACTCAATAAAATATCTAGTCCCTGTGGGTTCGACACTCTACTCATTTAACTATATTACTTGTGCAATTTTGTACACTTGCAAATATTCACATCACCCAGTTGAGGCGGATCCGTTCGTGGGCTATTGGTTCTTTGGAGAAAAGACCCAGTACCCAATTCAGGCCCGTCTGTTGGTAAAATTACCATTTTACCCTCGAGCTTTAAGATTCGTGCCCAATTTGGACGGTTCCGATTTAACTCTATTTTTAGCTATATCACGAGCCCCCCACTCCCGAAGACTGAGTTTGATCAGCCTTTGAGGAGTAGTTTTACTGTTTTAAATGGCCTGCGGAGTTGTATCGGAGTCCAAATGAGGGGTGTCGAATCCCTATGTGAGGTATTATGGTGATTTTCAGAGTTGGTTGCACGCTCAAGGTTGTTCTTGAGCTCTCCTGGACTTTTGGTGATTTTTCTTAATTTTTATCTATTTTTCGGACCATTTATTTAATTTTGCGAAGCGGTGATTTATTGTTCAGGGGCCTTAATTAATTATTCTAAGTAATAATTATTTACCCAAGGGTTCAAAAATTTTTTCCCGAATTTATAATTATTTTTTAGAATTTTTAATTAATTTTTCTAAATTTTTAATCATTTTTTCGCAATTTTTAAATAAATAATTTGAATTTAATAAATAAAAAATTAAATTTTATTCCGATTTATGACGTGGCACGATCTGGGCCTTCCATTAGCCAGCGGTGTGAATTTCTGGAGGATCGGACGGCTGGAGTAGCTTGGCGGCATTTTTCTCCACTTGCGGAGGTCGGTCCCCCGATAGCTTGGCCAGTCCTCCTCGGTAGCTTGGTAGCTCGGTGCGTTACGAGCTGCCGAGCTATGTGGCAAGATCTGGAGCATCCATCAAGGTGCGAATCACGAGCATGGGGGTTCAGATCACGAGAAAATGCTATCTTGTCATTTTGTGGGCGTGACGTGATCCGAACCGTTCATCATATTCTAGCGTGACTTTTAAAAATGGTCCAACGGTTGGGGTAGTTTGGCAGTCATTTTTCTTCAAATGTGAGGGTCGGTGTGTCGGTAGCTCGGCTATAGCTACTCGGTTGCTTGGCAACCCGGCCTTAACTCCTTGGTAGCCCAATAGCTCGGCTACAGTTGCTCGGTAGCTAGGCAGCTCGGCCTTTCTTCCGTGATTGCTCGGTAGCTTGGCCTTAGCTGTTTGGTAGCTCGGCAGAGTGCCCCGGTGGCTCGTCAGCCTGGGATGATCTGGTGGGCCACGTGACTGGATCTGGTGCGTCCATCACAGCGCGAATCACGAAGTTAGAGGTTCAGATTACGAGAAAATGTTATCTTGTCATTTTGTGGGTGTGGTGTGATCTGAGCCGCTCATCATGTTTCAACACGAATTTTGAGACAATCTGACTGTAGGAGTGGCTCGGTGGCATTTTTCTCCAAATCTGGAGGTCGGTGCCCCGGTAACTCGGCAGAGTGTCTCGGTGGCTCGGCTCAATATGACCCGTTGAGCCACGTGGCTGGATCCAGAGCGTTCATCATGGTGCGGATCACGAAGTTGGAGGTTCAGATCACGAGAAAATGTTTTCTTGTCGTTTTGTGGGCATGGCATGATCTGAGCCGCTCATCATGTTTCGACACGAATTTTGAGACAATCTGACGGTAGGAGTGGCTCGGCGGCATTTTTCTCCAAATGTGGAGGTTGGTGCCGCGGTAGCTCGGCAGAGTGTCTCATTGGCTCGGCCCGGTACGAGCCGTGTGGCCAAGGTCGAATCGTTGCCTTCGCCGCTCCTCTTCATTCTGTCGTTTAGTCTTCCTTAATGGGCCCCTTAGCATTACAAAAGCCCAATAGTCGCCTCTTTGGCTATAAGTTCTCACCCCCTCACCCCTTATCTCATTCTTTCACTTTTCACTCTCAAAATTTACTTTTGCTCTCGAGTTGCTCTGCTAGCCGGGATTTGAGCTCAAGGGCGGTTGTGCTAGCTGTCGCGAAGGCTAGCGATTTCCGGCAAACTTTTTCCGATCGTAAACATCACATCAAGGTCAGTTTGTTTAACTTCACATATTTATTCTACGAGATGTCACGAGTATCTTTGGGTAGTGAGGCATCCTCCTCAGGGGGTCGGAGCGACGAGGAAAGGAGAGGGGTGGTTAGTAGACGCACGGGGAAGGAGATAGTTGGGTCATCAGCAGCCGAGGAGAAGGGGAAGTTAATGGCTAGGTCGTCGATCGTTGAGACGGTGGTGGAGACAGTGAGAGGAGCAGGTGAGTTGGGTCGGCTGCCGACCGTGTTGTCCGGCCATGGGGGGATAAGGCAGTACATCAGCGAGCTGCTGACCAAGGCTTTCTACGGTTGCTTGGAAGCCTACGAGATGAATGATCCGAGGGAAGTTACCGAGGTGGACGATATCACTTCAGTTTTAACCGAACGAGATCTACTTCAGACTCGGAAGGGTTTCACCATTCCCTCGGAGTACACACTGATTCTCCCCGGCCCTGGGGTGTGAGCGTGCACAGCCTTCACACCAGATACTTGTATCTTCGCCTACGGCGAGTTGAACACCGGCCTGCGTTTTCCTCTACATCCTTTCATGACTGAAGTCCTCCGGTGGTATGGACTGAGTCCTATTCAGTTCATGCCAAACACGTGGCGACATGTGCTCGAAATTCTGCTCCAATGCCGAACAGCCAAGGTGGAGCTGCAGCTCGTCATCCTCCGGGGTTTGTATCGGATCAACAGGATGAGTAAGACCGAGCCCCGCTACTATCTCTCGCCTCGAAAAGGGGTCAAGCTGATAGAGAACCCCGACTCGATAAAGTCGTGGAAGGGGAAGTTCTTTCTGATCAAGGGCCCCTCTGCATGGGACTTCCCGACCCGATGGAAGGAGGATGTGCCGATGTATGCAAAGGCCGAGCCGATGTTAACCCCGGCCGAGGTAGAGGTGGCGGTGAAGCTGATCGGTCTTCTGATTTTGAGTTGGAGGGATATGACCGAGGAGGTGCTTCACGGGTCGGACCTCAGTCCGATCGACCCGAGTACGCTCCGGACATCTCTCTTTTTGTTTTACTTTTCTTTAATGCCTTGTGTTTTTTCTAACTTGTTTTTCTTTTGCATCAACAGAGGCTCCGAACATGGACTTCAAGGCGATGATGGCCGAACGAAACAAGGCCACCGATGCTAAGAAGAGGAAGAGGACGAGCGCTGGTCCCACTTCTGGCCGACCTGTAATACCCCAGTTTGGCAGCGAACAGTCGACTGGTCAATCGTACAGTCGACTGGTACTGCATATTTGAAATGGATTTGAGAAGGATTTAAGAAATTTAGTCCCACATAGGAAGTTTGATATGATAATTTGAGTATAAATATAATTAGCCAATGATCAACAGTCACCTAATTGGTTAACCACCTTTTGAGAGGCAGCCTGTGGTGGGCAGTTGTACTACATAGTATCTAATTTGTATTCTAAAATATTAAAATCGTTTGAGTATTGGGGCGGGGCGTTACAGAATGGTATCTGAGCTGACTTTCGACACCGGATGTAGTAGAGGTCAGTATGATCTGCGGTGCTGAGAGTCATTGATCTCTGGGGTCGGGTATACTTTGCGGTATTGAGAGTCACAGGTAGTAATTGATAGCCGGGTATCCGATCTGCGGTGTTGAGAGTGATTGATCTCCGGGATCGACTATACTACATCGGCTAGAGAGGGCGGTCCTACACTAGATGTGTGCCCTGTACTCAGCGAGGACCCTGATTTCTAAGGGGGGGTGTATGTAATACCCCAGTTTGGCAGCGAACAGTCGACTGGTCGATCGTACAGTCGACTGGTATTGCATATTTGAGACGGATTTGAGAAGGATTTGAGAAATTTAGTCCCACATGGGAAGTTTGATATGATAATTTGAGTATAAATATAATTAGCCAATGATCAAGAGTCACCTAATTGGTTAACCACCTTTTGAGAGGCAGCCTGTGGTGGGCAGTTGTACTACATAGTATCTAATTTGTATTCTAAAATACTAAAATCGTTTGAGTATTGGGGCGGGGCGTTACACGACCAACCAAGGTGCCTTCGGCCGTGGTCAGCACCGTCGTCCCCACTTCTCCTCGGCGATCTTCCTCGGTTATTGGCATTGTTCAGCCGACCCCCTTTGCTCCTTCGGGCGAGGACTTCTCCGTCTCAGCGGCACTGGCGCTCGAGGCCCCGCCCCTGACCAAGCAGGCCAAGGTTGTACTGACCGAGGCCCACAAGAAGTTGTTCGTCCCCGATTGGCGGGTGATGAACCATGACAGCTTCTTAGGGGACTCGGGGATGAGTATGCAGGCTCTTTGCCAACTCCCGACCCCGAAGGACCAAGCCGCTCTGAAGGCGGGGACGACGGGCGATGATGCCCTAGAAATAGCTCGGTCGCTTATGTTGGTAAGTTTTCTCAGTTGTTGTTGATATTTTCTCGAAATTTTTCCAAGTCTTTAGTTCGGCTTTATGGCGTGTTCTAACTGCTTCTTCTTGCAGGCCACATTCCACTTCAGCCACCTTTTCGAGCAATATGCCGAGCAAGAGAAGGAGCTGAAGGCCGCTTGTGATAAAGATAGAGCAGAGAGGGCGAGGGTTGTGAAGCAGTTTGAGGCGGAGCAGCACCGCTCGAACGCTTTGGCAGCCCAGGTCGCCGACCTTGAGGCGGCTCTGGTGCAAGCCAGGGAGAAACTCGCTTCGGAGGTCGCCAAGGCAGTCGAGGAGAGGGCTGAAGCGGCGAGGGCCTTGAAGGCAGTGAAGTGGCAACAAGCTGAGGCCGTGGAGACGGCGAGGGCGGAGATTGAGGCCGAGGCCAAGAAGCACATGGCAGCCAACCTGGAGCAATGTTACGCCACCGCGCTCGAGCACGTCGAGGCTCGGGTCCCTGGCTTCGATAGGTCGGGGTACAGGCTGTAGGGTCCGGTCGCTGAGCCAGACGCCGAGGAAGAAGCCGAAGGAGAGGAGGAAGGGGCCGATGGAGAGGAGGGGGACGAGCAAGAAGGTGACGATGCTCCTGCCGACCCCGAGACCGTGGTGGTGGAGGGAGGCGGTGACCAGGTCATGGCCGACCCCCGAGTTGAAGCGGCGGAGGACGAAGGGCCGTCTACCAAGCTGCCTGTTCCCAAGCTACCACTCAAGGTGGTCCCTTGATCTTCTTGCTCTTGTACATTTTTTTTCTTTCTTCTTCATGTACTGCCTTGTAGCGGACTGGCCACCACCTTTTTGATATAAATGAAACTCTTGTTTTTGGCAATTCTTGCTAAGTGTTGGAGTCTGTTTTGACTTGAAATCTTTCTGAAATTTGACTAAGTGTTGAGCACTTCTTTTGACGATCTGCCAAGTGTTAGCAACTTTTGCTTTGAAGTTTAGCTGTGTTGCACGAGCTTAGCGTTGATATATTTTTTCAGGCGGTGCCGGACAACGAGGCTGCAGCTGAATCTGTTCGTCTCCAAGCTGACTTGGAAGCGACGATGTCAGCCCTATCTCGCAGTAGAGAGTGTTTTCTCAAGAGCGAGTTGGATCAAGAGCAACTCAAGTTAAAGTTGTCGAAGCGCCTCTCCGAGATGAAGCAACTAAAGAAACAAGCTCGAGAAGCTCCTCTCGAAATAGAGGTGGAGTTGCTTCGAAAGGCGCTGTCTGATGTCTTTGTGGAGAAAGGTGAACTGTTAGCTGAGATCCGATACTTGCAGATAGTAGAAGAAGAGCTTTTGGCGGAGGAAGAAGAATTAACAGAGGCGGTGGGCAAGTTGATGGTCGAGCGCGACGAGTTGACCTCGAAGGTTGACAAGTTGAGGAGGGTTACGGTCGACAAGAGTATCGAAGTCTCATATCTGTCGAGTTATAGACGACAGTTCTGGCACCGCAGGCTCTGCTCGGCTTCCTCGCTTTAAAATAGCCGTGAAGGACGACTCTCTGAAGGATCAAATTGTCGAGCTCGAGGAGGAAGTCGCTTGACTCAAACCTCAACCTGAACGGATTAATGTCAGAAGTACGTCGTGTACTCGTGAAGAGAGCGAGAGAGGAATCCCGTTTTACGAGCTTGCAACTCACTCGCCTACTATTAGGCAGAGCCCGGTTGACGCTCAAAGTGGTGTGGCTGCTTCGTCAAGCGGCGCATCGGTTGGGGCCACCGTCAGAGGCAGTGCTGAAGAGGCATCTCAGTTTGCTGGTCTGGAGACGAGTTCCGAGATTAGGCGTCGCCGTCCCCGGGTGTCTCTAAACCGGAACGTCCCTGTCCCGAAGAAGCATTGAACGAGTTGTTGTAATTATGTCTCTTTTGAGCTTTTGTATTTGATCGAAGTAGAGTATTTTGGTCTTGTAACTTGAGTTCCTTTGTACGTTAAACTTTTGTAGAAGTGAAAGCTTTTTTTACTCCTTTGCGTTTGTGTGCTGGCGTGTTTTGTTGGTACTTGTTATTCGTTTGGTGCGATTGGTAACTTGCTTGCCAGAGATTCCAACGGTGGTGGGAGCAATTCCAAATGGCGAACCACTTCTAGCTCGCTTAAGAGCGTGCTTGCGAAGCGGAATCGAGCCAAGTTTTGGACTCTGAACATGTCGTTTGAGTGAGTTCCAACGGTTGTGGGAGCAATTCCGAATGGCGAACCACTTCTAGCTCGCTTAAGAGCGAGCTTGCGAAGCGGAATCGAGCCAAGTTTTGGACTCCGAACAAGTCGTTCGAGTAGCTTCAACGGTTGTGGGAGCAATTCCGAATGGCAAACCACTTCTAGCTCGCTTATGAGCAAGCCTGCGAAGCGGAATCGAGCCAAGTTTTGGACTCCGAACACGTCATTCGAGTAAGTTTCAACGGTTGTGGGAGCAATTCCGAATGGCGAACCACTTCTAGCTCGCTTATGAGCGAGCTTGCGAAATAGAATCGAGCCAAGTTTTGGACTCCGAACATGTCGTTTGAGTAAGAGCAATTAAAGGCCTTAAAAAGAGAGACAAAATAACCACAAGAGAAGTATGAGTGGGAAAGAAGTCTTTTATTGATAACTGCTAGTCGGCTGCTTCTAAGTTGCAAGCCGTTATTACAATGAGAAAGTAAAGAAGCAAATACAAATAAAATGATAGGAATGGCTCGACATTTGAAAGTACTCGGAGAGGCGTTCAGCCTCTTTCTTGGTACTTTAGTAAATGGTCAGCATTCCAAGTTCTGGGTATCTCTCTGCCTTCAAGGTCTTCTAGACGATACGCTCCGGGGCGGACTACTTTGGAAACTTTGTACGGTCCTTCCCAATTCGGAGCTAGCTTACCCTTTTGGCTAGGGAATGAGATAACTAGCTTTCTGAGGACCAAGTCCCCTTCTTTGAGATCTGTGGGACGAACCATTTTGTTGTAGGCCTGCTCAATCCTTCTCCGATAACTTTGCTGGCGAATGGAAGCTCTTTCACGGAGCTCATCAATTAGGTCCAAATTTGCTCGGAGTTCTCTGGCGTTCTGTTCTTCATCATAGGAAATAAGGCGAGGAGATGGCAGACCAACCTCTAAGAGGATCACAGCCTCGGACCCATAGGTGATATTGAAGGGCGACTCTCCTGTGGGGGTCCGTTTCGTAGTGCGGTAGTTCCACAATACGTTTGGAAGCTGTTCCGCCCATAAGCCTTTGGCCGACTTATCCAGTCTCTTCTTGATCCCGGAGAGGATCTGCCTGTTGGCGTTCTCATAAGGATCGGAACGCTACTCCTGTAAACTATTTCCATTATCTGTTATTAGGACCCGAGGTACGCCGAACCTACAGATGACATTTTTCCAGAAGAACTGCAGCACTTTTTTCTCAGTAATAGTAGCCAACGGTTCGGCCTCGATCCACTTAGAAAAATAGTTGATGGCCACGACTAGGAACTTGAGTTGGCCTGAAGCTGGTGGGAAAGGACCCAGCAAGTCCATCCCCCACATTGCGAAGGGAATTGGACTTGAGAGAGATGTGAGTTGTGCTTGGGGGAGCCAGCGGATGTTGGAGAACTGCTGACAAGGGCTACATTACCGGACATGTTGCTTGGCATCTTGAAGTATGGTAGGCCAAAAATACCCGTAGTTCAACACTTTCCTGGCGAGGGACCTTGACCCTAAATAGGCTCTGCCTATACCTTCGTAGAGTTCTTGCAAGGCATACAAGGCTTCTTCCGGGGAGAGGCACCTCAAGTAGGGTCTTCCATCTACTTGGGTGTAGGAGCGTTTGTACATGACTCCTTCAACAAGGGTGTACCGCTTCGCTCTCGTTCGGATTTGACGGGCTTCTTTAGGGTCTTCGGGAAGGACCCCGTCCCAGAGGAACTCTATCAAAGGATTCATCCAGTTGTCCTGGAGTTGGACGGGCAGCGACTCCATCGAGTCGGGAGCTTCTTCTTCTATGCTCGGTCTAAGGAGTACTTCGATTAGGACTGTCTGCTCGAGACCCTGAAGGGAGGAGGAGGCCAATTTGGAGAGGGCATCTGCTTGGGAGTTTTCTTCTCTAGGGATCCGCTGAATTTGTGCCTATTCGAATGAAGCCATAAGACCGTGGACCTTGGCTAGGTACTTATTCATTCGGTCGTCTCGCACCTCGTACTCTCCTAAGACCTGATTCATGACCAGCTGCAAATTGCTGAATATTCAGAGACGTTGTGCCCCCGCCTAGCGTGCCATACCCAGGCCGGCTATAAGGGCTTCATACTCAGCTTCGTTGTTAGAGGTCTTAAAGTTGATGCAGAGGGAGTATTGGAGAACGAAGTCATTTGGGCCTGCCAGAATGACCCCGGCTCCGCTCCCTTCAGTGCAAGAGTACCCATCTACATATACTGTCCAGATGGGAGGCCCGTTTGCTGCTTGACTAACCTCCGGGATGGTGCTCTCAACGATAAATTCAGCTAAGGCTTGAGCCTTGATTGCGGTCCGAGGCTGGTAAGGTATGTCATGTTGACTCAGCTCGATCGACCACTTCAGCAGATGCTCGGAGGTCTTGGGTTTGTGTAGGACTTGCTTAAGCGGCTGGTCGGTGAGAACGACCACCGAGTGGGATTGAAAATAAGGGCAGAGCTTCCTGGCTGCCATAACTAAGGTGTATGCTATCTTCTCAAATCTCGAATAGCGGAGCTTGGGATCTCTGAGAACCTTGCTCACATAATAGATAGGCTTCTGAGCCTTGTCTTCTTCCCTCACTAGGACAGCACTGAGGGTTTTCTCGGAGGCAGCTAGGTAGAGGTAGAGTGTTTCTCCAGGGATAGGCTTGCTGAGGAGAGGGGGATTGACCAGATAGGCCTTCAGTTGATAGAACGATTCTTGCTGCTGTTGGCCCTACTCGAAGCCCTTAGCCCCCCTGAGGGCTTTGAAGAAAGGAAGGCACTTCTCTCCTGACTTAGACAGGAAGCGCCCTATGGCCGCGAGGCATCCTGTGAGCTTCTGAACTTCTTTCACACTTGTAGGAGGAGCCATGTGCAGTATGGCTTTGATCTTCTCGGGGTTGACTTCGATCCCTCTTTGACTGACCATGAAGCCTAGGAGCTTACCCGACGAGACTCCGAATGCACACTTTTTCTGGTTGAGCCTCATATCATGCTCCCTCAACACATCGAATGCTTCTTGGAGATCGGCAACATGGTCGACCCCATGGATGCTTTTAACTAGCATATCATCAACATACACTTCCTTGTTTCGGCCGATCTGATTCTGGAAGACCTTATTGACGAGGTGCTGGTAGATTGCACCGGCATTTTTCAGCCCGAAGGGCATTATCCTGTAACAATAGAGTCCTTGATCGGTGACGAAGGAGGTCTTCGGGATATCCGGGGGGAACATTCTGATTTGGTTATATCCGGAGAAGGCGTCCATGAAGCTCAGCAGCTCATGGCCTGAAGTAGCATCGATCAAGGTGTCGATGTTGGGGAGAGGGAATGGATCCTTAGGGCATGCTTTGTCCAAGTTTGTGAAGTCGATGCAAATTCTCCAACTTCCGTTGGCCTTCTTGACCATAACAACATTAGAAAGCCATTCGGGATAGTTGACTTCTTGTATGAACTGGGCTTTGAGGAGCTTGTCCACTTCTTCCTTTATGGCTTGCTGGCGCTCGGGGGCAAATTTGTGCCTCTTCTGCTAGACGGGTTTGGACCCCAGAGCAACGCTTAGGTGGTGGACGAGGAGCTCCTCAGAAATTCCTGGCATATCGGTAGCCGACCAGGCAAAGAGGTCATGGTTCTTCCTGATGCATTGGACTATGTCGGAACAGAGGGCAGAGGGAAGGGTCTTCCTGATGAAGAACTTATGGTTCGGATCTTGCTCTGAAAAGAGCACTTCCTCCAGCTCGTCTACTGGTTTGGACATAGGCTGGGTGTTCTCTTAGGGAATCTCGAGAGTCTCGAGGGAAAGGACCGGTCCCCCGGTGGAGGTCATGTAACACTTGCGGGCCATCTCCTGGCTACCCCTTACTTTCCCCACTCCTGCCTTGGTGGGGAACTTCATTTTGAGATGATAAGCCGAGGGAACGGCCTCTAAAGCAGCAAGGCCAGGTCGGCCTAGAATCACATTATAAGTAGCTGGGATGTCGACGACCATGAAATCCATTGGCTTCGTCCGGGTAGTAGGAGTTTTTCCAGCGGTTACGTCCAGGGTGATCACCCCTTCGATATTCACTAGCACTCCCGTGAACCCATGGAGCGTGTAACCTGTGGGCTTGAGCTTGTCCCGCGATAACTTGAGTCCTCGGAAGGCAGCTAGGAAGAGGATGTTGACGGAACTGCCATTTTCCACCAGAATCCTCTCCACTTTGAAGTTAGCCATGTGGAGGTTAATTACTAGTGCATCACAATGGGGGGTTCGGACACCCTCCAGTTCTTCATCCGAGAAAGTGACCGGGACTCCGAGGCCTTTGGGAGGGGGTATGCCGTGCACCGAGTTGACTTCCCTAATAAAAGCCTTTCGAGAAGAATTGGAGGTTCCTCCCATTGGGCCTCCATGGAAGAGGTGCAAGATGCGTTCCTCTTCAAACTCGAGAGTCTCGTCGTGCCTCTCGAGACGCTTATTAGCCCCCTGGGGGGAGGAGGAAGATCAATTCGGTCCTTTCTCACGAACTCAGACAGCTATCCCCTCTGGATGAGGGCTTCAATTTCATTCTTCAGAGCCCGACAGTCGTTGGTGTCGTGGCCATGGTCTCGATGATATTGGCACCGCTTGTCTTTGTCCCTCTTTTGCCGGGGGTATTCATCTTCGGGGTAGGAGGCAGAACTTCTTCCTTCTCGACCTCCATTAGAATAGTGGAAATGTTGGCGTTAAGAGGGGTAAACTTCTCGAATCTGGGAGGCGGGCGGCGCTGGCCCCCGTTGTCTTTCTGGAGCTTCTTAGCTCCCTCTTCTTCAGCTGCCTTTCTCTTGGTCCCGGAGGAAGACCCCTCCAAAGTGGGGCGATGTTCAGCTTCCTCGGCCCAGATATACTTCTCGCTTCTGAGAAGAAGGTCAGAGAAGTTTTGCGTGGGATTTTTGGCTAGGGAGGATCGAAGGCTTGAGTTGAGGATATTTGACTGGAAGGCTACTGCAGCGACCGATTGGTCAAGGGAGGCAATGGATCTAGCTTCCGCGGTAAACTGCTTCACATAATCTCTCAGCTTCTCACCCTTCTTCTGACTGAGGTAGAGTAGCGAGATACTAGTCTTCTCGATGCGACAGCTACTTACGAAGTGGGTCATGAAGAGGGTTTCAAATTGTTCAAAGGAGAAGATGCAGGACGGGGCGAGGCGAGAGTACCATTCCCGAGCTGGACCTTTGAGAGTAGCTAGGAAGGTCTTGCATCGTAGAGCATCGGAAGCCTGGTGGATCATCATGAGAGTTTTGAAACTCTCGATGTGATCCATGGGGTTGGACTCTCCAGTATATGTTTCAAACTGTGGGGGCTTGAAGTTTGGTGGAACGGGTGCTTCCATGATAGTTCGGGAGAAGGGAGGTCGGCTTGGACGGAGGGTCCTTCCTCTCAGCTCCTCTTTCTTATCTAGTTGGCCGAGGCGCCTCTCATATCATGGAGACGAAGATAGACAGCATCATCCCTTCGACGGTAGCCAATTGAGTGTCTGGACTCGTCTTCGTACGAAGGGGAGCGGGGGCTACGGCGATGGTAGCTCAGGGAATGGCGAGGACTAGGGATATGATGGCGGTAGCTCGGAGCTTGAGGAGGAGTTAGGGACCGATGGCGAGGACTTTGGACCGGAGGAGGAGTGGGGACCCTCTGAGCATTGTTGTTGTTGTCTGGTCTGAAGTTGTGGGCTTGCAAGATTGTGGCTTGGAATTGTTGGAATTCGGCTCGGGTGATAGGCCCGTTATCGTCCCTCGGGGTCTGCCGACCAGTGGGAGAGTGATGCCTTCTTCGATGGTACTAGGGAACTCTCTCTGCCATCTGTGAGGAGGGGACCTCCTGTGGTCGCGGCGACGAGGAGATCGCTCATTTGGACGTTCTGGGCGGGGGGCTCCCTTACAGGCCTGCTTTTCATCCAAACGGTGGCGAATGTCCTCTTCTTTCTGCCAGTTGATGAGGATATTGCGGAGGTCTTCAGAAGGCTGGGGGTTGTGAGATGCCATTGAATCGGTAGAAGGGTTGTGCACGGAGACGTGGTCACGGTGAAGAGGTTGCTTCTGATGGTTGGGACGAGAGGCCTCTGCACCGGCATTCTGGGGCCCGGCTTAACCCTACAGGGGCTAAAGGTTCTGAAGAGGAGGTTGTTCCTGCTGCAAGGGCTGATCAGGCTGAGGTGGGAGTTGTCCCTGCTGCTGGATGGTTTGGAGGGGAGCCTCCTGTTGGGGTTGAGGTGGAGTGGGTCCACGGTTGGACCCTTTGGATCTCAGTTTCCTTGGAGGCATGGCTGTAGGTGATCTTAACCGATGGAAGGGATGGATTGCTATTCGTCATTCCCACAGACGGTGCAAATCTATTGCCGCTGAAATCGGTGTGGGGCAAACAATTAGATTTGTGGATTCTTTAGGATGTTGAATAGCCAAACCTGAAACCTTTCTGCCGGAGTTTGAGCATTATCTCCCGCCGTTGACCTGCAAAAAGTGCGAAACACGGGGGTTGATCCCGGCGATGCACCCTCCGACACTCAAGTCAGTAATCAGAAAGATTATGAATGAGCTTTTATTGGCAAAAGATTGATTACCTGTTAACAGTGGGGGATGGGGGGTATTATAGCCGCCTTATGGACCAGTTTCGGGATAAGATCAAATCTCTACTTCCTAGCGAATGGATAGAGTGAATCAGGGCCGTTGATTAAGTATAATCAAAAATCCTAATTCTATCCAGCTGAACTGGGTTTCTTGTGGGTTGGAACCCGCACCCAGTTGAGGCGGATCCGTTCGTGGGCTATTGGATCTTTGGAGAAAAGACCCAGTACCCATTTCAGGCCCGTCTGTAGGTGAAATTACCATTTTACTCCCGAGCTTTAAGATTCGTGCCCAATTTGGACGGTTCCGATTTAACTCTATTTTTAGCCATATCAATGATCAAATCAAGAACAGGCAAAAACCTAGTTGTTTCATGTCAAATTTTGTGTTGTGATTCAACTATGGTCAAATTGCACTATAGAGACAAAACCCATCAAGAATAACACACACAAGATTCGTCTCTAGAACCCAACTACACTATAAGATGTATTTTTTTGACTTGTATCATACAAAGGAATTTGAGTACAAGTTACTTGCTTGGAAGATGATGACGGAACAACACAAGAGCAAGAATAACGGGAACGGATCTCGGGGCACGAATACAAACACAACGAACGGATCACGAACCAATCACAAACCAATCATGAACACACGATCACAAACAAGATGAACAACCGATCACGAACACGATCGGATGGCTGAGATCAAGAGATCAAAAGGAACGAATCAGATCGGACGACTCTGATTAAAGATCAAGATCAAGATCGAGATGTGATCAAGTATCTTGATGATGATGATGATGATCGGATCAGATCGACGATCTAACGGTCCACAATTAAAAGATCAAGAATCCATGATGATCGAGATGTTGATCAACGGCCCACGTTCAAATAGCTAATGATTTGATGATCAAGATCAAACCAAACAGACGGCTCACAATCAAAGTTGATCAAAAACCCATGCAACAGCAACTCAGGGCAATGGCATGGCTCTGGTAGATGGCGGGGACGGCGACCGACGGGGAGCGACGACTGGGAGTCGCGAGACGGCGGGTGGCGGCTGTCGGAGTCTGCTCTGGTCTGATGATGGAGGAAAAGCACAGCACTGCGGTGCTGTGCTGCAGCAGGATGGAGTCGCGGTGGTGGGCACAACGCAGGAGGGAGCTGCCGTAGGTGGCCGGCGAGCAGAGACAGTGCAGGGAGCGCTCTGCGGGGAGAAGACGGCGGATGGAAGATGGTGCACAGGCGCTCGGGAGGAGCGGTGGCGCAGCGAGGACATGGATGCGGCACAGGGAGACGGGGTCGCAGGCGGATGGAAGGGATGGGTTGAGGTGCGGGAAGTCGAAGAGGCGGTGGAGGTTTGAGACGGGGAAGATGAACAGGTGGGGTTGGGGAACAGGGTGCGGCTGTATGGGTAGAATACAAACAGTTGGGATATGAATATATATAGGGGTGATTTAATTAGGGTTAGGTGACGGGTTAGGGTGTAGGCTGTTAACGGGTAGGGGTAAAAGTAAACAGGTTTGGGTATTTTAAATGGGTATTGGGTTAATATAATAGGGTAAATAAAATATCCAATAAGAAATTAAATTGGCTGAAGGGTTTTTAAAAAAAAAATAAAAGTTTTAGGAAACATATATAAATAAGATTTTTAATAATCAGTCAAAAATTAATAATAAAAATAATACTAATAAAAATAATAATTATAAGAAAATGATAAAATAATAATGGTAATCATAATAAGAGTAATAATAATAATAATAAGAGTAATAATAACAAAAATAAGAATTGTATTTCAATAAATCATAGAAAATATTTACAAATAAAATCATTGATCGAAAATAGATTTTAATAGGAGATCCAATAATACAACTTGATAAAAGAACTTGAAAGCGGTAAAAATAATTTACGAAAATTTTAAATACGGAAAATACACGAAAGTACATTTTTGGGAAAATAGAGGTTACAAATTCTACCCACCTTACAACAAAATTTCGTCCTCGAAATTTGCTTAGGCGGTACTTAGGAGAAGGCAAAAGCAAACTAACTTGGGGGAGGGTAACAAAACAGAGGGTTAAAGGGAAAGGAACAAAGCAGTGGCAACACCAGAATAAGAAAGAAGATGGATAACAATGAGGTCAAATGGAATGCAAGAAAAGAAGCAAACGGTATCAAAAGGAGGGAAACAACACAAGATAACAAAGTAAGATAGGGAGTAGGCAGAACTGGAATCAAAGAGAGAATGATCAGGGAAGAATTGAATCAAATAATGAATGGGTACAGGATGGCAGAATGGAATGCAAGAAGGTAGTAAACGGTATCAAAATGATGAAGAAACACCACCAGACTTGCAAGATAACAAAGCAAATAGATTAAGAAATAGATAGAGCTGGAATTGAAGAAAAGATGGATAAGAAAGAGATGAACCAAACAATGAGTCAACGGATGAAGACGAGTACAAGGGGTAAAGAAATAAGCAACCAATACAAGGAAGGATAAACAAACAATACAAAGAAGAAGAAGCAACAAGGGAATCCTGGCACCTATGGGTTATGGGTCCACCACGCTTCCGCTGCGACACTCTGATGGTGACGTTCCAAGCTGCAGACATGTCGTTGTAGACCACGTGACACCAAGCAATGATCCGAGCAGGAAGAAAAGAATGAGACACCAGAATAAAATTGGTCTTTAGATGAGGGCTTTAATTCAAATAATTAGGTCAAAACTAATGAGTGTTAACAAAAATAATATTAATAATACAAAAATCAACACATATTAATAATAAAATAATAATAACAAAAATGATAAAAATAATAATAACAATAATAATCATCATAATCATACTGGTAAAAATAATAATAATAATAATAATAATAATAATAATATTAACAATATTAGTAAGGATAATAATGCAAGACAGAATATAATTTGGGGTTCATCATTTTTGTGAAAATAATTCAATATTAACAACAAAAATAAAATAGTAAAAAAATACAATAATAATAATAGTAATAGTAATAAAAATAATAATAATACCAATAATAATAAGGAAAACAATAATAGTAATAATAAAAATTCTTTGATGTGGGTTCGCCTCATTTATATCCATCTGTAGACTTGCCTTCTTGACATCAAGTTGCAGGTTTGCCTCCACGACATCAGGTTGCAAGTTGTCATCTGGATGTTCGGTTGCACATTTTGCCTCCTCGATATCCAATTGCAATTTGCCTCCATTGACATCTAGTTGCATGTTTGTCATCTCGACATCTAGTTGCAACAAAACGATGAACGAGATGATGCAATCTTCCACGCGTACTTAGATATTGATTACTCAATTTATGTACGAAGTTACGTTTTGAAATTTGTGATATTAAAATACATAGTTATTCGAAATAACAGAATTTTCGTTTTAGAAAATAATTTTATAGAAGATCCAAAATATAACAAATAATAATCGAAATACACAAAATATTCAGAAAAAATAATATAAAGAAAATATAGGCAGGAGAAGAATGAATATTATACTCAATAAAGAGCCAACAAGGAGGACGACTACAAGGGACAAAAGAAAATAAGAAATCAAATAATTGAATATGAAGGAAGGGAACGAGGGGGCACAAGCAGAATTTGAAAAGAATATGGCAAAATGAATCAATAAATGAGCATGAATACAAGGCACAGAAAGCAATGAATGACACACAAGTTGAAATAAGAAGGAATCAACGAGGCCAGCAGAAAATAAGAGATTTCTTGCATCAAAATCATAGCGAACATGAGCAGGGAAAGAATAAACAAGGACAACACCTAAGATAGAATCAAAAGCAAGAGAAAAAGAACTGATGATCAAGGATGAGGAAAACACAATGCAAAAAGATAATACGAAAACAATCCAAGATGAATGAAAAATCAAAGGAATATTGGTACAGAAAGAACGAAACTACACCCAAAAAGAATAAACAAATGAGAACGACTAAAAGAGACGGAAGAAACAAGGAATCAAGGAATTGAATAAGAAGGGATCAAATGAATAGAATAAGACTAATATCAGATCAAGCTGATTATTTCATTCATGTATGCGTGGTTGATGAAATATTGAGCCGATCCTAGTTCGAGCCAAGCTTGTCTAATATATCAGGCAACTAATACATTAGTCAAATTTGGGCTCTGATACCACTAAAAACCTTGTCATGCCCGCTTCCCAAAAATACGGAATACAACACGTAACATTGGCCCAGCGAATGATTTTCATCATCCATAAGATGTTCAAGAATCTTTACACCATCTCACAAATTATCAGAGTCGGAAGCAAGAGAATCAACCACACATGCATAACTAAATCAATATACCAACAGAATTTATTTGAATCAAAATGTATTAATCTCAAATAATCATGATCTGAATAAGTCAAATATCCTGGGTCACATCGCACAAATACAAGATAATTATCCAAGTAACAGATATATTTTTCAAAATAAGCAACAGGAAATAAATGAAGATAGCAAAAGCTCCAGCCAACTAGAACGTTAGATCACACACTCCATCGGGCCGCTGATCACCAAAATCTGCAATTTGACAATTGCAAGAAGAAGGAAGAAGAAAACAAGTACCCGTCAATTGCAAGTTACGGGCCACTTATAATGTAGGTTACAAGCACATGGGAAAACTAACAAATAGCATGGAATAATGCATCAACAGTGATAACTAGCATGAATCAGTAAAACAAGGTTAACTAGCATGGTATACTAACAGTATAGATGTTTGTGTCAAATGCAGTGTCATATGGCAACTAACAGTGTCCAGTAACAGTAAGCTTAGTATATCAGTGTAACAGTATAACAGTATCAATCAAATAGTATCAGACTAACAGTATCAGTCTAATAGTATCAGTCTAAAAGTATCAGTCTTATGATCTCACAGTCTTGTATATATTACTAGCTAGGTAGCACTTCATGTGCCCCAAAAACATAACACATGGTTGCAACAACAAACAGTTTCGTTTTTAGATTTTATAGTGGACCATAATGGGGCAGTGTACTCAGGTATCAGTAACAGTAGCAGTAGGAGTAAAGTTACAGTAACAGTAGCAGAAAAGTGACAGTAACAGTAGCAGAAAAGTAAGAGTAACAGTAGCAGTATGGAACACTAGTTCCCTACCAAGTATATGTTTCCATATTTTCCACTACTAGATCTTCCCTGAAGAACCCCGGCTTGGTTACTTTTATTATGGTCATCAAACAGGCATGAATGTGTACGAAATAGTGTCATACTAACAAGTTATAATCAGTATTAGGTTCAGGAAAACAAATAAACATGCATAGAGTAAACGAGCAAAACAATGTATGTTCATATTCAGGACAACAAGACAGTACAGTACTAAAACAGTGATTCCCGTTACTACAGAAATCCAAATCTGAATCCGTTAAAGAATCTGGAAATAGACTTCCACACGAATCCAACAATTATATATAAGACATATAGTATTTCACAAAATCATAACTCAAAACTGATTTGAATCCAGAAAACACGTTCAGCCAGAAATCAGTAAACCGAATTCTCAGTCAGAAAACAGCATTAAAACTCTTCAAATAAACCCAGGAAAAATCTGGGGTAATCCCCTATATGCCTAGTATCAGAATATAGAGTCTCATAATATTCCAGTAAAATTAGTTCAGTCAACAAAAATCAGAAAACATCAAGAAACGATAGTTTGGCAAATTTCAAATTCCCAACACTGCTGTACGAAAATTGTAATATCTCGCAAACTGTGAAACGAAATCCAAATCCGTCAAGGGAAGATGAAAATAGACAAAATAAGCTAACTTTTATATTTCATAAATATTTTCCATAAAGTAAAAGTAAATAGGGTGAAAATACGATTCTTTACAGAACAGCAAGCAAAATGCAGCAAGTATAGCTTTCATAAACAAGCGTGAAACGACGTATAAAACTCATCAATAAAATCTACCAAAATTTGGGGTAATCCCTAAATAGGTTTAGAAATACTATGCAAAGTTTCAGATCAAAATAATATAGTTAACCCAAGAATCAAAATAGTTTATCCCTCGAAATCAACAAGAAACGAAATCTGGAAACATAAACACACCTCTGTAGTAAAATAGCCATAACTCACTCATACGAAAATGAAATCGATCTCTGTCAGAAAATTTGGAAAGAAGACAGATTTCTCTACAATTCATGTCTACTACAAAAATCACAAATTCTGACCTTAATATGGTCTAAAATACAAATGAAAACTGAACATCGACAAAATACAGATTTTCCTCAAAACCAAATTTCAACATAAAACATACGAACTTGATCCAAACACAACCAAACTTGAAATGGAGGTTACCAAGCATCCAAACAACATGAAATAGGGTATATAACATATTCACAACCATCATATCACATGGATATCAACAAATACCCAAATATCACAAATAGTTCACATATATGATCAAATCAAGAACGGGCAAAAACCTAGTTGTTTCATGTCAAATTTTGTGTCGTGAGTCAACTATGGTCAAATAGCACTATAGAGACAAAACCCATAAAAACACACACAAGAGTTGTCTCTAAAACCCAACTACACTATAAGCAGTATTTTTTTGACTTGTATTATACAAAGGAATTTAAGTACAAGTAACTTGCCCGGAAGATGACGAAGGAACAACACAAGAGCAAGAATAACGGGAACGGACCCCAGACACAAACACAAACACAATGAACGGATCACGAACCAATCACGAACACACGATCACGAACAAGATGAACAACTGATCGCGAACATGATCGGACGGCTGAGATCAAGAGAACAAAAGGAACGAATCAGATCAGACGACTCTGATCGAAGTTCAAGATACGGATCAAGATGTGATCAAATATCTTGATGATGATGATGATGATCGGATCAGATAGACGTTCTAACTATCCACAATCAAAAGATCAAGACTCCATGATGATCGAGATGTTGATCAACGGCCCATGTTCAAATAGCTAATGATCTTGATGATCAAGATCAAACCAAACGGACGGCTCACAATCGAAGTTGATAAAAAACCCAAGCAACAACAACTCGGGGCAATGGCTTGGCTCTGGTATATGGCGGGGATGGTGACTGGCGGAGGAGCGATGACTGGGAGTTGGGAGGCGGTAGGTGGCGACTGTCAGAGTCTGCTCTGGTCTGACGATGGAGGAAAAGCACAGCACTATGGTGCTGTGCTCCCACAGGGTAGAGTCGCGGTGGTGGGCGCGACGCAGGAGGGAGTTGCCGCAGGTGGTCGGCGAGTGAAGACAGTGCAAGGAGCACACTGCGGGGAGAAGACGACAGACGAAAGATGGTGCACCGACGCTCGGGAGGAGCGGCGGTGCAGCGAGGACAGGGATGCGGCACAGGGAGACGGGGTCGCAGGCAGATGGAAGGGATGGGTTGAGGTGCGAGAAGTCGAAGAGGCGGCAAAGGTTTGAGACGGGGAAGATGAACAGGTGAGGTTGGGGAACAGGGTGCGGCTGCATGGGTAGAAGACGAACAGTTGGGATATGAATATATATAGGGGTGATTTAATTAGGGTTAGGTGACGGGTTAGGGTGTAGGCTGTTAACGGGTAGGGGTAAAAGTAAACGGGTTTGGGTATTTTAAATGGGTATCGGGTTAATATAATAGGGTAAATAAAATATCTAATAAGAAATTAAATGGGTTGAAAGGTTTAAAAAAAAAGAGTTTTAGGAAACATATATAAATAAGATTTTTAATAACCAGTCAAAAATTAATAATAACAATAATGCTAATAACAATAATAAGAATAAGAAAATGATAAAATAATAATGGTAATCATAATAACAGTAATAATAATAATAATAAGAGTAATAATAACAAAAATAAGAATTGTATTTCAATATAAAAATCACAAAAAATATTTACAAATAAAATCATGGATCGAAAACAGATTTTAATAGGAGATCCAATAATACAACTTGATAAAAGAACTTGAAAGCGGTAAAAATAATTTACGAAAATTTTAAATACAGAAAATAGACAAAAATACATTTTTGGGAAAACAGGGGTTACAGTTATTTCTTACTCCTTAATCGTCTTTCCTCTCCCTTGCCTTTTGACTCTATCTTAGGTGTTATCCTAGGTTCGTTCTTTTCCTACTCATGTCCTCTTTGATTCCGGGGCGATCCATTGGTTCGTCTATTCCTGCTTCGTGGATCAGCATCAGTTGGAGTGTAGTGTCATGCTAGCATCTTGGAACATTGCTATGGGTGGTGGTGTTGTCGTCTGTTCCCGAGAGTGTAAGCAGAGTTCCTTGGTTATTGGTGGCACAGATTTCAAGACTGACCTGATCATAATCGAGAATTCTGGGTTCGAAGTCATTCTCGGTATGGATTAGTTGGGTAAGTCCCTTGCTGTCATATATTGTCAAGCCAAGAAAGTCGTATTCAGAATCCCAGGTCGTGCAAAGTTTGAGTTCCATGCTGAGGAGACACCCCTTGGCCGAGCTAAGACTACAGTTGACAGGAGAGACTTGTGATATGGAATTGCAAGCAGGAAATGAGGCTACGCCTCTAGTAGTGTGGGAATTTTTGGATGTGTTTCTAGAGGAGTTGCCTAGCCTACTCCCAGATAGGGATGTGGAATTTGGCATTGAGCTTCAGCCAGGTACTGCTCCAATATCGAAAAGTCCCTACAGGATGGCACCAGTTGAGCTTGCAGAGCTAAAGGTGCAAATCCAATGATTGCTAGATTTGGGATTCACCAGGCCCAGTGTTTCGCCGTGGGGAGCTCCAGTCCTATTTGTTAACAAAAAGGACCAAAGCCACAGACAGTGCATTGATTACTAAGAACTGAACAGTGTTATTGTGAAGAACTGGTACCCGCTGCCCAGAATTGATGATTTGTTTGATCAGTTGGGTGGTGCAGTAGTCTTTTTGAAGTTGGATCTTCGCTCAGGTTACCATCAGGTCAAGGTGAAAGCAACTAATGTGCAGAAGACTGCGTTCAGAACAAGGTACGGGCATTATGAGTTCCTAGTAATGCCTTTCGGAGTCACAAATGCGCCAGCTGTGTTCATGTGTCTGATGAATAGGGTCTTTTCCCTATTCTTAGACAGATTCATGGTGGGCTTCATAGATGATATTCTGGTGTATTCTCGGAACCGAGAGGAACATGCTGAGCATCTAAGGTTGGTTCTACAAACTCTGAGGGAGAATCAGCTATATGGAAAACTCAGCAAATGTGAGTTCTTGCTTAACCGAGTTACCTTTTTGGGGCATATCATCTCGAAGAGGGAATCTCAGTGGATCTGTCCAAGATTGCTGCATTGAAAGATTGGCCTGTACCTAAGTCATTTTCAGAGGTGAGGAGTTTCCTTGGACTAGCTGGATATTATCGAAAATTCTTCCAAGATTTTTTTAAGATAGCTGGACCGTTGACTAAGCTGATAGAGAAGGATCAGAAATTCATCTGGGATGGGGATTGTTGTGAAGCTTTGGTAGAGTGAAGAGCAGGTTGACATCAGTGCCAGTGTTAACTATTCCGGATGGTTCAGGTGGATTTGTGGTTCACTGTGATGCTTCTGGCAAGGGTCTTGGTGTAGTGTTGATGCAGAAGGGCCGAGTGGTTGCCTATGCATCTAGGCAGTTGGGGCCACATGGGAGGAACTATCCTACTCATGATTTGGAATTGGTAGCAGGTGATCTTTGTCTTGAAGCTGTGAAGACACTATTTACTTGGAGACCGAGTGGAAATCTTTACTGAACACAAAAGCCTCAAGTATGTCTTCACCCAGAAGGAATTGAACATGAGGCAGAGGCGTTGGTTGGAGTTAATGGCCGACTATGATATTAATCTGCAGTACCACCCCGGTAAGATTAACTTGGTAGCATATGCTTTGAGAAGGAGACTAGTCGCCATGTTCCTGACTCAGTAGAGGAAACTTGTTGAGCAAATAAGAAGGTTGGAATTTGATGTGATCTTGCTGAGTTCTGATCGGAATTGCATCATTCTTTAGTTACAGTTGTCTCTTGTTGAGCAGATTAAAGATGCTCAAGCTGGTGATGAGCAGTTATAGGGATTCAGAGCAGAGGTTGAGGCAGGTTCCAGAACAGATATGGTTGTCCATGAAGATGGATCGCTTTGTTTTAGGCCCAGGTTATGTGTTTTGAAGGGTGAAGTTCGTCAGAGGTTGCTTGAGGAAGTCCACCAGTCATCGTACTCTATTCATCCCTGTAGTACTAAGATGTACCGGGACTTGAAACTTCACTTCTGGTGGAATGGTATGAAGAGGGCCATAGCTAGATTTGTGTCTCAATGCTTGATCTGCCAGCAGGCGAAGGCAGAGCATCAGAGGACCACCAGACTTCTTCAACCTCTTTCCATTCCGGAGTGGAAGTGGGAACACATCACGATGAATTTTGTGACCGCCTTGCCGAGGAGTTCAAGGGTCACAATGCCATTTGGGTGAATGTGGACAGACTGACAAAGAGTGCTCACTTCATTCCCTTTAGAGTCGGACATTCTACTGAGAGCCTAGTAGAGAAGTACATGCAAGAGATTGTCAGGCTTCATGAGGTTCCAGTCAGTATTGTATCTGACAGGGATACAAGGTTCAGATCTCAGTTTTGGGGGAGTCTTCAGAGTATTCTGGGGAGTAAACTGAAGTACAACACAACTTTTCATCCTCAGACAGATGGACAGTCAGAGAGGACCATCCAGACTCTGGAGGACATGTTGAGGTTCTGTGTGCTACAATTTGGTGGATCTTGGGAGGACCATTTGCATCTTGCAGAGTTCTCATACAGTAACAGCTATCAGACCAGTCTTAAAGCTGCACTGTACGAGGCACTATATCGTCAGAAGTGCCGATCACCAATGTGTTGGGATGACATTGGTGAGAGGAAGTTGTTGGGTCCGGAGTTGATCATTAGGACTGTTGATGCGGTGACTCAGATCAGGAAGCATCTTCAGGCAGCACAAGACAGGCAGAAGAGATAGGCAGATGTCCATAGGAGAGCCTTGGAGATTGAGGTGGGTGATCATGTCTTACTTAAGGTATCACTGTGGAGAGGTGTCATTCGATTTGGTGGTGGGGGCAAGCTAAGCCCCAGGTTCATCGAGCCGTTTGATATCGTGGAACGAGTAGGCAAGGTGGCCGATCATCTTGCATTGCCACTGACTTTATCTGCGGTGCATGACGTCCTTCATGTCTTACAACTCAAGAGCTATATCCATCATGAGAGCCACGTGATCGACTACTCAGAGTTGTCCATGTAGCCGGATCTGACTTGTGAGATTCTGCCAGTTGCCATTTTGGACCGGCGGGAGAAGGTGTTGAAGAACAAGGTTATCAAGTTGGTTAGGGTCTCTTGGAATCCTCACTCGCCGGGTGAGTCGACTTGGGAATTGGAGGAGGAGATCCAGCAGAAGTTCCCTCATTTGTTTGTGTAGCTTTTATTTTTTGTTGTTGCTCTTTTCTTTTTCGGGGTTACCCTATGTACTTCTTGTTTGAATTTCGATGACGAAAATCTGCTTGTTATGTGGGTAGGATTTGTAACCCCTGTGTTCCCTTTCTTATATTTTTGTATGTATTTATTTTCCTGGGTATTTATTTTTGGTTGTATTCTTTTGTTCTTTCTGAACCGTGTAACTATGCTTCGTTCACAATAAAATCCATCTATTTTGTCGTCAATTCAGTTCTGTGATTTTCAATCCACTTGATTCAAATTCTTCTGCCAATTATTAATCTCTAGATGAATTGTTTAATTCTAAATTTATTTAATTCATGACCTAATTAGTTATTATTGATTTCCACCCTTTGGATCCGATTTCTAACCCAATCTACCCTATTTAGACCCAAAACCTGTAATCCGCCCTATTGGATCCTAAACCTGCTACCCAATACCCTCTTTTACTCAGTCTCCCTCAAATATCTCCTCACGTTCACCTCTATCTGTCTAACAAGTAGATCTCTTCCCCTATTATCTCCCCCTTGATTCCTAAAGTCCTAACTTACCAAATTCTCATTAAATCACAACCAAATTTGATACTCTTTCTCTCTACTCTGAACAATTCCTAAAACCTACTCTCTCTCTCTTTCTCTCCTACTCACCTTCTCTCCCCCTCTCACTGTGCCCATCAACCCAACCCCTCACCGGCAACCTTCCCGCCATCGCATCCTTCCCGTTGCGCCACCCTGATGTCCCGTCGCCGCCCTGTGCCGCCCACCCAGCAACACCCCCCTCCTCGGCCTTCATCCTATCCTGCAAGCCACCTACACCCACCTCCATCTTCTTCGTCTCCGTCGATCTTCAGCCGTCAACCAATCCCTGCCTGAGCAACCTCATCCCCGCCGCCATTGCGCCACCGTCCTCCCGCCGTCCATTGTGTCGTCGACTTCTCATCCTGCCAGCCCCCCGCTTGTTCGTGTGTCGCCGTATTCGTGTTCGTCACCCGGGATCCATTCTCGTTATTCTTTTTCGTCGGATTCATCATCTTCACCCAAGCCAAGTAGCTTGTATATTATTTTTGCCCTTTATACAAGTTCAAATACCGCATGTAGTCTAGGTTTCACTTTCGTGTTCACCCTCATGATTATTCCTTGATAAATCTTAATCTCACTCGTTTAATCCATTCGTAGTCATGATCAATCACAAGAAGTTGCCACACGCACACTACATGAAAATAAATTAGATCTAGATAGATTCTTGATATATATATGTACTCTTTCGTGATTCATCGTATGTAGTGGATTTTGTTATGTGATTAATGTGCTAGATGTGTTATCTTGTAACAGACTTGTTAATACCCATGCCATGTTGATTTGAATGTCCAATTTATCATGTTTTTCATTACACCCTAATTTGGATCTATCGTAGATGAGTTGTTTGATAAAATGCATGAAAGAATTTCATTTTTTGCTGCTGCTCTAATTTAGTACAGCAATGTAGACCCTGTTAAGGTCAGTACAATGAATTATTTTATGAATATGATTCGTAAGCCTCGGTGTCTATTTTTCAGATCCGGATCTCAATTTTGACTTTTGATGTGTAAGTTATCACTGTTTTGCTGCAGTTGTGTCGTAGTTTCTAGATTCTGAATTTTAAGATCGTTACACGATCTATTATTTTAAAAATGATGCTAAAAAAAATTTGGACTTAATATTTTTCTGTGTATGTCTAGACATGACTGGATCAACCCCTAACTTTTTTGGAATTCAATGATTTTCTTATTTCATGCTTGTGAAACTAATCATATAATTGTCAAACTGCATGTTGTTCAGTAAAGAACTCTGTTTCCAACCTGATTCCAGTCACTTTGATTAAAACTTTATGAACATGAAATATATCCTAGTATGACTATTTTACAAACCTTTTGACGGATTTGAATTCTGAGTTCTATTTTGTGATTTATCGCTGTTTTAGTACTGATGTGTCTAAAATTTCAGATTTATAAATTTGCTGCATCATTCTGTTTTCCAAATTAAATTGACTACACTATCTGTAATAGAATTTTATGAAATTTTATATGCTGATACTAGACATGCTAGGAAACCTTCCAAACTTTTTCTAGATTTAATTAGTGTGTTTTTATGCCATTTTCATGCTTATAAATAAAACTTTGCGATTTCTAGCTAAACATGAATTCTGTATAAAAGGCTATTTTGAGCCATGTTTCTGTAGTTGTTATGTAACTTGTGTATATGGGCTGGATTCGGTTGAGAGTTTAGTTTCTGGATTTTCTGACGGATCCATATTTACACTCCTGTGGCAACGGGAATCTCAGATTTGGTGCAGCAACCTCTTACTATCCAGAATTGAAAGTCTCGTTGTCCGAACTATTATAAGTTGTTTGTCACCCGATCATGTCTTCTATCCAACTTGAGCTTGTTCCTCGTTTCTTGCCATGCTTTTTTTGCCCTGTTTGTGCACGTATATGACTGCTTTAATAATAATGACAAGTAATCAAGCCGGGGTTAAGAGAAATATCTAGTAGTGGAAAATATAGAAATGTGTACTTGGAAGGGGGCCCGTGTTTCCCACCTATTACAAGTTACATGATTACATGATACATGATCCTGATTACCTGTTTACCTGATTACCTAGCTACACACTTCCCTATAGGAAGGTGTACTCAGAAAGGGACCCGTAGGTCCTACCTAATACATAATTACATGTTATATGATTATATGATTCCATCATATATGATCCTATTTACCTGATACCTGAGTACACGACCCTATATAATCCACTACGAAATCTAAACGCAACTTGTTTGAATGTAGCAATCATGTGGTAAAATTTGGGATGCATGAAGTGCTACCTAGATAGGACTAAATACAAGACTTGAGAATACCTGATCACTTGCACATTCCTGTTACATGTTTACCTGTACATGCTACCTGAGACCCTGTTACTTGTTTACCTATTTGCATGCTACTTGATACCTGTGACATGTTACCTGTGCCCTGTTATCTAATCATGTCACTTGATTTTGTTCATTGGCTTTAGAGTTAGTTGCTCTATTTTTTTTGTCACATTCCTCTCATGTTTACTTCAGTACTTGCTTCTTGTTGCTACTCTGTATTTTGTTTATCTATTTTCCGTACTTGTTGCCTGTACTACATGCGGCCCGCAACTTGCACTAACGGGCGTATTGTTTCCTATTTTTCTTTTCCTGCAAATTGTTAAATTTGCAGATTTCGGTGATCAGCTGCCCGAAGGAGTAAGTGACCAAGTGTTCTAGGCTTGGCTAGAGTTCCTGCTTGAATTATTTTTTCTGTTTTGAATAAATTGTATTCATTGCTTCTTGGATCTTGTATTGGGCATTTTTGTCCCAGAACTTATTACTTGTTGCTTTCAGATCTGGTTTATTTGAGATTAAGTATTTTGTTTCAAGTAAATTCTGTTGATTTAGAAACTTATTCATACATGCGTGGTGGATTATTCCTTACTTATTTCTTGTTTATTCCTCTGTATTGTTGAAAAGATCCTTACAACTTATGAATGATGAAAGCCATTTGTTGGATTTTGTCGCGTATCCGTATTCTGTATTCCTTTTTGGGAAGCGGAGCATGACAGCGGTAGAAGAAGCAGAATAGCTTCGGAACCCTTTAGAGGATATTCCTATGTGAGAATAACCAGTGCCTGCTATATGTGTACACTGTGACAGCCAGTTGGCTATAGAAAGGGCACTGAGTTGTATGTATAATGTAAAGTCTCGTCATATCAGAAGGCGACACAAAACCATTAGACAATTTCTCTCAAATGGAATAATCTCTGTAGAGTATATAAAATCGGCTGACAACCTAGTGGATCCATTTACTAAAAGTTTGTCACGAGAGCAGGTTGTGAGATCATCAAGATGAATGGGTTTAAAGCCTATGAAGAAAGATGATACTTGATGGAAACCCTACCTAGGTGACTGGAGATCCCAAGATCTAGGTTCAAGGGGACAACTAAATCTTGTTGAATCGACTTGAGCACTAAGAGATTAAAATGTCGTACCCATTCTTAGGATGATAAACAATGCTGCCTACAAGGGGTTAAGATAAGCTTGGCTTTTAATAATTCCCATAGCTTTGAAATAAAAGTGGGTATGTAAGGATAGTCTTATGAGAAATCACCTTGTGTGTGTGAAATGGGGTCGTTTCTAGGAGAATGAAGAGAGGCTACATTCTCCAAGTTCACTCACGATTAAACAGGGTTGTTCAAGGCCAAAATGAACACAACAAGACAACCTAGTTCTGTGAGGAGATAAAAATGTGTGATAGTTATTGTCTAGGTTTACATCAAAGCTCGGGTAGTTCAAGACATCATGTTCACTACCTGCTCAAGTGAATCCAATGGCTACTCAGTAGGGGTGGTTAAAAGTTGAAAAATTACTACCATTCCTGATGCAGTGATTCTCCGATTGTACTCTCAATGTCTTTTCTGTCGTGTCTGCATTGCATAGTCTGGTAATTTCCATTCATTTGGGGGATTGTTGGAAATATTTTTGGCACCAATTTTGGTCCTGATTTCGGTGGGCTTCGGCCACTGGCGACGCCGAAAAGTTATTGTACCATGTTCCTCTCGTCCAGTACTATTTCGTAATGTACTTGTTTGCCAAAAACGGATTCCGTATGAATGAGAAATGTTGGTCCAAAGTTAGGTACTCGAAATGTACTAACTTGGAAATTTGGAGAAAATGGATAGTCCCACATTAAAAGTTGAGAAGAATTACTCTAGTATATAAGATAAAGAAATGGACTAAAGGGTGTAGCCCTTGGGGTTACCACTAACGTGTAGTGGAGAGAGAACCTAGCTAAATTAATAAACACACACACGCACGTGGGTGCGCTCGGCCCAGGGGTTTAAAATAGTTAAGCTTGGGCCTGACCAGCCACAACCTAAACTATTTTTTGCCCAGCTCCGAATTATTTTTTCTTGGATACGGTTTCTCTCCTTTGTGGGCTTAGGCTTATGTTGAGTCTGCAACAGAAGCTTCTAGATGCATTTTGAATTCTGTAACTGGTGCCATAACTCTGTAACAGCAGAATAATAGATCCATCAGTTATGCCTTTGATTTAAAAAACTCCAACAAACAATCTCCTAAAAATCCAGTCGTTTTGGTCTGTCATATCACACCATTTCTATGTCCAATCTCATCTCCTTTTCTTCTGAGTATGTCTGTGAGTGCAACATAGTTGCTGGTTCACTGGTGTCTCTGAAGCTTGGGTGCTGCTCTTCAGAGAAGGTAATACAGTTGTATCCTGGGAAGCACTTCATCAGGAACCATCACACTACGGGGCGAATTTTGCTTTAAGGACAGAGATTTTGATCTCGACTCTGTATCAATTTCGTCTAGTTTGAATTTTCTTACCTGTAATTTTTCTTCTTCAAAAAGATTATTATAATCATTTTATTTTACGGAGTTCACTTTCTAACATATTCTTGATTCATCTAATTCTTGAAATGTTTTTGTTGTTTGTGGTGTATGTCCCACTATTACCACTACGAGTTGTAACAGATTCAACAACATGATAGAATTGTAGTTAATGGCGGAAAAATAGATGTAGACCTAAATAGATTTGGATTAAGACTTTTATAAGGATATAGTTTGTGTAAATTAGACATAGGAGATGACCGTTATCAGAGCTTACGAAGAAAAAAAATTTATGTGAACCATAGATTTATCTTTACTTCATTCTATTTTGGTTTAGATTTATTTATCAAATATGAATTTCAACTTAAAACCTTGTAGGCGCAAGACTACATATTTGTAAGGGAATTTGTCCCGTTTGTGGCAAGTTTTCTGCTAAAGGCCTATAAGCAGTCAGAAGAACCATGACAATAGTCGCCTGCTCATCTAGTTCAAAAAGTGAGTCAGTCGACCGGTCACCCTTCGACTTTTTAGTTGAAGAGTGAACGGTGGACTGCTCAAAAAAGCGGTCAACCGTTCGCGTACAGTTTTGACTATTTCTGAAATATCTTTTCATTTTTGAAAAGATACATTTTCTCACTCTACAAATAGAGGCAAAATCACGGAGTATTCTTCACCCCTGGAAATTATAATTCTTCGGAAACAATCATTCAATCAACAATCCGAGTGTGAGAGCTTTTATTGTTTTCTTCAGTCAAAATCGTTATAGATCTTGAGAGTTTTTTTTTCTTCCACTTCGGAGAGATTTGCGGGACTTGTTTGTAGAAGCCCTGCAGGTGTAATAGGTTTCTCGGTCTAAATTTCGAGAATCACTATACAAGGGTTTAAATTATAGTAGACCGCTTGTGCCAGAGAATTGCTACAAGTAGGTGTTGTGGACGTAAACTTGGGGGGCGAACCACGTTATATCCTGTGTCTTACGTGCTTGGTTTGTTTACTTTCTCTAAGTCTATCTCCTTACTTTACACATTTTATTTATGTTTTTAATTTTCGGACAATCACCCTATTCACCCCCATGGTGATTTACAGTGGTATCTGAGCAAGGTGCTCATTAATCGCTTAAAAGCTCAAGCAAAAGGACCAATGGCCGAAATCCCTCCTCCCAAAAACTTGTACACATCGGAGTCTTCATCTCCAATGGAACAAGTCTAACACGTTCACCTTATTTTGATGGAAAATGCTATGATGTTTGAAAGGTTCGCATGTCTTTTTTTTAAAGATGCTTGGAGAAGAAGTAAAGAATGTTATCGTATACAAAGTAGATATCCCCGTTAGTGATGGAAAGAGGGCTTTCACGAAAGCTGAACTTACTAGCATTGAAAACTGCAAATTTCAAGGCTGTGGCAACAATTTATGCAGGTCTGAATAATGAAGAGCTGATGCGATGTGGACAAAATTGCAAAATGACGTATGAATTATGGAACAACATGCTAAAATGGCATGAAAGAACTGCATTTGAGGTAACGGTAAAAGTTAATTTATGTTTTTATAAGTTTGATATTTTTTGTATGCTTCCAAGAGAAAATGTAGATCAGATGCTAGCCTGCTTTGATATTATCTCACATGAACTTGAGAGCTTGGTAAGGGGTTAAATGATGATCGAACGGTCGGAAAACTCATAAGCTGTCTCACACCTAAATGTGATATTAAGACTGCTGTAATGAGGGAGACGCTTGAAGAGAAAGGTTTCGAATACTACACATTTCATGGAAAATTGAAGACATATGAAATGGAGATGGACAAAACAAAGAGTTACCGGTAGAATATTGGGATTATACCCAAAACAGAGGAGAACACCATTGCCTTGAAAGCAGCATCCTCATGTTTAGAGTCAGATCATGAAGAATCTGACGAAGAAATTGTGTTATTGAAAAAAAGATTCAAGAAGTATATTAAACGAAAATTTGGCCAATCTCAAAGAGAAAAAGACAAAGAGGACATATGTTACAATGCAAGAAGGCAGGACACATCTATGCAAATTTTCCTCTCTCGCAAGATAGGAACAATGATTATCATCACTCTAACTCAAGATTCAGAAAGAATGTATTGAGGTCAACATGGCTAGATTCAGACTCTAGCGATGAAAAGTAAGAACGCAACGACTTTGAATTCATGGCTCTTAGGGATGGTGAGGTGCAATCACCACTCCAAGAAGAGGTAATCCAAGAACCCACCTATGATGATCTAGTTGGCATGTGTAATGGCCTAAGAGATTATGCACAAAAATTAAGTTGTGAGTTGAAACAATATAAGCAAATGTCTAATAAATCACATGACTCTTGTATTGCTAAAAACCAGAAGTTCAAAAATAAAAATTTCTTGATTATTGAAAATTTTGAGTCATTTAGAAAGGATCATAATGTGTTGATAGAATAAAATGAATGTTTGAAATAACAGATTTCAAAATCTCCGACAATACATAATGAAAACCTAAAGGAAATTCATGAGAAATCTTCTTATATTGCTAAGCTCACCGATGATCTAAATAAATGCGAAAGAAATTTGACAAGGTAGTGAAAGGTTGTAAGAAAGCACTCGAACAAAATAGGATACCTGGTGTTACTCTAGATACTCTTCGTTTGAACACTAAAGACGATGAGAAAACTAGAAAAAGACTTTGTAATAGAATAATTGAGCTTAAAAAGATTTTTGAGAAAATAAAGGGCTCAATTATCTTATGACAAGGAATTCAAGATCATATCATGATAATCGAGGACTTGGTTACAATGAGCAACTACGACATCAAAATACTAAACAATCGTGTCATACACATGTGAATAACTATTTAAATGAACACAAATCTTGTCACACACACATGCAAAGCTACTCAAATAAACACAAATCTAAGCATAGTTATTCAAATGTGCATGATCCAAGGCATAATCGCATTACATGTCACTGCTGTAAATTAGAACACATATCTTATAATTACTCGGTAAAAATGAATACTAATTCGCTTGGATAAAGAAGAATACAAATACAAGAACAATGTCTACTTGGACACCTACTAACTTTAATGTAGGTGCATCAACACTTTCAACCTAAAAGATCATAGATTCCTTTATGGTAGATGCTCAAAACTCATGACTAGCTACAACAACATAATCCGCATCTCTATCAAGAAAAAAAGAGGACATTGGTTCTTCTGATGAGTACAACATTGGCTAAACTATAAACGAAAACCAATTTTGATTTATTTTTACATTATGGATGATAAACTTTCCTTAAGTATCTAAAACATTATTCATCCTTCTATAAAATGCATACACTAGAAAATAGTTATTTTTGTTTACTTCATTGAATAATATTTATAAATGTTTCAGTAATAATATGTGATAAAACTATTACACTATGCTCTACTGATGAAGATATATGTAAGGAATCTTCTATTACACCTCTTTAGTTGCACAAAACCCATAGAGATTTGTTACCACTTCATCAAAGATCACTTTCAAAAGGGAAATTTTGTTCTCGACTATATTTCAATGGACTTGCAATTAGCTGATATATTTATAAAACCATCGGAGGAAAAACGTTTTCATGTTTTTAAAGGAGAATTAAATGTCATTGATATTTTTGCATATTTATTTTTTCGAATTTAAGCACATTTTTATGACTAAAACAATTCAAAACAGTAGGTCGGTCGACTACATGGTCGACTGTGCTCCTTATAAGCGATTCTGTCAACCGCTCGGTCGTCCGTCCCATATTCTGGCAACTCCCTGTCACAAGTGCTCTTTTGGTCGAGAGTGGACCGGTCAACCGCACGGTCGACCGTCCAGCTTCCTTTACAGTCTTCCTCTGTCTTCTTTTGGGTTGCGGTCGACCGCTCCTTGAACCGATCAACCGCTTCTATCGACTGATCAGATCTTAAATCGTTTCTTTCCTCTATGACATGTGGGGTCCGCGGTCCTAGTATATAAACCATCTCTTATTCTTCCTTCAACCTCAACGAAACCCTAGCCCATTTTCTCCCAAACTCAAAAAAAAATTGAATCTTTTTGGGCATTATCTTTCTCAAAGTTTCGGTTGTTGCTTCTTTTCGTGGTCTCTCATGGCTTCTTATGGTCCTTCTTCTTCTTCTCATCGTTCAAAGGGTAAGAAATCCACACCTCCAAACATATTGCTAGAGAAGAAATTATATTTTGAAATACAAATTGTGCAGATCTTTATTTTTCATCTCTTTCTCCCGTTCCAGTTGTTGCAAACCGTACGTGAGATTAATCTAGGAACTTTAGGTGGTCAATTCAGTTCAATGGTTATAATTCGTGATTTTAAGTGGGAAAACTTTCTCAGTACACCCAACACCCATTCTGAGTCTCTAATTCGTCAGTTTTATGCAAATCTAGAGGGCACCCAAGATAACGATCTTACATTGTCATCAATTATTCTTGGCAAACATGTTAAATTCACTCCTGATGATCTTTGCACACGATATGATATTCCCGAAGGTGAATTCGATGCCAATCATCTTGACTTCAACACACTTGACTATAACCGGATCATGATAAATCTACTGTCAAATCCATGATTGTTAAACATGAGTTTCTTCATGTTTTCCGTCCCACTCCCACAAATTTTATAGATGTTGCCCATGTTATCAATAAAATTTTCAATGCCAACATATGACCTAAGAAGAATGATAAGACCGAAATTCGGATAGATCAATCCTTTATAATTTTTCTCATTTTGGGCAAATATAAATTTGACTTTGCAACCTTTATTATTCGCACCATGAATTTTGCATCCACTAGAAATCGCTCTCTTCCTTTCAACTCTCTCATTTATCAGCTTGCTATTGACTCTCGTATATAAGTGGGAACATATCTTCTTAGTAAGCCTCCTTTGCCCATACTTCCCCAACAAATGAGTATTGATCTGTCGTTTACCCAACCGGCTCACCATCGTCAAGCCCAAAAAGATCGTCAACCTCAGCCAGCTCAACCAGAAAGACCTTCCTCTTCCTCCGCTTCTTATTGCCTTGAAGCTCCCTCTGCTTCTACGACGCAAGCTCAGTTTGAACAACATCAAGCTAATGTGTATCAATAGTATCTAAGCATAGTGGATCTTGTTAAAAATCTGGATGAATGTGAGCCAGTGCCTCCACCTCCTTTCTCGCATTCGGGAGGTGATGAAGATGATGATGACAATGATGACGACGACGATGAAGACGAGGAATAGTTTTAATGCTGTTGCAATTTTCGACGTATGTAGTCTCTTTTGTATGCTTACATGTAGCTTCTCTTTAGAAGTTTATTTTGTAACATCTCTATTATGAAATTGAATGTAGTCTCGTGCAATGATCATAATGGTAATTTGAATCTCTTTGAAAGTTCATATGTAATGATAAATCTCGTACTTATCTATGCCTGAATATAAAAAAAATGATTTGAGCTTATCAATCGGTCAAACGACTAGTTGTTTTTTTTATATCAGGATCTATTTTGATTTTTCGAACGGTTGATCGCCCGATCGAGCGTGCCATTCTCTATCATATTAATCCTTACACAATTTTTTTTCCTTCTTCCCTTAATATTCTTTTGATGTGTTCCCAAAAGGGGGAGAAATTTTTGGAATTTAATTTATGTTTACATCTTTCATCTATGCATAGAATTTCACTTAAACTGAAACATATGAAAATTACATTTCAAATCCACAGATTTTGCAAAACCTTCAAATCTCAACTCCATGGATTATTTATTCATGCACTATGACCATACATTTATTTTCAAGCATGTTTTGTTTTTTGTACTATGACCACACGTTTATTAAATTCTTATGTACATGAATTTAGGGAGAGTATTAGATTAAGAGGGAGCACTTGAATTTTTTAATATATTTTTTAAATTCTAAGGTATGTTTTGTTCACACCAAAAGGGGAAGATTGTTGAACTTAAGTTTGGTGTGCACAAAACATATCAGTACAACTAATATTTTTAGTTGAGGTTTATTTGATGTGTCTAATTTTTATACAAATATTTGTACTCATTTACCCATTAAAATTGCTTTTATTCGTTTATATTGTTTATAATTCATCTTATTTCCATAAGATTTCAAGTAATTAATTAGTTTTGAAGGAATAAGATTTTTGATGTAAAATGTGAATATTTTTGGAAAAAAATCAACAAACAAAAAAAACTATTGATTTATTAATTTTTATTGTTTTGTTGAATTTTAAATTTTACATTTTGGCCGTGTGAAAAGCAAGATAAAAATTTTAATTTGCTAACTCAGCTAAAAGTGCAATAAAAAGGTTTAAATGAGCTAATATGGTTTTTAGTTAGTTTAATTAATTTAAAATAATTAATTTTATTTTTTAAATCCTAATTTCTGCTTTATTTTGTGTGTGCAGCATGTGAAAGAGAAGAAAAAGAAGCAAGAAAGAAAAGAGCAAATTAAAGAAGGAAGGAAATAAAGAAATAATAGGGGTTTTTCTGCAAAAGTAAACCCTAATTCTTCTATCCGTATGCCTATAAATACAACACCAAGAGAAGGAGAAAAGGGGAGCACGCCATGCGGAAAAAAAGAAGAAAAGGATGGCTACTATCAATAATAATAATAATAATAATAATAAACAGAGAGAGATACAGAGCTCTCTCTGTTAGCTCTGTGGCGGTGCGCACTCCCAGACGAGGACAACACAAGACAAAGGAGAAGCAGCTAGGGGGTGTGACGTGGCGTCTGGGGTACGGGCTGACGTCAGCATCTCGTGCGACGTGCAGAAGACAGCGCAAGGGAGACCAGGCGTGACATGGCGGGTCTGTTTCGACGTGACAGTTCCAGACAAGAGAGAGAACTGATTTGGCTTTTCGGAACGCGGTTCAAGGCTGTTCGGTTTGCAAAATTTTTGTTTACAAAACAATTCTTTGTGTTCATCTTTTCTCTTTGTCTGATTTTATCATGCAATCCAAGACTGTATTTGTTAGTTGCAATAAATTTATTATGAACTAAATTTTATTTTTCTAGGGTTTCGATGTAGCCTAGTTTTGAGAACACAATTTTAATTCCATATTATTTTTCTATTTTTCCGTGGTTTTGTGTTTGGTTTTTATTCTTAATGTGTACACTTGGTTGACAGACGTTTGTATGATCTATTAAATCATGAAGAGACCGAACTGGTAATTTGTGATTAATAAAAATTAAACATCGTTACAAGAGCAAACTACTGTTAATGTGACCGTTTAAAAATCCATAGATCTTAATGAATTTTCAATTGGTAATTTGTGCATGAACTATGACAAATAATTAGTTGAGAATATATTTGATATTACTAGAGAGAGAGTATTGAATAATTTTGAGATTTTGGTCTACAACTTGGAAAAATAATCTTTTTATTCATATGGAATTATAAATTGTGTGGGATTAACTAGGTAAAGTCAAAAGCCCTAGAATTTATTTTGCAATTAATAAACAATATAAATTCATATTCCGTCTCTTTTAATTAATTTAGTTAGTTATTTAAATAAATTTAATTTAGTTGCGTTCTTCATTAAAATTCGATTCTCCAAATAGTGATTCATCTAGTAATTTCAGTACTCAATAAAATAATTAGTTCTTGTGAGTTCAACACTCTTTTCACTAAAACTATACTACTTGTTGCAATTTTGTACACTTGCAAATATTCACATCAAGTTTTTGGCGCCGTTGCCGGGGACTAGTTATTCTTTTATTGATATTGAAAATTGCTAGATTATTACTAGTTTGGATTTTTATTTTTATTTTAGATTTAATTGTTATTTTACTTCTTTATTCTCTTTTGATTTATTTTTCTTTATTTACTTGTTTTTCAGGAATTAGGAGTGTATGCCCTGATCTAACCCACTGGACCTACACTTTTTGACCCAGAAATTGAAAGAAATTTACGTCAGATCAGAAAGAAAAAGAAAGAAAACACCACATCCTCTTTATCCATTGCGAACGAAGAGGATAACAAAGCTTTGAGGGATTATGCAACGCCCTTAGTCAATGGAACAATATCAAACATCAAGAGGCCTGCAATTGAAGCAAATAATTTTGAAATTAAACCAACAATTATTCAAATTATTCAGCAGACAGTTCAATTTGGAGGACTAGCACATGATGATCCAAATGTTCACATCGCAAACTTTCTCGAAATATGTGATACCTTCAAACCCGATGGATTTTCTAATGATGCTATTCAACTGAGACTTTTTCCTTTCTCACTCAAAGATAAGACAAAGGCTTGGTTGAATTCTTTACCGGCAGGAGTTATTACAACTTGGGAGGGCTTAGCACAAAAAATTATGGCAAAGTATTTTTCCCCAGCAAAAACAGCAAAGTTAAGAAATGACATAACAACATTCACTCAATTCGAGACAGAGTCATTATATGATGCATGGGAGAGGTACAAAGAGCTATTAAGAAAGTGTCATCATCATGAACTTCCAAAATGGCTACAAGTGCAAACATTCTATAATGGTTTGGGTGCTACAAATCGATCCATGGTAGATGCAGCAGCTGGAGATGCACTAATGAGCAAAACTCATGAAGCAGCTTATGAACTTTTAGAGGAGATGGCATCTAATAATTATCAGTGGTCTTCAAAAAGAACAATGCAAAGAAAAGTGACGGGAGTTTTTGAACTTGATCCTATTTCTACTTTAACTGCAAAGATTGATATTTTGTCTAAGCAAATAAGTAATATGAATGTTAATTCTATTCAATCTAATATGATTTGTGATCTTTGTGCAGGAAATCATTCAAGTGCAGATTGCCATGTGGGGAATTCTTTTGCTCCATCAAATGCCGAACAAGCAAATTATGTGTCAAATTTTCAAAGGCAAAACAACCCTTATGCAAACACATACAATCCAGGATGGAGAAATCACCCCAATTTTTCTTGGAACAATAATCAAGGAGGAGATATACCACAACAAAATTTTCAACAACAAGAAAAGAAGCTGACACTAGAAGAGATGTTCATGCAATACATGCAAAAGACAGATTTGGCAATCCAAAATGTTGCAAATTCAACTTCGGCTTCCATTCACAATCTTGAGGTACAAATTAGTCAAATTTCAAATATTCTTAACGAAAGAACTGCAGGAACATTACCAAGCAACACAGTGGTCAATCCCAAGGAGCATGTCAAAGCAATAACACTTAGAAGTGGGATGAGCAGCCACAATTCAAAAATGTCGAACAAAATATGGTTGAAAAGCAAGGTGAGAATGAGCAAAGTGTGGAGGAACAAACACAGCACAAAGGAGGGTCAAGCCAAACAATTTCAGGGGAGTTTAATTCTAACATTTGTACTAATTCTCCTTATGATCCACCTATTCCTTTTCCACAAAGACTTAAAAAGAATAAGCTTGATAATGAGTTTTCAAAATTTTTAAATATTTTCAAGCAATTGCATATTAATATTCCTCTTATTAAAGCTTGAGAACAAATGCCTAAATATGCTAAATTTTTTAAGGATATTTTATCAAACAAGAGGAAGCTAGAAGAGCATGAGATGGTGATGTTAACTGAAGAAAGTTGAGCAATTTTACAAAAGAAGCTGCCACCTAAACTTAAAGATCCAGGGAGTTTTACAATTCCTTGCACCATTGAAAATTCTTCTTTTCATAAAGCACTATGTGATTTAGGAGCAAGCATTAATCTTATGCCATATTCTGTTTTCAAGAAATTAGGTATTGGAGAAGCAAAGCCTACCACAATTTTCTTACAATTGGCAAACAGGTAATCAAATATCCAAGAGGGATCATTGAAGATGTTTTGGTGAAAGTTAACAAATTCATATTTTCAGCTGATTTTATTGTGCTTGACATGGAGGAAGATGAACAAATCCCTTTGATTTTGGAGAGACCTTTTCTTGCAACAGGGAGAACATTGATTGATGTGCAACAAGAAAAACTTAATCTAAGGTTTGACAACGAGCAAGTAACTTTTGATGTATTTAAATCCATGGAGTTTTCCTCAGAAGTTCATCTATGCTTTCAAGTAAGTGAAGTTATGGGAGAAACACATTGGGATGAAATCGCTAAATTACCGTTAGAAGAATGCTTAACAACTTCAGAAACACTTGAATTAGAAAATGAAGAGATTATGGAATATGATCAAAATTTGGAGGATACACCACTCATTTCCTCATAACCACAACAATTTGAGCTTAAACAAATCCCATCAAGTTTTAGGTACGCATTTTTAGGCCAAAACTCTACTTTTCCTGTTATTATTAATGATTCTTTAAATAATTTTGAAGAGGAAAAATTGTTGAGAGTTTTGAGAGAACATAAAACTACCTTGGGATGGAACATTTCTGATATAAGAGGGATTAGTCCTTCAATATGCATGCATAAAATTTTAATGGAGGATGATTTTAAACCTATAGTGCAGCCACAGCGAAGATTAAATCCATCAATGCAAGAAGTGATGCATAAGGAGGTCTTGAAGCTTTTAGATGCAGGTATAATTTATCCAATTTCAGATAGTGCATGGATAAGTCCTATACATGTTGTGCCAAAGAAAGGAGGAATACTGTAGTAAAAATGGATAATAATGAGCTAATACCAACTAGAACAGTCACGGGATGGCGAGTGTACATAGATTATCGAAGACTAAACGATGCAACTAGAAAAGATCATTTTCCACTACCTTTCATTGATCAAATGCTAAAAAGACTTGCAGGCCATTCATATTATTGTTTTCTTGATGGGTATTCGGGATACAATCAAATTGCTATAGCACCAGAAGATCAAGAGAAAACAATTTTTACTTGCCCAAATGGAACTTTTGTATATAGAAAGATGCCTTTTGGTCTTTGTAATGCACATTTCAACGCTGCATGATGTCAATTTTTTCAGATATGGTTGAGAAGTTTATGGAAATTTTTATGGATGATTTTTGAGTTTTTGGTTATTCATTTGATAATTGTTTATCTAACTTATCTTTGATTTTGCAGCGTTGTAAGGAAACAAATCTGGTGTTGAATTGGGAGAAATGTCACTTTATGGTGGAAGAAAAGATTGTGTTAGGCCACAAAATTTCCTTTAAGGGAATTGAAGTGGATCGTGCTAAAATTGATGTCATTGAAAAACTACCACCACCAACCAATGTTAAAGGAGTGAGAAGTTTCTTGGGTCATGCAGGATTTTATCGACGATTTATAAAAGATTTTTCTTTAATCAGTAAACCTCTTTGCAATCTTTTAAATAAAGATACACCTTTTAATTTTTCTCATGATTGCTTGCAAGCGTTTGAAACATTGAAAAAGAAATTGATTTTAGCACCTATTATTATTGCACCAGATTGGAGTTTGCCTTTTGAATTAATGTGTGATGCTAGTGATGTGGCAATAGGTGCTGTTTTAGGGCAACGAAAAGATAAAATTTTTCACACCATTTATTATGCAAGTAGAACTTTGACAGAGGCACAGCTTAATTATGCTACTACTGAAAAAGAATTATTAGTGGTTGTATTTGCTTTTGACAAATTTTGGTCTTATTTGATAGGTTCAACGGTGATTGTGTACACGGATCATTCAGCTCTAAAATACTTGCTTGCAAAAAAGGAAGTCAAACCAAGATTGCTTCGCTGGATTTTACTTTTACAAGAGTTCGATGTGGAAATCAATGACAAAAAGGGTGTGAAAAATGCGGTGGCCGATCATTTATCTCGCATTGAGCCAAAAGATGAAAACAAATTGCATGTTACACCAATCAATGAAGACTTTCCAGATGAATATTTAATAATGATACAAACTCCTCCATGGTATGCCGATATAGTTAATTACTTGGTATAAAAAATTCTACCTCCTGAATTTACTTATCAACAAAAGAAGAAATTTTTCTCTGACTTGAAATATTATTTTTGGTAGGAACCTTTTTTATTTCGCCATTGTGCAGATCAAGTAATAAGGAGATGTGTACCTGAAGAGGAAATGGAAAGCATACTCAAACATTGTCACACATTGGAAGTTGGTGGCCATTGTAGTGGAGCAAAAACAGTAGCAAAAATTTTACAATCAGGAATTTATTTGCCCTCAATTTTTAAAGATGCTTTTAATTTTGTTAAATTATGTGATCATTGTCAAAGGGTGGGAAATATTTCTAGGAAACATGAGATGTCCCTAAATAATATTTTAGTGATTGAATTATTTGATGTTTGGGAGATAGATTTTATGGGTCATTTTCCATCTTCATTTTCTAATAGATATATTTTGATTGCTGTAGATTATGTCTCCAAGTGGGTGGAAGCTGCTACCTTACCAACCACTGATGCAAGAGTGGTGGTGAACTTCATTAGAAAAAATATCTTTTCACGATTTGGAACTCCAAGGGCAATTATTAGTGATGGAGGAACACATTTTTGCAACCGTCAATTTGATGCTTTACTTGCTAAGTATGGAGTTGTAATACCCTAAAATTTTATTTTAATAAAAATATTATTTTTTCACGTGTTGTGCACGTGCAAACATCATGCGTATATTATCTATTTATTTTATATCAAATCTCATTCTGTATGAACAATTATTTTCCTTTATTTTTCTAAAAAGCCTATTTCCAAAAGCCTAAAACACTAATTAATTATTTTAGCCCACTTTAATTAATTATTAATTTGTTGTCTTGGCCCACAAGCCTAACCCCACAATTTATGAAGCTCACCAATCTAATTAATTAATTAAATGGTCACACTTGTCATGTAGAGATAATTGGTGACCATTTTGATTAATTAAATTGTACAACTTTTAAATAGGGGTACTAGGTGGCATGTGCGAAGCACGTAGTGTGCAATGCACACTTTATTTTGGGCTGGTTGTGCATTGGAAGGAATGGGAGAGTGGGTTGTGTGCATGGGTAGTTATTTGTGTGTGGGTGGTTGCTATAACTCCTACTCATATCATAGCCCTTCATTCTATAACCATCCATCGAATCCTAGCCCTCCAATGTACTCTAAAATTAGTATAAATACCCCTCCTATTTGTTTGTATTTTACACTAGTAATCTATTGAAAGAAGAGAACAATTATATAGGAGATTTATATTAGTGTGAGTTGAGTGTGAGTGTTCCCCATTGGAGGCCGGCCATCCCTACATGAAGAAGCTCTCGGTTTTTGGCAAGGAGCAAGGAGAAGGAGTTCGTTGCACTGCAATCTAGGAGGAGAATGCACTCGCTCGCAATCTAGGAGGCTCTAGGGGATTTTCTTAATTGGTTTTCTTCAAAAGGTGGGTGTTTCTCATGACTTCTAAAGTAGAAATCATGCTAGGGAATGAAATTGAATTGTTATTATGAATTACTAGTTGAAATGAAATGCATGCTTGCCTAAATAGAAGGGAATTGAGAAATTAGCAAATATGTGTTGATTGATTACTATATTTATAAATTATGAGTAAAGTGAATATTCTCGTTATTTCTAATGTTAGTATGCAAAATATGTCCTAAATGTGAACTATGTGGTTTAACTAGTAAAAGACTAACATCATGTTTATGGATTAAAGTGCTAAAGTAGAATGGTGTGTTAAATATGAATTGATAGAATAAATTATTAAGAAATAATTGGTAATAGATGTCATGAAATTTCCCATTGCTATTTGTGCCATTAAAAAAAAATGAAAAGGAATGTATTTTTGCAAACAAATGATCGAATGCATCATGTGTAATTAATAAAACAGAAGTTCTTATAAAGCAACATTTTTAAGTAGATTGTGATCTGGAAAGTTATGTTTCAAAAAGAGAAAAAAATATATTTTTATACTTGAAAAGCATCGCAGAGCAGCCGACTGATCACATTTAACAATCGACTGGCCTGATCGTTTATTTTTTTAATTTAAATATCATAGCGGAACAGCCGACTGTCCATATAAGACAGTCGACTCTTCTGAGTATTTTATTCTCGAGCTTTAGAAACTCGCTGAACAGCCGACTGGTCATGGTTAACAGTCGACTGCCCTGAACATTTTTTATTTTGAGTTTAAAAACATCGTAGAACAGCCGACTGGCGATCTGTGACAGTCGACTTCCCCAAAGTTTTAAGTAAATCTGTATTCTCTTTGTGAGATAATTTCTATGACCTATGTCTTAGTATAAATGAGATTTGAGACGGTTTTTACAAAGAGGAACTCATTTTGATTATTAATTTTTTATATAAAGGAAATTGAAGGGATTATTTTAGAAATTTAAGATGAGATTTTGGTAGTGAGAAATTTGAACGGTATGAATTGTGAAACCTATTGAAAATGTGAACTGTGGAATTAGAATGAATTGAAATAGAATTATGTGAGTTTATAAACTAGTGAATGTGACATGTTTGAAGAATTTCAGTTTTTCAAATATCTATGCATTGAATTATTGATTGTGATGAATTATGAAAGATGTGAATACATGAATACTATGCTTTTGAAACATGAATGGTGATTAAATCATGAAAAGGTCTTATGAGCATGACATTGTAATTATGAGTTGGAATTGAGAATTAGGGTATAGCCAAGCGTTATACTGGCAGAGAAGTGAATTGAAATAGAATTTGAAATGAGAAGACCAAGGTTGGGTCATGTGAAATTGAATGAATAAGACCGGTATAGTGGGAGTGCTACATTCTAAGAGATTGATTTTTATTCATGATTCAATTAAACTAAGGATTAGATACATAGTGAAGATGTGATGAAAGTAAGAGAAAAACATTGAGTATGAGGGTCATTGGATTGGCGGCGTGAGAGTATTCACAGGATGTCCAATGATGAGTCATGATAGGACATGGATACTGCTCCAGAGTACCATCCCGGTGGCGACGCTCGTGGGGTATTTGACGACTGCGGGTGGTGTCATGTCTATGGTAGGAGCTGAATTACCACAGGATGCCTGCATGATGAGTCATGTGTCAGTGCGTTGGGATTCCCTCCAGGGCGCCCAGACATGAGTTCATAGGTCAGAAAACATCTAGGATACTTACCGTAGTTACGATAGTAGATTAAGTCATGGCGAGGGATTGAACCCTATAAGATGAAGAATGATTAAGGGCTTGCCCTCGGACCTATGTAGTATGGGATGCATAGAATCCGAACAAGTGCGCATAAGTGTCATATAATATAAATAATTGCATTAAGGACTAAGTGCACATTCACAACACGACAACCATAGGATAGTCCCTTTAGCTTTGTTTGTGACAAGTTTGTGTTTGTTAAGAAATGAGAATCGTTATATTATTTTCGGCATAGAGAGGATGGCCGTATATAATATTTCGTCAGTTGAATGAACTGACGCACCCACAGTTTTATATGCAGGGTAAAGATGCTTGACAATTGAAGTATACATGCTGCGCAAGATTGAGTTAAATATTGTTTCATGTAATTTATTGTAATATTACTTCCTCTGTGATAATGTACAAGTGTAAATGTAACTCTGATAAAAGAAAAGTTTCTATTTCCTTGTAAAATTGTACGAAAGAAGTGTAAAGATCATGTGGAACTCGAATTCAATTGTATTTTGGAATTCGGGGTGTTATAGGAGTTACTCATCATGTGGCAACACCATATCATCCTCAAACAAGTGGTGAAGTGGAGGTTTCAAATAGAGAGTTGAAGCATGTACTTGAGAAGACAGTGAATATGTCATGAATAGATTGGGCAAGAAAATTGGATGATGCATTATGGGCATATAGGACGGCATTTAAAACACCAATTGGAATGTCCCCATATAGATTGGTGTATGGTAAAGCATGTCACTTACCAGTGGAACTTGAGCATCGCGCTTATTGGGCAATAAAGACACTTAATTTTGACATGAAAAATGCTGGTGAAAAATGAATGTTGCAACTAAATGAGATGGACGAGTTTCACAATGATGCTTATGAAAATGCCAAGATCTATAAAGAAAAGACTAAACGGTGCCACGATAAGCATATTTTGAGAAGAGAATTCAAGGAAGGGGAGAAAGTGTTGTTATTCAATTCAAAACTTAGACTTTTTTCAAGAAAATTGCGATCTAGGTGGACAGGACCATTTGTTGTCACACGAGTTTTTCCATATGGTGCTATAGAAATTCATCATGAGAAAAAAGGGACATTCAAAGTCAACGGACAGCGGTTGAAGCCATACATGGATGGAGAAGTTGGCAAGGAAATCTTGTACATCGAGAAGGACAAACAAGAGTGTCAAGATAAAGAATGTCTGGCTGAAGACTTTAAACTTAGCGCTTCTTGGGAGGCAACCCATGTTTTCTTTTACTGCATTTATATTTTCTTTTCATTTTTAGTTTACTTTAATTTTAGTTTTTGATTTTATTTTGTAGGATTGCATAAATTTTGAAGTCGTCGGGAGGAGCTGTTTTGTACACCTACATTCATGGCTATTTATGAGCAGGATGGAGTCAGAATCTGGGAAAGTGCTTCAAATAGCAATTGTAAACAATTCTCTTAGCTTTCCAGATTAGCCCATTTGGACACCTACAGCTCCAGATATCACTGAAATACTGAACGTCGTGCCTGCAGAATTTTTAAGATGAATCAGGGGAGAAATTCTAAACTTTTTACATTCTTTTTGTTTTTCTTTTTCCTTTCCCATTGAGGACAATGTGATATTCAAGTTTGGGGGAAGGGTTGGAAATTTATTTTTTTAATTTTATATATTTTTGAAAAGAAAAACAAAAGGGATTTCAATTAGGCTTGTCATTACACTTTTGAGTCTTTTATTGTGCTAAAGCATTGATTTTTTTTTTGTTTAGGATAGACAATTGCTTATAAAGCAAGATTAAGCATACCTATTTATTTTAGGATTATTGAATTTCAAAATTTCTTACAAAATTGTTTGAGTCATGTGATTATACAAAAAGGAAAAATGTGATGTTTTTTTCTTGTGATCATCCCCTTTGATCTAGTCCTAAACAGAGTTTAAATAAATAGAGTAATAATGATCAAAAATTAAATGAATAAAGTATCTACTGCAATGTTTTGAGTTGCTTAGTAACTAGGGGTATTCATCACAAATGTTTACTTTTACATCAAACGACAACTTGAAATATGAGGATGCAAAGCACTTTAAGTTTGTGACTTGTTGAGTAACCGGGTGAATTCATCACAAATGTTTGCATTTGCGTCAAAAGGCAAGTGACAACTTAGAGAAGAGACAAAAAAAACAAAAACAAAAAAACCTCTAGTTTGCTACTCGGTTTGCAGTAGTGAGAAAGGGTAATCACAGATGGAGTTGTTACATACTATAATTACATTAATTGCATGACAAATATGATTGGATTTGAAATTATGAATAAATAATTACACTAGAGAAAATGGGTATGCTTGGTTTTAGTTTATTTGCTATTGTTTATATTCTAAATTGAAATTTTGATGCTTGCATGATAAGATCTCTTAGTGAGATGAGTTGAGCCTACTATTGATTATTATTCCCTTATTCATGATTTTATTTTTTTCTTGAGGACAAGCAAAATCTTAAGTTTGGGGGTATTTGATGTGTCTAATTTTTATACAAATATTTGTACTCATTTACCCATTAAAACTGCTTGTATTTGTTTATATTGTTTATAATTTATCTTATTTCAATAAGATTTCAAGTAATTAATTAGTTTTGATGGAATAAGATTTTTGATGCAAAATGTGAATATTTTTGGAAAAAAGTCAACAAACAAAACAAAACTATTGATTTATTAATTTTTATTGTTTTGTTGATTTTAAATTTTACATTTTGGCCGTGGGAAAAGCAAGATTAAAATTTTAATTTGCTAGTTGAGCTAAAAGTGCAATAAAAAGGTTTAAATGAGCTAATATTATTTTCAGTTAGTTTAATTAATTTAAACTAATTAATTTTATTTTTTTTAATCCTAATTTCTTCTTTATTTTGTGTGTGCACGTGAAAGAGAAGAAAAAGAAGCAAGAAAGAAAAGAGAAAATTAAAGAAGGAAGGAAATAAAGAAAGTATAGGGGTTTTTGTGCAAAAGTAAACCCTAATTCTCCTATTCGTATGCCTATAAATACAACACCAAGAGAAGAAGAAAAGGGGAGCACGTCATACGGAAAAAAAGAAGAAAAGTACGGCTACTATCAAATTAAAAAATAATAATAATAAAAATAAACAGAGAGAGATACAGAGCTCTCTCTGTTAACGCTGTGGCGGTGCGCACTCCCAGACGAGGACAACATTAGACAAAGGAGAAGCAGTCAGGAGGTGTGATGTGGCGTCTGGTACGGGCTGACTCAGCGTCTCGTGCTGGGTGCAGAAGACAACGGAAGGGAGACCAGGCGTGACGTGGTGGGTCTGTTTCGACGTGACAGTTCCAGACAAGAGAGAGAACTGATTTGGCTTTTTAGAATGCGGTTCGAGGCTGTTCGGTTTGCAAAATTTTTGTTTACAAAACAGTTCTTTCTGTTCAACTTTTCTCTTTGTCTAATTTTATCATGCAATCCAAGACTGTATTTGTTAGTTGCAATAAATTTATTATGAACTAAATTTTATTTTTCTAGGGCTTCGATATAGCCTAGTTTTGATAACACAATTTTAATTCCATATTGTTTTCCTATTTTTCCATAGTTGTGTGTTTGATTTTTATTCTTAATGCGTACACTTGGTTGACAGACGTTTGTATAATCTATTAAATCATGAAGAGACCGAACTGATAATTTGTGATTAATAAAAATTAAACACCGTTACAAGAGCGAACTGCTGTTAATGTTACCGTTATGAAATCCATAGATCTTAATGAATTTTCAATTGGTAATTTGTGCATGAACTTTGACAAATAATTAGTTGAGAATATATTTGATATTGCTAGAGAGAGTATTGAATAATTTTGAGATTTTGGTCTACAACTTGGAAAAATAATCTTTTTATTCATATGAAGTTATAAATTGTGTGGAATTAACTAGGTGAAGTCAAAAGCCCTAGAATTTATTTTGCAATTATTAAACAATATAAATTCATATTCCGTATCTTTTAATTAATTTAGTTAGTTATTTAGATAAATTTAATTTAGTTGCGTTCTTCATTAAAATTCGATTATCCAAATAGTGATTCATCTAGTAATTTTAGTACACAATAAAATAATTAGTCCTTGTGGGTTCGACACTCTTTTCACTAAAACTATAGTACTTGTTGCGATTTTGTACACTTGCAAATATTCACATCAGAGATTTATAGGAATTACAGGAAAAGGAAGATAAAATATGATCCAAAATGATATGCAATCAAGCAAAAAAGACATGTATCAAAGAAAATTGCAATCATCACAGAAAAGGAGCATGTGTCTCAAATCTCAATAAAGCCAGCAAAAATAGTTTATTTATTTCTATTTATGAGATGATATAATATGTAAAGTATTTTTTATTGAAGAATCAGTTTTGGAAAGAATATAAAGTGGATTTGCCAAATAAAAGTTGAATATGCACGATAGCGGTCGACCGTACGATATGTCGGTCGACCGTGACAACAGTCGGCTACCCATCTAGTTTAAAAAGTGATTCAGTCGATCGGTCACCCTTTGACTTTTTAGTTGAAGCGTGAATGGTCGACGGCTCAATAAAGCGGTTGACCATCCACGTATAGTTTTGACTATTTCAGGAATATTTTTCTTTTTTGGAAAGATACATTTTCTCGCTCTATAAATAGAGGCGAATTCACTGAATATTCTTCACCTCTGGAAATTATAATTCTTCTGAAATAATTATTCAATCAACAATCCGAGTTTGAAAGCTTTTATTGTTTCTTCAGTCAAGATCATTTTAGATCTTAAGAGTTTTTCTTTTTCTCCCACTTCGGTGAGTTTTGCGGGACTTGTTTGTAGAAGCCTTGCGGGTGTAGTAGGTCTTTCGGCTTAAATTTCGAGAATCACCATACAAGGGTTTAAAGTATAGTAGAATGCTTGTGATGGAGACTTGCTACAGGTAGGTGGTGTGGATGTAGACCTGGAGGGTCGAACCACGTTATATCGCTGTGTCTTGTGTACTTACTCTGTTTGCTTTCTCTAACTTTATCGCCTTACTTTATGCATTTTTTTAAAGTTTTTAATTTCCGCATAATCACCATATTCACCTCCCCCCCCCCCCCCATAAGGTGATTTACAACAGTTTGCAATTGTAGTGACTTATGGTACATAGCTTATATAAAGATTGAAATATCTATCTATATTATACACAGATACAGTGGCGGAATCACACATTTCTAAATGGGGATACAACTTATTTTTGGCATCAAGCAGTAGTTGCCAGAACTCTATTTTTTTTCTTTTTTTTTCTGGGTGGGGGGGTGGGGAGATCAAATTTGTTGAAAAAGAATAAAAATTTCATATAACAAAATGTTTTGATATGCAGCTGAATTTGGTAAAGTACCAAGAAAATATTTCTACATTTATGCTTAGTCTATAAAAATTACTATCAGCAGACTGAATTTTGTGAATGCCAATTTATAAAATTTGATCTTGTTGAGAAATTAGAATATGAATGAGTAATTTTGGTTCTTAGCCTGTAGTTAAAAGAAAATAATTTTTAGGGTATTGATTTTTGATTTATACAGAGAGTTATCGAGAGATTTTTCATTGAGGTTAGAGCATGAACTGAGAGGGAGATCAATCTTCAAACTTACTTATTGAGAGAGTATAAAATGAGTGCATGAATAAAGAATACAACAAAAACAACAACAACAACAAAGCCTTTTTCCCAACTAGTTGGGGTCGGCTACATGGATCCTGGTTGTTCATTCTGCTCGGTTTAGCGCAATATCTTTTGTAAGGTCACAAGCTATCATATCTTTTTTCATTGTTTCCATCCAAGTTAGTTTAGGTCTTCCTCTATCCCTAACTCTACCCTCAATACTTATCAAATCACTCTTTCTAACGGGGGCACTAGTAGGTCTATGTGTGACATATCCAAACCACCTGAGATGATTCTCTTTTAACTTCTCTTGGATTGGAGCTACCTTTAGCATGTCTCGTATATGCTCGTTTCTAATTCTATCCTACCTTATTTTATCACACATCCATCTTAGCATCCTCATCTCCGCTATACTCATTTTTTGGACATGTTGTTTCTTTGTTGCCTAACGCTCTGTTCCATACACCATTGCTGGTCTAACAGCCGTCCTATAAAAATTTTCCTTCAACTTCAAAGGTATACGTTTGTCACACAAAACACCACTGACACTTCTTCACTTAAGCCACCCTGCTTGGATCCTATATATAACATCTTCACAAATCTCCCCATTTCTTTGTATAGTCGAGCCTAAATATCAGAAATAGTCTCTCATAGATATCTCTTGACCATCAAGTTTCACTACTTCCTCAGTTGTGTTCCGAATATCACTAAAATTACACTCCATATACTCTATTTTAGTTTTGCTTATCCTAAAGCCTCTAGCTTCTAAAGTTTTTGTCCATAATTCTAATTTAGCATTGACTCCTGCTCTAGTCTCACCCACTAAGACGATGTCATCAGCAAAAAGCATACACCAAGGCACCTCATCATGTATTCCTCGCGTCAATTAATCTATAACCAAAGTAAAGAGGTAGAGACTTAAAGCCGAACCTTGGTATAAACCTACTATAATAGGAAAATCGTTGGTCTCTCCTGTGGTTGTTCTAATTGTGGTTGTTGCCCCTTCATACATATCCTTAATTACCTCAATATATCGAATAGTTACTCTTTTATTATTTAATACCCTCCATACCATGTCTCTAGGGATTTTATCATCTGTTTTTTTCTAAATTCATAAAAATCATATGTAGATCTTTCTTATTCACCTAATATTTTTCCATAGGTCTCCTCAGTACATAAATTGCTTCCATTGTTGACCTCCCAGGCATGAACACAAACTGATTCTCAGACACTGTAGTTTCTAGTCTCAGTCTATGTTCGATCATTCCCTCCCAAATTTTCATCGTATGACTCATTAATTTAATTCATCGGTAGTTTGAGCAACTTTGTATATCTCCTTTATTTTTATATTTAGGTACTAGATTACTCTTTCTCCATTCACCGGGCATCTTCTTAGTCCTCAAAATTTTATTAAATAATAATGTTTTCCTACCCACTCCTACATCCCCAAGACACTTTCAAACTTTAATGGGCATATCATCCGGTCCTAAAGCTTTTCCTATTTTCATCACTCCTAGAGCATTTCGAACCTCCAAGGTCCTAATTCTATGGAAAAATATATGCTCTCGACTTTCCCTCGATGCCTTATATTTAAGTTGTCCGCAACCTTTTCATTTAATAACTTCTTAAAGTAATTTCGCCATCTTTCCTTAATTTTCTCATATTTTACTAAGACTCTTGAATCTTCGCTTTGTATCTAGATCTTTTTTTTCACTTCCTATGTTTAGCAAGCTTATAAATGTTATTTTCCTATTCTTTTGTTTTTAATTTTGTGTATAAATAATCATAAGTTTTAGTTTTGCATCTCTTACCTGCTTTCTTGACTTCTTTTCTAACGGTCTTATATATCTCCAAATCCTCTTCATTCTTTTGCCATATTTTGAAGGTTGATCTTTTTTCTCTCACATTATTTTGGAATTCTTTTTGCCACCACCATATTTATTTATTTAGCATCCCTCTACCTTTAGATTCTCCAAGTACCTCCTTCAAAATTTCTCTTATGTACGTAGCCATTTTATTCCACATCATATTTGTCTCCCCCTTCCCAATTTTATGATGCTCCTTTAAGAAATTATCTCTAAAAACTTTTAGTTTATCTGTCTTCAAGTTCCACCACGTAATTCTTGGGTTCCTAGTCTCCTTCCTTGCACATATGTGTTTTTCAATCTTAACATTCAATACCATTAATCTATGTTGTGAGGTTAAACACTCTTCCAGTTTAACTTTACAATCTTTACATGTCAAGTGATCTACATTTCTAATGATTAAAAAATCAATCTGACTCCTATTTGCCCCACTTTAAAGATTATCAGATGTTCATCCCTCTTCTAAAATAACTATTTGCTAGTATAAGATCATACGAAACTGTAAAATCTAAATTTGCCTCTCCACCATCGTTCTTATTTCTAAATTCATGTCCTCAATGCACCATCTAATATTCCATGTTATCTTTTCCTACATATCCATTGAAATTACCTTCTATAAATAGTTTCTCACCTAAGGGTACTTCTTTGAATTATCTCATCCATATCTTCCCAAATTTTATTTTTAGGTTGTTCATCTAATCCTACTTGGGGTACATAAGCACTAATGATATTAATTATGTTTCACCCTAAAACAATCTTAATTTGTATTATTCTATCTCCTTTCCTATTAACACCTACTACATCTCTTTTGAATTTCTTATCTACTAAAAATCCTACTCCATTTCTATTTCTAATTTTACCGGTATAATATAATTTAAAATCATCTATCACTTTAGCTTTCTCCCATACCCACTTTGTTTCTTGTAAACAAGCTATATTAATATTCCTTCTAATCATGGTATCTACTCAGGGCCGGGCTATCTCTTTAGTTTCTCCCATACCCACTTTGTTTCTTGTAAACAAGCTATATTAATATTCCTTCTAATCATGGTATCTACTCAGGGCCGGTCCTGAGATTTATAGGGCCTTATGCGAAAAGAAAAAATGGGTCTTCTTTAAATATTATAATACCAATTTTACATTATTTTGATTTTGATATCATATATATTTATTATACGAATTCAGTTGAAAAATATGAATATGGTATATTCTATATCTTAAAAATTTTATATGAATTCATTTAAAAGATACCTTTCAAATTTTATAATATTGGAGGCTTCAATACCTGGGACGACTTAATCGATATCTTGAATTAGTCGTCTCATCAACTAAGACAAAATCATATAAATGTGGTTAAGGATTTTCATATTAATGCAACGCATGAAATACATGATTAAGAAAAGTTTTACGTATTAAGTCAATTTCAATAATTAACAAAAGCAAAAGCAACAACATAGAAATCATTTAAAAAACTTTCTCTAAAAGTAAATATCTATATATAATCTCAACAATGAATGAAAGAAATATAGAAATCATTAAAAATTTTATAGAAAAGTGTGTGTGTGTATATATATATATATAATGAAAAAAAATGTCAACAACAAGGTTGAACCTAATTTTACATTATTTTGATTTTGATATCATATATATATTTATTATACGAATTCAGTTGAAAAATATGAATATGGTATATTCTATATCTTAAAAATTTTATATGAATTCATTTAAAAGATACCTTTCAAATTTTATAATATTGGAGGCTTCAATACCTGGGACGACTTAATCGATATCTTGAATTAGTCGTCTCATCAATTAAGACAAAATAATATAAATGTGGTTAAGGATTTTCATATTATTGCAACGCATAAAATACATGATTAAGAAAAGTTTTACGTATTAAGTCAATTTCAATAATTAACAAAAGCAAAAGCAACAACATAGAAATCATTAAAAAAACTTTCTCTAAAAGTAAATATCTATATATAATCTCAACAATGAATGAAAGAATTATAGAAATCATTAAAAATTTTATAGAAAAGTGTGTGTGTGTATATATATAATGAAAAAAATAGATACATATATATATAAATAAAATGAAAAAAAATGTCAATAACAAGGTTGAACCTAGACCCATTAGATTTAAATTCTATCCCCTTAACCACTTGGACAAATTGCCTTTTGTGCTATAAATGGAATAAACTCTCTATGAATTCTATCTGATGGGGTCTGTCATTAGTGGGCCGTGTGCAACCGTGGATCCTGTGTGACTGCACAGGTCGCACGGGCCCAAGGCCGGGCTTGTATCTACTAATTCTATGCAATTTTCTATCTGCATGATTAAAGATTGAAGTTTAGTTTTTTACTTATTAACCCTTTTAACTTTAATTGATTGAAAAAGATTTATTGCAATTTGTAAAATATTACAGGTTGAAGCACCCATATTCTACCAATTGTAATTTTCATGACTTTTGTGGAAAAAGACTTCGTAACCGTGAGCTACCATCCTGCGCGGTATTTGCTCCATATAGGCACTGTTTGGTTGGAGGGGAATGGAGGGAAGGGGAGGGGAGGGAAGGGTTTTTTTTAATACTTTTCTTGTTTGGTTCAATTTTTAGGAGGGGAGGGGAGGGAAGGGGGGGGGGGGGGGGGGGGGGGTGCAACACCTTTCCTGAGCCAATTTTGGCTCCCCTCCAAAAGTGGGGAATTTTGAGGGGAGAGAAAATAGAACTAATTTTTTAAAGTGGCTAGACTAAATTGCCCTTTAAAAAATATAAATCCTAAAAAACTTCTCTCTTTCTCCCCACTAGCAGCGACTGTTTCCTAAAAAACTCGTGCAACTATATTTTATGTTTGTCTTCATCTTCACAAGTGACGTGCAACTGATGTTAACTACATATTATACTCTGTCTTTGTGTGACTCTTACGTTTGTAACAGCAAATTAGACACCAACACATCACATGCTTGTAAATGGGTGAAACACAAGTCCAATTACCTCACCATTTTTCTTCATGGATTCTTACCTCCAGCAAAGAAACTTATTTGCATATCAGCATGTGTTTTTGTGTTCTTCACTGAATTCTATTTAAGTATTAACTTTTCGAAGTTGTCGTATATGCCTACTGCTTGCAATCCACCCCCACTACTGCAACTACATGTGTTATTGACTACTTGAGTTCGTTACTGAAGTAAGGAAACTTCATGTTATAGAACGAAGATACAGGAACAAATGATTGAGTGAAAATACAAAATAAGCAAGAAGCAAAAACACCTAAATATGTAGCATACCTGTTTTCTCTATCTCAGCTAATTTATGTTTATCAACAATAACATTAATTCATCTCTCTTTCAAAATAAGACATTATCACTGTGCTAATTTAGAGTTTTAGGCGCACCCTCCTAAAGATTGAATGATGAACTAGAAAAAGAAGAAAAAAATTTCTATAATTCGTTGTTGTTTCAATTCTTATTGTAAGAAGTGGTTGTATGAATTTCTTATTATATGTAAAAGGATATAAAAGTAATTTTATTATAAAATCCATTCCCTCTCATTGTGAACCAAACAAGAAAATTATTATTTTCCCTTCCCTCCCCTTCTTTGAACCAAATAGAGTTTTCATTAAATCCCTCCCCTCTCTTTCCCTCCCCTTCCCTCCCCTCCCCTCCATTAAAGTGTTCCTTCTTTCAGTTAATACTGGAATTTTGAGCTTTTTCTGAGACCAGTAAGATTCAATGAGTTTGATCTGAAACCACTAAAATGCTGGTAGATGCTGGCTCCATCATGAGTCCCATACCATCGGGGTCGTCATCTACTAAAACAGTGAGCAGATATGAGTTGATGTACATAATAGGCAGTACGGTGTACTTGTAGGATACACAAGAACTGACGTTAGTTGGATATTGAACTCGATAATCACATTTGAAAGAACCAGATTTAGGGTTGGGACACATGGGACTACAGATAAAATTGACCATGCGCATGAATGCAAAATTAAGAAGAAGTCAAATTGGATTATTTGTAAGCCATCTACACAGTGTATAGAAAATCGAAGAATCCGTACAAACTACTATGTGCAGATTCTTTTAGGGATCGTGATGACCAACAGATAGATGTTAATTGTTTATTTTTAAGGAAATTGTGAAATATGCCACCCATTTTATTAATCACAGATTAATAAAACAACCGAGAGTATTGGGGGCATGTACACATTACGAATAGAAAATAAAACAACGTGCAAACCCATCCAAGTCCTTCTCACCTCCCACATACAGGCACACATCACTCGAGTACAACAGCAATCTCACTCATAGACTCCCACCCAAAAACCCAAACCAAACAGCAACAATCTTCTCATCGTGCCACGAAGGGTGGTGGCGTTACCGATGACAGAGTAGATGAAGTGGGTAGGAGGTGGCACCGTCGTGGTGCTTATTGGCTGAAGTGGAAGTGGCAGTCCCGAAGCCGAGTGGTCCCGAAGCTCAAGCGTTGATGGCGGTGATGGTTTCGCTGGCCCCCTCGCGCTCTGGTGCACCGCCTGCTGCCGCAACAAACTGCGGGGGATTTGTGATGGATGGAGGGGCGGATAGCAGTCGTTTGTAACACCCCGTACTTAAGCGGGTATATATATATATATATAATATTATATAGAGGTATATAATAATAATAATAATAATAATATATATATATATATATATATATATATATATATATATATATATTGTTGCCGCTGATTTCGGTGTGGGGACAATCAGATGAACCTACACCACTTCCACTGCTGATAAGCCGGCACCTTGCTGCTCCCGTTGACCTGCACAAACGTTCGAAACACCGGGGCTAATCTCAGAGACGAACCCACCGACGCTCTTGTCAGTACTCAGAAATGAATATCAAAGAGCTTTAGGTAGGAGAAGAGTGATCAGCTTGTAACGGTAGGAGGTAAGAGAGTATTTATAGTCGTCATGGGGTTCTGCTTCGGAAACACTTCTATTCGACGACCAGCAGCAAACGTGTCGAACGATCCGTCGAACGTGGTGAATGACTGGAGAATGACACGTGGCACTGGCAGCGTTGTCTGGTCAACGCATTTTGATCATTTTTCGATCGGAATCATGTATGTTCGACGACCAGCGGCGAACATGTCAAATGAGGCGTCGAACATGTCGAACGACCAGGAGGCGACACGTGGCGCTGGCAGCGTTGACTGGTCAACGCATTTTGCTAATTTTTCGATCGGAATCACGTCTGTTCGACGACCAGCGACGAACGTGTCGAACGAGGCGTCGAACGTGTCGAACGACCAGAGGACGACAGGTGGTGCTGGCAGCATTGACTGGTCAACGCATTTTGCTCATTTTTCGATCGGAATTACGTCTGTTTGATGACCAGCAGTGAACATGTCGAACGACCAGGGGACGTTTGAAGTCTTCGGTGGTTGGACTTCGTGACGGTTTGACTCCTTGTTGATTTGACCGCCGCATTTTGGTATTTCTAACCATTTGGGCTTCACGCCTTTTGGGATTCCTCCAAGGCCTCTTGAGCTTCTGGCCCAGGCCTACTAAGCGCAACCATAAATCCTCCCCCCTTTCATTCTCACCCCATTCTCATTTTCACCATCTGAAGAAAAAAAAATTACTCTCCCTCTAGAGCAAAATTCTGGTGTGTTATTCCGAACTCCGGCGATCTTTCCGACCATGCACGTCACATCAGAGGTAATTTATTTTTATTTTAAAGAGATGTCTAGGATTTTTTCTGGCGAAGAGACCTCTCCTTCAGATCGTGTCGAAGCGACTCCTCCGACAACAACTCCTAGGGTCGACATGGGGAAGGGTTTGTTGGTCGAGCCATCGCCCTTGGTAGAGATGATCGTGGAGAGAGAGAGAAGGATGGGCGAGTTTGGGAGGCACTCCATAGCCGTATCTCGCTTGGGGGGGATACGGTAGTACAGCACCGAAGAGCTGGCGCGCATCGAGCATGGCATGGCACGACACTACGAAGAGAATGAACCACGAGATCATAGAGGCAAACGAAATTGTCTCCGTGCTCAGAGAGGAGGACCTTCGTACTATCCGAACATGTTTCATGATCTCTGAGGAGTTCGAGCTGCTCCTCCCTGGTCCCGGCGTGAGGTATTGTTCTTCTTTCCCTCCAGATGTATGTGTGTTTCCCTACAATACTTTGCATGCGGGTCTCCGACTTCCCCTACACCCGTTCATGAGGGAAGTGTTGCGGTGGTTTGGTGTGGGTCCGATCCAATTGATGCCGAATATGTGGAGACACGTAACGGGGTTTGTACTTCACTGCCAGGCCGCTAGGATCGAGCCTCGCCTCAACGTGCTCTGTAGGTTGTACAAGATTCACCAGAAGATGAGGACGGAGTACCGGTTCTATCTCAAAGCTCGTAAAGGCGTCGCACTAGTCGACAACCCCGACTCTGTGAAATCTTGGAGGTACAAGAACTTTTTGATTCGAAGTAGAGTGCCATGGGATATCCCGACCATTTGGAGGGACGATGTGCCGAGGAGGGCGAAAGCAGAACCGTCTCTTAGCCCGGAAGAAGATAGGATGGGGGGATTCTCTTGGATCGACCCACGTTGAGTTGGAAAGAGATCTCAGAGGAGAGCCTCTTTGGGGAGGGTCTAAGCCTGATGAACCCTAGTACGCATTTTGCTTGTGTTTATCTCTATCTCCAAGCTTATAAGAGAAGATTTTTAACATTCGATTTCTTTTGTTTGTAGGAGATCCGAGCATGGACTTCGATGCCATTATGAGCAAGAGTTTGTCATTGAGCGCTAGGCGGGTCGATAAGAAGAAGAGAAAGCGCACGGTCGTTTGACCGCCGCCATCTAAAGCCACTAGGAGCGAGAGTGGTGCCACACCCATTGTGGACTTAGAGTCTGCACTGCAGTGCCCACGGCTCCCTCGGCTAGTGATCTCCTCCTGTCACGCCCCTCTTCTCAAAAAGAATATGGAATACGGATATGTGACTAAGCCCAGTGAATGATTTTCATCATCCATAAGTTGTTCGGAATCTTTACAACATTTCACAAGAATAATCAGAGTCGGAAGCAGGAAAAATCAACCAAGCATGCACATATGAATCAAAATACCAACAGGAATACTTGAAACAAAATACATTAATCTCAAATAAACCAGATCTGAACAAGTCAAATATCCTTGGTCACATTGCCCAAATACAAAATGAATCCAAGTACACGATACATTATTCAAATAGCAACAGGAAATAATAATAATAGCTAGAAAATCATGATAGCAAAACTCCATCATCTAGTATCCCATCTCACCAACACCATCTGGCACCTGTTCTCCAAAATCGGCAATTTAATAAATTGCAGGAAGAGGATAAAGAAAACAAACTCTCATCAATGCAAGTTACAGGCCGCTTGTAGTACAGGATACAAGTACAGGAAAGGATAAACAAATATAAAATAATAGCAAAAACAAACATAGCATGGTATAGAACAGGATAACTAACATGAATCAAGAAACAAAATCAAGTAACAGGATATACTAACAGGTACAGGTAACATGTATCAAGTGTCATGCAAGCAGGTAAACAGGTAACAGATGATCAGGTGAACAGGTGTCAAGTAGCATGTACAAGTATCATGTATCAGGTATCAGGTAGCATATACAGGTAATCATGTAACATAAAATCATGTAGGTCAAGTCTTGTATTATTACTATCTAGGTAGCACTTCATGCATCCATCCTTTTACTACATGGTTGCTACATTCAAACAGTTTTGTTTAGATTTCGTAGTGGAGTCCATAGGACCGTGTACTCAGGGATCAGGAAAACAGGAACAGAAACAGTTTCATGAATCAAACAGGTACACGAATCATCCGATTCATGCATCAATAAGTTCATGAATCAACAGGTAACAGGTACATGAACCAATAGGTCCATGCATCAACAGGTAACAGGTACATGAACCAATAGGTCCATGCATCAATAGGTTCATGCATCAACATGAATCAAAATGGAAAATACGGGCCCCCTTCTAAGTACACATTTCTATATTTTCTACTACTAGATCTTTTCCTTAATCCCGACTTGGTTATTTTGTTATTATTATCAAACAGGCATGTATGTGTCACAAAACAGGGCAAGAATAACATAGCATGAATAAGTAACAGATTCAGGTTGCAAGATAAACATGTACAGGCGAAAGACAACTCATAAAGGATTAGAACAACGATAATTCTAGTTCAGGACAGCAAGACAGTACTGCACTAAAACTGAGATTCCTGTTGCTACAAAGATGCAAATATGAATCGGTCAAAAAATTTGGAAAATAGACTCCCGATCGAATCCATTGAACATATATAATTTATATTGTATTTCAACAAAACATGGGTCAAAACAGGTTTGAATCCAGAAAACACGTTCAGCCAGAAATTAGAAGATTGTATTCAAAGTCAAGAAAACAGCATAAAAACTCATTAATTAAACCCACAAAAAATCTGGGGTATTCCCTTATTAGTTTACTAACCGAAAATCAAGTTTCATAATTTTTCAACAAAAATAAAGTAGTCAAGTAAAATCAGAAAACAACAAGGCACAACAGTTTTGTAAATCTGAAATCACAAACACTGCAGTACGAAAACAGTAATAACTCACAAACCATAAACCAAAATCCAAATCCGCTAAAAGGGTGATAAAATAGATATAGTAGCTAACTTTAATTTTTAGAAAGATTTTAGAAACAGCAGGTAGAATTAGGACGAAAATCAGATTCTTTACTGAATAGTAGTAAAATTATGCATGTAAAATATTTATTTGCGAGCATGAAAAGGTTTGTAAAACTCCTCAAATAAATTCACCAAAATTCTGGGTAAACCCCAATCAAGTCTAGAAGTACTGAGAAAAATTTCAGATGAAAACAATAATTTTAACACCAGAATAAAAATAGATTACTCATAATTCATAGAAAACGCAGTCTGGAAATCTTTCTACACCTCAGTAGTAAAATAGGCATAACTCACAACTCGTAAAACGAAACTGAGATCTGTCAAAAGGGTTGGAAAATAGACAGAATTCTCTAGAAATCATGTTTACAAAATGTTTTCAAATACTGACCTTAATAGGGTCTAAAATACTGATCAAAACAAGAAAACCGGCAAAACTGAAAATATCTCATGTGCACAAAATCCACCAGTTCACATAGAACTCATCCAAATCATAACCAAACATGAAATATACTGTACTAGATGTCCAAACAACATGCTATAGGGTATTTCACAAGTCCACAACAAGTCTACTACAAATAACACGAACGAGAACAAGATATCATATGAACAACACGCATATATGCAACAAGAAGTGGTCAATCCTAGGTTATTTCATGTCGTGTATGTCATGAGGTAACTATGGTCAAATCATCACTATAGAGACAACATCAACAAGGGAATTCACACCCGAATTGTCTCTAGAACCCAACTACACTACAGACGGTATTTAGTACTTGTATTACACAAATAAAAGAATATAAGTTACTTGCCTGAGAGAAGATGATGGGAACGATGAAGCAAGCACAAGAATAATGAGAACGGATTCTCGGGCAACGATCTCAACGAACGGATCGAACATGAACCACGAACCACCAATGAACCCACGAACCAAAACGAATCACACAAACCAAGACGAACCCACAAACACAAGCACACGAATACCACGACTACCCGAGATTCAACACACGCACACCAACACAAAGAGAGAGATGAGGCCGGGGAAACGACGGCAAGCAGCGAGGGAAAACAGCACACTACTGTGCTGCTGGCTACTCGCTGTTGCCGGTCGACGCTGGGATGGGGACAGGGCGACGGGATCGCACCAAGGGTCGGAGCAATGCAGGGGAACACCAGAGGGGTGGCTTGCTGACTGAGAGGGAGCACAGGGCCAGGGCACAAGCGGTGCTGCACCGCTGGGGACCAGGGGGTTACACTGGCTGGCAGAGCGACTGTTGTATGAGGAGGACGGCACGGGGGCGCCAAGGAGAGTAGCGCAGTCGGCACAGGGAGATGGGTGTCGACGAGGGTGCAGATGGGGGGGAGACGAAGAAGGGAGTAGGGCGGCGCTGCAGCTGGGTGCAGGCATCACGAGGGTGGCAGGAAACGGGAAAGAGAGCAAGGAAAGAGGATGAGCGGGGGAGGAGTCGGGAGTTGCCGCAGTGCCGGGTGTTGCGACACGACAGGGAGAGGGGGAGGCACCTGGCTACATCGCGGGTAGGCAGCGCGACAGGGGAGGTCAGGGCGAGGCAGAGTAGAGGGAGATGGGTGGAGAGGTGGCTGGGAGTTGGGGTGAATGAGGGGGAATAGTCGGGTGTATATATAGGAGGGTTTTAGGGTTAAGCACAGGCTAGGTTTCGGTAGTATAGGCATGGGTTGGTGGGTTTAGGGTTGGGGTGATTAGGGTTATAGGGTTTAATGAACAGGGTTGGGGTTTAATGGGTTCTATGTAATTGGGTGTTGGGTTTAAAGGGTATTAAAAATCCATTAGGGTTTAGAATGGATAATGGGTAATTGGGTGACCTAATAAGATAATAGAGAAATATATATATAAATAAAAATAGGATATAGGGTTTATAAATGCATATAGGGTTTCATAGAAATACTACTACTAATAATAATAACAATAACAATAACAATAATAATAATAACAGTATTTAAAAAAAATAGCAGTAATAATAATAATACCGAGAACAATAATAATAATATGAAAAAAAATGATAAAAATAATAATAGTACTAATAATAACAGTAGTAGTAATAATAATAAAGGTCAAAGTAACAATATCAGAAATAAGATTTGTATTACAATGTAAAATGCATAGAAAACAATTACAATAAAAATATTGATCGAAAAATTTGATTTTAATAGAAGAGTCGAGAATGCATCTTGAGAAAAGAATTTGAAAACCGAAAAAGTAATTTGCAAAAATTTTTCAATACAGAAAATACTCAAAATACGTTTTTGGGAAAACAGGGGTTACACCCCCTCTCCGCGACGCTCGCACTCGAGGATCCACCTCTCACAGCAACTGCTGAGTCGATTTTGACCGACGAGCTGAAGAGGATTTTCATCCCTGACTGGCAAGTTCGGAGGCACGACAGATTCTTAGGGGATTCGACGAGCTGTATGGATGTTGTTTGTCATTTGGCCACCCCCAAAGACAAGGCTGCCAGGGAGCATGGGACTGTGGGCGACTCTGATCTGGAGATCGCCAAGGCACAGATGACGGTAAGTGAATTTTCGTGAATTTTCGTTCTTTTGCAAGATTGTCTACTTTCTTCTCACCCTTGAATCCTTTCTTGCAGGCGATCTGCCACTTCAGCCACCTGCTGAGGCAAGTGGCAGAGCAAGAGAAGGAATTGAAGGCAGCCCTCGATAGGGAGAAGGTCGAGCGGTCGCGATCAAAGAAAGAGTCCGAAGCGGCTGCTTTACTGTCCGAAGCTTAAGCCACCCAGATTGCTCTGTTAGAGGCAGTACTGGAAAAGGCGAAGGAGAGTGCCGTCTTGGAGAAAGCTGAAGCCGCTAGGGAGAGGGCAGCAGAGATGGAGAAGGCGGCCTCTGAGCGAGATAGGGCTTTGCACAAGGCTGTTCGAGAGGCGGAGGCTGCAGCAGAAAAAAGGCCATTGGCTTTCTAGAGAACAACATGCGGAGGGCCTACGACACGGCCTTGAAAGACGCCAGCGAACGAGTTCCAGGGTTCGATCGCATGGGCTACTACCTGTTTCCCGACGAGGTGAGAAGAAACACTAAGGCGGATCTCGAGGAGGGGGAAGAGGTTGATGAGGAGGGGGGCGACGAAGAAGAACTCGTTGTGGGGGATCCTGCAACGGCTTTAGTAGTGAGCGTACCAGAGGAAGCTGAAGGGAGTGGTCGCGAGCTTGGACCCACTGAGGTGGACCCTGATTCCCTTAGTAGCTTTTCTTTTGTTTCTAGTAGCTTTTCTTTTGTTTCTAGTAGTAGGTTTGATTGTAGTGATGCCTAATAGCGGACTGGCCACCGCTCTTGTATCTCTACTAAGTAATAAAAGTCTCTGATGTTTCAACATTTGTGTCCCTGACTTAGCATAAAACTATCTTGTAGCTTTAGGTATAGTCTGCTTCTAAGAGATTTATATCTCTTTTGTTCCCCTCCAGGATAGCGAGGCGTCCTGTCTCCGCTTCGAGCTAGGCATCTATAAGTTGGGATTTGTTCGAAATCGGGATAGGCTTTATAAAGCTGAGTTAGAGTTGAACCATCTGAAGCTGATCTTGGCCCTCCGTGATAAAGAGATGAAGCGGTTAAAAGAGAGAATCGATGAAGCTGCACCAGAAGGTGAGGAGGCGTGCCTGTCGATGGCTGTCAACCAAGGTTTGAGGCTCAAATTCCTTCGGCGGTCCCTGTTCAAAGCGAAGTCTGCGAGGGAAGAACTCAAGAATGTGGTTCTTGAGAAAAGCATGGAGGCAACTCATCTTCGGAGAAAAATTTCTGATGTCTCGTGCAGAGCCAGTTCAGCTCGACTACCTCAGTTGAAGATAAGAGTCACCGATGATGCGCTTAAAGAGCGAGTTGTAGAACTGGAGGCGGAAAACGCTCGTTTGCAACGGTTGTCTGAAGGAAGCAATGTTAGGAGCACCTCCTGCCCTCGGGATGAGTATGCTCAGGGAAAGTCATTCCATGAGCTAGCACTTCGTTCACCCCCTATGTCGAGACGTCCCAGGGATGCACAGAGTGGCATGGCCGGTTTGTCGAGCGGAGCATCCGTTGGGGCCACAGTTAAAGTGGGTGCCAACGATGCCACTCGACTCGTTGGCCTAGGGACGTCTGTGCAGAGGGGTTGCCAGCAGTATGGTGCTCGCCGTCCCCGTGTGTCGCTCAACAAGAGCATCCCGCTCCCTAGGAGGGTTAGGGTGGCCTCTCGATGCCTTGCAGTCTTGTAGTCTCTTGTTGTGGATTTTGGTCTAGTGTGAGACTTGTATCTAGAATAAGACTTGTATCTTTTAACTTTGACGAAATAAAGTAAAGTAATGTTTGACGAGTTTCCCTTGAACATTTGCGTTTGGGTAACACTTGCTTTGATAGTCAACAGTTGTGGGAGTAATTCCGAATGGTGAAACCACTTCGTACTCGCTTAGGAGCAAAGCATTAAAAGTGGAATCGAACTAAGTGTTGGACTCCGAACCGCCATTTAGAGATTTTCAACAGTTGTGGGAGCAATTCCGAATAGTGAAACCACTTTGTAACTGAGGAACGAAGCATTTAAAGTGGAATCGAACCAAGTGTTGGACTCCGAACCGCCGTTTAAAGAGTTTCAACAGTTGTGGGAGCAATTCCGAATGGTGAAACCACTTTGAAATCGCTTAGGAGCAAAGCATTTAAAGTGGAATCGAACCAAGTGTTGGACTCCGAACCGCCATTTAGAGAGTTTCGTTCATCTCAAAACAAACCAACTAGATTATTATAGATAAAAAATTCCTTAGAAGTAACTCGCCTTTATTAAAGATGGTTTGGGTGGCTGCTTCTGAGTTGCGAGCCACTCTTACATTTTGAAAAGAAAAATGACTAGATAAAAACACCGAAATAAAAAAACTGCTCGACTCAGGAGTTGCCTGAAGTTTCTTGAAGCGGTGTTGCAACACCCTCTTGGTACTTCATTAAGTGGTCAACATTCCAAGTCCTCAGTATTTTCATGCCCCCCAGGTCTTCGAATTGATATGCGCCTGGGAGAATAACTCTGGAGACCCTATATGGACCTTCCTAGTTGAGTGCTAGTTTGCCCTTCTTGCTTGGGAGAGAGATCGACAACTTCCGGAGCACAAGGTCCCCCTCATTGAGATTAGCGGGGCGGACTTTTTTGTTGTAGGACTGGGTTATCCTACGTCGGTAGGTCTCTTGCCAAATAGAAGCTCTTTCGCGGACTTCGTCAATGAGATCCAAACTGTTGCGAAGCTGGTTCGCATTCTGCTCTTCTCTGTAGGCGATCAACCGGGGCGAGGGTAGGCCGACCTCCACGGGGATGATGGCTTTGGAGCCATATATGGGGTTGAAGGGGGACTCTCCTGTCGGAGTTCTCTTCGTGGTTCGATAGCTCCATAGGACGTTGGGAAGCTATTCGACCCATAATCCCTTGGTGGACTTGTCGAGCCCCTTCTTTAGGCCAAAGAGGATTTGACGGTTAGCATTCTCCGCTTGGCCATTGGATTGAGGGTGGGATATTGAAGAGAACCGTTGTTGGATGCCAAGGTCAGTACAGAAGTCGCGAAAAGTTGTCCCTACGAACTGGGTTCCATTGTCAGTCACGAGGACACGAGGCACGCCGAAACGACAAATAATGTTCTTCCAAAAGAACTTCTGAACTTTATTCTCCATAATTGTTGCAAGGGGCTCGGCCTCGATCCACTTGGAGAAGTAATCTATCGCCACGATCAGGAACTTCAGCTGACCTGGCGCTGGAGGGAATGGTTCAAGCAAGTCCATCCCCTACATTGCGAAAGGGATCAGACTGGCTAAGAAGGAGAGTTGGGCTTGTGGCAGGCGACGGATTGGGGAAAATCTTTGGCAAGAGTCGTATTGGCGAACGTAATGTTCGGAGTCAGTGAGAAGTGTGGGCCAAAAGTAGCCATAGTTTAGAATTTTTTAGGGCTAGGGATCTTGCTCCCAAATGCACACCACATATCCCGTCATGAGCCTCTTTCAAGGCATAGTGTGCTTCTTCAGGGGAGAGACATTTGAGGCAGGGCCTACCATCTACTGAGTATATGAGCGTTTGTACATGACTCCTTCAATGAGTGTGTACCGCTCCACTCGGGTCCTGACTCTTCTCGCTTCTCTGGGGTCGGCTGGGAGTACTCCATCTCTAAGATATTCGAGTAAAGGTTTCATCCAGTTCTCCCCAAGTGTTAGGAGAAAGGCTTCCATCGGCTTCGGGCTATCTTCCTCGATACTTGGTCTGAGGAGGACCCCTATCAGGACGGTCCGTTCCAAACCCTGAAAGGAGGAGGAGGCGAGTTTGGAGAGGGCATCCGCCTGTGCATTTTCCTCCCGAGGAACCTGCTGGAGTTGAACATCTTCGAACAAGGCCAGTAGCCCCGTAACCTTTGCCAAGTACTTGGCCATGCGCTCGTCCCTTGCGTCGTATTCCCCAGACACTTCGTTCACGACCAACTGTGAATCACTAAAGACTCTGACGTGCTTGGCTCCTGCCTTGCGAGCCATACAGAGCCCCGCTATGAGGGCCTCATATTCACCCTCGTTGTTCGATGTAGGGAAGCTTAGGCGGAGGGAGTACTACAGAACGAAAGTGTCTGGGCCGGTCAAGATGACCCCCGCCCCACTTCCGTTGGTGCAGGAGGATCTGTCAACATAAATAGTCCAGACCAAGGGTTCATCAACCGACTTACAGGGGTCGGGAATGGTGCTCTCCACAATGAACTCCGCTAGGGCTTGTGACTTGATAGCAGTTTTGGGTCGGTAACTAATGTCGTGCTGGCTCAATTCTATGGACCATTTCATCAAGCATCCCGATGTCTCGGGCTTGTGGAGAACATGTTTCAGCGGCTGGTCGGTAAGAACGACCACCGAATGAGAATGAAAATAGGGGCGGAGTTTTCGGGCCGCCATAACCAAGGCAAGAGCCATTTTCTCAAGCTTCGGGTAACGGAGTTCAGCATCCCGGAGGACCCTACTCACGTAGTACATGGGCCTCTGCGTCCTGTCTTCTTCTCTTACCAAGACAGCGCTGAGGGTCTGCTCCGAAGTGGCGAGGTATAGGTAAAGGCTTCCCCGGGCCTTGGCTTGCTCAAGAGTGGGGGG